>BSBK01009218.1:2500-661013 GCA_027943335.1 Chamaecyparis obtusa
TTTAGGACAAGGGGGGTAGAGAAGCAGATTAAGATTGATCTGAGAGACTTGGATCTTGCGAGATCTTGAAGATCAACTTTGTTATCTGATAGTTGTAATAGCAAAGCTAGTGGTTGTTTGCTTGGAGGCAAGGAGATTGCTTGGAAGCTTGCAAGCTCAAGTTCAGATCTACCTTAGGGTTTCCATCAATGGCTAATTTATTTTAGGACTGGACTAGCTGAGAGGTTGTATAAATACTTTTATTGTATTTGGTCCTAACTCGGAAGGCCTTACAAGTGGGCATGTTAATGAAAATACTGTTGAATCATTATATTATTATTTTATTTTGATGTGGGTGTTTGGCTTCTTGTTTGGACTATCCTTAATTGGATTCTCTAGACCTGTGCTATGTCAGGTGGTATCAGAGTGAAGGTTGATCATGAACAAAAGTTGATCTTGTTGGGAGAAAGTTAGTGAAGAGATTGTGTGCGATTTGAGTTGGAGACCTGTGTTACTGAACTTGTGAAATCATGGCCTAGTTGTTTATGCAAGGTGGCAGGTTGATCTGACTTGCATACAACTTGGAGGTTGTCACAAGGTGGTCAGTGTAGGGTTTTTTGTAGAGGGTTTCTTATTTTTAAGGATGCCTCTGAGAAGATTGGACCCTAGGGTGATTGCGGATCTCTGTGATATTGTGGAATCTAGGATTACAAAGAAGGTGAAATCTGATTTTAGATCAGAGATGGAGCTGATGAAGAATGACATGATTGCTGAGATCATGAGGGTTATGACTAGTGTACCTCATAATGTTGGTACTGAGGATATTTATGAGGAAGTTGTTGAATAATTTGAAGCTACTGGATCTAGTGGTGATTATAGAGAAAATAGCAGGGATAGATCTGGTGAAGACAGAACTAGTCGATTGTAGAGATCTGGAGCTTGGTTAAGTACTAGTTACCGAATGAAAGTTTCTAATTTCTCTGGTACTTTGAAACCTAAGAATCCGATTGATTGGATTGGTGAATTAGACAAATTATTTGAGCTTGAAGAAATTAAAGATCCTCTTCAAGTGAGGTTGGCACAGACTAAGTTGAAAGGACATGCTGCTCTTTGGTGGAAGGAATTACAAAGAGATAGAGAAGATGAAGGTGAAATGAATATCAATCAGTGGAGGTTAATGGTGACTAAATTGAAAGCTAAGTTCATACTTTCTGACTATGAGCTTGACTTGTTTAAGAAGTTGCAAAATATGAAGAAAAAAGATTTGACTTTTGAAGACTATACCGAGGAGTTCTACAAACTTACTATTCGGTCTGGACGAAGAGAACTTGGTAAGGAAAAGGTAGCTCAATATGTGAATGGTTTGAGATTCAATATTTAGGATGAGATTGGTATGCTGAAGATTGATTCTCTTGAGGATGCTTATGAGTATGCTCTGAAGGTAGAAGATAAGCTAAAAAGGAAACAACATATTAATCCTCAAGGGAAGGAAAAGATTGATCACTCAATGAAGGATAAACCGACTGCAAAAGATGAACCAAAACCTATGGAACTAAAGAAGAAGACATGCAAGATTATCTTTAAGGGTACTTGTTATAATTGTGGTGAAGAAGGATATTGTTCTTTTGAGTATACACAGAAGAAGTTTGGTGATCGAAGCAATGCTGTGGTAAATGAGAGTAATCAGAATGAACTTGAATCTGAGAACTTGCTAGTCCAAAGAACATTTCTCAGTGCAAAGGTGGAACCTTGTCAGAGGAGTAACTTGTTCGGGACTCAGTGCAAGTCTAGAGGTAAACTTTGTGATGTAATTGTTGATAGTGGTAGTACTGATAACCTTGTTGCTGAGGACATGGTTTAGGAACTTGGTTTGAAGAGAATGCAACATCCTTATCCTTATAGGATTGGCTGGTTGCAAGATACTCATGCTCTAGAAGTGAGGGAACAATGATTTGTTGATTTTCAGATTGGCCAATATAAGGATCTTGTGTTGTGTGATATTATGGAGATGAATAGTTGTCATATATTTCTCGGTAGACCTTGGCAGTATGATTGTAGAGCTATGTATGATTGTGTCAAGAATGTGTTTACTATTGAGAAGGATGTCATGAAGTTTTCCCTGATGCCTTTACTAGATACAACACTTGGTAGGAGAAGTCTAAGTATTGGTAGCTGAGTTGAGTTGTTAGATCCTGAGAGGATGGATGATCAGTATGGAGAATAGACCTATTTGTTATCAAGAAAAGAATTGAAAAGACAGAGGAAACATAAGTGGAAGAATATGCAAGGTGAAGAGTTGAAGGACTTGTATGTGAAGAACTAGTTCGGGTTTATCTATTGAATCCCTAAAGATGTTCTTCCAACCTATGAGAACATATTTTCAAACCTAGGGTGTTTGATGCAGGGGCATTCTTGGGTCATCGGCAAATCTGCATAGTGGTGTGTTATTTTGGTCTTGTGTTACTCGGTTGTAGATATAACCAATGGTCTCAGTTATTGAAGGAAGCTTAGTCGCTGAAGGAACTCGGTGAAACCTCTTGTACTCAGTGGAACTTGTACTCAGTGATGCCTATGGTGCTTGGTTGATGTCCTTTCTTGATGATGGTTGGCATGGTCAGTTGTTTCACTAGTGCTCAGTTGTTTCTCTGGCACTTGGTAGTTCTGGTTTACCGATTGGAGTTCTTGGTGATTTGGTTGGCTGACTTGGTGCATTTATTGTTGGTAGCTCTTGTTGTATTCTCCTAGGTAGTTCTAGAGGCTGACATGGAGAATTAAATAATTGTAAGGCTATTTGAGAGCTGCCAGTTGTTGTATTTAATATTTGTTTGTAATAAGAGCCAAGTTGGCTCAGGGGTTAATTTTCTCTTCCAACCGACTTGTGGCTGAAGATTAGTATTTAAGAAGTGTTTGGGTAGTTATTTAGGACAAGGGGGGTAGATAAGTAGATTAAGATTGATCTGATAGACTTGGATCTTGTGAGATCTTGAAGATTAGATTTGTTATCTAATAGTTGTAATAGCAGAGCTAGTGGTTGTTTGCTTGGAGGCAAGGAGATATCTTAGAGGCTTGCGAGCTCAATTTCAGATCTACCTTAGGGTTTCCATCAGTGGCTAATTTATTTTAGGACTGGACTAGCTGAGAGGTTGTAGAAATAATTTTATTGTATTTGGCCCTAACCCGGAAGGCCTTATAGTCAGACATGTTAATGAAAATACTGTTAAATCATTATATTGTTGTGTTATTCCACTATGGGTGTTTGGCTTCTTGTTTGGACTGTCCTTAATTGGATTCTCTTGAGCTGTGTTGCATTAATGGGGTTCATGAAGGGATAAATGTCATGTATTTAATGTAGATGGTTTTCATATGACGAGGTGAAATGAAAGGGCATACCTAAAGATGACATATGTGCTCTTTTCACTGATCTTAGCACTAGTAACAACCTACTTACTACTATGAATTTTTTTCCTATACATTGGTGTGTTCACACTAAGATGAAAGAAATTTTTTGGGATAGGTGGTATATGCTCTTTGACCAACCACCTTGTAACAATTTGGAGGTGCCATTGTATTTTTTGAGGAAGCTTTATTGTGAGTTTATCCTTGGCTTGAAGTCAAATTACTTTGACATCCGACAATTTCAGGGTAGAGGGAGAGGCTCTACATAAGATAAACATGGGGCTTGTAGGCTGGTATACCCATAGCATAGGAGGCATGTATCTCCTAAACCCATGGTTCATGTCATTGTCCTAATAGCCCTGAAAGAGTCTATGGAGTTACAGACTCTTTAGGAAGTTGCATCATTCAATGATGTCATTTTTGAGAATGGAACACACTTGGTTGGAGCAAAGGATATTCAAACACCTACGACACCTCCACCATTAGTGGATGCATCATTTGACATGAGACAACCCATTGAGCATATGTTTGCCACCTACCAGAGTGTATGTCCTAGTGTAGACACTGACACAAATGAGGATGGTTCAACATCACATTCATGTACATGTTACAGGAGTAAATGCCATGCTTCCGCTCCAGAGGATATGGCCCTCACCAACAACCTAATGACTTTTTTTTTAATCTCACGAGCAGACACAGGTGTGTTTATTTCTATTTATGACATGTTAGCAATTAATCACCTAAATCTTATAAAAGTAATTTTTTTTTCTTTTTGTTTAGAACAATTTAAAGTGACATATAAATAATATGCATTGTAGGGAGCAGTAGGTGGTAGGGGTACACCATGTACTTTTTAGTTGGCTCCACGATCACAAGTAGTTTCACCACCCAAGGTAAAGATTTGTAAATTTGTTAAAAATATAAAAACACATTGGTTTCAAAATATCTCTTTTTTAATATATATATGTATCATTACTTGGTATTTTATAGGGCTTATCAGGGGCTGGGATGTCCCAACTTGATGATATCACACTTGTAGTCATTGACTTTGGCCTAGATAGCTTTACGATATCATTTAGATTTAGATATTTGTTACTTATATTTAATATTATACATTTTCTTTTCCCTTATGTTAATTTTCTATCTGTTAGTCTACCCCACCTATGTTGAGGAAATCTGATGTGAGAAATCCATCCTCCAACACTTAGAGGCAGAAAAAGAAATCATCCTAGTCACCCAAACAATAGAAGGTAATTCAGCACAATTTAAATTCATTTATTAAAATGTATTGTGATTAAACATGTATATGTAGATATTGATAAATGCACCTAATTTATTTTTTCTATTTATAGAAAAAAATGGGGTTTACAAAATTAATTAATGCACCTGATGTCGATGAGGTTCAGGAGAGTGAAGAGGTAATGTCTTCATATTCACTTTAGATTTCATTCTTTCTTTTTTGAAATCCCTAAATCCTTTTATGAAGTTATAACATATGTTATCATTTTTCATACAAGAAATGGTAATAATTATCTCATATTTGATGATGCCTCCTAAGAGTACAAGAGAACTATCTGAGTCTCTGATGTGCATTTTTTTGACATATGTTAAACATATTTGTTTAGATATAAGTACACTCATTTTTTTAGTTTTTTAGAGTTTGTCAACAACTTTGGGTTATTAACTTGTATTAATTATCTTTTACCTATAACAAGCCCCTTCAAAACTTCTTATTGATGCTCTACCATTCCATTTCATTAGAAGTCCTAAGTTCATCAAAGATGGGTTCCAACACAAAAAAGGGAAGAGGTATGCTTGTCTCCTTAACTCCTTTTAACTAAGTGCACAACAGAGTTGAAACCCTCTTGTCAACTCATTTCGGATTGCTTTCTTGTTTCTTAGAAATCCATGATTCCTCCATCTATGACTATAACATCTTTTATCACTTACCATACAGGAAAAGATCATAGTTGATTCATTAATATTATTGCCTCCAACCAGCATAGGAGATCCATCTAAGACTCTAGTATGCATTTGTTTTTTAGTCCATGCATTTTTAGTTTTTTAGTATTTATTGACACATATATAATTATCTTGTATTAATTTTTTTTACATGTTACAGCCCCCTTCATGACTTCCCATGGATCCTCTACCTTTCCTTATAAGGAGTCTCATTTTCCCACAAAAGAGATCATCAGCATTACTATACAACCCAAGTGCAGAAGAAAGAGATGAGTTAATAAAAAATTCAAATGCCAACAAATTACAAGCCAGTATTTAGTTATTTTAAGAAAAGATATATGATTTAGCATTTGAATTTTTCTTTTCATGAACCATAGTTAGATCCATCAAACATAGGAATGTTCAATTTCTGCGCCATCAAATCTGCAATGATTAAGCTTTATATTGTGGAACCAAGATTTGATACCGATTGTTGAACAAGATGAATAACTAAGAGGGGGAGTAAATCAGTTATTCAAAAATACTTTTCAAAACATTTACTAAAATGGTAAACTTAGAAATCATAAACTTATAAGAGATGTAAACATGAAAGCACAAGACCATGAACAAAATGAACACCACAATTTACATGGAAATCCAAACTAAGAAAAACCACAGAGAAGCTAATTCTCATGAAATGAACACTGATTAAGGTGACACCAGTTAAGGTGATTTTTATAAGAGCTCACTGGTGGTCAGGCTAATTACCCTAAAAAAGTGGCTAACTACCAATACAATAAAGCTCACTACTAGAATATAAGAAATACAAATTGAATCCACCACTAAAATCAATGTCACTAACACACTACAATACATAAATGATATAACAATCTTCTACTAATTGCACCAACTCACATGAACATCAACATATAGATCTTTCCTTGTCAGATTTTCATTCACTTCACATATACTTGCATAAAAGCATCACACAAATAATTGAGATTATCACTCTTCTTATATAGATGATACAAGTAACCAAGTCATCATAAACCAATTCAAAATAGGTCACACAAAAGCATTTTCAAGGTGGTAAAGAATAAAATCTAGACCACCTTTCCCAATACAATATGCCTTGCACATATCAACACACTACACCTTGTCTGAGACTTTTGATACCAACAGATATGATCAATGCATTACATGGTAACTACTAGGACCAAAACATAATGAACACATCCAAGATAGGACCAGACCCAAATAATAATTCCACCATATGTTGCACATTGAAAAGGACCATCATCAACATAGATAAGGATATACATTTAAATCACATCCTTCGGTGAAAACTTCTACCGATACACCATATATATCGGTACACATTAACCGATACAACAAAATAACCAAATCATAAATGAACCTATGAGCAAGGCTATCTGTATCTATTTTGAAAGGCTCAAATCAGTCAAACGTTAAGTTCTAATCTAGCATCATATCAATTCAAAACAAGAACATCTAAGCTAAGCCACCTCAAATTGAGTCTAAACAGGTGCACCCAAGCACTGTTTGATTTGCTCATATAAAAAGAATGTGGGTATGCTCTCAAAGCACTTGGAGCATGTTCGTAATGCAGATTTAGAGAATTAAGTTTCATGAAAACCCCATATATGGCACAATATTGGGTAGAACACCCAAAATTGCCCCTAAGGCTTCAAGAACTCAAGATTATGCAACTAATATGATTAAATAGATTTTTTTAAACCCAAAATAGATGTGATATGATGCATAAACAAAAATCAAACTAAGTTAATCTATTAGTTCTATGCTAAGATGTGAGCTAAAAATGCTTGAAAATGATTAAAACTAGAGTGATTATGCTAAATCTAGAGCTAAATTAGCATGATAACAATGCTTCAAATAAAAGGTGAATGGGTATTTTGCTCTTAGAAATGAAGAGTATTTATAGGCTTTGGGAAGGAGGAATGATTGGCCAGGATCAAAATTCTTAAGAGAGGCCAAGATTCATTCAAAGGGGAGCACATGGATTGTGCTAGTTCAAGGCCACCTCCCTGTGACAAGTGTCACAAGGGCATTGGGTTGAAAGATGGGAGGGATGTGCACAATTTGAGAAATGTGCCTAAGGTCAAAGGGTGAAAGAAAGGGGTGAGGGGCTTCTTAAATGCATCAGAAATGCATGTAAGAGGGATAAGGAAGCTTTAAATGCATTTAATGCATGTAAGAGAAGTTTCTAGAAGTTTGTTGACTTTGGGTTAAGCTTAGGAGTTGGCTAACCTTGGTTAGGGAATGTGACAAGATTAGGGGGGTGATTAGGATTAGGATTAGGGGGAAAAGAATAAAGACTTTTTAGAAGAGTCTAGAACTTCCTTAAGATAAATATGAATTTTAGGAAATAGATAAAGATTTATTTATTTCCATGGTTTAGGTTTAAAAATATTTATTAAAATAAATTTAATAAACATGAGGATTAAATATTTAATCTTAATTAAATATTTTGAGTTGGGATTAGGGTTAGGAAGTGGGTAAAATAACTTTTAATCGAAATTAAAGAAGGATTAGAAGATTCTGGAAGAGGTTAGTGGTCTTTAGGGAATTGGCAAGGTTTTGGGAAAAAATAAATAAATAATTTATATTTTGGATTTTTGGTCAATTTATTAATTAAATAATTAATAAATAAGGAAAAGGTGTTTAAATAAGATTTAAACATTTTTGGGAGGGATGTCTTAATTAAATATTTTTAATTAAGATAAAGGGATTTAGTGACATAAAAATAAATTAATTAATTAATAAATGATGATGTCATCAGAGATTTTTCAGAAAATAAAAATAATTTATTTTCTAAAAGATTTTTAGGTGTCTACATTTTGCCCCTCTTTGATGCGATGCCACAAGTGGCATGGCATCAAAGACAAGAAAACAAGATGTCCCAAGCTAGAATTTGGAGGAATAAGGGGTTGTGTCCCCTCGAGAAAATAACGCAAGGAGTAAACGTTGTAGAATTTTCTCGAAAGGAAACAAAGAAGGAAGGACCTAGGAAGAAGGGGAGATAAATAACCAAACTTCCAAGAGCAAAGATGGGTGAATGCAAGATGAGATGTAATGCAAAATACAGGATGCAGCTACATGAGGATGCAAGATGCAAGATTAATCTATATGATGCAGGATGGGGGATTTAGGGAGCTCCATGCTTTTTATCTTTTAAAGAGCACAACCTAGTTTGATATAGCAATGCTAGAGACCTGCCAAGGATACTGGGATCACAAGGCCTTGTCACCAGCGTTACATAGGACTAACACTAAAAAGACACGCAGGGTTTCCCCAGCATCACTCATGAAACCCAAAGGAGGCATGGTGGAAACAATGCTAAAGAAACCACAAACACATGACTGACTCACAGGTAGAAGCAAAAGATCAAAAGATCGTGCCCCAGATTGTTCACATTCGCAGCGCACCATGATATAAAGGATCGTGGTGACTTTGAGTAGAGAAACAATGAGAAGTTGCAAAAGATTAACAAGATCCAAAAGACAAAATCCAAGACCAAAAATGACAACTCCAAAAAGACATCCTTTGCCAAGGAGAGAGATTTGATTTGATTAATTGATTGATGGTGGGAAGATTGGTCTGAACGTGTGGAAGGATGCATCGACACAGACCTGGTGTGCTTGGTGGAAGATTAGGTCTAACAGGAAGGATACAACTAAGTGGACCCATGATTAGGCTTAGGCTAGACAATATAGAAGCATTCATCTGTGCGGACCCGATGCTGATGGGGAGAATGTTGTGTTGCTAATTGGAAAATGATGTGGTTCAAAGAATAATCGTTATGATCAAGAATAGTCGACAATTGATATTGTTGAAGTGCAAGGCTGGATAGGACAAGATTTTTGATCAAATGCTCCTATAGGATTGACAAGGATATGTACAACAAGACATCAACAAGGGCTGACTAACACAAAGGATGGGACCTAAAAGACACATATGTACAAATGAGCCTAGGTGGAGACACTACTGACGCTATGGTACAAGACTTAGGATAGGATGTACAAAAAACTTGGGGATGAAGCTGAAACTCCAAAGATATGCAAGATGATGCCCCAGTTGGGCTAGAAGGCCAAGATGGACTGGTGATGATGTGTCTTGAAATGACACAGACTTGGGAAGGACATATCCCAACGATGATGATTGGATTGAGATCAAGGCTTGCTACAAGACTAAGGAATAAGACTAAGGATGTGATGGGATGGGTTGGCTTGATCTTGGATGTTGGATAGCTAGAAGATGTGGATAGGATTGGAGGATGTTGGAAGATTGCTAGGAATAGTTGGACATGGATGAATGGCATTGGATTGCAATGAGGGTAGCCTATAGCTAGATACCAATGACAAGGGAAGATACTAGGTGATGGAAAGATGGGGGAAATGCTTAGGATGAGGATGATGGAACTGCTAGGAGATTTGGATGGAGGAAGATTTGGATTTAGATGGAAGAATGCTTGAGGATTGGATAGAGGAAGATTTGGGGAGATTGGATGGCAGATTTTCTTGAGGATTGGAAGATGGAATGCTGGAGGAACTGCTGAGGGATCTACATAGAGGAATACTTGGAGAGATTGGATGGTGGATTTTCTTAAGGATTTGGGAGATGGAAGATTTTGGATGAAAGACAGTCTCTAAGGAATATGTTACCAAGGAATATGATGCCCCCTGCTTAGGATAGTTCATTCATTTTAGAGGCATTAGGATGGGGTATGATTCGACAGAAGATATGCCGACAAGAGGATGAGGAAGGTAGATGGAAGATAGGATGAATGAATTGGATAGAGGATATGTAGCTGAAAGGTGTGATGGATGCCAAGAAGGTGCCCAAAAGCATGTATTCCTGGTAGTCTTTGTTTTGTCATCAAGATCCAAAGGAGGATGAAGGAGGTGAGAGACAAATGGGATGGAGGAGATGTTGGATAAGAGGTGATAGAAGGGAATGGCCCTCAACTGTAGAAAGGAATTGGGGGGAGGCCTACACATGATGCCTGTTTGCCAGGTTTTCACCATGGTACTTGTCCAAGGCGCTTGAATTGCCAAGTTTTCACCATAGGATGAATATTTTTCTCTTTTCTTTTTCTTTTCTTTTTTGATACTTTTCTCTTGATTTTTTGCTGACTAGATGTTGACCTTCTGATATTCTGATGTGTTGCTAACTTTCTAATTTGGTGTTGTCATGTTGCTGACTTTCTGATTTTGCTGACTTGCTGATTTCTCTGATTTGTCATTGACTTTCTTCACTGATCTTTTTGATGTGCTCGGATGTTGGTACAACTTTATTAGGATGGAGGAATTATGTAAAGGCATGGATGAGATGGGGTAGATGGGAAATATGGTGGTAGAAAGTGTTTGGATGAAAAGATGGAAAGTGATCGTGATAGGGGGATGTTGTCAGGGCCAACATTGGTACATGTTGTGGAGAAGGTGGATGAAGCAGATAGGACATGGAAGATAGAGGTGGATGTGATGGAGGATTTGTGTTGGGAGATTTTGGGACATAGGGACCCAAAGTGAATTTAGGAAGTGGAGCAAAGGAATGTGAGCAAGGCTAGTTGTATCTATTTTGAAAGGCTCAAATTAGTCAAATGTTAAGTTCTAATCTAGCATCATATCATTCAAAACAAAAACATCTAAGCCAAGCCACCTCAGATTGAGCCTAAAAATAGGTGCACCCAAGCACTGTTTGATTTGCTCATATAAAAGGAATATGGATATGCTCTCAAAGCACTTGAAGCATGCTCGTAATGCAGATTTGGAGAATTAAGTTTCATGAAAACCCTATATATGGCACAATATTGGGTAGAACACCCAAAATTGCCCCTAAGGCTTCAAGAACTCAAGATTATGCAACTAATATGATTAAATAGATTTTTTAAAACCCAAAATAAATGTGATATGATGCATAAACAAAAATTAAACTAAGTTAATCCATTAGTTCTATGCTAAGATGTGAGCTAAAAATGCTTGAAAATGATTAAAACTAGAGTGATTATGCTAAATCTAGAGCTAAATTAGCATGATAACAATGCTTCAAATAAAAGGTGAATGGGTATTTTGCTCTTAGAAATGAAGAGTATTTATAGGCTTTGGGAATGAGGAATGAGTGACCAGGATCAAAATCTTTAAGAGAGGCCAAGATTCATTCAAAGGGGAGCACATGGATTGTGCTAGTTCAGGGCCACCTCCTTGTGACAAGTGTCACAAGGGCATTGGGTTGAAAGATGGGAGGGATGTGCACAATTTGGGAAATGTGCCTAAAGTCAAAGGGTGTAAGAAAGGGGTGAGGGGCTTCTTAAATGCATCATAAATGCATGTAAAAGGGATAAAGAGGTTTTAAATGCATTCAATGCATGTAAGAGAAGTTTTTAGAAGTTTGTTGACTTTGGGTTAAGCTTAGGAGTTGGCTAACCTTGGTTAGGGAATGTGACAAGATTAGGGGGGTGATTAGGATTAGGATTAGGATTAGGGGGACAAGAATAAAGACTTTCTAGAAGAGTCTAGAACTTCCTTAAGATAAATATGGATTTTAGGAAATAGATAAAGATTTATTTATTTCCATGGTTTAGGTTTGAGAATATTTATTAAAATAAATTTAATAAACATGAGGATTAAATATTTAATCTTAATTAAATATTTTGAGTTGGGATTAGGGTTAGGAAGTGGGTAAAACAACCTTTAATCAAAATTAAAGAAGGATTAGAAGATTCTGGAAGAGGTTAGTGGTCTTTAGGAAATTGGCAAGGTTTTGGGAAAAAGTAAATAAATAATTTATTTTTTGGATTTTTGGTCAATTTATTAATTAAATAATTAATAAATAAGGAAAAGGTGTTTAAATAAGATTTAAACATTTTTGGGAAGGATGTCTTAATTAAATATTTTTAATTAAGATAAAGGGATTTAATGACATAAAAATAAATTAATTAATTAATAAATGATGATGTCATCAAAGATTTTTCAGAAAATAAAAATAATTTATTTTCTAAAGGATTTTTAGGTGTCTACAGAACCATATCTATAAATCAGATATATTGACATCAATGACAACCATTAATGACAATATCATGAATAACAAGAAACCTAACATTGTAACACTTTCAACATCAACATGGATACCATTGAGAAGAGTTTATAATTATCATACATTTTGAGTTTTCTTCCTACATATTCCTTTTAGGAATGGAGAAATCTCTTGCATTCAACTTTGATATTGTTTCTTCCTAAATGGAGGAGTGTTCAATGATTGTGGCCAATCTTATGAATCTATTCTGGGGTAGTTACTGTTGACTCTCTACTTTTGATGGGACTTCTCTTTTTTCTTAGGGGAGCTTATTCTCTTTGGTTGAGGAGAGGACTTATTATAAATGGGTAGCTAATAGGAACTCATTTGTCAGGATCCATCATGTTTTCACCCACCATAGTTGTGCTTAAGGGGGTACTAATTTATATTCTTATTTCCGACTTGGTGATGAATGATTCCACAATACTAGTTTACACTTTTTTGCACATCCTAATTTTTTGTTGAAATCAAACATATTTAAGAAAATATAGTGATTTAAGTGTTGAGAGATCCCATTTGAAACGATTAATTGAATAGCATTAGATCAAAATGTCTTAGATCAAACTTTCTTTAATAGAACCTCTCTACTCTTAAATCATACTTGCAACAGGGTCTCCTTCAAACCTATCAAAATGCTAACAAAAATCTATTTTACATTATCTTTTGGGGATCAACAAAAGTCATTTAGAATCCATATTTTATAAGTATTTACTCCTTATTATTAGCTTTCTAAAAATTATAATTTTGAATATGTATATGTATACACATATACATATATACATATGTATACATGTATATGTATATATGTATATGTGTATATATATATGTCTATATGTATATATACATATAAATATATACATATATACATATGTATGTATATATGTATGTGTGTGTATATATATACACATACATACATATGTATATATGTATATGTATATATACATATACATATACGTACATATACACATATATACATATATACATATACATATACATACATACATATATACACATACATACATATATACATATACATATACATACATATATACATATGTATATATCTGTGTGTGTGTGTGTGTGTGTGTGTGTGTGTTCTACAAGAGGATGACCTCTACTATAGAACAATAACATTTTTCGCGAACCTCCGATCTAGAGTTTAATTTTTCTATTCTTGTGCTATTGTTAATCTTGTATTTGGTCATTATCACAGTGTACATATTTCTATCATTTGTGTGATTTAAATTTTATTCCAAAATAATTTAACCTATGCTTTATATGTGCAATTGATTCTACTTACTTCTACTTGAACTATCAAGATCAAGGACATCATTATCCAAAAAAATCTTTTCATTTTAATATCTTAATTTATTTTATTTAAAGCTAAATTCTTATCTAATTAAATGGTCAATCAATCTACTTTCATTTACTTTATATTTGAGCATATAAGATTATAATATATTACAATTGTAAAGTTAAAATAAATGTTAAAAAAATTCATAGTTTACTTTACACTGCTCTAAATTCACTACAAGATCATACACATAAAAATCCTAGAAAGAAGTAAAAATCTTTGTATGATAATTTTTTCTTCCTATTTAATAACTATTATTGTAACTCTTAATTATATTAAATTATTAGATAATCCATATAGTATGATATAAAACAAAAAGAAAAAACAGTTCAAAATATACCTTATAAATCTAATTTTGTATAAAACGCTGTATATAGATATTGGAATCTCACATTAAAGTAACTCTTTATAGTGATAATTGAAGCCCAGTGTAAGGTATATTATGGATATGCAAAGTTTGTACTATGCACTCTGTATTCTGTAATAGATACGAAAAGCTTTGTTATAGTGGTTATAATCATGCATGACTGACTGCAATCAAGCATCAACTGAAAAACAAATGCTTAAGAATGGAAAAAGGAAAAGCAAAAGAACAGAATTTTGAAAAGCTGTCTTTGATCACTTTGTGATAAACTTGCATATAGAATAAAAGCAAAGACAACCCACTAAAACAGAAAGTTAATTTGATAACTGAATTAAAATCTCAGAATCCTAAGTTGAAAATAAAAGAGTGTGCAGAATAAACAAAGAGATGAAGATGGAGAACATACATGTTGAGTCAGAAATCACAATTCCATCACTTTTCCAGTACTTATGTATCTGCCTCTGGTGCCAAGTGTCATGCTGTAATGAGCATTCCATCAATCTCAGTTTCCATATAACTTAACACTAAACAAGGGAACACCTAAGCCAGACACTGCAACTGAAAGAAAGAGAACCTGAAACTACCTAGGTTTTGTGTCATGATGATTAATCTAAAATTTGAATATTTTTTTTATCAATTGTTCACATCATACTCTATGATCGATTAATGAAATAGTGGGAATGACATAAGGAGAAGGAAAAAAAATATAATCAATCACCAAAATGAAATTGTAAGAAAGGAGTAAATAGCATGAAAGGCAATTCAAAAAAGCACATATAACTTAACACCAAACAAGCGACGCCTGAAACTGCAAGAAAGAGAACCTCAAACTGCCCAGGTTGTGTGCAATGGTCTCAAATTCCTTCATCAATAGTTTGCATCATATTTTATGATCAATTATCAACACAAAATAAGGAGCGAAGAATTTATCATCAATCATCAAGATGAGATAACAAGAAAAAAGCCTATGATAGAAATAGCAAATGAAATAAAGAGGGAGGAATTTATGATCAATCATCAAGGAAAAAACCTATGATAAAGATAGCAAATGAAATAACGAGCTTAGGTTATAGGAGCTTAGGTTATAGGTTCAAATAGCATGCATGGCAATTGAAATGAGTATATTTACTATTGTACTAGAAAGAAATCACAGCTGACCAGAAAACATCTTCCCTTGAAAGACTACATACAGATTTCTGAGCACTGTACAACTAAATCTGACCCTTGAACCCTAAAACTCTCACTTTTAGGGCACTGATGAAGCAAAAAGATCGAACGGAATACTCATTTGAGCAAGAAACTTTTCAGCAGAGCCTCAAAAACCCAGAACGGAAACCAGTCTTTTCTCCAGATGGAGGAGCGACCTGAACATCCTGCACAGAGAAGCATATATAAGTAGGCCATATGACCGGCTGCTGAGAGAAAACAAGAAGGAAAGAAGTAAATATTGCAGTTGCAGGCACCAACTACTTGCTTGTGAGATCTGGCTGGCAGCTACCCTTCAAAAGTGGCTCTTCAGCTCCATACAATTAATTTGCAGGAAGAATAGCCCTAACTTCTTCAATACCTATTCGTTAACAGATCCAACCAGAATTTAGGAAAAAAAAATCAAATATCAAACAGCAGTGCAAAAGGACAAGCGTTTTGCTGTGGAATGGAGGATTTATGGAAAATGATTTGATCGGCAGATGTTGACTGTAAAATTTAACCTTTGAAAGAAGGTTAGATAGCGGTCTCCATATAAATTGTTCGTTGGGAATTTTTTTTTGAATTTTGCCCCATACATTTTAATTAAATTGAGGTCTCTGTTATGAAGCTGAAATGATCCTTAAATTACTCTTTTTCCACGGGGAATCCGGCACAAAAACTGCTTTCACTACGGTATTTCCGAAACATTAAAGGTGCAGATTCGGTCCACAGAGCTCGGAGAAAATCTACATCGTCCATTTAAATAAAGATTTATTACATGAAATTTGCGCTACAGCCACTTCGTTTTTAATTTTTCACGCGTCCCGTGATGTAAGGACAGACAATAATTGTACTATTGATCATTAAAAAAGTTTTGAAATAAGGGAGAGGATTCAGTAGTAGTACATTCTAATTTTGTATTTTTCAAAATCTAATGAATTAATGTTCAATTGATCAGCATCTTCTTTGGCTAGTTAAGTGCTTAAATATAAGGTTTGAAGTCATCATAATCAATTTTAATACCATGTTTTATGTGTAGTTGTAAAAGATGTCTAAAACACCACTTTTCATGCCCCCTACCTATCAGAGAGTTCTTGATTGCACTTGCACCAATAATTGCACATATTATTATTAATAAATAAATAAATAAAAATTACTATTATTTTCTAATCATCCTAAAACTATTTGAAATATCTTATTACAAGTAATCTAGATTTATTAATTAATAATAAATTACATATGACTAATATACTTTAAGCCTAACCCTAAGAACCAATCCCTAATAGCCATTCACATTTTAACTTGTTCTTTCAATAGTTTTCAATCATCCATGGTTGTCCAAACCAGTCCATCCTTCACCCCACCATAGGGAATGCCCATAGTGCTTCATTCACTAGGCTTTGAAAGTGTTATCCACCAACGGGAGAGCCATGTCTACTATCATGGAAGAGATGTGTAGATCAAATGGGGATTTTAAATTATATTATTTGTGTTGTATTATGCATCTCACCTTCATTGTTCTCACTGCAACTTTTTATTTAGTAGGTCACAGATCCTTTTCCCCATGTTCTCTACACTCAGTGGCATCCAATAAAGCCTCTATAACTATGTCTGTTGACACAAAATTTGAAAGGTTTCAGAACTTTCGAGTTGATGTAACTAGATTCTTTTAAGCATTAATAAAAAACATAAGAGAAAGAAAAACACTATAGAATTTAGAATCCCAATTCTTCTTCATTATCCTCCAAACAACTCTACCATCACAAAGAGAAAAATACAAATTTTAACTACAATCTAAAAGTTACCCTTTTTTGGCAATTTTTCATAAAAATAGTTTATTTTCCATTTTTGGTAATTTTAAAAACAAATCCTATGAACCTAATTTTTTCTCCAAAACTTGCTAAAACTGAAATGAGATGAATTGACAACTAATAATTGAAATTGGAAACATGATTTCAAAGTTATTAAAAAACAACTTTCTAAAAACCTGAAAAAAATACTAAAAGATCATTTTGGAGGCTCAAATAAAATTTCCAACTCCTGAAAAAATGTTGAAATTGTCACCTACTAAGCTCAGCTCATCGAAAATCCAAATAACTCCTCATAAAAAAACCACCTATTAAATTTTAGTGAAAATAGACCCTTCAGATCAAAAGTTATGACCCTCAAAAGTGCTTGCATCAGAAGTGGTTAAGGTCTATTTTGACCTTACTGGGGCTATGACCCATTTCATCATGACAGACTGATGAGATTTAATATTTTATGTGATATTCTTTATGATTAGGGTTTGTAAGTTTATAAAATGAGATAATTTCGTATGTTTTTGCATCTATGTCTCATGAAAATTTGGGACATGTGGTTAGGGTTTGTAAATTTTGAAAATGTGACAATTTGCTTCTTTTTGCATATTGTTTATAAAAATTTGGGGAACTTTTGTACATTTGGAGTTTTAGGCATTTCTGGGGTATGTAGAGAATTTTGCAAACACGTGAGCAATGAGATATTTTGTGATGTGTGATGTCTCCTTTTAGGTGGCTAGGTGTTCAATCCCATTGTTCACTTGGGGGTTTTTGTCACTTTTGCAAAAAAATTCTTGAGCTAATGATATATGATTTTTGTTCAAAATGCAGTGCAATCAGTCCTATTGAAACAAGTGGAGATAGTTTCCTTGGACTAACTGCCAACATCCTTCTTTGGGATTTGTGACATGGTTTAACAACCTCCTATGTCTTCAATAAGTCTAGTAGTTATGTAAGGCATTAATAGGTCGAGCTTTTGGTGCAATGACAACCGCTAGTTGTAACAAGGCGTATTAGAGCTTGGTCACTGGCTCGAATCCCTTTGGTTGATGTTGAGGGGGGATTTGTGGACTAACCACCAACATCCCCCTTTGGGATCTGCGACATGGATTAACAACCTCTTGTGTCTTCAATGAGTCTAGTAGATGTATTAGGCATTAATAGGTCAATCTTTTGGTGCAACAACAACTGGTAGTTGTAACAAGTTTGACTAAGATTGAGCTCACCAAATTGAAGAGAGCATGAGAAATGTCACATTTAGTGACGTGGGAATTCTCTTGATAGGTAGCTAGGTAGTCAATCTCATTGCTCACTTGGGGTTATTTTTTATTTTGCAAAAAGATTCTTGAGTGAAAGATATTGTATTTTTCCCTAGAATGCAGAGCAATCAATCCTCTCGAAACTAGTGAAGACACTTCAACTAAGATTGATCTCACCAAGATTTTTCTTTCAATGTAGTACTAATCGAAACATAGTAAGGTTCTAGTCACCCAAAGGTCTTGCAATACTTTTTGACTTTTGGTTGTAATAGTGTTGGCATTTTCACTCATGGATGTGGGTTTCAGTCGTTTGTTTGATTTTTAAAAAAGGGAATTTACATTTTATTTAAAATGCACATGTTATGGAAGTTTGCAAATTCATTCCTTCATATTTTGAGGAAAATTTGTATTTTTTAGTTGGTGAATTTTTAGGTCTACATTTTGATATCTTTTTGGCTAGTTGATGCAATCCAACTTAACCCCTTTATTTAGAAACCATAAAGTAATGATATAATCCATCTACATCACCTTCCTATAATTTTTTGCTAGACAATTGGTAAACTAATCTATGTTACCAAATTTATTTCCATAATAGTAGGTCTTTGCACTACAAACATTATTCTCCCTTGGATCTTTGGTGCAGACAAGAACTATCAAACTACCCTCAAGTTTTGATTCATAAAAGCTACAAATACAAAACAAATAGTGACAACAAACATAGAGACTCTATTAAGATTGCAATACAAAATTGTATTCTCCTCTAATCTCCAAATGGCTTTTGTATCCTCTATTTCTACTCCAACAACAATATTCTTTGAGTTGCCTCCCCCCCAACCATTTCATCTATTCCTTTCTTGCCCCTTTATCATATGATGGAATATGGACTAAACAAATATCTCCTTCATGGCTCTTCATTGCTAACTAGTATTGATATCGGTTAATGATTGTAAAGACAACTTTTTTTTCAAAATGTATGCCACATAAGCAAATATGAAAAGTACGAAAGTCGTTCAAATGAGTCAAGAATTAAGATAAAATTATCAAAATAATTTCTTCAATTAATTCCATAAAAATTAAGGTACAAGTTTCGACCAACTTGTCAAATAGGATAAATAAATACATGATTTTACAAACAAAAGAAGCTTGTTGTTGACAAAACTATCAAATACACCAAGAACATAATAAAAATATGTCAAGTACATGAGTTCACTTGCATCAATTAAAATGATAATTAAACCATCTAATACAATAGAGCATGAAGGTCAAGTCATGAACACATGATACAAGAATGTAACTGAGAAATCCATATCTCCTAAGCCATTGAACATCTCTTGGACATTTACTATCTCGAGACAAGAGCATGGTGTAGATGCTTTTTTCTGCCCAACCATGGATTGGTTAGTTCTGTCAGGGCTCGACCTAACATGTAGAGTGTGTTGACCCTACTCAAGAAGCCTAGCAATTCTGAACCGGCAGATCGGATGGATATAGTGTAGAAGTGAACTAAACTACATAACACCTATGCTACATGTTTATGTAGTAACTACTATTGATGTGGCAGGGTGATGAGTCATAAACCATCATATAAAAGTAAATATGCACATAAGCTTAACCAAGCATTAATCCAATTTCTACTGGTAGGTAGAATACATAAAGAAAATTTTATTTATTTTTCTACCCTTTCCTCATGATCCACATTTGACACCCTTCCACAGGAACTTAGAGATTTATGCATAGAAATAAAATAATCTCTCTCAACTTAGTTGAAAGAGTCAATAAAACAATCTTTTTGCAGATATTAAATCTCATTCTTATTAATATCCTAAGCATTACATTTCTAGCATTGAAATAATAATTCAAAACTCTAGATTATGCCACGTAGGAAGAAGTAAAAATAAATAAAAATCCAACAGTTACAATAACCCTTACTTTTGTTCACCCTCTCAAAAAGAACTACTTCTCTATTACCACAACATACCTAAACACTTGATTAAATATATAAATATAAAGAATATGGAAGAAGAAAATTTCAATTTCAGCATCTTACAAAACGTTTTCCAAGCTCTCATACACACTCGGTTATACCAACGAATGTAACAAAAAAGCCTTGCACGATGATGTCATCTCAACTCTGCAGCTATCTTTACGTGTGATAATTTTAATAAAATTCAATTTTTGGTCATCTACAAAGCCGTCTGATAGACCGGATAATCTAATAGAATATTGCAAAGGAGAGGCCCGATGAAAGAATTTCAAATTGCATGTGTTGGAGTCATCATTTTTTTTCTGGTTGTTTTGGGACTTTAAGATCTATACAGTATCCACTAAGCTCTTTCTGAATCTAAGTATGTTACAGTTGCAACCCTAATGTAGATTAGTTGAGTCACTGGATTATAAGTCTTAGTCAATGAATTTTCCAATAATTGTTGTACATTTATACAACAATTCTAGTTAATGTCATTTATGTGCCAACTGTCTCACTTTCTTTTAAGGATCTATTTGGGCATAGTAATAGAAAAGAGGGAACACACGCATTCACAGATAGCTTCCACCCAAGTTTTTAAGAACAATATATATGTATTCAATAGCTTGAAATCAAATTCTTTATTCAATAGCAAACAGAGTAGTTTTCTCTTTTTTCAGCAAGAAGAAAAATATGCTTATCCAGATTGTCACCCATCATTTATTAGCCCGTTCCCCATAACCGTTTTCTCCTTCCATCCAAATTTGATAGAAGAAATAAAAATGATGTTGGATAAAAATTTAAGTCCATTCTTATAAGCTTTTCCCAATTAATGCAATATAAATGAAAAACTTTTAACAATAGAGTTTCTAAGGAAAAAGAAACATAGCAATTTATCAATATTAACAGCAAATCATAATTAGTGGCAAATTTACCCTTCGATTAAGTATTATTTAGTTCCTTATTCATGTTTTGTGCTTTGATCTTGGAATATGTCTTTCTTCCTTTCTAAAAAGTGAACATTAATTTAATATATACTTACATATATTTTATTTTATTGCCATTAAAAATGAGTTCATGTTTACATATTGTACTTGAATGTCATCATATTCACAAAACATCAACGTTAACATTCTAATTAAAGATTCTATTTTTCATAATATTGAGAGAAAGGTCAGAAACAAAATATATAAATGCATCTTCTATGACTAAGTGGTCTGTGTGTGGAAACCGTATCATTCAACCTACCACTGCCAAGGAGCTAGCCTCCTCTACTTGATCCACACTCTCATTTGCATCTTGCCAATGGAGACACTCAAAATCGCATCAATGTGTCAGTGTCCATAAACCATAATCAGAAACAAGATATACATCATATACCTTGCAACATCATAACATATTAAACAAATCATAACTTGACGTTTCTTTGTATTTGATTAACATAAAATACTGATTCTAAATAATTGCATTTATAATCAAAAAAGACATTAAATTCCACGTTATAACATCACCATACTATCCATAAAGATATTCATAACATAAAATCATCAACACATAGTTAAAATTATCAAAGTAGAAATATCAACTAAATGTTTATGTCTAAAGAACACAACAACTAAAAAGCATAGAGACTAAAGTCTAAATCAACACAAGTCTAGTTGTCACACACATAGATCCTGAAAACTAGGAAATGAAAAGGTCGAATTGTGACAATGATCTCCTTTGAAGCTTTTGGTAATCGGCTTTTCATTTTCTATCCAACCATTATCCCTTCTCCATTTTAGCATTACTCTAAAGGTTGCAAGAAAGAACCATTTTGTATGCACCTGTTCCAAGGCTTCCACATTGTACAGGCCGCATGGATGCAGTTAAAGGTTACAAAATCTGGCTTTATGATTACCAATCTCATTTTATTGAAATAAGGATTTTCAAATCCATTTTGTGCATATACTATGATCATTAAAATTATACCAAATCATTATGTCTATGCATCCACGGGCCATATTAGTGCCTCTATTTTCTTCATACATGTGTATTTGGAAGTAATGTTTGACAAACTTTTTTTTATGATTCAATGGATACCCTATTTCAAAGCACATATTTTATCATAACAAGAAGGATGTTGGTTGAATTTTTTGAACATGTCTTTACACCTTCTATCATATTTTGCACTCTTTGCAACACCTCCTTTGAGGCATTATGTCCATAAGTTCACTAGCCTTGACTATGTTTCCACATTTGGCATACTTTCCTAAAATATTTACTTATCATAATTAATATAATGGAGAGATGCTAAATCAAACATTGAAAACAAACTAAAGTTAGGAAAACACAATGAAAATGTTTTTGAGTGATGTAAAATTGTCAATCAACTTGACATGCTCCTGCATCAATTTTACTCAACCAAAAGGTGCCCTCATCTAGCAATTCCACCTCAACTTTGTTTATGCTTTTCTTGATTCACATATAACCATCTTTGATTATTCCTAGAACAAAAATTATATAGTTGTACATTAATATTTGCACCAATATATGACGGTGCAAGTTTGATGAAGTCTCTAAAATGGTCATTCTTTGAAAGAGAAAGAATTGACAATTGGGTATATTTGGACTCAAAGTTATACATGATATCTTATTTATGATGATGGAAGACAGGAATTTATACACGCGTGTATTTTAAACTATCAAACTTTGTACTATTAAATCTGAGGACAAGTACTTTATTATAAATAAATTATATTGACTTTAACTTTTATGTGAAGCTAGATTTTAACTATTATTATTTTGCATTTTTTAAAAGATGATGAATAGTTGTATACATTTTGATGCATTAATGATATGTCACGATAAATTATGATGGGTAATTTTTAAACTAATTGTTGATATTTTTGTATTCAAATAATAGTGAAATTATATTCAATTTATGGATCAAACTATATAACAAATACCCTCACAACTATTGATAAACTGATGCAGAAGCATATTGGGTGTAAGGTCAATCTTGCATCACCCAATAATATTTTCTGGTTTCTTTTCAATAATGTCTATCTTGTGTAGAGCTTTTATTTTTGGAAATTTACTATTTTTGCTAAGTTTTTCGTTTGAGCTCAGAATGCTTTATTTTTTTCTCTAGAGGTTCACTTTGGTTATATCAGCTTGTCAGTAAAATTTCATTGCAAGATCAAGTCTAGTTTTGAAGATATTGAAAAAATTTAGTATTAGTAGCAGGGTACATAAACTTTGAACTCAGTTTTGAAGGCTGTAGAAGCTCTGAATGGGGTCGAAACCTTGGTTGTCTATAGATTACATGAGTGAATTGTTGTAGGGCACTTGGCACCATTTCTAAAATGGGGTTGTGATCGCCAATCAAGTCAATGAGTGATGAGTTATGGTCCCCAGAAGTTGCGCTACTTAAAATAGAAGAAAATGAAATTCCTTCAAAATTTCTTTTTGAGTTTCAAAATTTGTTTTGGTTTATTCTAATGTAACAAAAATGAATAATAATATCTTAGGGATGCTTGGGCTTAAAATTTAGGGTTAAAATTTCTAGAACCCTCTTGGGCGGTTAAAATTGCCTATATCATGAAGGCTCGTAGGGTTATCTAGGGCAATTTTTGGAAGATGCATATGGTGGCTCTAGCTTGCAAAAATTAATGAAAAAATGCCCATGTGGTATTGCATGTTATATTTTTTAACATTGTAATTCCATTTCATTGGAGATAATAGAAAGCCCATTTCTTGTCCTTACAATCCGTTCTTATTCTCAATTATGTTGTGTGTGTTTGTGTTAATAATGGGAGTGCCCTTCATCAAGTGGTATCAGAGTAGGAGTTCCTGAGTGTGTACACAAATCGCCGACTATCAGTTAGTTTGCACTAGGACTTTGATTGTGGGTTGAGTGATAGGAGCCAAATATGCCTCCATGAAGCAACTGTGGCGGGAGAGTTGTAGGTGTGACATGAGAAGAGGATTTTAGAGCCGTCTAGAGACATGTTCAATAATTTTAAGAGGAGTTTCGTAGAGGAATGAATAGTGCAGTTAGAGATGAAAGTGAAGAGGAATTCGAAGAAGAAGGACAAGGTGACCAAGAAGCACCAAAAGTACCTAGAAATCCTGAGGCTAATAGGTTTTTAGGGCCATTTCCAAGATTGGAAAGAGACCTAAGATTGCAGTTTCCACATTTTTCAAGAAATATTAACCTAGAGGAACTGATCAAATGGATCAATGACCTAGAAGAATATTTTGAATATGAATATGTTAAAGATTCGGATAAGGTCAAATTTGTGAAGCCCAAACTGAAGGGTCAAGCAAATATTTGGTGGTAGGAGATTCAGTTAGAGAGGAATAGAAGAGGAAAGGATAAAATCACAAGATGGGATCGAATGGTGGAGAAATTGAAGAGATAATTGATTCTTGTGGATTATGAGCTTGATCTGCTGAAGAAAATGCAAGGGTTGAAACAAGCAAGAAGATCTATGCATGAGTATATAGAAGAGTTCTACTGAGTCCTCATTAGAATAGGTCATGCAAAAGTTGAGAAGGAAAAATTTGTTCATTATCTTCATGGGTTAGGGCCAAGTATTCAGTCCAGGAGTTGAGTCTGGTTAGAATGCCTAGTATTGAAGAGGCATACTAGTTTTCCTTAAGGGTGGAATAGAAGCTAAACAAGAATTTTGAAAGAAAGAAAGGTGGAAGAGGTCATGGTGGAAGATCCAATGAATGGTCTTATGGAGGAAGAAATGAAGATTGGAAAAAGAATGATGATGACGAGTCAAGTAGAAATCTAAATCAGAGGGGAAATAATTTCAATCATTCTTGTGATCAAAATAACAGGGATCAGAGAGGAAGAGGAAGAGGGAAAGGACCTGGAAGAGGAGGTTTTTATGGGACATGTTTCCATTGCGGAGAAGGACACCAAGCCTATGAATGTCCCCAACATCAAAGAAGGATGGATAGGAGGACTGAAGGCCATGCACGAGTTGTGCATGCAAATGAAGAAGTTCAATCAGAACACTCAGATGATGCTGAGAAAGGAGAAACCCTAGTTGTTAGGAGGACCCTAATAAATGAAGAGAAAGAATTAGATCAGATAAAGAGCCTATTTCACCTTAGGTGTAAGTGCGAGGATAAGTGATGTGAAGTGATTATTGATTATGGAAGCACTGATAATCTAGTGTCAAAATAATTGGTCACAAAGTTAAAGCTGAAAAGAGAAAAAAACCCTTGTTTGTACCAAATTTCCCAGGTCCAGGATTACCACAAGGTCTTGGTCAATGAGCAGTGCTTAGTGAAGTTCAAGATTGTAAGTTACCAAGATGAGGTACTCTGTGATATCATACCCATGGATGCATGTCATTTGTTGCTAGAAAGGCCTTGGAAGTTTGACAAGTACACTATACATGATGGTTGTGCTAATACTTATTCTTTGACAAAGGATGGAGTCCAACAAAAGTTGAAGCCATTGAAGGAAATAGGGGAAAAGGTATGCAATAATGCCAAAATATGTTTAGTTGATGGAAGGAAGTTCTTAGAAGGTATGAGACATGAGCATATGTACTTTTCTTTAATTCCAAAAGTTGGTAAAGATGAAGTAGAAGATATACCTATAGAAGTTGTAGACTTGTTGGAGGAGTTTCAGGATATTATGTCTGACAATGTACCTGATGGATTTCCACCAGTTAGAAATATCAGTCATAGGATGGACTTGATTCTAAGGGCCAATTTTCCAAACAAGGCAGCCCATAGGATAACTCTAGGAGTGAGTGAGGGATTGGAAAAACAAGTGCAAGAGTTGTTGCAGAAAGAATTGATCCAAGAGAGTTTGAGTCCATGTGTTGTACCAATAGTATTATCACCAAAGAAAAATAGACAATGTAGGATGTGTATGGATTCTCAAGATATAAATAAGATCACTATTAAGTACATATTTCCCTTCCCAAGGATGGCTGGTATTATGGATTGGTTGAGTGAAACTGTGTATTTCACAAAGATAGACCTAAAGAGCGAATATCAAAAAATCAGGATCAAAGAGGGAGATGAATGGAAGACAACCTTCAAGACAAAGAATGGCTTGTATGAGTGGCTAGTCATGCCTTCCGGGCTAACGATTTCTTTGAGAATATTCATGCAGCTCATGAACGAAGTACTGAAAGAATTTATAGGTAAGTTTGTCATTGTTTATTTGGATGATATTTTGATCTTCAGTAAGACATTGGAAGAACATTTAATACATATTTATAGGTTTTTTGAGAGGTTAAGAAAAGAGAAGTTGTTGATTAATTTGAAGAAGTGTAGTTTTGTGAAGGAGTTAGTGTATTTGGGATTTTTAGTTTAGGCAAAAGGTCTAAAAATAGACCCAGAGAAGGTGAAGACTATCCTTGAATGGCCTACTCCAAGGAGTGCTACTAAGGTAAGATATTTTCATGGATCTGATGGAAACCCAAAGATAGCTAAAGTACTATACTACTGAAGCAAAGATAGCTAAAGATCTGATGGAAACCCTAGCGAAGTTGTATGAAAAGCCTTCAGCTTCAAATAAGGTATTTCTTATGAAGCGTTTATTTAATATGAAAATGGTAGAAGGTGGATCAGTTACTAATCATTTGAATGATTTTAATACAGTTACAAGTCAATTAACCTCTGTTAAAATTACTTTTGATGAAGAGGTTAGGGCTCTCTTGATTTTGTGTTCTTTGCCAGAAAGTTGGAATGGCTTGGTAATGGCTGTTAGTAATTCTGTTTCTGGTTCTAATACCCTAAAGTACGATGATGTTATTGGTGTTATATTGAGTGAGGAAATTCATAGGAAAAGCTCAGGGGCATCCACATCGGGTAGTGTATTGAACACAGAAAGCAGAGGTAGAACAAGAGATAGAGGAAACAACTCTGGAAATCGTGGGAAATCAAGAGGAAAATAAAAGGGAAAGAGGTCTGAATCTAAAGGGCCAAATGATTGTTGGTACTGTGGAAAACCATGTCATAAGAAGAAAGATTGTTGGTCTCAGAAGAAAGATCAAGGAGACAAAAATGATGGAAACAAGGAGGCAAATGTGGTAAGTAACAAATCCGAGGAGGATGCTTTGCTCTTGTCCTTAGAAAGTATTGATGATTCATGGGTTTTAGATTCTGGGGCTTCATTTCATGCTACACCCCATAGAAGTTATTTTGTTGATTATGTCCAAGGGGATTTTGGGCTAGTTTATTTGGGAGATAATGAACCCTGTCAAATTGTTGGAAAGGAAAAAATTAAGATTAAGTTGCAGAATGGGAATCATTGGCTACTACGAGAGGTAAGACATGTTCCAAGGCTGAGTAGGAATTTAATTTCAGCAGGGCAACTGGGTGATGAGGGTTGCACAGTTACTTTTAATGATAAAAATTGGAAGGTTTCAAAAGGTTCCTTAGTAGTAGCAAAAGGTGTGAAAGTAGGCACCTTATATCTTTGTACAGGTCATACTATTCCTTCTACTTTAATTGTTTTAGAAGATAATGAATGTTCAGGAACAGTGGCTGCAGTTGAGCAGGAAGAACATCAAACTACTGCTGTAGATTCTGACACAACACTGTGGCACAATAGACTCGGGCACATGAGTGAAAAAGGTATGAAATTACTTCATTCAAAGAAAGTTTTACCTGGTCTGAAATGTGTCAATATGGATTTCTGTGAAAGTTGTGTTTATGGAAAACAAAAGAGAGTTAGTTTTGTGAAGAGTGGGAAGGAAAAGAAAAATGAGAGATTAGAGCTGGTGCATACAGATGTATGGGGACCAACTTAGGTATCTTCCCTTGGTGGCTCTCTGTATTATGTTACATTTATAGATGATGCAACAAGAAAAGTATGGATTTATTTCCTTAGACAGAAATCTGATGTATTTCAAACTTTTAAGAAATGGAAATGCTTGGTTGAGAATGAGACTGGTAAAAAGTTAAAATGTCTCAGATCTGATAATGGTGGTGAGTATTGCAGCACAAAATTTGAAGAATATTGTTCCTCTAATGGTATTCGTAGGCAGAAAACTTTCCCAAGGACTCCACAAGAAAATGGAGTGGCTGAATGCATGAACAAGACAATAATGGAGCGTGCAAGGAGTATGAGGTTGCATGCTAGGCTGCCCAAAAATATGTGGGCAGAGGTAGTGAACACTGCTGTTTATTTAATCAATAGAGGCCCCTCTACTCCTTTGGACTGTGGTATTCCAGAGGAAGCATGGAGTGGTAAGAAGGTGAGTTATTCTTTTCTCAAAACCTTTGGTTGTGAAGCTTTTGCACTTATAGATTCTGAAAATAGAACCAAGCTGGAAGCTAAGTCAAAGAAATGTGTATTTGTTGGGTATGGCATTGATGAATTTGGTTATAGGCTTTGGGATTTTGAAAATCATAAAATTGTAAGAAGCAGGGATGTCATATTCAATGAGAAAGTATTGTACAAAGATCTGTTGCTGCAGCATGAGAAGAAAGAAAATGACTATGTAGTACTGGATGATGTATGCACCATAAAATGGTCGCCTAGACTTTGGGCCCCATTTATTTAATCTATCAATATCAATTCCTGAATCAATATTTGTCATACATTCAAATCAAATTTATTGATCAAATCATAAATATTTTAATTTTCCCTAAAGTTTGAATATCCCATCAATTTTTAATTAAAAGAAATATATCCCTTTTTAATAAATAAAATAATATTATTTAATTGAAATTAATATTCTTTGAATGAAATAATGTTATTTAATTAAAATCCTCTTTTAATTAAATGGTTTTATTTTATTGAATTAATATTCATTTATAAATTATATAATATTACCTTATTTAATTAAAAGAGATATTATTCTTTAAAATTAAATAAATGAAATATTCTCTCAAAAGATCTCCTGTGGTGAAAAAGGAAACAAATTGAATAAAAATAAAAGAAAATAAAATGTAATTCCATTTTATTACAAACCTTCTAAAAATGATGATTGTTTCCTCTTTTTCATTTATCCCACATTGCTTCTACTTTCACATTCGAATCCAACTTTTCCTATAAAAGGAGACCTCTCATGCTCATTCAATCATCCCGAATTTTGATATCGAACTTATGCTGCAGAATTTCATAGCTTGTAATCATTTAGCATTTCAACTTGCACATTCACATTTTAGATTAATTTACATTTTAGATTATTTGCAAATCATTTTAGTTTAAATCCATTACATATAGCTTAATTTCATTTTCAATAAATTAGTTTAGCTTAGTTTGCATGGCAAATCATTTAGAATAGTTTCATTTAGATCAACTCGAATCTCTCATTCTGAGTTGTATTTGCATGGGTAAAATAGGCTGATCTGAGGGCCACATTCAAACCATGCTCTTCTCAGATAGAGAGCTATGGGTCATTTTGTGAGAACTCACTATTGAGCACTCTCGCATACAAAGACTCAGAGAAGTGTGATCACACATCTGTGCACACATTTTTGGCACCCACCGTGGGGCCCTGAAAATGGGTTTCCTTTCATTTTCATTAATTTTCTGCGAGTCCGTACTGTCTATGTACAGATTTTCGCGCGAGAGTACAGAGATATCCGCGCGAGATTCTGCTCCTGTAGCGTTTCTTCACGCGAGACTGTACAAAATTTCGCCCCTGGTTCTGTGTTTTCTCGCGCGATACTGTGTGTTTTCTCGCGTGGGACTGGCGTTTCCTCGCGCGGGACTGTTGTTTTCTCGCGCGGACCCTGTGTTTTCTCGCACGCTCAAGGTACTTCCTCACGCGAGATTCTGGGGTAGTGAACTAAAATTTCCTGCTTTCTGTTTTACAGTTTCATTTTCCTAACAAGTTTTCTATTTTCTGTTGCATAAAATAATTTTGTTTTCTGCAGCATAACAGTTTTCTGCAGGACGATTTGACAAAGACATAAAAAAACATACTAATGGTGTGAATGCAGGACGTTTGCCGAAGATCATTAAAACATTGTGTTTTCTTTCCTGCTTTATTCACATAGTTTAATTAGGGCTCCGTTAAAATTTCTTGTGGATTTCGATAGTGAGTAGGAATTTTGGCTCTTCATTACATGGAGGTGATGACCATGAATGAACCTAGAATTCTAATGATCTTACTAATATGACGAATCCGTAGGGAAGCAGAGAAAGTTAGCGAATCTTTAGCATTTCTATTCGCCAGGGGATTATGCTCTTCTCTCCTTGAGAGAGAACCAGAAACCCAAAAGCGTGTGGATTTGGTGGAGTGAAACTAACTCGGTGATTAAGTTTGTCTTGTGTGTCTGGGTAAAGAAACGGGCTAGAGAAGTATGCTCTTCTCCCTTTAGGAGAATCAGAAAATCAGAAACCCAAATCTGAGCCAAGTCCTGAGTCACCTTTAGAGGGCCTGCCGGAAGTTGAACCTCCGGGAACGACCCAAGTGAGTACACACCTATTGCCGGTGATTCCACCTCACTATAATAAAGCAAGTTTTGTTGAGTCTAAAGACTCCAAAACCATAGTAACTTCCTTTTCATGACTTTGACTATCATCATGGAAAGGCTCTGTTTGTTTCACTGAGCGGCGCCGCTCCGAGCCCTGCTTGCGGGGGTGTGTGACTTTCAGGTGTTGGTGTGGCTGCAAGGCCCCAGCTCTGTATCAGAGGCACTGAAGGTTATTGTGAACGGAAGCCAAGTAAAAACCTCTTAGTTAGTGGCCTACCCAGTTCATCTCCGAAAGGAGTCATAATCTTTGCACAAGGAGGGGGAAGAATCTCTCCGTATGTTTATCATACACAGATTCCCATCATAGGCATACACCTGGACGTTTGGAGGCGGTTGTGACACTGGCCCCTGCTACAAGGGTAACCTTTGAACGTACACTGTTGAGTCCTTGGAAACACCAAAAACATGGGCGCCCTCTAGGGGGTGACACGGCTATGTGAGGTGCACGTATGCACATAAGCAATGGGGCAAAGATTTTGACTTCTCACCATTTTCTTTGGTAGGGATAACTATGTGCTTGTTTTTTTGAGTCTTAAACATTGTCCAAAACATCTTCAAACAAGACTCCCCTAATACTATCAAGTTGCTTTGTCCTTGATAGGTCTGTTAATGACTACTGCTTGCTTCACATGTGCTTAAAACAACTCAAAAACACCAAAATTTGAAACCCACGGACATAATCTGGTAACAGTGTCGCCTGCCTTCACCAGAACAAGCATCGCATGGCTTGCCTGAATATTATCGCCTGAGATCATTTTGTTGCATGCCCAGTTTCAGGTGTTTCATAAGCCTTTTTAACGTATTTGGTCATAAAATCAGTGACTTACCTTGCCCTAGAAGCCTGTTTTCACTCAAGTTTTCTAATTTTAGACTACTAAGGTGCAAAGCCTTTTCCAAGTGATGCCCAATCAGCTCAAGCATCCCAAAGCAAAGTTACCCAAATCAAAAGTTTACCAAGAGCAAAAATTTGCCAAAAGAAACCTCAAGAGCTATCAATCCATCATCCAAGCAACCCAAGCCGAAGAGAAACAACAAACCAGACTTGAGAACATTGCCCATAACGCAAGAACTAAACAGTTTTCTTATCGATTCCGAGTAAACCGTCATTACATCAACCTTGAGCCAGAAGATTGACTTGTCCTGTATTTAGGGTCCTTGTGTCTTTGACCTTTTTGAGATAGTAATCCTTGATCTCATAAGCAATTTTTATTGAGATTGGCAAGTTAGGAATCGTTTCTGTCAAATAGATAAATTTTTAGACTCTTTTGATAACACACTTGGAGAGTGTTAGTAGTCTCTTTGTCCACTCATTTTCATACAATCAAACTCAAATACACTTTGTGCAAAGTCATCCTCCTGATCCATACGTGCTAGGGTATTCACCCAAAAGGAATTGAGCACCTCTGTGGCAGTGTTGGTTTGCACCTATTTACAAATACTTCTTTTCACCATCTCTCTCGGACAAGAGAAAATTTTCACTATCCTAGTTTGGTATTGACGTTTCTTAGAATTGTCTATTTGCCTGAACTCTCCCTTTCATGTCAGTAACAACAAGATATCAAGTGAGCCAAGGAAAGCGACCCCAGATAGTCTTCAACCAACTACCCCCAGTTCAAACTTGTCAAAAGAGAAAGGAAAAGGAACCAATATTTGACCAGTCACCTAGGAGTAAGTCTGACACCTGGTTTGACCCAAAGAGCCATTTTAGTGATTTGAGTACCCCCTCAGCACCTTCACACTCAGGTATGGATATGAGTTATACCATGACTCGATGGGAGAGGGAAGCTATGGATCAAACCCTTGATGATATCTATGAAAGACACAGAGACAAGATGTTGTTTGGTAATTCCTCTCATGATGCTCAACCTAGTTCACCCCCCATCAGCACTAGGTACCTAGATGCACATCAACGAGCTGACAGGCATGAGAGACTAGCTCACCCAGACCAATGGTCACACCATGAAGACCAAGACAATGAACCTGGTGATGCTCATGTCAATGCAACGTATACCAATGATTTGTACAAACATTCAAGACCAAACTCTCCACTCCGAACAGCCTCAAGGCATACAAGTGAGAGGCTAAAAATAATTGAGAAGGAAAAACAAGTTGCACAAAATGAACGAGCTGCAAAAGAAGAAAAACTTAAGCTTCTCGAAGAGGAACAACGAGCCTTGTTGGACATAGAGAGAAAAGCATTCCAAGAGGAGCAAGATAGGCTGTTAGCCCAACAATTAAACACTCAATTCAACAACAGGGGTGCTAACAGTGGAAATAATTCTCCTCCCTCCACCCCTTCCAGAACACCACGAAGTCGAAGGCGGTCACGAACCCCTTCTAGATCTCCTAGTCCTAGAGGAAGAAGGGCCTCTCAGTATGCTCACTATAGGAGGCAAACCCCTCCTAGAAACTCAAGACCACACTCCCAACATGCACATCATGGTTCCCAACACGAAGGTGGTAGCTCACATTATGACCTTGATACTCAAGACTTTATGCGAATGCAACAAGAGCCTATTTTCCAACAGTATGTAGATAGGTATTTGGAACAAAACAAAGATAAGTTCTTGGAAAGTCTAATCAACAAGGGTGCCAGAGTCCCTTATGACTTTGATGTAGACAACAAGATACAAAAACAAAGTCCCTCTCAAGAGGAAGAAATCCGTCAAATGAAGCACATGATGGAAAAAATGATGCAACCTAAGAGCTCATTCTCACTAGACTCTATTTGTCCTAATCCATTTGACAAAAGTGTGAGTATGAAAGATTTTCCAAAGAGGGTGGAATTCCCACAATATGATAAATATGACGGCAGTGGTGACCCACATGACCATGTGCGTCAATTCTATACCATGAGCTTTGAATTCCATCAGGATGATTCCTATTTGATGAGGTTGTTCCCTAGAAGTCTTAAAGGACAAGCAATGGAATGGTTCACCAACATCACTCCCCCTGTCAAGACTTTTAGAGAACTTGTTCATAGATTTGTCCAACACTTCTCGTACAATCTATCAAGATCAGTTACTATGTTGGACCTATGCAACTTGAAACAAAATCAGGGAGAACCCTTTGTTACCTTCTTGCAAAGGTGGAGGAGAAAGTGCTCTCAGTATCCTAGGACCATCCATGAGGATGAAAAGATTGACATCCTTGTTAATAACTTGGTGCCTGAAATGAGATATGAGATCAAAAAGATAGTCTTCAATTCCTTCGATACCATGATTGAAACTGCATGTCGAATTGAAGATGTTCTCAAAGAACAAGGCATTTTGACCAGACATAGCAACAATGGCAACAATGGTCAGCACAACAACAAGGATAAAGGGAAGAACACCTACTGGAACAAAAACAAACAAGTTGTCAATGACGGAGTTGTAGACGCTCCCCAACCTAAAGATCAAGCCGTTCTTCACTTGTCCAGTGCAGTTCAAGCTATGAAGCTCAATGCACCTCCTCAACAAGAGAGCAAGCCACGGTATCAAGAGAAGCCTAAAAAGGAAAAACATCAATTTGCCAAGCTTGGTGATTCTTACGAGGATGTTTTCAAAACGCTCATTGCCAATAATCTTGTGCATCCACAAGATCCAGCAAAACATTACATCCCTGACATTAAGCCACATTGGTGGGATGAGAAGGCTTTCTGCATATTTCATAATGGCATTGGGCATACCATTGAAAATTGTTGGAAACTCAAGCACATTATCCAAGACCTCATTGAGAGTGGAAAACTTAAGGTGGATGGACTAAATACCAATGTTGATCACAAAGCATTTAAAGAACCATTGCCTAAGTATGACAAGGGGGAAACCTCTAAACAAAAGGATGGCAAGGCTGCTATCAACTACACGTATATAGCAGCAGAAAATGTGATAAACATGCTTGAAGTTGTGGAGCCAAGTGTTAACATGATGAGGAGTAAGGACCCACATGGTTATGACTCTCCCCCTATCTTTGACAAAGAACCTGTTGTGGTGCTGAGAGGTCCTCATTCTAGGTCATCTTCCCAAGCCCTGAATGTTGTTACTAGGAGTCAAGGTCCTATCATTCTTAGAGGTCCTAATTCAGGTCCATCCAATAAACCCAAGCAAGTGGCATCCAAGAATGTCACTAAGTCCACCATTGCTCCCAAACCAAACTATAATCTTGTAGATCAGCTACAAAAAACTCCAGCGCAAATATCAATACTGGAGCTTCTAGAGTTGTCCCCTAGACATAAGCAGATCCTTGAGGATGCTTTGCGCACAGCAAATGTCCCTAACGACATAGATACAGACCAATTTCAAGGCATGGTTAACCACATTTCCAGCCCACATTACCTCTCTTTCTCAGAAGATGATGACAAATCCCTAAGCCACCCACACAATCTCGCCCTTCACATTGAAGTAATGATTCATAAAACTCGTGTCAAGCGCGTGTTGATAGATGGGGGTGCTGGGCTAAATATTTGTACATTAAGTTTGTTAAAAACCTTGGGCTATTCAGAGGAGGTGATCGACAGTAAAAAGAAGATCACTATAAAGGCCTATGATGAGGCAGAACGAAGTTCCAAGGGGTTAGTTGTGCTTCCTGTCAGGATTGGCCCAGTTGAAAAAGACATCTTGTTCCAAATTGTTGATACTAGACCCCTTGCATACAATATTTTACTAGGTAGACCATGGATTCATGACATGCAGGCAGTGCCGTCTACCTACCACCAATGTGTTAAGTTCCCCTACAATGGAGTTGAAATTTGCATACCAGGGGATAACACTTTATCAGTTAATTCAATCTCAGCTAATGTTCATGTCCCTCTTAATCGAGATGCAGAGGATTATCAAGAAACTTTAACAGACTGTCAAAACAAATTTAAATCAGTAGACCTTGGCATGGGGGGGTATCAACTTGACTCTTTTGCAAAGATGCCAATTTCCCCTCGGTCATATGGAAAACCTTCACAGGAAATGAAACTGTCTTCTTCAGCGATGACACTATTTGACACATTTGTTGAATCCTCAGTACCAATACAAGATGAAAAAGAGGAAGTAGCTGTTTGAGATTGGATGTACAAAGAGGCGAAATACCAGCACAATGAAAATTTCTCCCCCTCTCCTAAGCCTTATGGGAGAGGATATACTCTTGTCAAAAAGATGGGTTATCCAGGATATGGCCCTCTTAACCACAGATTAGATGCTAGAGCCAAACCACTTAATCATGATCTTTTTGGACGTAAGTCTAAGAATCCGGTTGGCCTAGGCTTTATGAAGAAAACCAAGCACGTTGTCCCCATTCCTGATAAGCGGGATAGCAAAGATGACACAAAATATGTACCAGACTTGACCAATCAACACGACATGACAGATGATTGGGTTCCTTCAACAAATCTCCTTTGGGGAGATTCAGAAAATATGACTACCAGTACACACCAAATCACTACTGAAGGACATGCTGAAAATTTCATCCGAGAAGGTGTGACTCTCGAAGATGTCCAGGCTTCTACCTCGAGGCTTAGGAAACCCAGCTGGTGTAAACATCCTAGCAAGGATTCAGACACAGACTCAAATGAGTATGAATGGGATTCACTCTCAGATGCAACAGTTGATTTGGATATGGATGTTGTTCATGCTTATAGTACTCAACCCAACGTAGCTAATGAGTCATGTGTTAGATTAGAAGATTCGAACCCACATGTCGCATTAGTAGATGATTCTTCACTTGATGGGATGAATCTTGATTTAGACACCTTAGAGGGATACTTGACAGACTCCGATTCTACGGTCACCAGAGATGACATCCCCTATATCCTTAATATTGAACCAGACATCAATCTACCCCTCATTAATCCCAACCTTATTGATTGGTCTCAACGTCATCAAGAGCCTCAACTCTTGACATTTTCCAATGACTATGAGATCACTTGCTACCTAAATGCTGTTGAACCTGTAGTCTCTTCCACCAGTGAACCAGCTACTAGCATGACAGAACCAGACATCAAGTACCTTAGTCACAAGATAAAAAGAAAAGAAAAAAAGAATAAGAGTTCTGATGGCGAAAACCACTATGTGGCGGTGTCAGAACCAAAAAAAGTAAAAATAAAAGACGTATCCAAAGGTGAAAACCTCTCTGAGGCACCTACGAATGAGGTACTTGATAGTCTCCCAAGTTATTTTCATGACAGATCATCAGTATTGGTGGAGCCTACAGATGCTGTTAATTTGGCCACAGAAGAGGCTCCAAAACTTGTACACTTGGCTAAATCTTTATCACCTCAAGAAAAGAAAGCCTACACTGAGTTCCTCCAAAAGAAGCAAATTAATTTTGCATGGACATATTTAGACATGCCAGGGTTGGACACTAATCTCATTATGCATCATTTGTCCATAGCTCCGGGTGTGAAACCAGTCAAACAAAAGTTACGAAAAATGCACCCTCATATAGCTCTTTTAGTAAAAGCTGAATTAGAAAAGCTCCTTGGTGCAGGATTCATTAGAGCAGTAGACTATGCTGACTGGATTTCCAACATTGTACCTATTTCCAAACAAGATAAATCCATCTGAATCTGCACAAATTTTAGAGATCTTAATAGAGCATGCCCAAAGGACGATTTTCCACTTCCTAACATAGACATGATAGTGGACATGACGGCGGGCTATGAGATCTACTCCTTGATGGATGGTTTTTCTGGGTATAATCAAATCAAGATTGCTCCTGAGGATCAAGAAAAGACTGCATTCACATGTGCGTGGGGTACTTACTGTTGGAACGTCATGCCCTTTGGATTAAAAAATGTAGGAGCTACTTATCAAAGAGCTATGACAACCATCTTCCATGACATGATGCATAAAAATATGGAAGATTATGTGGATGACACCCTCATTAAGTCCAAGAAAAGAGGAACACACCTGGCTGATTTAGAAGCAATTCTGGATCGTATGGAACAATTTCAACTGAGGTTAAATCCAAAAAAGTGTGCATTTGGTGTTACTTCTGGCAAACTATTGGGGTTCATCATTTCAGCTAAAGGGATAGAAGTGGACCCTGAAAAGGTTCAGGCCATTATAAACATGCCACCTCCTAAAAATGTCAGTCAAATGAGGAGTCTTCAAGGATGCCTTCAATCCATAAGGAGGTTTATTTCACAATTAGCTGATAGGGCACAACCCTTTAACAAAAATCTGCATAAAGGGGTTCAATGTGTCTGGAATGAAGATTTCCAGAAAAGCATGGATCAGATTAAGGAATATTCGGCACATCCTCCTATCTTAATGCCTCCCATTCCAGGAAAACCCCTTATTTTGTATGTCTCAGCTACTGAATCTTCATTGGGGGCATTGTTGGCTCAATTAGATGAACAAGGGAAAGAAAGGGCCATATACTATATTAGCCGCACTCTAGTGGCTTATGAGATCAATTACACAAGTATTGAAAAAGCTTGCCTTGCAGTAGTGTTTGCCTCTCAAAAGCTGTGACACTATATGCTTGCGCATACCATTCATCTTATAGCAAAAATTGATCCTCTCAAATACTTGCTCGGTAAAGCTGCTCTCACGGGTAGACTTGCTAAATGGATGATGATTCTTTCTGAATTTGACATAGAGTATATCGAACGCAAGGCAATCAAAGGCCAGGCTATTGTAGATCAACTGGCTAACTTTCCAATTGAAGATAATATGCCGGTTCAAGTCAACTTCCCAGATGAACATCTCATGTACATGACTGAGAGATCCTGGAAGCTATTCTTTGATGGTTCCTACATGCACAATGGTTCTGGAGCTGGCGTGTTGTTTGTCTCTCCTCATGGGTATACTATTCCCAAATCCTACAAGTTACTATTTCCATGCACAAACAACATAGCTGAATATGAGGCTTTAACAAATGGACTCAAAATGGCTATAGAGTGGAATATCAAAGAGCTACATATCTATGGGGATTCTTAGCTAATCATTAATCAGGTTAATGAGCAATACCAAACAAAAGATAACAAGTTGATACCTTATAAAAAAATGGTTGATTCATTAAGACGGTATTTTACCTTTGTCACTTTTCAACAAATCCCCAGAGCTGAGAATAAAGCGGCCGATGCTATGGCCACCCTTGCTTCACTTCTGCAGTTAACAGAACAAGAGTTCAGATATGAGTTCCTAGTGGAAGAGCTACGTTATCCCATATTTGACTCACCCGAAAGCCATGTCATATGTACCATAATCAACCATGAATCCTCCCGCTATGGTGCCATTTACTCCTATCTCCGTGATGGCATCATCCCTGACACTTTCAACCGGTCTGAAAGAAGAAACCTCATCCGTAATGCCTCTCGCCATTCCCTCATCTCTGGTGATTTGTATAGGAGGGGTCTAGATGGGACACTTTTTAGGTGTTTAGAAAAGGAGGAATCCGATCAAGCGCTAGTTGACATCCACGAGGGCATATGTGGGGGACATTCTAATGGTCTTTCCATGGCTAGAAGGTTGCTTAGGGCGGGATACTATTGGCCTACAATGCAGATGGATGCGATAAAATTTGCCAAATCTTGTGAAAAATGTCAGAAACATGGACACCTGATACATGCTCCAAGTAGGGAGTTAATTCCTTCTATCTCTCACTGGCCATTTCAGCGATGGGCCTTTGACCTTGTTGGGCAGATTCATCCCAACTCATCAGGTGGGCACAAATTCATTATCACTGCTACTGACTATTTCACAAAATGGGTAGAGGCTGTCCCACTTTCTGTTGCCTCAGGCAAGACAGTATCTCTATTCATCTTAAACCATATCATCTGTCGATATGGAGTTCCATCTGAAATCATCACTGACAATGGAGGTCAGTTCAATAACAAGGACCTTACACAACTCTGCCAAAGATTCAGGATAAAACAACATTGGTCCTCCATTTACTTCCCGCAAGGAAATGGTCAGGCAGAGGCTTCAAATAAAACCATTCTCAAGATTCTACATAGAACAGTTCACAAGAATGGTAGAGACTGGCACCTACAGATAAATCCGGCCTTGTGGGCCTATAGAACGAGTATTCGTACTCCAACGGGGGCTACTCCTTTTGCCCTCACATATGGTGCTGAAGCAGTGTTACCTTTAGAGGTTGAGATTCCATCACTGAGAGTCTCTCTCAAAGGTCTGATTACAGATGAAGATTATCGCGCCATGAGATTACAGTAATTAGAACTTCTGGATGAAAAGCGTAAAGCTTCATTTGACCATATGAGGGTCTACCAAAAGCGGATGTCCAAAGCATTCAACAAAAAGGTTCGCCCTAGAGAATTCCAAGTAGGAGATCTTGTCCTGCGAGAGAATCCTAAGAACCAACAACACAGAGAACAAAAGGGCAAATTCGAACCTAACTGGCTTGGACCCTATATTATCACAGCAGCTTTTGGTTCAAGTGCATATCTACTATCTACTGAAGAGGGGGAGCAGCTCCCTACGCCTATCAATGTTCAGCACCTGAAGAAGTTCTATCCTTGATGCCCGTTCTGTCTGGGGGCATCCTTTGTATATAATTATGGTCCTGAAAAAATCCAAAAAATTGATATATGATCCTGAAAAAAATACAAAAAAATAAAAAATTCAAAAAATACAAAAAAAAAAAAAGAAAATGTGCCTCGGTGAAAACCTAGAAACAGGCGCCTTGGTAGCAAAAGTACAAAAAAAATATAAAAAGTCCTGAAAAAAAAAAAAAAAAAAAAAAAACTTCCAAGTGGTGAAAACCTAGAAATAGGCGCTACTTGAGGCCTCTGCACCCCTATTTCTTAGCATGCACTCTCGACACTTAGCCATTCTCCATCATGCCTTGTCCTTGTTGCCTTGGTTTGGAATTAGTCTTTGTCTGTGTCTAGGGGGGGCATCATTGTGTTAGCTTTGGTCTCTTGGATATGCCTGTCTTTAGGACACCTCACAAATGGTGTTTTTCAACACCAACCCAACTGTGCTTTTCAACGCAAAACCCCCGACATCGAGTGTTTCTCGACAATTATCAGTTTGGTCTTATCCAATTCGGTCATGTGATCTTACCCATTAGCAAGCATTCGACCTTTACCCTCGAAACTCAGTATCAGTTTACACACTTAAACTTTTTAAAACACTTCAGCCTGAGATATGTCATGATCTTTTCTTTGTGTGTTGACTGTTATTGATTTTCGTTGAGTGTCCTTGCCTAAACAGGTCTCTCCGTGATGCATAGCTAGAGGACTTGGGGCATGTGGCATGTTTTTATTTGCTTTCTGCTTGTGGGTGTTTGTCTTGAACCTCTTGAGTTTTTTTTGTTGTCTCCTTGACACACTTAGGATATTTGAGACATCATCCTTGACTGTTTCTTGCACAACTGTCCTCATGGTTTTCCTGGCATTTATGCCTTGATGCGAGCATGGTTTTGCTAAATTAAATTGGGTAAGCTAACATTGTAGTCATCTTGACCTTTATGTCTTTGATGCTCATGTTAGAATCTTTCCACATTCCAAACCGATATAAATCACATTCATATCTTCATAGTTGCATTTGTGACTAGTGATGGTTGTGTGATTGTCCGATGTCCGGTAATAACGGCCCAGTGATGAAAATAAGCTTTCTTACATTCTCTAATGCATGATGAACACAAAATACCTATGTTACCCATGCAAGTACATCTTTGCATTTTCATGTAGCTTGCATTATTTAGGCTTCATGTTAGCATTTGCACTTTTAGGCTGCATTATGAGTTTGAGAGAGTTTTCCTCATCTTTCTTGTGGATTTTTCCGTCAACTGTGGTCACGATCTGATCTTCATTTCCTTACTTTCTTTCGTGATCTCAATCGAAATTCTCTATCTTAAACAGTTGATTGATTCTATTTCTTCTCTCCATTTCTTTCCATTTCTTCTAAACTTCTATCTTCCATTTACTATTCACCCCACTTCTTTTCTTCTAATTCAATCTTGGGGCATAATCTTTCTTGCTGTGAACCTTATCTTTCATTTGATTTGATCAAATTTATCAATTTACTATTTCTCCTCTATCTCATTTCGATTTCGATCACGAGGGGGCAGTACCTATCAAATTTCAAACCTTGATTCAGTTTTATCAAATTATCAATTGCTCCTCTTGGGGCAACATTGATTGAGATTCTTATCTCTCACTTTGGATATGATCCCAAATCGACCTCATGTTCAAAGACCTTTAGTTTATGTTTGTCCTGATGTGTTCCCATCCGTCGAACACACATCTAAGTTGTTTTGTGATCCCAGATCGATCTCACATTTCAATTCTTCTTTGACTACATGTGTTCCCAAATCGATCACACATTAGTCAAAGAGGGGCAAATGTATGCACCATAAAATGGTCGCCTAGACTTTGGGCCCCATTTATTTAATCTATCAATATCAATTCCTGAATCAATATTTGTCATACATTCAAATCAAATTTATTGATCAAATCATAAATATTTCAATTTTCCCTAAAGTTTGAATATCCCATCAATTTTTAATTAAAAGAAATATATCCCTTTTTAATAAATAAAATAATATTATTTAATTGAAATTAATATTCTTTGAATGAAATAATGTTATTTAATTAAAATCCTCTTTTAATTAAATGGTTTTATTTTATTGAATTAATATTCATTTCTAAATTATATAATATTGCCTTATTTAATTAAAAGAGATATTATTCTTTAAAATTAAATAAATGAAATATTCTCTCAAAAGATCTCCTGTGGTGAAAAAGGAAACAAATTGAATAAAAATAAAAGAAAATAAAATGTAATTCCATTTTATTACAAACCTTCTAAAAATGATGATTGTTTCCTCTTTTTCATTTATCCCACATTGCTTCTACTTTCACATTCGAATCCAACTTTTCCTATAAAAGGAGACCTATAAAAGGAGACTTTTCCACAAGTTCATGTTCCAGTAGTTTCTTATGCTCCGCAACAACAGCAACAACAAATACCACACACCCCAGTGAGTGTTAGATGGTCAACAAGGCTAAGTAGACCTCCAGAAAGATTTTCTCCATCTTTGTATTCTATTTTGTTAACAGATGCTGGTGAACCTGAATGTTATAACGAAGCTGTGCAGGTGGATACAAAGCTTTAGTGGGAGTCTGCAATGACAGATGAAATGGACTCTTTGCTGAAAAATCAGACATGGGATTTATGTAAGTTACCTGCAGGTAAAAGGGCTTTACAGAATAAATGGGTTTACAGGATAAAAGAAGAGGATGGAGGTACGAAAAGATTTAAAGCCAGATTAGTCGTAAAAGGATTTGCACAGAAACATGGTATTGATTTTGATGAGATATTTTCTCCAGTTGTTAAAATGACTTCTATTCGTACTGTTTTAAGTATTGTGGCTACTGAAGATTTGCATTTAGAGCAGCTTGATGTTAAAACAACCTTTCTTCATGGTGATTTGGATGAAGAAATATATATGGTTCAGCCACAAGGATTTGAGGTCAAGGGTAAGGAGAATTTGGTGTGCAGATTGCAGAAAAGTTTATATGGCTTGAAGCAAGCACCTCGGTAATGGTATATTAAATTTGACATTTTTATGAATGGGCATGGATATAGTCGGTGTCATTCTAACCATTGTGTTTATTTTAAGAGGTTGGATGATGACAGCTACATTATTTTATGTTTATATATTGATGATATGCTTGTAGCTGGGTCTAACATGAATCACATTAAGGGGTTGAAACAACAGTTAGCAAAATCTTTTGCTATGAAGGATTTGGGGGCAGCAAAACAAATCCTTGGTATGAAAATTTGTAGAGATAGGAAAAATAGGAAATTGTCTCTATCTCAGGCTGATTATATTGAGAAGGTGTTGCAACGTTTCTCTATGGAAAAAGCCAAAGCTGTCAGCACACCTTTGCCTGGTCATTTGAAATTGACTAAGGATATGTGTCCCAAGACACCAGAAGAAGAGACTAAAATGTCTAAGGTACCTTATGCTTCAGCTGTAGGGAGCTTAATGTATGCTATGGTATGTACTAGGCTAGATATTGCACATGCACTGGGAGTCATTAGTCGTTATATGAGTAACCCTGGTATTGAGCATTGGAATGCAATCAAATGGATTCTCAGATATTTGAGAGGCACATCCAGTAAGTGTTTACACTTTGGGGGTTCTACTACTACTGTACAAGGCTATGTTGACTCAGATTTGGCAGGAGATATAGATAGCAGGCAGAGTACTACAGGTTATATATTTACTGTTGGTGCGACAACAGTGAGTTGGATTTCTCGACTACAAAAGGTGGTTGCTTTATCCACTACAGAGGCAGAGTATGTTGCTGCTACAGAGGTAGCCAAGGAGATGATATGGCTTCAATTCTTCATGAAAGAATTGGGACATCCACAAAAGGATAATTTTCTACATACAGATAGCCAAAGTGCCATTCATCTTGCAAAGAATTCTGCTTTGCACTCAAAGACAAAACACATACAGTTGCGGTACCATTTCATTCGATCAGTTTTGGATGATGGACAGTTAGGGCTGGAAAAAATTCATACTGATGATAATCCAGCAGATATGTTTACAAAGGTAGTAACAAGGGAGAAGTTGAACTCATGTTCAGATTCAGTTGGTCTTCTAGACTGAACAAAATAAAGGAACAGCTGATTCCAAGGTGGTTCAATCCAGTGGGAGCCTCATGTGGGTAGCGGTATTGCTACAGGATCAGTCTCCAAGTGGGAGGTTTTTTAGTATAGTGTGGATACTGATCAGTCACCAAGTGGGAGATTGTTAGGTTGTGGTGACTAATTAGGAAAGTACTATCCAGGAAAGTACTGTACACTTTTCCTCCCAACCTCACCGGGGTTCGGGGCCAGGCCGGGCCCCGAGCAGGGGTTTGGGGGCGGCAGCCCCCAAGAGTAGGGGTTCGGGGGCGCAGTCCCCAAGGAAATTTTTTTTTTGAGGCCGACTACTTTTCGGTTATTTGGGCCGACTCCTTATAACTCATTCTAACCCTAAAGTGGGAAAATATTGTATAATATGGCTTAGGGTTAGGGATTTTTTCATGATGTATGATTTTAGTACTTGCGGCAGAATTGGGCTGTAAGGGATTACGGATTGTAATCAGGTTGTAATCACTGGATAATAATAATATTGGACTCGCTGTTGGTGGATGTAGCCCAGGGATTGGGTGAACCACATTAAATCTGTGTGTCTTGTGTTCTATTCTGTGTGGTTTATTATTTTTTGATATTAGTTATATTTGCACATAATTATTATTTCTGCCTTGTTAATCCTAACAGAGGGATAATGTAATCAAAGAAAAGCATAGTGGACGACAGGATGGACATTTTGGTCAAGATAAAACCATTGCTCTAGTTAGTGAAAATTATTATTGGCCATAGTTGTAGCAAGATGTTAAAGAATTTGTATAAGGTTACATGGTATGTCACATGGAAAAATGAGCTAAGAAGAATATAGGGTTCTATTAGCCATTACCTGTACCAGAGAAGCCATGGGAGGATATTAGTATGGATTTTGTTCTTGGCCTACCAAGAACTCAGAGAGAGCATGATTCCATTTTTGTAGTGGTAGACAGGTTTCCAAAGATGGCAAATTTCATTCCTTGCAAGAAGACTAATGATATTGTTCATATAAAAGAATTTTTTTTAGGAGGTGGTGAGACTACGTGGTTTACCAAAGAGCATAGTTTCAGATCTGGACACCAAGTTTGTTGGGTAGTTTTGGAGAACCTTGTGAAAAAATTTGAAGATAGATTTTAATTTCAGCTCAACATAGCATCCACAAATTGATGGACATACATAAGTGGTGAATAGGAGTTTGGGGAATTTGATGAGGTTCTTGGTTGGAGATAAACCAAAGGGATGGGATTTGATTTTACCACAAGAAGAATTTGCATATAATTGATAACTTACAATTGATTGAATATCTTGATGAAGTGAATGGACAAAAGAAAGAAAGTGATTAGAGATCACCGAGCTACTAAAGTGATATGTAAGGCAATTAAATCAGTAAGTGTATTGTCATTGATGTCAACTAGTTTTGATTGTACTTATCATGATATTTACAAACATCTAAAGAAGAATATGATAAAGGAATGAGATATCTACATGAAGATGAGATGGTTGTGGAAGATATGGCTAAGGTATACATTGGGTAACTTATTGAGGAGTCTATGGCATCATGTTGTTGACTTGATTGTATTACATGAATTTTTTATGTATTAAAGATTAGAATTGAACAATTTTATGTGGTCGGTAATTGAAGATTTTTGTATACACCAAGCTAGTGTCATGTATACCGAGTAATAGTAATAATTGAGTTAGTTATCACTGACACATTATGTATTGACCGAGTAAGAGAAATAAATGAAGTTTATAACAACTAACTGAATTGATGAGCTAGAGAATTGCTTATGATTTCAAGGTAAAAGATAAAGTTTGTTATGATGATCTAACGACTGACAAAATTCAGGAATGATCAAATGGAGAAGATTGAAACATGTTATAGACACATCTGCTGAGGAAGGTTGAAGCAGAAAAAGGAACGATAGAGATTAAGAGACAAAATCTAATGGATGATAAGAAAATGGTTTATGAAGTCTATTTAAAGAGACATGAGAATCATTATTGAGTCTGGAGTTTATTAACATTGTAGGAGAATTTGTGTGAAAGGACTATTTTCATGCACCACTGACCAAACTAGTTACAGACAGAATCAAGCTGAACTGGAGGCATTACCAAGCATCAGGGTATTATTCACAAAGCTGAACAAGTTGGAGGATATGAAGGATTGAATTAAATATTGATCAAAGGAGGTATTTTGAGCTTAGCATCGATCTAAAAATCTTCAATCTTAGTTGTATTTAAATTAGATCATTATTGTATCAATTTAACCATTATTACTACAAAATCTCTTAATTGAGTGGACTTAATAGTCTTTTTGTATTTGAATATGACATTCAATGAATCTTGATTATTTTCTTGTTGACCCCATAGTGAATGATGGTCGAGGGAGAACTGTTAGTGATAAATCCTCTAACCAAGTCACACCTCACAGTGTGTTTTGTAACCTTTGGCAGGGTTGGATCCTAACTGAGCTCACTTCAAAAGAGTGAATTATTTTGGGTTACCGGTCCCAGGTGGTTTTTCCCCTTACAGAGTTTCCGCGTTAAAAATATATGTGTTATGTGCATTTGATGTGATTGGATTGTTATTTTACTTCACACATTTCATAACTAATTAGATCAGTAAACACGGTATTGAATTGACTATCAATTGGTAGATGAAGTGAAAGTTATTATTGATAGCTTATCGAGTTGATAATTTGTTTGAAAATTTTAAATATATACATCTGGGAGATTTGGGATTGTAGGATAAGTGGAACTAACTGATTCACCCCCCTCTCAATTATCTAAAAATTGGTATCAGATCTCATTGGTTTCTTGGAAGGAAAGTTTAAAGGACTCAAGGTAAAGATCACAAGATATATAAGAGAGTTTTGTCAAAGCTAAACAAAGAAAACTTCTCGGTCCAAGGAAAAGCATAATGAAGTTGCATATTTCTGGAATTGGAGAATCTATAGTCTTTTACTTGAGAAATGCTTACATCCAACCAACTAGACCTTTGATTGTTGATCAATTGAGAGATAGACATGAACACAACATGACAATGATAGAGATTGGTGCTTCCTTATCTAATGCAGAGTTTGAAGATAACAAGACATGTACTAATGCTAAAGTAATGTGGGACAAGCTTACACTTTTTCATGAAGGAGATGAAAATGTGATGAGAGAAAGAGATGAGAGTATTAGAGGAAATTTTTATGACATGAAGATGAAAGAAGGAGAAAACATTTCACAATACAGTAATCAAATCAAGGATATTGTCAATGCTATCTGAGGAGCAGGAGGTGTTATTGATGAAGACACTATTGTGAGTAAAATTCTTAGAACCTTGTTCCCAATCTATGATATTAGAATCTTTGCAATTAATTAAATGAGATCTACCTTGGGTAACACTCTTACACTTGATAGCTTGATTGGAAAATTGACTACTTTTGAGTTGAATAACTATGATAATAGTATTGTACCGAATCTTGAGTCTGTATTTTTTTCATCTTTGAAAATTGGAAAATCAAGTAGTAAACACATGATAAGAAATGAGAGTGATAGTGACAGTGATGAGGATGAACTTGATGAACTTGAGGCATTAATGGCTTGGAGACTTCAAAAAGGTAAATGAAGATATAAAGGGAAATTACCTTTGGTATGTTTTAACTATAAAGAGATTGGTCATATTGCAGCTAGGTGTCCTAACCGAAGAGATGATGACAAAGACAATGAACCATCCAGTGATAGAAATTATGACAAAAGAGATAACCGAGATTGCAGAGGCAACCAACATTATAGTAGAAGAAACAACCGAGACTACAAAGACAAAGGCAAGAAAGCATGTTACCTTATTGAAGATGATGATGACATCGACACCGACACTGATGAAGACATTGAGGTGGTATTCATAGCTTTGAAAGAAGATTCAAAAGAATAAGAAGGTATGTAGAAACAACTCTTATTTCTAAAGTTAGCAAGAATGATACATGGATTATTGATAGTGGATGTACTCATCATATGACTGGTGATGAAGACAAATTTGAATACCTTGAACATTATAATGGAGGATCTATTAAAATGGGAAATGATACACCTTGTCTAGTAAAAGGAAAAGGATCTATCTTGTTGAACAATAAGATTAGATGTGAGAATGCATATTGGGTGAAGGGACTTAACTATAATTTATTAAGTGTAGCAAAAATGAATAACTCAGGTCACCAAGTTGCATTTGAAAATAGAAAGGTGAAAATCTAAGATGAAACTAGAGAGTTGCTTGGTACTGGTGAACGATCAAAAGGTAATATGTTCTATCTCAACAAAGCTGAAACTTCTTGTTTAATGGCTAGAACTGAAGATGTGTGGTTGTGGCACAAAAGGTTATGTCATGTGAATTTTGACAACATGGTTAAGATCAGTAAGAAAAGAAAAGTTAGAGGCTTACCGAGCTTATCTAAACCTAATCATGTCTGATGATCTACAACTAATCAAATATCTAGATGAACTGAAGGAACAGTGATTAGAGATCACCGAGCTACTAAAGTGATATGTAAGATGATTAAATCAATCAATATGTTGTCATTGATGTCAACTAGTTTTGACAATATTTATCATGATAGTTATAAACATCTGAATATATGTAGAAGGAAGAAAAGATGAAGAACTGAGATATCTACATAAGCAAAAGATGGATATGAAAGATAAGGATAAGGTAAACATTGGGTAAATTATTGATTAGTCTATGGATTTATATTTTTGACTTGAGAATGTTACATTAATCTATTACGAAGAATAGATTTGAATTGAACAAGTTAATGTGGTCAGTAATTGAAGACTTATGTATATAATGAGCCCGTGCAATGTATATCGAGTGACAGTAATAACCGAGTTAGTTATCATCAACACATTCAGTATTAACTGAGTATGGATGAAAACATTAAATGCTAAGAACAGTCGATTGAAATTAATGAGCTGGAAATTGTTATGATTTTAAGATAAAGGATGAAGTTAGTTATACTTGATCCATGCCTGACATAATTCAAAGCTTGGTCACAGGTTTGAATCCATGCATGCCATAGCGAGTGACACTGGGAGGGGGATTTTTGGAAGTGTGCCAGCGTCCCTCATGGGGTTCTTTGTGTGAATATTTTATTCATGCATTCCTAATCAAACTGGTTACAGAAAGAACCGAGCTCTAGACATTACTTAGCGTCAAAGAAATATTTACTGAGTGAAGTAAGTTGGAAAATATTGAGGAAGTGAATTGATTAATGATCAGATAAGTTTTATGAGCATAGTATAGATCTGAATATTTTCAATTGAGTTGTAATTAAATCAGATCAAAACTGTATCAGTTTAACCATTGATTCAGCAAAATCTCTTAACCAAGTGGACTTAATAGTGTTATTGTATTTCCATATGACATTCAATGAATGTTAATTGTTATCTTGTTGACCCTATAGTGAATGCTGGTCAAGAGTTAACTATTAGTGATAAATCCTCTATCCAGGTCACACCTAACAGTGTGCATTGTAACCTTTAATAAGGTTGGCTCCTAGCCGAGCTCACTTCAGAAGAGTGAAATATTTTGGGTTACCGGTCCCAGGTGGTTTTTCCTTTAGCAAGGTTTCCACATTAAATCATTTTTTTATGTGTTATTTGTTATGATTTTTTTTCTATCATACTTTACATACTTCATAGTTGATTTAATCAGTAATCATAGTTTGGATAATTACTGGTATTCGGTAAAGTGAACAAAAAGATTGATATTTTATCTTACCGAGTTGCATAAATTGTTGAAATAGTTTTGGAAAGTACATCTGGGAGTTTGGGACTATAGGATAACTGATTAAACTGATTCACCACCCCTCTTAGTTATTCTAACAATTGGTATCAGAGCCAGGTTGGTTTCTTGGAAGAAAAGTTTTAAGGACTTAAGAAAAAGATCACAAGATGTATAAGAGGGAAGTGCCTAAGATGAACACAGATAACTTCTCCACATGGAAAAGTAGGATGAGGCTTCAGATATCTAGAATTGGAGAATTTGATCTACATCTACTAGACAATGGCTACTCATAACCAACTATTCGACCTTTGACAGTTGATTAGTTGAGAGATAGACATGAACATAATATTACTATGATAGAGATTGTTGCTGCTCTATCTGATGCTAAGTTTGAAGATGTCAAAGGATGCACTACAATGAAGTAAATGTGGGATAAAATTGCACTAGTTAATGGTGGTGATGTAAATGTAATGAGAGCTAGAGCTTAAAGCTTAAGAGGCAGATTTGATGACATGAAGATGAAGAAAGGTGAGAACATCACACAATACTCTAACCAAATTAAAGAGGTATTCAATGCTATCCGAGGAGTAGGAGGTATTATTTCTAAAGATACTATGGTAAGTAAGATACTGAGAACCTTGTTGCCTATCTATGCAATTAGAATATCTGCAATTCATGAAATGAGGTCTGCACCTAATAGCACTCTTACCCTTGATAGTCTGATTGGAAAGTTAACTAGTTTTGAGCTGAATAATTATAACAACAGTGTTGTACCGAGTGTTGAGTCTTCTTTTATGTCATCCCTAAAGATTAGTAAATCTAGGAGTAAGCATAATATAAAGAATGAAAGTGGCAGTGACAGCGAAGATGAGCTTGATGAGCTTGAAGCACTTATGTCCCAAAGACTTCAAAAAGGTAAAGAAAGGTATAAGGGAAAGTTACCTTTAGCTTGTTTTATTTGTAAAGAGATTGGCCATATTGCTGCTAGATGTCCTAATAGGAAAGAAGAAGATAAAGATAATGACCGGTCTGGTGATGGAAATTTTGGCAGAAGAAAAAATAGAGGAAACCAACACTACAATAGAGACAACTAAGATTACAAAGAAAAAGGAAAGAAGGCATGTTACCTTGTTGGAGAAAATGAGAATGACACCGACACCACTACTGATGATGAAATTGAAGTGGTATTTGTTGCAATGAAAGATTATTCAAAAGAAGAGGAAAGGTGTGTAGAAACAACCCTTATTTCTAAAGTTAGTAAGAATGATACTTGGATCATTGATAGTGGTTGTACACATCACATAACTAGTGATGAAGATAAATTTGAACATCTTGAGAACTATAATGGAGGATTTGTGAAAATGGGAAATGATACACCTTATTGAGTGAAAGGAAAAGGGTCTATCTTATTGAATGATAGGATTAGATGTGATAATGTATATTAGATGTGATTATTTGTTGAGTGTAGCATAGCTAAGTAAATCAGGTCACCAAGTTGCATTTGAAAGCAAGAAGGTGAAATTCTTTGATGAAAATGGTGAGGTCACTAGGAATAAGGCAAGACTTGTATGCAAGGGATATGCACAAGAAGAAGGTGTAGATTATGGTGAAACTTTTGCACCAGTGGCTAGACTTGAAGGAGTCCATATATAACTTGCATATGTTGCACATAAGGGATTTAAAGTATATCAAATGGATGTGAAATCAATATTTCTGAATGGAATTCTTGAGGAGGAGGTCTACATAAAACAACTAGAAGGTTTTGTTGATTCGAATCATAATAACATGGTATGTAAAATGCACAAAGCTTTGTATGGACTGAAGCAAGCACCAAGAGAATGGTATGAAAGACTACATGCTTATCTTATCAGTATTGGCTTTGTAAGAACAAGTGATAATAGTAATTTTTACATGAAAGGAGAATCTGATGATAATATTTTGATTGCTGAAATTTGTTTTGATGACATAATCTTTGGTAGACATGATTTGATTTGAAAATATTTTGCTGATGAAATGAGAAGGGAATTTGAGATGTCAATGTTTGGAGAGATTCAATTCTTTCTAGGTTTGTAGATTATACAATAGAATGATGGGATTTTCATCACTCAATCAAAAATACATTAAAGAAGTGTTAGAATTTTGGCACAAAAGATTCAAAACTGGTAGGAACACCGATGGTAATAGGATGTAAGTTGACAAAGGATGATGAATCTACAGAGGTAAATCAAACATTATACAGATCAATGATTGGAAAACTGATGTATGTGGTACATAGTAGGCCTGATATATAACATGTAGTTGAGACTGTTGCAAGATTTTGTGCCAATCCTAAAGATTTGCATATGGTTGTTGTTAAAATAATTCTAAGATACTTGAAGAAGACTGAAGACTATCGTTTATGGTACATAAAGGAAGGAAAATTTGAACTCCAAGTTTACACTGATGCAGATTGGGTTGGAAACATTGATGACCAAAAGAGCACAACTGATGGATCATTCTTTTTAGGAGAAAGGCTTATGAGTTGGATAAGTAAGAAACAAGCATGCATTTCCCAGTCTACTGCTAAAGAAGAATATGTTGTTACTACTACAAATTGTTCAAATATTTCTTGGATAAAACAAATATTGGAAGGAATGAATGAGGTAATGACTGACCCAATGATTATATATTATGACAACACTAGTGCTATAAATATTTCCAAGAATTTGATGATGAATTCAAAAATAAAGCACATATCTATTATCACTACTTAAGGGAACAAGTTCAAGAGAAGTAGGTGAAACTGGAATTTGTAAAATCTAAAGAACAACTTGCTAATATTTTTATCGAGCCCTTATCGAAGGACACATTTGAGTATTTGAGGACTAGACTAGGGGTTTGTCCCTTGTCTATTGGTCACTGAGGTGATTAGGAGGTTGCCTCAACCTATACTTTATCAAAAAATCATTCATGTTGATCCACATAGCTCACACTTTAGGTTTTCTAAGGTCGTGAAAGATTGTAGATGTTGGAACTGAGAATTGTATAGCAGTACATGAAGGTACTTGATCTGGACCAAACAACAGAGGATAATTTGGCTACTACAGAGCTATTTATTTTTATTGGAATTGTTGTCAAAGGGAGAGGAACTTCATATGAAATATATGTTGCTGAGAACATATATGGGAGAAAGATGCAAAGAGCTAAAAAAAGATCAAATTCACAGGAGAGTTTGCATGGAATGCTATTTTGTAGTGATTAAGCATATAAAATATCAAGCTAGGGAGAGCTTACCGAGCTAAAACATTTACCTACATAGTTTTAGAATACATGTTTGGTATGTGTATGGAATATTTCATATTGTTTGTATTGCCATCAATGCCAAAAGGAGAGATTGATGATCTACAACTAATTGAATATCTAGATGAGCTGAAGGAACAATGATTAGAGATCACCGAGCTACTAAAGTGATATGTAAGATAATTAAATCAGTCAATATGTTGTCATTGATGTCAACTAGTTTTGACAATACTTATCATGATAGTTACAAACTGTTATACACTAAGTTTGCACCCTTGTTTCAATCTCTCGTAGTCTTGATAACCTAGTATAACATGGGAATCATCTCCAGGTTGTGGGACCTATGCTAACTGAGATGAGACCTCTAGGTTCTAGGTTGGTTCCTCTTGGATAATCACCTTAATTTTCTTGTAGACATGAAAAGTAAACTTTAGAGGGAAAGGGATCGAAGGAATGCTTGGAAAGGGAAATGACTAAAAGAAAACTACCTACTAGGTGATACACCAAAATTAGGGTTTGGATCTTGGTATAGAGGATGAAAATAATGAACAACTCAGGTCTAGGAGATCATAACTCACTAAATAGGCTTGCATAAGTGTTTCATAGGAGGGCCTGAACATAAGACATAGCCTATAACCTGCAAACAAACATTCACTTCTACAACTCAGCATAGGAATGAGACAAGATTGTTAGGGGGTTGAAGTATACCCACAAAAGCATTCTCATCCAATCACCCACAATAACACACAATAGTTGTAGAAAGAGAGAGGGATTGGGAACCCTAAGATATCACTGAAACATCATATACTTCAATCCAATAAGAGATAATTCAAACAAGGAAGCATAGGGACATGAAGGATTGTTACAAAATACCTCTGCAATGTTTTTATTATCAATGGGAACTTTTTTAATGTATAAGCCAGAGGGTAGAAATGATACCACAGATGACCCTTAAGAAAAGGTGAATTTATTCTACAATTGTGAACCTCTCTTTTTATAGAAAAAGTCAATTCTGAGCTCAAAAGCTCCACAAATACATTATATACATCCTCTTCTTGCACGCAGGCAAGAGTCAAAACCTAACTAGGGTTACAAGATTAAACAATGATAGCAAACCCTAGGGTACTAATCACCTATTAATGAAAATCTCTGAGAACGCCAGTGATCAAATCATATCTTTCTTTGTGTGTTGATCCTTCTGAACTAAAAACACCTATAGACACAACAACCTCAACCTACCAACCCATCTGCAACTCCACTAAACCATGAAGGCTCCAAATCTGATTATATTTCCCTGGGAGAGGTACTACTTGAAAAGGTGGTGCCAACTCTTTCTAGCACCTCCTGTCATTAAAACACAGCAAAGGACCCTGCAACACTGGCCAACAGTCACTTCTATCACCTTCACAACCACAACCATCCTGACACTTTATTTCCTAGGCTACCTAATGTCGTACATGGTCAAAAGAATGCAAAACCCTTGCAGAGACATTTGAATTTTGAAATATAACAGCTGGCGGCAGATTTTAAAATGTAACCATTGATGAGAAATCCTTCCCAGTAGATGAACAATTGCAATGCACTTAAAAATAGTTTAAAAACCTATCTCTAACAAGTCAAACACCACCGTGGAAGTCAGCGGCCAATGAAATGGGAGAGTGTCAGCACATCTGACAGACTTGGACCCACGACCAATAGAAAGAGCATCAGATAGTTGTCACAAGATCGCAAGGGCTTGGAAGATCCCTTGCAATCAAGCGACAACCATAGATCTTTAGTCTACTGACATCCCAATAGATACTCTTACATAGTCCTACCAATAGAGCCCAGCTATTGTCTAACCAACCAATGAAGAATGAGCATGTTAGAAATCAAGGACCCACCAGATAGAGCCCGGAGATAAAGTAAGATCAATGGCGGGCACATGATCTCATGTGTTAGAGAAACTCCTTCAGATCATGTGCTAGCCATTAGATCTTCAGTTGATTGACAACCATCAGGCCCACGCTGACATGGCATCAAATCACAAGTCCTGACCAATCACAAATGCACAGCTCAGACTATGTGGCAGGACCCTACAACGGACCCACTACAACACCAGTCACCACTATGTGGACTAATCAAATGTGAGCACATAAGAAAGAAAGGACCCATCATCAGAGCCTCAAGAATAAAGCAAGATCAATGGTCGGTGCATAATCTCATGTGTCAGAGAAACTCCATGAGATTATACGCCAGTCGTTGATCTAAAAGGGACATAGTCTATCGGGCCCACTCTGAAAATCAGACAAGTCACCACTTCTCAACCAATAGGAAGCCTCCATGTAGGACAATGTGGTAGTGGACCCACTTGAATTTGAAGCATTGTAGGGAAAGGAGATCTATGGTCATCGCAAGATTGCAAGCCTTTGACAGACCCTTCGTGAACTTACGACGACCGTCGATCTTACTGAACTGGAACCTCACAAGCTAAGACCACCAAACATTTAAGCAACTATGTGACTAAAGGAAGAATAGACTACCCACTGAATCACTAACTGCTGAGGACTTAACCATGAAGGATTGGGGTATTATGCAAACAAGGCATTCACTGAATCGCCAAAAGGAAAAGGTAACCACCGACTGTCTTGGAGAACTAGCGACCGACCAATGAAAAATTAGCGCACATGGGTATTTGAAACTTAAGTGGCTGATAAAGTAACAAGGAATTAGAACAAAGGGTTAGGGTTTGCAGGGTTATTTGCCCCAATGGCTATATTTATGAATTTTTTGACCTGCAGACCAAGGAGTAAAAAAATTTGCAGAGGCCAGAGGACAAGGCACAACTTGATGAAATTTTCAGGGATGCTTGGCAAGATAAAAACAAAGATTTTGGAATAGGTTTAGCCAAATTTGCATGTACATGGGAAAATTAGGGTAATATTTTGGTGATTTCTAATGGATGTCAGCCTGCTAGACATGGAAAACTAGTGGCCTTGATATATTCATTGGGTATGGGGTCATCTCAAGAACACAAAACTTTGACAGAGAGACAAAACTAGAAACAGAGACTAACTTATGCACAGGCACTTCTTGGAAAGCAGGAAACTAACCTAGAAAATAGGGAAACAAACAAAAACACACATTTACAAGATTTTACAAAGAGGGGTTAACCTCAAAATAGGGCTTCAAGTGAAATCCATTCACTAAGATTGGCAAGGCAACTCCTTCAAGATTTGATAGTTGGAAAGCATTGGATCCCTTGCACTCTATTATAACAAATGTTCCACTCCAAAATGAATCAAATTTTGTATGTTTGCCAGGCTTGGATTTGAACTCATCCCATTTGAGAACTACATCTCCAACTTTGAAATTCCTAACCTTGGCTCTTTTGTCAAAACTCCTTTTTGTTTGAATCTGATAAAATTCCATATCCTGCATTGATTTGTCTCTGATCTCTTCCAATTCCATCAACTAAGCATACCTGACCTGCAAGGGGTCTCCTTCCTCAAATAGGGCATATTGAGTAGCCAAGTCCAGAGCTGGCAATTCAGCTGAAATGGACAACTTGGCCTCTTTACCATATACTAGCATGTAAGGAGAATTACCAATGATTTTCTTTGGAGTAATTCTATTTAGCCATAAGGTAGACTTGAGTTTTGTATGCCAATCTCTCTGATTGTCTTGCAGAGTCTTCTTGATTATCCTAATCAAATTCTTGTTTGTTGACTCTGCTAAGCCATTGCCTTGGGGGTAGTAATTTGAACTGGTATTCAAATAGATGTCATTCTTGACTACCCACCCTAAGACTCTGAGGCCTATGAATGCTAATGCATTATATGAAATTATGGAATCTGGAGTGCCAAACCTATGAATTATGTCATCATAAAAACTCAATACAACATTCTCATTGGCCTCTTTTAAAGCAATTGCTTCTGTCCATCTAGTGAAATAATCTGTTGCAGTAATTATCCACTTATGTCCTACACTAGATGGAGGATTGATCATGCCAATGAAGTCTATACCCCACTTCATGAAGGGCTGCTCTGTTCTAATTGGTTGTAGGGGCAAGTTTGCAAGCCTCTCTTTTCCTACAAACATGGCACACTTGATGCATTTCCTCATATACTCATGACTATCCTTAAAGATAGATGGCCGATAGTATCCAGCCCTCATGATTTTAAAAGCAGTAGTCCTAGGAGAAAAGTGACCTCCAAAAGTTCCATCATGAAACTCAAATAGGACATCAGCTATCTTTTCTAAATCTATGCATCTTAAAAGGACACCATTGTGATCCTTTCTAAAAAGAACTTCATCTATCAGCACAAAAGGAATAGATTGCAATCTATAATATCTTATTTTTGTTGAATCCAAACTTGCAGAACATTGCCCTGTCTTCAAATAATTGATCATATTAGGCAACTAGCTTGTTGCCTTGGCTTTTTCTTCTATAGAATGCACCACCAAAGATGCATCTATTTGCTCTAATTTCTTTGAAATCTCATCCCCTGCCAAATGCTCACAAAGACCTCTTCCTCTAACCAGCTTGGTAGTTTGAATATCTATGTCATATTCCATCACCTTGGTGATCCAACTAGCTCTTTTCTCATTTAGGTCTTTGGAAAGCAAAAATTATTTGACACTTGGATGAGAAACTTTCAAGTGTACCTTGCTATGGGTCAACAAATATCTAAACTTTTTAAGGCTCTTCAATGTAGCAAGCACATTTTTCTCTACAAAAGAGTATCTCTATTCATACTCCTCTAAACCTTTGCTAAAGAAAGCAATAGGTTGCTCCAATCCATCTAAATTTTCTTGAGTCAGCATTGTCGATATAGCATCATGACCCCCATAAGCATAAAGGATAAAATCCTTACTGAAATTTGGGTTTAGCAGGGCAGGAGCTTCTGTTAAGGCCTCTTTGATAGCTTGGAAATTAACTCTCCCTTCTTTGGTCCAACTAAAAGCTGAACTCTTCTTTAACATGCCTATCAAAGGCTTTAGTAAATCTGTAATGTTAGGCAAGAACCTCCTAACAAAATTAATCTTTCCTATGAAAGATTGAAGACTTTTCTTATAGTGTGGCAAGGGTAGCTCTAAGATGGCTGCAATTCTCTCAAGATCTACTGTGATCCCTTCTTTGGATACTACATATCCCAATAATTTTCCTTCATGGACTGCAAACACACATTTCTTGGGATTAAGAGATATCCCAAATTCTCTACACCTTTCAAAAATCTTCCTCAAATGTTTGATGTGATCTACTACATGCTTTGAATAGACAGTTATGTCATCTAAGTAGACCAGCACAAATTTGTACATTAGGCTTTTAAAGGCCATATCTATTGCCTTTTGAAATGTAGCACCTGCATTTGACAAACCAAAGGGCATCTTTTGATAAGCCATGGTTCCCTACTTGGCTGTAAATGCAGTCTTGTATTGATCCTCCTCATTTACTAGGATCTAATTGTATCCTAAATAGCCATCCAATAATGAAAATCTCTCAGATCTAGAGACACATTGTAATATTTGTTCCATGGAGGGTAGTGGATGGCGGTCTTTTAGAGAGGCCCTGTTAAGATCCCTGAAGTCAACACATAACCTCAACTCCCCATTCTTCTTCTTGACAGGAACAAGGTTGGAAACCCAACTAGTATGCTTAATGGGGTAGATGATACCACTTTCTATTAGTTTGAGTACTTCTTTATGCATAAGTGGCTCAAGCTTGGGATTAACAGGCCTTTGCTTCTACCTTACTGGTTTGGCATTAGGCTCTAATTCAATGGTGTGCTGAGCAAGAGTAGGATCAAAACCTTTGAGATCTTCATACTACCATGAAAAAACATCACTGAATTCTTTGAATAATTGGATGTAATCTTTCTTTTCCAATTCAGTGTTCACTTTTCCAAATTGTAAGCTCTTACCTGTTTCCAACTCTAGTTCAACACAATGTTCTTGTTGGACTACCAGGCTAGCTTTATTCTTCTTAACTTCATCATCCTTGTTGAAGATAGTCTCTAAGGTGACAAGACCTCTAGGCATCTTATTAGACTTGAGTTGTATCACTTGATCACCATAATTTTGTGATAGCCTATCTTGATTATGCTCTGAAAAGACATCTTCTTTAAACAAGAATTGCAGAATTTGTTCATCATTGTCAAACACCTACCAATTGACATCATTATCAGGAATAGAAGGTCTGACAATCACTTTGATATGTTGTTGATCTATTTCTTTTGAAACACTATTTGGAATATCATACTAAGATCCAATAGTAGCTAACCTATCTACATTTTGATTTAGCTTCCTAGGGATAGCAACAATATTGAAAGCACAAAAATCTTCAATTGCATCCCAAACTCTATGTTTGTATGCTCTCAAGGTATCATTTTTGGTTGCACTTATCCCTCTTACTTGGCTAACAACTAATTCACTGTCACCATAAACGTTTAAGGCCTTAAGCCCTCTTTTTCTAGCCCACTCTAGTCCATTGACTAGACTTTCATATTATGCAGTGTTGCTAGTGTAGGAGAAACTGAATCTAAAGGTAGTATAATACCTTTCTCCTTTTGGGGACACTAGCATAGCACCACCACTAGAACTGTGTCTACTTCTAGCTCCATCAAAAAACAAATCTCAAACCTGATTGCTCTGATCCTCTGAATCGGTATCTTCTTTGAGAAGGCTTGGCTCTAGAACTCCACTTCCTTGTATCAAATAACTTCCCAAACCAAAATCCCAAATAATATTTTCTTGGGCCTTTGAAGCTCTCTCATCTAGAAGAATATCAGGGATACTCTCTATCTTTTTGCTTGCTTCACTAATGGTTTGGAAGTCACTATCATCAAATATAGGGCAATTTACATTGATGGTATTGGACACATATGGTTCTATATGGTGTGTTGCCAATGGTTCTGATTTAATGGTGACCTTGGTCCCATACCTTGTATGAAATAGCATGTGAGACCAATCAGAAGATAGATACCCTCCTATCCTGGCTATAAACTCCCTTAACAAACATATAGCAAATAATGCAGGGAGATCTATGATGTATATATCAAGAAGGATGGAGAAGTTAGGACTAGCATGCAGGATTAAACTGGTATCCTTAGCCACACCTATAGTATTGACTGAGGATCCATCAAGTTGTGTAACCTTCTTTTGAAAGGGCTCATATTTCAGTCCTAATTGGTTAGCTACTTTCTTAGGCATTATAGTGCTAGTAGCTCCACTATCTACCATACAATTATGTACTAAAGATTTTCCAATGATTAAAGATACATAAAAGGGAGGTGGCTTTGAATTCCTACCTTGTGTGGCATTGCCTTTGGAGTTGCTACTTGGAGACTCCTTTTCTTGATCAGTGTTAACCAACATTGGCTTTGCAGCTTCTTTTGCAGGTTGAGGAGTCACCACTTATGTCATGGCCTTCTTCAAAATTTCAGGTTGTCCTGGAAGAGCCAAAGAGTCCCACATGGACATGGTGACATTTACCTTCTTCATGTTGTCTACAATATTAAAAGGTGTCACAGTGTGTACTCTTTGTTGTGTCTTTACTATGATGGGCTCTACCTCTTTAGACCATTGGCCTTCTTTGCTTGTAATGACAGGGGCCTCCTTAGGTGTGATGGGATTAGCTTGTTGTAGTGGCTCTGTAGATGTAGTGGCTTTGGCATTGGAATCTTCCCTTTCCATGTCTTGAGCTCTTCTTTTACTTTTGTATAGGAAACAAAGGCAACTTCATCATTGACTCCATTGAAGTCTAGTTGCTCCCAAATGAAGAGAGCAATCTCATTCTCTTGTGATTCTTGTTGAGGCACTAACCCACTAGATGAAGCCTCTAATTGAGCTTGTGAGGCATTTTGAACCATTAGAGCTTGGTTCATCCATCCATTTGAACATGTAGCCTGATTGTGAGGCTGATTACAAGGAAAAAACCATTCATTATCCATAGCCATATTATTTTGACTAGGAACCATATCCCTCACTGGATTTGCAGAATTGAGAGGTGCAGGGTTGTATGGTTGGAATGGTCTCTAATTGAAACTTTGCATTTGTCCTTGATAACCTCCTTGGTATGGTGGCCTATTTTGTTGATAAGGCTATCCTTGATTTTGATATTGTTGATTAGGACCCTGGCCTTGTGACTAAAATAGTGGTCTGATTCCTTGACCTTGTTTCTTCAAATTTGTAACCTCCTTAGTCAAGGTCTACAATAAGTTTGTCATTTCTTGCTGACTACTTTGTTGGCTATTCTTTATTTCTTACAGCTCTTGAGAGAAACTAGCTATTAGCTCTTGACCACTGGTACTAGCCTGAGGTGCTAATATGGTGGGAATAGGGGTAAATGGGGGTCCTTGTGCAAGTGCAATGGGCTGAAGGCTAGGGAAAATGGGCATTGGTGGCCTTCTAGCAATCATGCCTGCTTGAATCAAACAATTTTCAGCCCTGATAGCTATGTTAAAGGCTTGGGGTAAAGAAGTACCACCCATGGAATGGATCATGAAAAAAATCTGACCATTCAAAATTTGTAGGTAATATAGGAAAGCATGGTCCGCTGATGGCCTTACTGATACTAGAATTCTATTCCATGTCTTAAGGAATCTACTATTGTAATCTATCATCTATTCTTGAGGGTCTCTCTTAATAGTTGTTAACTTCTCAACTACAGACAAGTTATCTAATTTATCCTCAAAATGCTTACTTAATGCATCCCTTAATTCATCCCATGAAGTAATAGAACCAATAGTTATAGTTCTAAACCATTCTAGAGCCTTACCTTTTAGAGAGGCTGCTAATAATTTGGTGGCTAGATCCTCTTGAGTTATGTTGTGTATGTTGTAGATGGTGGTCACATCTCTTATGTGTTCAAAAGTAGTTGTCTGCCCTTCACCTGTGAAATTAGGTATATTGTTTAATGCCACCAAGGGCACATCATGATGTTGAGCAAAGGCTAATGGACTCCCTTGGTTGAATGGTGCAAAGGCAAACTATCTAGCCATTGTAGGAGTTGGAATCTGAAGATTAACAACTATGTGAGCTGTATTTGCTGCTAGATTTGAATCTTCTTCTAGATCTCTGGTTAGAGATATGCCTCTTCTTCTGAGATAAAAGGGGAAAGGTCTCCTTTCTGAGGTGTCGTGAGGTGTTGATTAAACTCTCCTTGGAGGGGATGTCTTTTGAGTTGACCTACCTTTATGACTTCTTCTTGAGGAAAATTTTGAAAATTTAATGGGTCTTGAGCTTCTAGTCTCAATCTTTCTCATAAACCTTAAACAAGGTTGGCCTAGATCTTTGAATTCAGTGGAGTCGCTAGATATACTTGATAAAACAACTTCTAAAAGTTTTTTTTATGCAATCTGTATATCAGAGATAGCATATCTTTCAAACAATGAACTTCTTTTGTAGTCCCACCGGGCGTGCCAAAATTGTTATACACTAAATTTTCACCCTTGTTTCAAGCTCTCGTAGTCTTGATAACCTAGTATAACATGGGAATCATCTCCAGGTTGTGGGACCTATGCTAACTGAGATGAGACCTCCAGGTTCTAGGCTGGTTCCTCTTGGATAATCACCTTAATTTGCTTCTAGACATGAAAAGTAAACTTTAGAGGGAAAGGGATAGAAGGAATGCTTGGAATGGGAAATGACTGAAAGAAAACTACCTACTAGGTGATACACCTAAATTAGGGTTTGGATCTCAGTATAGAGGATGAAAATAATGAACACAAACATCTGAATATCTATAGAAGGAAGAAAAGATGAAGAAATGAGATATCTACATAAGGAAAAGATGGATGTGATAGATAAGGATAAGGTAAACATTAGGTAACTTATTGATGAGTCTATGGCTTATATTGTTGACTTGAGCATGTTACGTTAATCTATTATGAAGAAGAGATTTGAATTGAATAAGTTAATGTGGTCGGTAATTGAAGACTTTTGTATACACCGAGCCCATGCAGTGTATACCAAGTGATAGTAATAACCAAGTTAGTTATCAGTGACGCATTTAGTATTAACCGAGTATGGATGAAAATATTAAATGCTAAGAACAATTGACTAAAATTGATGAGCTAGAAATTGTTATGATTTTGAGGTAAAGGATGAAGTTAGTTATAAGATCCATGACTAACATAATTTATAGATGATATAAAGGATGAGAATGAAATGTGTTAAGGACACATCTATTGAGGAAGCTTTAAGCGGCATAACAGACGAAGAAAACTAAGCGGCAAAAATTGATGGCTGATATGAAAATGGTTTACTTATCTACTTAAGAGACATGAGTTTCATTGTTGAAACATGTTAGACAAATAGAGATTGTAGAGATTTCAAGTGAAGATTTTATTCATGCATTCTTGATCAAACTGGTTACAAAAAGAAATGAACTATAGACATTACCAAGCATTGGAGAAATATTTACTGAGTGAAGTAAGTTGGAAAATATTGAGGAAGTGAATTGATTAATGATCAGATGAGTTTTATGCACATAACATAGATCTAAATATTTGTAATTGAGTTGTATTTGAATCCGATTAGAACTGTATCAATTTAACCATTGATTCAGTAAATTCTCTTAACCGAGTGGACTTAACAGTCTTATTGTATTTCCATATGAAATTCAATGAATGTTAATTGTTATCTTGTTGACCCCATAGTGAATGTTGGTCAAGATTTAACTATTAGTGATAAATCCTCTAACCATGTCACACCTAACTGTGTGAATTGTAACCTTTAACAGGGTTGGCTCCTTACTGAGCTCACTTCAGAAGACTGAAATATTTTGGGTTACCGATCCTAGGTGGTCTTTCCTTTAGTAGGGTTTCCACATTAAATCATTATGTTATGTGTTATTTGTTATGATTTTTTTTCTATCATACTTTACATACTGCATAGTTGATTTAATTGGTAATCACAGTTTAGATAATTATTGGTATTCAATAAAGTGAATAGACAAATTGATATTTTATCTTACCGAGTTGCATAAATTGTTGAAATAGTTTTAGAAAGTACATTAGGAGTTTGGGACTATAGGATAACTGATTCAACTAATTTACCCCCCCTCAAGTAGTTATTCTATCACATGTCATGTGTAAATAATGTCAAATGGAAAAAATGTCAAAATCTAATTTCAAGAGAAAGAGCTATTCATCTAAAGCTATTTTGGATTTGGTTCACACCGACTTATGTGGTCCTATGAGAACTCAAAGTTATTATGGTGACAAATACTTCATTTTATTTGTTGATTAATACTCTAGGATGATGACATTTATGTTTTTGAAAGAGAAATCTGAAGCCTTCAAGATGCTTAAATGGTATAAACCTAAAGTGGAAAAGAGTTGAAATGCTTAAGATCTGATAGAGGTGGTGAGTTTATTTTTGATGAGTTCGCTAATTTTTGTAATGAGTATGGAATTAAAAGATAGGTTTCTACACCGAGAGCACCATAGTTGAATGGAATTGCTAAAAGGAGGAATAGATCCATAGTTGATTGTGCTAGAACACTGTTGATTGAAAAAGATGTTGCACAAATTTACTAGAGAGAAGTTGTTAGAATTTTTGTATACACATTGAACCAAGTACAACTGAAGAAAGATTCAAACAAGACACCTTATGAGTTATGGTATGGATACACACCTAATGTAAGTTATTTCAGAATATTTGGAAGTAGATGTTACATTCTGAAAGATGATAGAAATGGAAAATTTGATTCTAAAGGTGATGAAGAAATATTCTTAGGATACTTTACTTAAAGAAAAGATTATAAATGTTTGAATAAGGTTTCTAACAAAATGATTCAAAGTGAAAATGTGAGAGTTGATGAGTTTTCTGATAAAAATGATGAAGAAAGCGAAAAGGAACTAGAAGACTATGGTAGATATATATTCATTGAGAAACTTGACATTCTACCTGAGACACAGGTTGAAGCTACCGAGCAACAGGATAAAGATACCAAGCACCATCCTATAGAGACCAAAAATCAAGAAGTGGATACCGAGGAAGATATTGACCTACACCAAATGATGAACAAAGAAGAGAACAAGTGTTGGCAAATTTTTGAGAAGACACCATCCATAGAATTAGATAATTGGTGATAAGCAAGCTGGCATGATGACTCGAAGTAAGTTGAGAAACACCACATGTTTAGCTTGTGAATTTGAACCTAAAAATGTTAGAGATGCACTTGAGAATGATGAATAGATTAAATAAATGAATGAGGAAATTGAGAAACTACTAAAGAAAAAAACATGGACATTGGTACCGAGACCGAATGATAAAAATGTTACTGGAACAAAATGGATATTTAGAAACAAGTTGAATGAAAGTTGTGAAGTCACTAGGAACAAAGCAATACTTGTATGTAAAGGGTATGCACAAGAAGAATGTGTTGATTATGGTGAGACTTTTACACTAGTTGCTAGACTTGAATGAGTTCAAATATTACTTGCATATGCTTCCTAAAAAGGATTCAAAGTATATCAAATGGATATTAAATATGCATTTTTGAATGGATACTTGAGGAAGAGGTTTACATTGAATAACCTAAAGGTTTGGTTGATCCAAATCAGAAAAAACATGGTGTGTAAGTTGCACAAAGCACTATATGGACTGAAACAAGCACCAAGAGCATGGTATGAGAGACTGTATTCATATCTTATTAGTATTGGATTTGTTAGAACAAGTGACAATAGCAATTTATATTTGAAAGGTGAAACTGATGACAAGATTCTTATTGCTGAGATTTTTGTTGATGATATCATATTTGGAGGACATGATAATCTATGAAAATCATCTGCTAATGAAATGAGAAAGCAATTTGAAATGTCAAAGTTTGGAGAGATTAAATTCTTTCTTGGTTTGCAAATTCTACAACAAAGTGAAGGGATATTCATTACACAATCAAAGTACATCAAAGAAGTGTTGAAGACCTTTGGAATGGAAGATTCAAAACTAGTAGGTACACTGATGGTTACAGGATGCAAATTAACAAAGGATGATCAATCAACCAAGGTAAATCAAACACTATACAAATCAATGATTGGAAAACTGATGTATGTTGTGCATAGTAGACCAAATATTACACATGTTGTTGGTATTGTAGCTATATTTTCTACTAATCCTAAGGAATTATATTTGACTATTGTTAAGAGGATTCTGAGATACTTGAAAAACATAGAGAATTATGGTTTATGGTACAAGAAAGAGGGAAATTTTGAACTACAAGTTTACACCAATGCAGATTGGGATGGAAATATTGATGACCGAAAGACCACTACCAGTGGAGAATTATTTTTGGGAGAAATACTAGTTACTTGGATAAGAAAGAAACAAGCATTTATTTCTTAGTCTACTGCCGAAGAAGAATATGTTGTTGTTGCTGCTAATTGTTCAAACATTGCATGGATAAAATAACTTTTGAAAGGGATGAATGAAGAGATCATTGATCTAGTGATAATATATTGTCACAACACAAGTGCTATAAACATTTCTAAGAATCCAGTGATGCATGCAAAGACTAAGGACATATCTATTGAGTATCACTACTTGAGGGAACAAGTACAATAAAAGAAAGTGAAACTAGAATTTTTGAAATCAAAAGAACAAATTGTGAACATATTTACCAAACCCTTATCGAAGGATACATTTGAGTACTTGAGGACTAGACTAGTGGTCCATCCCCTTTCTATCAGTCACTAAGATGATCAGGAGGTTGCATCAACCTATACTTTATCAGAATATCAAATGATTTTGATGCATATTGTTTACACTTTAGGTTTCCTAAAGATTGTGAAAGCTAGAATAGAGAACATTATATTTTGTGAAATCTGAACCAAACACTAGAGATAATATTTTGGCTACTACAGAGTTGCTTATTATTTTTGGAATTTTTGTCTATGGAAGAGAATGAATCAATGAAATATCTATCCAGTGGGAGAGAAGAATTAGAGCAAAGATAAAATCTGTAGGGAGAGTCTGCATGAAATGTTGTGTAGTGATTAAACATATAAAATGAACAAGCTAGGGAGAGCTTACCGAGCTACAACATTTATCTATAAAGATTTTTAGTACATATGTTTGGTATTCTATGGCATATTTCATATTTCTATTACTAGCAATGCCAAAGGGAGAGATTCCTAACCTACAGCTAATTGAATATCTTGATGAAATGAATGGACAAGTGAAAGACAATGATTAGAGATCACCAAGCTACTAAAGTGACATGTATGGAAATTAAATCAGTCAATCTATTGTCATTGATGTCAACTAGTTTTGACTGTACTTAGCATGATAGTTACAAGCATTTGAAGAAGAAAATGATAAAGGAATGAGATATCTACATGATGATGAGATGGATGTGCAAGATATGGCTAAGGTATACATTAGGTAACTTATTGATGAGTCAATGGCATCATGTTGTTGACTTGATTATATTACATGAATTTGTTATGTATTAAAGATCAAAACTAAATGAGTTTATGTGGTCGGTAATTGAAGATTTTTGTATACACCGAGCTAGTGTATTGTATATCGAGTAACAATAATAACTAAGGTAGTTATCACTGACACATTCTGTATTGACTGAGTAAGAGAAACAAATGAATTTTATAATAGCCAACTAAATTGATGAGCTGGACAATTGCGTATGATTATGAAGTAAAAGATAAATATTGTTATGATGATCTAACAGCTGAAAAAATTCAAGAATGATCAAATGGAGAAGATTGAAACATGTTATAGACACATCTACCAAGGAAGCATGAAGCGGAAAAAGGAACAATGAAGATTAAGAGGCAAAATCTAACGGATGATAAGAAAATAGTTTATGAAGTCTATTTAAAGAGACATGAGAATCATTATTGAGTCTGAAGCTTATTGAAACTGTAGGAGAATTCATGTGAAAGGACTATTTTCATGCACCACTGATCAAACTAGTTACAAACATAATCAAGCTGAACTACAAGCATTACTGAGTGTCAGGATATTATTCACTGAGCTGAACAAGTTGGAGGATATGAAGGATTGAATTGAATATTGATCAGAGGAGGTATTTTGAGCTTACCATAGATCTGAAAATATACAATCTTAGTTGTATTTGAATCAGATCATTATTGTATCATTTTAATCACTATTGTAGAAAAATGTCTTAACCGAGTAGACTTAACAGTATTTTTGTATTTTAATATGACATTCAATGAATGTTGATTATTTTCTTGTTGACCCCATAGTGAATGTTGGTCAAGGGAGAACTGTTAGTGATAAATCATCTAGCCAAGTCACACCTCATAGTGTGTTTTGTAACCTTTCACAGGGTTGGCTCCTAACTGAGCTCACTTTGTAAGAGTGAATTATTTTGGGTTGTCGGTCCTAGGTGGTTTTTCCCCTAACAGAGTTTCCATGTTAAAAATGTATCTGTTATGTGTATTTGATGTGATTGGATTGTTATTTTAATTCAAATATTTTATAACTAGTTTGATCGGTAAACAAAATATTGAATTGACTTTCAATCGGTAGATGAAGTGAAAGTTATTGTTGATAGCTTACCAAGTTGATAATTTGTTTGAAAAGTTTGAATATATACATCTAGGAGATTTGAGACTATAGAATAACTAGAACTAATTGATTCACCCCCTATCTTAGTTATCTAACAATAATAATTCTATCAATAAGAGCACTGGTAAATCACCACTCCAGATAGTATATGGAAGTAGTCCCAGAAATGCATCATAATTAAGAAATTTGTACAAAGGAGAGACAAGTAGTACTATGGTTCAAGACTTTGCAGAAAACTTGAAGAATCTACATGAGGAGTTAAGGAAGCATATTAATAAAATGAATACACAATACAAGGCTAAGGAAGATAAGGAGGCATAAGGAATTATACGTGGGGGATGAATTCATCGTTCATTTGAGAAAGGAGATATTTCTATTAGGAAAATACAATAAGTTGAAGGTGAAGAATTTTAGACCATGCAAAATATTAAAGACGCATGCTTCAAGAAATGCTTATGAAGTAGAGTTGCCCAATGAACTCAATATTTCACTAGTATTTAACATTTTAGATCTAATAAAATATCATGAAGGAGGTGTTAAGGACTAGGTCACAAAAGCATAGTGGAATATTCCAGCAACTAATTCAGCTATAGAGGAGATCAAAGACAATTGTTAGGAATAGTCCCAAGAGATAACTGAGAGGGGGGGTGAATCAATTATCTACCATTTTCAATTCTTTATCCAATTAAGTATACTTAAACATAAAGCATAAACTGTTAGAAGTAGTGGTTGTCGTTGCATCCAAAGATCAACCTGTTAATGCTTGATACAACCACTGGACTTATAGAAGACATAGGAGGTTGTTAAACCATGTCATGAATCCCAAGGGGAGCACTAACCATTTTGCCAACAATCTCCCCCTCAGCATTACTCGAGGGGATTCAAACCTATGACCAAGCTCTGATACCACTTGTTACAAGTAGTGGTTGTTGTTGCACCAAAAGATTGACCTGTTAATGCTCGATAAAACCACTGGACTTATAGAAGACACAGGAGGTTGTTAAACCATGTCATGAATCTTGATGGGAGTGCTGACCATTTTTCCAACATAAATACAATGAAAGAACACTTGAACATAGCACCAATATTTTGGTTACGAGGAAACCAAAATAGGTAAAAACCTCAGTGGGACTTGATACCCACTAATATTTTGTACTAGTGTATAATTATCCTTATTAGGAGATCCTTTACCCTATTAGGAGTAGCTTTACAATATATTAAGTACAATAGACCTGGTCAAGGGTCAGACCCTATTAGTAGTCTTTTACAATTTTCCCTGTTAGGGGAAAGGACACACTATCCAAGAGCTCACTGCTCAAATGGGCGAAGGCTACAACCTTCTGAATAACAGATACACACTATATCTGGATCTTGGTGAACTACACTTTGACCTACTATCTAGATCAGTTCCAATGAATAGCATAAGTACTTTACTTGGTCACATTGACCTTCTTCTGATGGCTCAACACTTCGCACAATCTGCTCTGCTATGCTTAGTCAACCATGAACCACACTCAAGCAATCACAAATGACTGCCTATAAATATCTTTCCTCCAAATGATATAATCAAGTTGGCCTATTAGAACCATCTTGAAACCATATTAGAGAAACTATAACAAACTCAAATAAATATTTTGTCAGCTCTACTATGCACGCAACTCATTCTGGGACATGTCTAATAAAATAAATGTAGACGCATGCTACACACTGTCGGCTCTACCAAAACAACTGGAACTTTCTCTATAAGATGAATTAACTCATGCGCTCTTAGAAAAATATTAATAACACTTCTCCAAGCTTAACTCCAAGGGTGCATACCCTCAAGATAGGTGCAACTCAAGAAACAATAAAATCTTTGTTGGCTCTTCTGAACAAACACATGAAACTTCTAATGGCAAATAGCGACTGCATAACTTCACTTGTGTTCATCATCAAACTATACATCCATAAATAAAACATCAATAACATGTCTTCAACATATATCCAAGCTTGTAAGGCTCCATGATAACTGTACATACAACCATACACATAACATTATATGTTACTCTATCAGGAACACTACTGACACCAACTGCTATATAACTATCTGTCCTAACAATTAACCTCTGGGCCTATGATATCATGTTGATATCATGTCCATGCTACATATACCAAAATCTTATTTTATAAGACTTCCGCACATGCTACATTCTATATGTTGTCATCAATGACAAACATACAGTCAGTACTGGCCTGCTAGAAAATCTCCAACAATCTCCCCCTTTGGCATTGATGGCAACATGTGGAATGAAAAACCACCACCAACCCAAATGAAGATTTATTTTATAAAATTCTCCATTTCCTCTTCAAAACTCCCCCAAGGATGAATCCTCTATCTACTTCAATATTTTCTAATATTCTCCATTTCTTGAACTGTACTGCTGTCATAACTGAATGTTGCTCCCCCTTAGTATATTACTCCTCTTTTTACTTCTATTTTTCATGACTCTATATATACTCCCCCTTTGACATCAATGGCAAAGGGTACCACTCATTTTAAGCACCAGTACTACTCCTGAGGTAGAGTAATCAAACTTTCACCAGTCCCTGAGGACTGATGCCTTTCCTTCTTTTTCTAAGCAGAATCAAGGAAGGGAATGACTCCCAACTTCTCCCTGAGATACTCAAAAGTATCCTTAGGAAAGGGCTTTATGAATATATCTACCAATTGATCTTTAGTACTCACATAGTCGAGCTTGACTTCTTTCTCTACCACTTTCTCTCTTAGGAAGTGATACTTGATCTCAATGTGCTTTGTCTTTGCATGCATCATAGGGTTTTTTGACATATTGATAGTGTTAGTGTTATCACAGTGAATAAAAATAGGATAATCAATCTGAATTCAAAAATCCTTTATCATTTTCTTGATCCAAACAATTGTAAAACAATTCAAGGCTACTACAACATACTCCAATTTTTCTATTGACTAAGAAATACAATTTTGTTTCTTGCTTGTCCAAGTGACAAGTCTATCACCAAGAAACAATGCTCCACCTAAAGTACTCTTTCTATCATCAACACATCTTGCCCAATTAGCATCAGTGTACACATGAAGCTCAACATTTTCTGAATTAGGATACCATAGACCATAATCTATAGTGCCCTACAAGTATCTAACTATTATGTTTACTGCCATGAGGTGACTTTGTTTAGGCCCTACTACAAATCTTCCAACTATACCAACTGCATTGGAAATATCAGGTCTAGTCTGAGTAAGATATATGAGTTTACCAATCATAGACTTATACAATGTTATATCTACTGCTAGTGAGTCATCTTATTTTTTAAGCTTGCATCCAATGATCATAGGAGTTCCTACTGGCTTTCAATCATCCATTTTTAATTTCTTCAATATGTCTTTTACATACTTTGATTGATTTATGAAAATCCCTTTTTTCTGTCAGATGCACATTTAGTCCCAAAAAGTACTTGATAGGACCAATCATAATCATCTCAAACTCATTCTGCATTTCTTTGGGAAATTCAGCATTGAGTTTGTCATTACCTCCAAAGATAATGTCATCAAAAAATATAGCTACAAGTAGTAAACCTTCAGATGTCTCTCTAATGAGTAGATTACAATCTGTTGCTCCTTCCTTGAATCCAATCTTTGTTAAGTATCCATCTAGTCTCTCATACCATGCTCTAGGGGCTTTCTTAAGTCCATAGAGGGCTTTCTTCAATCTACATACCATATCAGGTCTATCTGATAAGGTGAATCCTTCAGGCTGCTCAATGTATACTTCTTCTTTCAAATCTCCATTCAAGAATGCTGACTTGACATCCATCTGATAAACTTTGAAGTTTTTAACTATAGCATAGGCTAGAAACAACTTAATAGCTTCTAATATTCTTATAGGTGCAAATGTGTCTGAATTATCAATGCCTTCTCTTTGTGCATAACCCTTACATACTAATCTTGCTTTATTTCTTACTACTGTACCATATTCATTCATCTTGTTTCTGAATATCCACTTTGTTCCAATCACATTCTTATCACTAGGTCTTGGGACCAATTCCCAAGTGTCATTCTTAATAATCTGATCAAGTTCTTCTTTCATAGCTTCATGCCAATTTGAATCATTACAAGCATCTTCAACACTTAAAGGTTCAATCTAAGATAGTAAACATACTGCTTCACTACCAGCTAAGTTCTTTTCTTGTGATCTTGTTAAGACTTTGCCGCTCTGATCTCCAATGATGTCTACCTTCGAATGATTTCTTGATGTAAACTTTGGAACTTTAGGTGATGCTGATTCATTAGCCTTAGGAGTATTTTGTTCACTTGTCTCAGGGTCATTGAATAACACGTCAATACTATCAAACATTTCTTCAATAACTATCTCACTAGTGGAGGGTCTAGTTTCTTCTTCAATCATGGGTGAGTAATCATGATATCTTTCTTGAATCATAAACTTTTCATCAATATTTACATAACTTTCAATGATCTTCTTCAATCTATTAGAATAATTGAGAGGGGGGTGAATCAATTATCTAGTGTGTTAGAAATAGGAAATACTAAGAGGGGGGGGTGAATCAGTATTTCACAAACTTTTTCTTTTGCCCACTTATGGATATAACAGATTACTTTAGTGCATACAAAGATTATCAAGCTGATTAACAAACATAGCAGTAAATACAAAGAACTCATAACACATCATATGTTCTCGAGGAAACCCTGGCCAAGGGAAAACCCTGGTGGGGATGGTACCCACAAAGATCACTAATCAAAAGTATCATGTTAGGGATATTGGACCCTGTTAGGAGTCAATTTACAATGTATAGTAGATCTATCTTGGTTAAAGGACTTTAGGCCTTGTTAGAAGCCTTAACCCTGTTAGGAGTTAGATTACAAAACCTGATCACCAGCTGAGCTCATTGCCAAAATAGGTAATACAAAAATGTTTCTAACTATAATATGGTACTACTTACAACTTCACATCAATAGCCTTTGCTGCTATCACAATAAACAACTATTGCAAGTTATCTTTTCTTTCTTTTTACATATCACTTCTATTTTTCATTACATTTCAAGTATGCCTAATATATGAGTTATTAAAGCTAATAAATTTACATGGTTGGCATCCAAAATCATTATCCAAGAGTAAACATCTAGGATTTCATCCCTTCATAATTTTAAGTCATTATTTTTACAAGCAAAAATAATCCCTTAACTCTTTCGCTAAAACTGTCTCCAAAACTGCTCTGTCTGCAAAACTGTCTTTGGTAAACTTTGAATAAATTTGTCCGTATTGATCCAAAATTTATGTGCACTAAGATGGGGTATCCTCATACTCTATAGAAGCTTCATTTAAGTGCAAAAACAAAAATATTTCTCTAGTCAACGTCGCCAACTAAATCTTCATCGGGTGCTCTGTTAGGATCACTGTATCCAAACTTAGACAATTTCTTCCTTCAAATTTGCATACTTGCATTCCAGATTTTGCACTCTTAATAGAGATCATATGTTTCCATAATGACAACATCTATGCATCCACATTAGCCAAATTGCCAACAATCTCCCCCTTTGTCATTGGTGGCAACATATGGGAAAATTGGCTAAGTGTGCAAACAAAACTTCAAAAACACTTATACAAAATTTTGTGGCCAAAAGTTTATACAATATGTATACAATATCATAGTCCATAGAATATCTCCCCCTATGAGTATCCTTCCTCAACATATATACAATTTCCTGCTACTATCTCTCCCCCTTTGACAACAATGACAAAGATAGGGTGAACAAAAATTTCAAAAAACTTTATACCTTATTATCAGTTATTGCAAAGCCGGTAGGCTTGCAACACAATCACCAAACTCTAACTTCCAAGATTAAAAATCTTTCTCCCATATCATTTTGATGGATTCAGTAACATTGAGTAGAGTACTCAATCCGTATGCTGCTGTCTGACAAGCTTGTAGGGAATTAAAGCTAAACTTCTGAAATGATGTCTTTGCTGAAAGACACTGCTCAATTTGATCTTCAAAAATTGATATCTTGATTGAGACATGCTCTCTCAAGATGTTAATCCTGATCATCTTTCTTTTCTTCTCCTCTGCTATCATTTTGATTTCATTGTTCAATTTCCTTATGCTCTTCTCTACAGAACTTATCTTGACATTAGGGCTTGTCAAGGTGTTTGTATTAGCTGAAATAGCATCTAACTTCTCTCTAATCTTCTTATCCTCTTCAACTGTTATGATTTCTAATTTAGTACATTGTATGTACAGGTTCTTTCCTATCTCAAAATGTCTCCTCGAATTCTTTATGCATACATCTAAACTACCAATATCATTTCGAATATTTACACTTAAAGTTTGTTGCATTTCTGCTTCAAAGTCTTCCTGAACTTTTATCTTCGCAATATCCTTCAAATTAGAAAATTTAGAGTCAAAAGAATTCATTACTGATTGAGCTTTCTCATGTGGATCTAATTCAGATACCTTAGTGTTGATCATACTCTCAAGTTTCTTTGTCAAAACTCTAACTTTGCCTTCAAGGTCTTTCACCTTCTTATTCTTTCCAATAATTTTATTTAGAGATGTGATGAACTCAAGCTGATCATCATCTTCAACTTCTTTTCCAAGGTCTTCAAACATTGAACCAATATGCCTCTTCTTACTGTCAGGTGCACTAATGTCTTCAAATGGTTTAGAGGGTGCACTAGAGGTAGTGGCCTCTGTCAAAATTTGTTTGCCTTTAACTGTCTACTCTACTAGAACTGATTCTGATACAGTTGGTGCTTCCTCTGCCTCTATATACTTCTCTAATTTTGTGACCTTTTCTTTCTCTCCCAAAGCCAAATTGTCAACAATGTTTCCTAGATCATGAAATACTACATCATCTGATTCTAAAGTCACTTTGGTGCCTTCAATATCCATTGATTCTTTGCCAATATTGATATGTGAAGAAGATGGAACTTCTTGAATACCAAATTTCTCTGCATGCGGTTCCTCTGATTGCTTCTACTGAGGGTCTGATTCAACATGCTTTTCTGCAACTATATCTACAAGAACTTGCATTACTGCTTGCTCTGTCTCTTTCTATACTTCCTCCTTTTTGCCTCCCATTATAAGGATTGTTCTTCTCTTTGTTCTCAATAAAGTTCCAAGAGACTTCAAGAATCTCTTCAAATGATCTTCACCCTTAACTTCATAGAACTGTTTGATTACATGTTCTCTCATCTTCATGTCCTCTTCTTGTGCTCTCTATTTTCTATTCACAAGTCTGTTATACAAATCTTCTGGGATCTTACCATGAATGGTGCTAAGTTTCTTATCTTCCACAATCATGTGTGTAACTATTGTATTTTCAAAGTTCAATCTATCAAATGATCCATATAGATCATAGAATTTATTCAGCTTAGTGAAGTCTCCATGCTTCAATATATCTTCATTAACTCTTTCAATTCTTGGTTTCCAAGTTTTCTTCTTGACTGAAACTACATCATCATCTTTAATTACTACTACATTTCTAGGTATAGTTGGTACAACCACTTTCTATCTCTTGCTGGGTCCTGTTGCACTCACTTTTACTCTTTTGCTAGGAATAGGAGAAAAAGATTTATCTCCTTCATCTTTTTTAGGTACTTCAACTTTTACCTTTACTACAATCGGATCAATAGGATCTACACTTTATGTCTCAGGTGGAATTACAAGATTTTCACTTTGCCTCAGGGCTTCTGCAGTCTTCTTAGCTATGTCAAACTCATGACTTGACATACCAGATTCTTTCAATATTTTCTTCATAGTAGATTCAACTCTCTTACTAGATTGCTTCTTTTCTCTCAAACTTATTGCAGAGTTGAAATTCTCTTCATAGGTTCCAAACCTATTTGCATGACCATCCAACTCACACTTTAACAATCTATTCACATATCCTATTATTTGTGCTTTAGATATTTCATAGCCAAGAGGGTCTATGAATTCCATTCTAGGCTCAACTGCTTCAATGTAGGTGAAATCAATGTCAACCATAAAACAAATGTCATCTTTATGCTTTTCAACTAAGGATTGAGGAATCCTTGACTTGTTCTTAACAATATTCTGAAAAGTCTTCAATACAAGCTTCACACTGTCATTAACTTTATCAAAAAGGTGCTTCATGTAAACTGATTTTATTCTTTCCATTGTGTTCACATTGTCACTCCAATCTACTATGTAAGGAAATCTTCTCAAAATATGGAAAAACATATAGGTTATCAGAGATGAAAACCTAAACTGAGTGTACTTAGCCTTCTTAATCTTTTCTAAGTTCTCAAATAACTAAATTTTCAAGATTTCACATAGGTCTACTGGTTTCTTCTCAATACACATAAGATAAGCTACATGAATCATTCCTATAGCCATGTCATCTTCCCTTGAACTACCACAGAATTTAGTTGTTAGGATCTTGCAAAGGTACCTAACATCATCTTTCTTAATCTTACTTATCACAATTCATCTACCATTATAACTAGATCCAGTGTTATCTAAAACAATCTTTCTCATGTTCTTTTCATTCAGTGGAATCTCTCCAACTTTTAATAATTCAGTAACTTCATGAATTAGGTCAGCAGTTATATCAATAACTCTATCCTCCATCCAGAATTTCCCATTGTGGATTCTACTTAAAATGATCTTGGTACATTCCTCATCATTGAATTCATACTTCATGGAACATTTGATAATTTCATTGTTCTCTAAGTGACCATAAGTTGGTTTAACTGACATGTCTTGATTATACAATTTCCTGTAATCATCACTAAAATTTGCATCTCCCAAAGTTTCAAACTTACAACCTAAATATCCCTTAACATTCTCAATGTGCAATACTCCGTCTGGTACGGATGATAATGCTAGACTGTCATCAATTTCAGTTGGTTCTACTAGTTCTTTCTTAATCTTTGGTCTATTCTTATCCTTAACATTATGAACCATAGAAATATCCATCTTATCAACTGATTAAAGATCAAGAAATACCTCAACTTTGCAAATCTAGGGTTTCGGTATGATCGTCTCTGCAAACTGCTTCCAAACTTCTTCAAATCATCCTTAACTCACTTTTCTTCTTTCAAATCTCTTTTCAATCACTTTGTAATTATAATAACTTCGATTTTGACCTTATAACACTTCACATTAACTTGATCTGACATCACATTCATTCATTTTGCTGCTAAAACCTCAAAAAGTTGATTCTACAAACCTGCAATCATAAAACTTTATGTGACCTTGCAAAACACAATATTTTCTTTTGCACACTTAACCATAGCATTAGTACAACATTATAAACCTACATCTAACTGCACAAAACTTAACTCATTCAAATTCCTAATCTACACTAATCCTAAGTCCTAAACTAAAGAAACTTACATAATTTAAGTGCTTAAAGAAGGGTTAGGTAAAGATTCATCCTTACCATCGGTTACATTACCTTCCTGACTACTTTCAGTGCTGACTATACCTCCTTGATCTGTGCCTTTGTCAAATTCTACTTCATCTTTATTGCTACAGCAACCTTTCTCTTTGTTTCCTACATTTTCATTCCTTCTTGCATTGTTCCTAGGGTTAGGGTTATGATGATAACCTCCATTGTTCATTTGAAAAAATCTTGCTAAGTGTCCAAACTTGTTGCATATCTGACAAATGATTCCATTGTTTCCAAATCTCTGTCCTTGCTGGTTAATCTGCAACCTACAATTTCTAGCAATGTGTCCTACTTTGTTGCATCTAAAACATACTACCACTTTTCTTTGATTCATTTCTTCAATAGATTTCTTATCTGCATTGTTAGTATTCCCAATCATTCTATCATAATTATTCAAAATTACTTTAGGTCTTCTACATTCATTAGCTCTATGTCCAAAACTATGACAATTATAACAATGTCCATTAAAAGATTTAAATTGCTTACCTGTGCAATCTCTCTTCATGTGCCCAATAGTATTACAAGAAAAATATCTACCTTTGAATTCTCTTTGCATACCTTTAGATGATTCTTCCTATTTTGATTCTTCTTACTTTGATTCTTCTTTCTCTCTAGGTGGTTCTTCTTTAGATGGTTCTTCCAATGTGTTCTCATCTAGCTTTATTTCCTCCACACTTTCAGATGTCTTTAGATCTGGTTTCTTACTTTCATGGTTTGTTCTAAACATACTATATCCAAATCCAGTCCTATCAAAGAATGGTTCTTCAAAAGAAATTTATTTTTCAGTCTTATCACCTTTTGAATATAGCCTTTCAAGTTGTTGTTTAGATTGAGTTAGTTCAGCTTTCACAATTTTATTATACTTCTCAAGTTCCACATACTGCATTTTTACTTTTTCAAATTTGGATGTTTCCTTTTCAAGTCTTGACCTCAGATCTTCATTCTCAATTTTCAATTTTTCATTATCAGATCTCAAATTTCCATCTTTCATACTAAGCTTCAGATTTACTATCTTCAACTCATGCTTAAGGATCTCATTTTATTTTTCTAATTCATCACAATCTTCAACAAGCATATCAGATTTCTTTTCAGATTTCAGATCTTCAATCTTACCTTTTAATTTGTCAATAGCATTCTTTGCATCTTCATATTTTCTTCTTAAGGATTTTCTTTCATCAGTAAGCATATCAATCTGTTCAAGAGCTTCTTCAAGATTCTTCTGAAGTTGATCCATATCCATAGAGATCTTACTCAAGCTGCTAAGCTTACCTTGAATGATCCTTCTCTGAGTAACTATGCTCTGATACCAATTGTTAGAAATAGGAAATACTGAGAGGGGGGGTGAATCAATATTTCACAAACTTTTTCTTTTGCCCACTTATGGATATAATAGATTACTTTAGTGCATACAAAGATTATCAAGCTGATTAACAAACATAGCAGTAAACACAAAGAACTCATAACACATCATATGTTCTTGAGGAAACCCTGGCCAAGGGAAAACCTCGGTGGGGATGGTACCCACAAAGATTACTAATCAAAAGTATCCTGTTAGGGATATTGAACCCTGTTAGGAGTCAATTTACAATGTATAGTAGATCTGTCCTGTTTAAAGGACTTTAGGCCTTGTTAGAAGCCTTAACCCTGTTAGGAGTTAGATTACAAAACCTGATCACCAGCTGAGCTCACTGCCCAAATAGGTAATACAAAAATGTTTCTAACTATAATATGGTACTGCTTACAACTTTGCATCAATAGCTTTGCTACTATCACAATAAACAACTATCACAAGTTATCTTTTCTTTCTTTTTACATATCACTTCTATTTTTCATTACATTTCAAGTATGCCTAATATATGAGTTATTAAAGCTAATAAATTTACATGGTCAGCATCCAAAATCATTATCCAAGAGTAAAAATCTAGGATTTCATCCCTTCATAATGTTAATTCATTATTTTGACAAGCGAAAATAATCCCTTAACTCTTTCGCTAAAACTGTCTCCAAAACTGCTCTGTCTGCAAAACTGTCTTTGGTAAAATTTGAATAACTTTGTCCGTACTACTCCAAACTTTATGCGCACTGAGATGGGGTATCCTCATACTCTATAGAAGCTTTAGTTAACTACAGGAACAAAAATATTTCTCCAGTGGATGTCGCCAACTAAATCTTCATCGGGTGCTGTGTGAGGATCACTGTATCCAAACTTAGACAATTTCTTCCTTCAACTTTGCATACTTGCATTCCAGATACTACGCTCTTAATAGAGATCATATGTTGCCATAATGACAACATCTATGCATCTACATTAGCCAAATTTCCAACATAGTGTCCCAATTCAAAATGTATAATCCAAAACAAATTCTTCAACTTCTGCTACTCGATAAATATAAAATACTTTCACTGTCTGTGTTATTACCAATTGTTAGTCTAAAACTTATAGTAGTTACTAATCAAATCTAACATGTAAATATGCAAAGTATGATAATAAACAAATATCACAATCAACACATAACATAAGAGATTTAACATGGAAACCCTGTGAAGGGAAAAACCACCTGGGACTGGCAACCCAAAATTGTTCACTCTTCTAAAGTGAGGTCGGTGAAGACCCAACCCTATTAAAGGTTAGAAACACACTGTTAGGTGTGACCTTGTTAGAGGATTTTAGACCAGAATTTATCGTCCAACCAGCAGTCACTCTAGGGTTGACAGGATAACAATGTTCACTCTATGAATGAAACATCAAAAGACTTTCATAGTCCACTCGGTTAACAGATTTGACTATGTACAATGGTTAAATATGTAACAGTAGATGATCTTCCTCGAAACAACTTTAATTGCAATTTACAAATCAATGTTTAGCTCATTCAAATCTTTCTGATCAATATTCCACTTCAGATTCAATACTATATCAACTTACTACCCATCGGTAATTACTCTTTGTAGCTCAATAATTGTTCTGTAGCTCAGTTCTTATTAACCAGTATGATTATAATGTAGTTTCTTCTTCTTCCTCCGGTTGTGTTTCAATAATGAAACCAATGTCTCTTATATAGATGATTAAATCATTTTCTTTTCCTCCATCAAATTTTTCCACTTAATCATATTCATAGATTTTTTCGCTTCAAGCTTCCTCGGCTGATGTGTTAGTAACATGTTTCACTCTACTCCATTAGATCCTTTGGATTTATGTTAGTCATTGATCTTCATTACAAACCTTATTCGTTACCTTGATTTCATACACTTTACAGCTCATCACTTTATCAGCTAAACTGATCATTTAATTCCTTTTCTGTTATGCTCGGTTAACAAAGAAATGCATCGGTGAACACAAGCTCGGTTAACACTACACTCGGTATACACTACATTCCGTCTGTGTATACTAAAATTCTTTATTTACCAACAACACTTCTTTGTTTCTTTTAGCTCTATTCTTCATCATAGATGAATGCAACATAATAAAGTCAATTTCATCAAGTCATAGACTCATCAACAAGTTACTCAATGTATTCCTTATACTCATCTAACATATACATCTTCCTCATGTAGATATTTTTGTTCTTCATCTCTTTCACCTTTCTTCAGATGTGTCGGTATAGTAACTTACAAGATAAGTACTGTCAAGCTAGTTGACATCAATGACAACATAATACTGATTTAATCATCTTGCATACCTAATCATCAACTCCTTTAGTAATCTTGAATTACAGATTCTTCTTTTAGTGTCTAAATCAGTTGTAGTTCATCACAATCTTAGATTGAAACATCTATAGGCTTTACTTTTAGTAGTGTAACCAAGAAAAATACCTTCATCACTTCTTGCATCAAACTTTCCTACTACTTCATCCCTCTTGATGTAGCACTTGCTTCCAAAGATTCTAAAGTATTTTACTATGGGAACATTACCAAACCATAGCTCATAAGGTGTTTTGTCAGCACCAGGCCTTAATTGAATTCTATTGATGGTATAAATTATTGTATTGACCGCATCTCTCCAATAGGTGTGTCCAACTTTTCCTTCTATCATAATGGTGCGTGTTGTATCAAGAATGATCCTATTCCTTCTTTTTGCAATTCCATTCTACTAAGGCATTCTAGGTGCACTTAACTATCTTTTTATGCAATGTTCTTCACAGTACTCATAGAATCTGTCAGCAGTGAATTCTCCTCCTCTATCTGATCTTAGATATTTTATCTTTACTCCAGATTCATTCTCAACCTTAGCTTTGAATATTTTTAACTTCTCAAAAGCTTATGACTTATCTTTTAAGAACACAACCCACATCATCCTAGTATAATCATCAACAAACAAAATGAAATACCTTTCACCATAGTATGATCTTGTTTGAGTTGGACCACATAGGTTTGTATGAATCAGATCCAACTTGTTCTCTACTGAATTCTGCTTGCTCCTGAATGAATTTCTCACATGCTTCCCCATCACACATTCCCTACATATAGTATCAAATGGCTTTGCTATGCTAGGTAGATCTCTTATTTCCTTAACATTAATTATCTTTACTATGTTATCCAAATTGATATGACATAGTCTTTTATGCCATAACAAACTATCATCAACTTTAGCAAAAAAAAAACTTGCTTTTGAATTGAGTTGAAAGACATTACCTCTTCTCTTTGTGCCTGATGAAATCATAACACCATCTTTGTTGTTAATGATGCATTTTTCATCTTTGAGCTCCAACTGATAACATTTTCCAAGTAACTATCCAACACTGAGAAGGTTATGTTTCAAACCATCAACATAAAGAACATCATCAGTACTGTTCTTTCCATCCAAAGTGATGGCTCCTCTACCAACTATATGTTTAGGAGTGTTGTCTCCAAATCTAACCATACCACCATTGTATTTGTCCAAATGAACAAACCTGCCTTTATCACCAGTCATGTGATGTGAACAACCACTGTTTATAATCCAATCTGTCCTTATGTTAGCTTGTGAAATTAATGCTAGTTCTTGATTCTCTTTCTTGTCTACATGAATTGTCTTGTTATTCATTTTGTCTACAATAGCAATGAATCCAATTTCTTCTTCACCAAATTCTTCATCTAAAATCCCATCTCCAGCATAGTAGCATTCCTTAGAATACTTAGGCTTGTAATCCTTTTTGAATTTTTTAGCTCTAGTGGGACACTTAGATGCAAAGTGACCTATCTTATTACATGAAAAGCACTTAAATGGTAATTAACCTTCATATTTTCCTTTTCCTTTCTTTTCTCTTTTGGAAATCATAGCAACAAAATCATCTAATGTTTTCTCTTCATCATCATCATCAAAATTACCAGAATTGTTTGTAGATTTCTTACTGTGAACTGTTGCTTTGTGTTGGTTAACAGTTTGTCCTCTCTTAAGATTTTCAATCTTTGACTCTCTATACACCCAAAGTGAGAGAAAAAAAGGATGTCCACCAACAAATGGGTCAATGTAAGTCTTCTATCACTACCCTCTGAATTGACAGGTACATCTCCCTGATTGTGTATGATATGCAATGAATATGTTTTTATCTTGACCACCAAGTTGTCTCTTATGTGTTTTTAACCAAATTGCTTGTAGACACAAACAACTTAGGCAAGGATATATGAAGATAATCTACAACCCCCAGTAGAATGTTGACCATAGATCATCACATGATTTTGACATCTAACTAATTCTATCCTACTCTATATGAAAAGCAGATTCTACTTGATGAAAAGAAGCAGACCTATACAATGAAAGGTAAATGGAATCACCAATACTGCAACCACTTAGCATGAAATAGAATTCAGGAAGAAATTATAGTCTCAGAATATAAGTGTACTTTCCATTCAAAGATGCAACTGAAATAAAGAGTGAACAGAGGAAGAATTACAAATGAAATACCAACTGGAATTGATCACACCACAATTTCTGACATGAAATGGCATTCAATAAGAAAAAGCAGTTTCGCTTATAACTGTTCTTTCCATTCATCATGCAAATAAACTATGAAAATGGAACAACAAACAGGAATTCAGCTTTGTAAATAGAATCACACTACTTCATTGACAAGTTTGCCAACCTTTTTTACATCTTTTACAATAGCTTATATAGAAAACATAGCCTACGCCCTCTAGGGGAATGTGAAGTGATTCAACTTCTAAAATTTTGAAAACTACAGATAGAAAAGCCAAAGGACTATGACTTTTCATATATCTCTTCCTGTAGCTTGCCTTTGAGAATATGAAATGAATAGTCTTCATCAATAGAATAAAACTTGTAGAAGCTGAATGATATTGATATGCTTGCTTCCTAGCTCATCAATCACCATCAGACCACAATCTGGATCTTTGTTGAACCATGACTAATCACCACGCAAACATATGATGAAACCATTATACTCGGCATGCTCTGCACTATAATTTCTCTTTTCCATTGACATAGTCCTCTAATTTTGTAGAAAGCATCAACTTTCATAGTCTGCAGATCATGCCTTATTTGACTGTGTCATGCCCTCTGATATCCACTTCTTTAATTCAACTCATACTAACTTCTAACTTTGGCATTTTGAAAGCCATTACATGGTTGTATCAATTCATTTCAATCAAGAAAGCCTCTAAGAATTATTTAGTTGTATCTCAATAATACCATAAGTTGCGGCTCTGCTACACAATCGTTATGATTTTGGAATAAAAACCGAGAATTCATTTATGCTGAATATCTTTTTTTTTTCTGAAATAATAATCTTTTACCTCTTTTACGTGCCAGACACGTGTCAAGATCCCGCTTTGCCTCCATGACTTTTCCACTCCATAGTGGAAAAATGGGGACCGTTGATTGTCTTTCAGAGAGCCACTTGATATAGATGCCTTTAGACCCACTGAGAGACACGTGTACGCATCTCGCATGATCACAATGAATCTCCCATGACTTAGCAACAAAGTGGGAACCACAAATTTGGAATCTTGATCAAACTCTTTTGGCCCCACCGAGAGACACGTGTACACATCTCGCATGATCACAATGAATCTCCCACAGCTTAGTGACAAAGTGGGAACTGCCAATTTGGAATCTCGATCAAACTCTTTTAGCCCCACCTGGACACGGGGAAGGATCCCATAATTTTGCAAAACATCTTCCACACCATAGTGACTAAGCAACTACCATTGATTTGGTATCGCATACAAACTCTTTCGGCCCCACCTGGACATGTGGAAGGATCTCGCAAGTTTGCAAAATGTCTTCTAGGAATAGCGATTATGCGAGGGCCATTGGATCCTTTTCTTGTCGCAACATAGGTAAATCTGTTGACTCGGGTCCCATCACCACGCGTACGCATCTCACAAATTTGCAAAAGCATTTGGCAGGGGTTGCGATTTTGCGAGGACCATCAGATGTGCTTTGATGAAGTGCGGCCTCTACCTTGGACACGTGGAAGGATCCCACTTTACCACCAAACATCTTCAGTGACTTACATTGTCGCATGATCGCATAGCAATATTTTAATCTATGCGATCATGCGACCACTTTATCATTGGTGCATGAAATGATATTTAATACTATCTTCATCGGGCTCAGACTTATAACTTTTCACTATTGCATCTGCATTGTTAGCATATGTGGGTCCCAGTAGAGCGCATTCACCTACCCGAACTCCATTGTCTCATGATCGCATGGCATTATTTTATTCCATGCGATCATGCGACCGCTCTATGATTGGTGCACATGGATTCTCGCTATGTCATGACTCAGGTCCTGCTGAGAAACAGGGCCCACTAATCTTCCCTTTTGACTTTTTGCATGATCGCATAACTCATATTTGGTTTATGCAATCATGCGATAGCCACAATTTTCTTCCACCTTGTGATAACTTTGAGGTTACAATACCAAATCGGGTTCTGTCTTTACCAATGGAATCCTTACAGTTCAAAGAACCTCTCCACGTACCCATAACATGAAAAATCACTAACTTTAACCAACTGTGGAAAATACATTATTCGGCTCTATTGTATATGAGAGGCACACCTGAACTTAAATCATTTTACATTCACTATTTTCAGTTACTCTGATCACCAAGGGACTGATCGAGACAACATTAACATGAGAAATATCGAAAAAGATATATCCAATGCTCAAATAAGAACTAAGACCCGAGCCTGAAATGGAAATTCAAATGCATAGTCACTGCCTTCAATCCATTTTAACCTCATTGTATCAACATTTTCTCTTATCTTTTGCAAGGAGTTCAACATCTTTTTGCAGAGTATGTCATTTTATTAAAAATCTTTCCTCTATAATCATTCTCTAGATAATCAAAACTAGCTCTGTCACTGCATCCTTTTTCCTAAGTTCTTATAAACATCTGGAGATCATAACTTTGAAATCATCACTCTGCCTGAGAAAGAACATCATTTTGAGCATCAAGTCTTTGTCAGGTTGGGATCTACAACCTACCCAAATAATGAGACCTTGAAAACAACCCACCCGACTTAAACATGAAAGCAATTTGAAGGGAAACCCGACAAAGATTTCCTATCCTAAAGGAAATCTAGACCTAGACATTACATGACCAGACCTAACTTGTAACATCAAGACTACCACTTTGACATCATGGAAATAGGATAAGAAGTGGGGCAACACTTTGAAAGTTGTCTCACTCTTTGGTTCTGTCTTCAATCTTGAAATCTCAAAAGATGAGATCTCAAAAGCTGAGATCTTGCTAATCAAGGTCTCTCTCTTGAAATTTGATGTAAGCTACATGGTCTCATCAAGGATGTTGATCTTGCTTTCATATCAAGGATGTTGACCATTATTCCTAATTCCAGCAACTGCTTCATTAATCCATTTGATTGTAAGCTCTGATATTTTCTTCAAGTAGCATCTCTAATGCATTTTATATTTTCTTCCATGTCTTTCTGCACACATCCTTTCCTTTTTTGTCTCCTTCAAATATGTCTTCAAGGTGCTTCCAAATTTTATGGGTTGTATCTATCTTTTTTTCTTTTGAAAATTTACCATCAAATAGGGCGCTGATAAGGGATTCTTTAGCAATAGCATTATGATGAAACAATTCCTTTTGTGAGTCAGTAGCATCATCTTTTGCAAGGTCTTCTAAGGTAGGAATCTTGGCTACTTTGATAGTTACATTAAAAACTTCAAAAGAAATGCACTGCAATTGGGTCACCCTCTTGTTCTTCCAATCAAGATAATTCTCTCCATCAAACTTAGGACTTTCTTTCTTGAAGTATGCCATCTGATTAACCTCAAGCTATTAAAATTTCTCTTTGAGGCACTTGGCTCTGATACCAATTGTTAGGAATAGTCCCAAGAGATAACTAAGAGGGGGGGGGGGGGTGAATAAGTTATCTACAAGTTTCAATTCTTTATCCAATTAAGTATACTTAAACATAAAGCATAAACACAATGAAAGAACACTTGAACACAACACCAATATTTTGGTTACGGGGAAACCCAAATAGGTAAAAATCTCAGTGGGACTTGATACCCACTAATATTTTGTACTGGTGTATAATGATCCTTGTTAGAAGATCCTTTACCCTGTTAGTAGTAGCTTTACAATATATTAAGTACATTAGACTTGGTCAAGGGTCGGACCTTGTTAGAAGTCTTTTACAATTGTCCCTATTAGGGGAGAGGATGCACTATCCAATAGCTCACTGCTCAAATGGGCGAAGGCTACAACCTTCTGAATAAAAGATACACACTATATCTGGATCTTGGTGAACTGTGCTTTGACCTGTTATCTGGATCAGTTCCAATGAATAGCATAAGTACTTTACTTGGTCACATAGACCTTCTTCTGATGGCTCAACACTTCACACACTTTTCTCTACTGTACTTAGTCAACCATGAACCACACTCAAGCAATCACAAATGACTGCCTATAAATATCTTTCCTCTAAATGATATAATCAAGTCGGCCTATTAGAACCATCTTGAAACCATATTAGAGAAACTATAAAAAACTCAAATAAATGTTATGTCAGCTCTATTATGCATGCAACTCATTCTGGGACATGTCTAATAAAATAAATGTAGACACACGCTACACACTGTTGGCTCTACCAAAATAGCTGGAACTTTCTCAGTAAGCTGAATTAACTCATGCGCTCCCAAACATTAATAACACTTCTCCAAACTTAACTCCAAGGGCATGTACCCTCAAGATAGGCGCAACTCAAGAACCAATAAAATCTTTGTTGGCTCTTTTGAACAAACACAGGAAACTACTACTGGTGAATAGCGACTGCATAACTTCACTTGTGTTCATCATTAGACTATGTATCCATAACTGAAACATCAATAACATGTCTTCAATATATATCCAAGCTCGCAAAGCTCTACGATAACTGTATGGACAACAATACATAGAACACCATCTATTACTCTATCAAGAACACTACTGACACCAGCTGCTATATAACTATTTGTACTAATAGTTAACCTCTGCGCCCATGATATCATGCTGATATCATGTCCATGCTACATATACTAAAATCTTACTGTATAAGACTTCCACGCATGCTACATTCCATATGTTGTCATCAATGACAAACATACAGTCAGTACTGGCCTGCTGGCAAATCTCCAACAATCTTGGATAGTCGTATTGGCAAAAGCATAAGGAACAAGACATATGTGTCATAGGGAAATTCTACACAAGTTCAAATAAATAATTTAGTAGTACCAAACTAATCAAGAAAACTACTAATAATCATTAAACCCTACAAATAACAAAATTTAAAAAAAATTATATTCAAAAAATAAACACATATGCAAACCAAATGATGTTTGAGGCTTCTATTGGTTCTCTTCTCCTTGTTGAGGTGTGGCACTTAGTTGTGATTTTGGCAGCACCTTGACAAAAAAAGATCTGAGAAATTATGATACTCCAATAATAAACTGACATAAGTTCGATGCAAAATTCAGAGATAACATTATGAGAGATGAGGGTTTCTTATATAGAAATTATGATTTGAATGGATGATCAAGATTGATTTGATAAAAATAGATTGAATGGATGAGATAATTAAGATCTGAAAAGATTTGGGTAACTTTCCAGAATAAAATATTTAATTCCAATTTAACTCAAAAAAGTGGAGAGTTATTTAGGAAATAAAGAAGAAGATAAAGATGAGAGGATTTAGTTATTTTTTGAAAGATAAGAATTTCCAAAATTGAATTTTGAGAAAAGAATTAATTTTTTATTTAAAATGATTTGATTTTTAAAAAGTTATTTTTGTCAATTTATGAGGATTTTGAGTTTTTTAGAAATTGTAATTGCCTCATATTTTTTATTTTTTAGATTTTTTGGGAGATTTAATTGAATTAAAGATAAAGATGAAATTAGAATGAAATTAAATAGAAATTAATTAGAAATGAAATTGATGTGGAATTAAATTAATTTGGTCAATTAATTTAATTTCTAAGAAGAATAATTAGCTAATTTGAATAACTTAATTCAAATCATGGGAAATAGGAAATTGAATTCAATTAACTGATAAAGATCAGTAATTAAAGGTAATTAATTAAATAAACTTAATTATTTAATTAATATTAGAGCGGTGATTAACTAATTAAAAGATTGGATTTTTAGAAGAAAATAAGATGATTAATTAATGATTAAATAACCATTAATTAATAGAAGAATAATTATTGACTTAATACTAGCTTGCAATTATGTCCATTTTTGGGTATCTACAATATGAAGAATATTTGGTCAAATGGAAAGGATGACCTATGGAAGATTCATTGTGGCTATCAAGGAAGGAGGCTAACCATCTCAATTTTCCTTTGAACACCAAAGATGTGACAAGGTCACTTCTCAAATTATCATGGGGGTCTGATGTAGGAGCATCCTGGGTGTAAGGGCAATCTTGCATCACCCAAAAATATTTTTAGGTTTCTTTTCAATAAGGGCTATCTTGTGTAGAGCTGCTATTTTTAGAAATTTACTATTTTTAGTAAGATTTTTTTAGCTCAAAATTCTCTATTTTCTTCCCTGGAGGTTCACTTTGGCTATATCATCCTGTTAGTAAAGTTTCATTGCAAGATCAAGTCTAGTTTTGAAGACATTGAAAAATTTTGATATTGGCAGCAAGGTACAAAAATTTTGAACTCAATATTGAAGGCTTTCGAGGCTCCAAATGGGTCAAAACATTGGCTAATTGGAGTTTGTACAAGTTATATGGTGTATGGAACATTTCACCATTTTTGAAATGGTGTTATAATAGCCAACCGGGTCAATGGGCAACGAGTTATGGTCTCCAAAAGTTGCGCTACCTAAAATAGAAGAAAATAAAATTCCTTCAAAATTTCTTTTTGAGTTCCAATTTTTTTGGGGGGCCTATTCTATTGTACTAAAAATGAATAATAATATCTTAGGGATGGTCGGCCTCAAACTTTAGGGTTAAAATTTCTTGAACATTCTTGGGTGGTTAAAATTGCCTATATAATGAAGGCCTGTAGGGTTATCTAGGGAAGTTGTTGGAAGATGCATCTAGTGGCTTTGGTTTGCAGAACATTATAATGAAAACATTCACATGTGGTTGTGCATGTTATATTTCTAAATATTGAAATTTCATTTCATTAGAGATAATAGAAATTCCATTTCTTGTCCTTACAATTCATTATTATTCTCAATTCTATTGTGTGTGTTTGTGTTAATAAGGGGAATACCCTTCATCATAAATAATCAACTACTTCATCCTTTCCTCTAGAAATTTCCAAAATAGGTGAGTGGTTGTTGGTCTACTAGATTGTTTTTTAGTGAACGTTCAATTAGAAAAATGTAATGGAAGGTAATTGTAGAATGAACGGTAATAATAGTGGAATTTATAGCTATTTCCAAAATATTAGGTGGCTATTAGTCTGCTAGATGATTTTTTTGTGGGCTTTCAATTAAACGAATGAATGTTAATTGGAGCATTGATGGCAAGTCGTTCTCTTCCCCTATGTATATATTGATAAAATAATGTAATGTTGTATAAGGTTGGACTTATTTTCATAGTCTTTTATTTTCTTTTTGTGTGTATTTGTACATATATATCTAACAAATTTTGTTCCTACACAAATATTTTTATATATTCATCTTTATCTACATATTATTTTCATTTATTTTTGCACCTATCTGCATATAGTTAATTAGCCACTCATATCTAATTATGTATCCCTCATGAGATATTTTTATGGTCATGGAGCAATCCAACAATCATGGACTTATCCCTTTCATTTATGAATTCAACATTGGTTAGCTGACTATATTCACCTTCTTACCTTTTGCTAACTAAATCCATGTCTGATTATTTTTAATACTATATCTTAGTATTTAAAGATATTTAGTTATAGTCATTTTACATATATCAACTCTCAAGCATCTCTATCATCTTAGACCATTGAAGGAGAAAATAATAGAAACATATTTTTATTAGGATTAGATGTGTTATACACCTTGCAAATTCTTTAGAATATTAAATCTAATAATTGTTAAATGTGCACAGTAACTAAGAGGGTGGATAACTCAATTGTGCTAAAAATTATATAAATCCTTCCTTGAATTAGATCCACAAAATCTTATCTTAAACTTAATTGCAAAAATGTAAACATAAAAGGAAATTGTGAACACAAAAACCACCATCCACAAAGAAATGCCAGATTTATGTGGAAACCCCTATTAAAAGTAAAATGATTGAGAAGATTAATTTTCAATTATATAAAAAATTCTTAGAGTGACACTGGTTAAAGTCATTTTTACAAAGAATTCTCACTTTAGAAAGGCTCACTTTGTCATGCCCAAAATTAGGGCAAAACACACACAACAATTTTTTTTTAAAGACACTAACTACAAGGTTGCATGCTAAGGTGTACAGAAATACGAGTAGCAAAACACCAACCAATACACTTAACTCATAAGGGGGTCGTGGCACGTGTTGGCTTGCTGACATTCCCTATACACTAGGTGCACTAGTCTAATGAAGCCTCTAACTAGGGTTATTAATAAAAGAGATTACGAGGGAGATATCCCTTTAAATCAAATAACTTCAAAATTTAAGATAATAATTCTAAATTAATTAAATTAATAATAAGTTTCCTTAGTTTAATTAATAAAAGAATAAAGTGTATCACGTAGTTGTTTAGAACATTAAAATAAAGTCATAATTATTAATTTAATAATAATTGTTACGGGTTGATACCATAATTAGGTCCCACCTAGGGATTATAGATTAATTAACCCCCTAAAAGAATTAATGATCACGAGAAAATAATAATATGCTAAATAATAATGGTAAATTAATTTAATAATGAAGTTAACAAAATGAGGGCACATTAATAAAAATTCATTAGCACAAGCTAAATTAAATAAATATTTAAATAATTAAAAAGACCCAAAATCTACACACTAAAAGAATAATCTCCTCCCTAACAAAGAAACTAAAAGTCACTAGAATTAATAGCATGAAAATCTATAATGGTTATTTAATTTAATAAAATTATGTTACCAAAATGTGAAAAGATATTAATGAAAATTTATCCATATAACTCAAATAATAAATAAATAAAAAGGACCCAATAACTACACCCACAAAATGAATGATTTGAAATTAAAAGTCTAAAAAAACACCATATCCAAAAATCAAATCAAATCCCTAATAATAGGGAACTTGAAAATTTAAAGGCAAAAGTAGTTAATATAAAAAAAAACACATACTAAAAGGAATTAAAAGTGGAGAATAATAAAGTTCACATAATTAATTAACCCAATTAGATAAAAAGAATATAAAATATAAATTTGTGACCCAATGGTCAACCAAACCCTAAAATGAAATTAGGGTTTGGTTGACCATTGGGTCACAAATTTATATTTTATCAGATCCACAAAATCTTATCTTAAACTTAATTGCAAAAATGTAAACATTAAAGGAAATTGTGAACACAAAAACCACCATCCACAAAGCAATGCCAGATTTATGTGGAAACCCCTATTAAAAGTAAAATGATTGAGAAGATTAATTTTCAATTATATAAAAACTTCTTAGAGTGACACTGGTTAAAGTCATTTTTACAAAGAATTCTCACTTTAGAAAAGCTCACTTCTAGAGGGATCGCTACCCAAAAGAAGGCTCTTTGTCAAAGTTCTCACTGCCTTGATGATGACGAGTAAAGGAAAAATGATCCTCTACTGATTCCTCTTTGCAAATTTGCTGAAATATTGTGAATACCTTTTTTTCACTTCTTCTATTAGTCAACACGTGAAATTAAAAATTCAATATCACAACACTTTGCACCAAGTCATATCAATACATATAGGAAATAGATTCTCTTTCACCAATCCTAATCACATACACACACACACACACACACACATGCACACATCCCTTAGCAATCTACCCTTTATTTATACCATCCTCGCAATTTAAAAATCTCCCAAGGTCATCTAAGCATCTTAACGTAACATAATTCAAATTAGGTTAACACTTAAGAACTCTCACAATAGAAATGAATGAAAAAGTGGACCAAAACTTACACAATACACATTAATCTTTGATTTACATTCATTGAAGCATTTATTTGAAATTTTAAACACTTGAGGTTGGCCAAAGTTTAAGTAAACACCTTCTAAATTTGAAAATATACCTCTAAAACACAAAAATATCTCCAATTAAAATAAACAAAGATAAAAACATCATAAGTGAAATTCTAAATCCACAATACCAAAAACCAACCAATAGAGAAATACAGAGCATTCATTTCTCATAGGAAAATTTATCAAACATAATCACACACTAGTGAACACTAATTCCTCTAAATGTCAATTGGGATAAAAAAAATCATGAATCTGTTGAACTGCAACTGATTTGGATTCTGATTGATGAATCTTTGATTAGAAGATCATTGAAGAGTTGCTGATTAGATATGTAATATGATTAAATCAGTATTATGCTTTCATTGATGTCAACTAGTTTGACAACACTTATCTTGTAAGTTACTATACCAAGACATTTGAAGCAAGGTGAAAGAGATGAAGAACAGAGAAATCTACATGAAGAAAGATGTACATGACAGATGAGGATAAGGAACACATTGAGTAACTTGTTGATGAGTCTATGACTTGATGATATTGACTTTATTATGTTACATTCATCTATGATGAAGTATAGAGCTGAAAGACACAGAGCAGTGTTGTCGGTAAATGAAGCATTTCCAGTATACATCGACAGAGTATAGTGTATACCGATCACAGTATTAACCAAGCGGAACAGAATGAATTAAATGATTAGTTTAGCTGATAAGATTGATGAGATGGCAAGAGTATAACATCGAGGTAACAGATAATGTTTGTTACACAGATCGACGGTTGACAAAATTTAGGGAAGATCTAATGGAGAAGATTGAAACGTGTTATTGACACAAGTACCGAGAAATTTTGAAGTGGCAAAATCTGATGGTGGAGAAGAAAATGATTTACTCATCTATATAAGAGAACATAATTTCTTTATGAAAAGATGTTGGAAGAAGTAGAAACTATAGGAATATCGTGTGAACAAGATTTTCATGCATTTTAATCATACTGGTTAGTAAGAACCGAGCTGCAGAACAATTATCGAGCTACAAAGAGCAATTACTGACGGACAGTAAGTTGATACAGTATTGAATCTAAAGTGAAATATTGATCAAAAGGATTTGTATGGACTAAATATTGATTTGTAATCTACAATTGAAGTTGTATTAATGTAGGTCATTTACTGTTACATATTTAACCATTGTATACAGACAAAATCTCTTAACTGAGTGGACTCTGAAAGTCTTATGATGTATCATTCATAGAATGAACATTGTTATCCTGTCAACCCCATAGTGAATGCTGGTTGGATGATAACTTCTAGTCTAAAATCCTCTAACAAGGTCACACCTGATAGCATGTTTGTAAACCTTTAACAGGGTTGGGTCTTAACCGGCCTCACTTCAAAAGAGTGAACAATTTTGGGTTGCCGGTCCCAGGTGGTTTTTCCCTTTATAGGTTTTCCACGTTAAATATCTTGTGTTATGTGTTGATTGTGATATTTGTTTGTTATCATTATTTACATGTTACATGTTAGATCTGATCGGTTACTGTTATAGTATTAGACTGGTAATCGATAAAAGCACAGACAGTGAAAGTATTTATTGTTTACCAACGAGCAGAAATTAGAGAAGTTTTTTTTAATTATACATTTTGTTTTGGGACACTAGATAACTAATTCACCCCTCTCTCAGTTATTCTAACAATTGGTATCAAAGCCAAGTTGCTTGGAACAAGTTTTAAGGACTTAAGCATAAAGGTCTCAAGATGTATAAGAGGGAAGTACCAAAATTGAACAAAGAGAATTTTGTAGTATGGAAAAGTAGAATGAAGTTGCACATATCTGGAATTGGGAACTCTGCACTAGATCTGATGGAGAATGGCTACATACAACCGCCCACTGGTCCCTTAACTCTTGATCAATTGAAGGACAAACATGAACACAATGTTACTATGATGGAACTTGTTGCTTCTTGTACCGACACTGAATTTGAAGATATCAAGACATGCACAACTACCAAAGTAATGTGGGATAAATTAGCACAAATATACAATGGAGATCTGAATGTCAAAAGAGCCCGAGCTGAAAGTCTAAGAGGTAGATTTGATGATATGAGAATGAAAGAAGGTGAGAACATTGTCCAATATTAAAATAGACTCAAAGAGGTGGTACATGCTATTAGAGCATCTGATGGAGTAATTGATGATGAAACAGTGATAAGAAAGATTCTCAGAACTTTGCTACTAGTTTATGCAATTAGGATTTCTGCAATTCATGAAACAAGAGCTACATCCAACCTTACTCTTGACACTCTGATTGGTAAACTTACAACCTTTGAATTAAACAACTTTGATAACAATGTTGTTCCTTCTATTGAATCTGCTTTCATGTCTTCTTTGAAGATTGGAAAGTCTAGTAGGAATAGTAAGAATTGTGATAGTGATGACAATACTGATAATGAACTTGATGAGCTTGAAGAACTTATGGCCAGAAGATTTCCCAAAGGAAAAGGAAGGTATAGAAGTAAGCTACCTTTGGCATGCTTTAACTCTAAAGAAGTTGGTAACATCACTTCTAGATGCCCTTAGAAGAAAGATGATGAGAGATCCAAAGACCGATATGAAGGAAACTATGGGAGAAGAGTCAACAGAGGCTACTGACACTACAACAGAGACAACCGAGATGAAAAAGGCAAAAAGGTATGTTACATAGTCGAACATATTGAAACTAAATATGATTTTGATGATGATATAGAAGTTGTATTTGTTGCTATGAAAGATGACTCAGAAGAGGAAGAGAAACATGAAGAGACAACACTGATCTCTAAAGTAAGTAGAAATGATGCATGGATCATAGACAGTGGCTGTACACATCATATGACTGGTGATGTAGAGAAGTTTGATCATCTTGTTGAATATAATGGAGGATCTATGAGAATGGGAAATGATGCACCTTGTATGGTAAGAGGTAAAGGACCACTGATGATCAATGACAGACTACAATGTGAAAATGCATACTAGGTAGATAGATTGAACTATAGTTTGTTAAGTGTGTCTCAGCTGAACAATTCAGGCCACTGACTGGATTTTGAGAGAAAAAAGGTGAAGATATATGATGATGGAGGAAGACTTGTCAGAACTGGTACACAATCTAGAGGTAATCTATTCTATCTTGATATGGATCAATCTTCTTATTTGTTAATAAAGGATGAAGATGCCTAGTTGTGACATAGAAGGTTATGCCATGTGAACTTTAACAACATGATCAAGATTAGTAGAAAGAAAAGAGTTAGAGGATTGCCTAACTTGACAAAACCTGATCATGCCATGTGCCATGAATGTCAGAAAGGTAAGATGACTAGGTCTAGTTTTAAAAGCAAAGACTATTCAACAAAGAAGATACTTGAGTTGGTTCATACCGATCTATGTGGTCCTATGAGAACTCAGAGCTATTCTGGTGATAGATATTTTATTCTTTTTTTTTATGACTATTATGTTCCTGAAAGAGAAATCTGAAGCTTTCAAAATGTTTAAGTGGTATAAAGCTAAGGTAGAGAAAGAAACTGGAAAGGAAATAAAATTCTTAAGATCTGATAGAGGAGGTGAATTTATCTCTAATGAATTTACTAATTTTTGTAATGAGCATGGAATAAAAAGACAAGTATCTACACTAAGGACACCTCAGTAAAATGGCATTGCTAAAAGGAGGAACAGGTCTATAATTGACTATGCTAGAACAATGATGATACAGAAGAATGTTGCTTAGACATATTAGAGGGAAGCTGTCAGTACAACTGTGTATGTTCTTAACCGAGTACAACTAAAGAAGGACTCCAACTGAACACCTTATGAACTATGGTTTGGACACAAACCTACTGTAAGTTATTTTAGAATTTTTGCAAGGAAATGCTTTATTTTGAAAGATGAGAGAAATGGAAAATTTGATTCTAAAGGAGATGAAGGAATATTTCTAGGATATTCCACTACAAGTAAAGCATATAGATGTTTGAATAAGGTTGCAAATAAGATAGTTGAAAGTACTAATGTTTTTGTTGGTGAGTTTGATAACAAGTACATAGAGGAAAGTACAAAGGAACCAAAAGACTATGGTAGATTCACTTACATTGAACAACCAGAGTATCTACTGACTTCGCAAACTGTGACAATCGGTCAACAGGGAAACAATGTAGGACAATAGGAAACACAAATTGAGGAACAAGATGGAGCTACTGAGCAAGGAAATGACCCTGAGCAAGATGAGCAAGAAAGGAGAAATCAAGTTTTGGCTAGCTTTGTCAGAAGATATCATCCTGAAACACAAATAATTGGAGACAGAGATGCTAGAATGCAAACTAGAAGCAAAACAAGACAAGGTACATGTTTAATTTGTGAATTTGAACCTAAAACTATGAAAGTTGCATTAGAGAATGAAGAATGGGTTAATGCAATGAAGGAAGAAATAGAGAAAATAGAGAAAAACAAAACCTGGTCCTTAGTACCCCAACCAAAAGATAAAAATGTTATCGGTACTAAGTGGATATACAAGAATAAATTGAATGAAAATGGTGAAGTCACAAGAAATAAAGCTAGATTGGTATGCAAGGGATATGCACAAGAAGAAGGCATTGACTATGGTGAAACATTTTCACCTGTTACTAGATTAGAAGGAGTTAGAATGCTACTTGCATATGCTGCACACAAGAAATTCAAAGTCTATCAAATGGATGTGAAGTCAGCATTTTTGAATGGTATACTTGAAGAAGAGGTCTACATTGAACAACCTGAAGGATTTTTTGATCCCAACAATAAATACATGGTATGTAGATTACATAAAGCTTTATATGGTTTGAAGCAAGCACCGAGAACATGGTATGAAAGACTGCATACTTGTTAAGTATTGGATTTGTTAGAACAAGTGAAAACAATAATCTGTATGTGAAAGGTGATGCTGATGATACTATTATAATTGCTGAAATATTTGTTGATGATATTATCTTTGGAGGCTCAAATCTTGTTTGCAAGGCATTTGCTAATGAAATGCAAAAGGAATTTCTATGTTCGGAGAGATTAAGTTCTTTCTTGGACTACAAGTGATTCAGCAGAGTGATGGAATATTCATCACCCAATCTAAATACATAAAGGAAGTACTGAAGGCATTTGGCATGGAAGATGCTAAACCTGTGGGAACATTGATGGCTACTAGATGCAAATTGACAAAGGAGGATGAAACTACAGAGGTAAACCAGACAATTTAACGATCCATGATTGGTAAATTAATGTATGTAGTTCATAGTAGACTAGATATAGCACATGCTGTGGGAATTGTTGTGAGATTTTCTACTAATCCTAGAGAATCACACATGATAGCTACAAAAAGAATCTTAAGATATTTGAAGAAAATAGAGAATTATGGATTATGGTATCCTAAGGAAGGGAAGTTTGAACTAAAAGTTTACACTGATGCTGATTGGGTTGGAAATGTGGATGATAGAAAAAGCACCACCGGAGGAGCATTTTTCTTTGGTGAAAGACTTGTAACCTGGACAAGTAAAAAGAAAGCTTTTATTTATCAGTCTAAAACTGAAGAAGAATATGTTGCTTCTGCTACTAACTATTCAAACATTGCATATATCAAACAAGTGTTGGAAGGAATGAATGAGGTAATCACTGACCTGATGATTATATATTGTGACAACACTAGTGCTATTAATATTTCAAAGAATCCTATGATGCACTCTAAGATAAAGCATATATCTATTAAGTATCATTACTTAAGAGAACAAGTGCAAGAGAAGCAAGTAAAGTTAGAATTTGTCACATCTAAAGAACAACTTTCAGATATTTTTACAAAACCCCTATCGAAGGACACATTTGAATACTTAAGGACTAGACTTGGGGTCTATCCCCTATCTATTGGTCACTAAGGTGATTTGGATGTTTCATCAGCCTATTTTTATCAGAAGATCATTCATGTTGATGCAGCATAGTTCACACTTTGAATCATGTTCAAGGTTGTGATTAAGTTTGAGAACTTGAACTGATTGGAATATCAATATTCAGAGATACAGAGGAAGACATAACTTTTTCTTTTTTTTTTGGCATTGATGTCAAAGGGAGAGATAAATAATATGAAAATGGACAAGCACCGATGAGAATTATCTAAGGGAGAGACAATCTGAATGAGACAGAGTATTGAAGATCAATTACAAAGAACATAAGTAGAAACAGGAGAACTAAAAAGATCACAACTACAGAATGGTAAAGCTGTATTATCTAATGCTACTTAGTAACATAGTGATTAAACATATTAAGTCTATTCAACTTACAACATTTTGTTCACAAGTTGTAGAATAAATTTTTGGTATGTGTATGGTACATTTCATATTACTTGAGTTGACATCAATGCCAAAGGGAGAGATTGTTGAACTATAACTGATTTTGATTTTGATTGAAGAATCTATGATTACAAGATCATTGAGGAGTTGTTGATTACATATGTAATATGATTAAATCAGTATTATGTTGTCATTGATGTCAACTAGTTTGACAACACTTATCTTGTAAGTTACTATACCGAGACATCTGAAGCAAGGTGAAAGAGATGAAGGACAGAGAAATCTACATGAAGAAAGATGTAAATGATAGATGAGGATAAGAAACACATTGAGTAACTTGTTGATGAGTCTATGACTTGATGATATTGACTTTATTATGTTATATTCATCTATGATGAAGTATAGAGCTGAAAGACACAAAGCAGTGTTGTCGGTAAATGAAGCATTTCCAATATACACCGACAGAGTATAGTGTATACTGATCATAGTATTAACCAAGCATTGTTCACCAACGCATTTCTTTGTTAACCGAGCAGAACATAATGAATTAAATGATTAGTTTAGTTGATAAGATTGATGAGATGGTAAGAGTATAACATCAAGGTAACAGATAATGTTTGTTACATAGATCGACAGTTGACAAAATTCAGGGAAGATCTAATGGAGAAGATTGAAACATGTTATTGACACAAGTATCGAGAAAGTTTAAAGTGGCAAAATATATGAATATGGTTAAGCAGAAAAATCTGATGGTGGAGAAGAAAATGATTTACTTGTCTATATAAGAGAACAAAATTTCTTTATGAAAAGATGCCAGAAGAAGTAGAAATTGTAGGAATATCGCGTGAACAAGATTTTCATGCATTCTGATCATACTGGTTAGTAAGAACCGAGCTATAGAACAATTACCGAGCTATAGAGAGAAATTACCAATGGATTGTAAGTTGATACGATATTGAATCTGAAGTGAAATATTGATCAAAAGGATTTGTATGGACTAAATATTGATTTGTAATCTGCAATTGAAGTTGTATTAAGGTAGGTCATTTACTGTTACATATTTAACCATTGTATACAGACAAAATCTCTTAACTGAGTGGACTCTGAAAGTCTTATGATGTATCATTCATAGAATGAATGTTGTTATCCTATCAACCCCATAGTGAATGCTGGTTGGACAATAACTTATAGTCTAAAATCCTCTAACAAGGTCACACCTGACAGTGTGTTTGTAAACCTTTAATAGGGTTGGGTCTTAACCGACCTCACTTCAGAAGAGTGAAAAATTTTGGGTTGCCAGTCCCAGGTGTTTTTTCCCTTTACATGGTTTCCATGTTAAATCTCTTGTGTTATGTGTTGATTATGATATTTGTTTGTTATCATTCTTTACATGTTACATGTTAGATATGATCGGTTACTGTTATAGTATTAGATTGGTAATCGGTAAAAGCACATATAGTGAAAGTATTTATTGTTTATCGACGAGTAGAAATTAGAGAAGTTGTTTTGAATTATACATTTTGTTTTGGGACACTGGATAATTGATTCACCCCCCTCTCATTTATTCTAACATAATCCATTACCTCAAAACACTTCTTAACACATATCCAAACCACATCAATAGATTTTCAATATAAAGAAATGGAGAGAATATCTCTCAACGCCACTATACAAAAAACTCAAGAACATCTACAAAAACTAGCCACTATTGAAAATAGAGACATGTTGTCATTAATGGAAACATCAAGAACTCATCCAACTTATCACTCTACTCAAACATGAAATAATCACCACCTTTGTCATTGATGAAAACACATAAATGGAAATAACTTTCTCACATATGATTGTCTCCCAAAAACAAATTTCTCATGCCTGATTATCTCCCCCTTTTGAATTTGAAAACATACCTCTAAAACAAAAAAATCATTCCAATTAAAATTAACAAAGATAAAAACATCATAAGTTAAATTCGAAATCCACAATACTAGAAACCAACAAATAGAGAAATACGGAGCATTCATTTCTCACAGGAAACTTTATCAAACACAATCACACACTAGTGAACACTAATTCCTCTAAATGTCAATTGGGATAAAAAATCATGAATCTGTTACCACAAAACACTTCTTAACAACATATCCTGACCACATCAATAGATTTTCAATATAAAAGAAATATAGAGAATATCTCTCAATGCCACTATACAAAAAACTCAAGAACATCTACAAAAACTAGCCACTATTGACAATAGAGACATGTTGACATCAATGGAAACATCAATACCTCATAAAAATTATCACTCTACTCAAACATGAAATAATCTCCCCCTTTTTCATTGATGGAAATACATAAATGGAAATAACTTTCTCCCATATGATTGTCTCCCAAAACAACTTTCTCATGCCTGATTATCTCCCCCTTGTACATCAATGACAAAGGATAGACTCAAAATATACTTTCTCATTCTTCTCATATCCCCCTAAGGATTACACATCAAATCACAACTACACTTACCTCCCCCTAAAAGGAAGCCTCCATCAAATGTAAATAATATAAAACAAATCCAAACAAAGCATGTAACCAACAAAACTTGCACATATCTCTAATTGAGATTTTATGGAAATAACCTATTTCATTGATGTTCTCATTAATGGATTGAATATGGATATTCTCTCTAAAACACAACTAATTTATTCCCCTTGAGTGATTTCTAACCTTAATGTAGATGATATGGAGATTTAAGCATGCAAACTAGATGTTAAAAAAGATGAGAAACAAGTATATGAAGATGATAAAACTAATGGAGATGATGGTAAAAAAAAATATTAACCTTGATTCTAAGATATAAAAAGAGATGATATGGAAATCTCTAAAATGATGCTAAAATACTCAAATGATCTCTAAATTCTAGAATGAAATTAGCATAATAGAAATGCATATGAAAGATGGGTTATTTTCTTTGTGAGAGGCTCCTATTTATAGGATTTGGAGGGAAATGGACTATGTGGATTCAAAATTGAATGGAGGGTCAAGATTAAAGAGGATTGATGAGGTGGATTCCAAGTAGAGGCCAAGTGGATTCCGTGCAATAAAAGTGGTTGGCCATGCAAGAGGGATGATTTGATCACACATGTGTGAGAAATCTTTGAGGTTGATGGCTCATAAAGAGAGGGGGACAAAGAGGAAGAGAGGAGCTAGCTCAAGATGTCTCAGACATGTGTAAGAACATTCCAAAGAGGAAAGAGGGGAAGATCATGTAAGGAGGTAAGTGGCCATTTCAGGAAGGTGGTTAGCAACCTTGGGAAGGGTTTCTTACACATGTGTGAGCAAGTTTAAAAGGATAATTATTGTATGAATTACACAATTAGTCTAATTAATATAGGATTAATCAAAGGGGTAGGTTTAGAGGTGATGGTGATGGGTATAGGTTATGGATTTAGGCTAGGTTTTAGATTTAATTAATTAGGAATTAATTAAATCAAGGATCAATACTTAGGAGAATATTTAAATATTATAAATTATTTAAATAAAGGTCAAAAGGCTAGTATAGCTAACTAAAATTAAATACACTATTAGGCTTAGAAAGGAGAATGAATATAATTAATTAAATTAAATTAATTGTATAAAAGAAGAAGAATATAACCAATTAATTAAAATTAATTATATTATTAAGCTTAATTAATTAATTAATTGATTAAGAATTAATCGATTAAGAGATCAGATTAGTATAAAATTACAAGGGATGATTTTAGAGGTCTACATTTTTCTCCTCTTTGATGCAATGTCTGAAATGGTGCTACATCAAAGAAAATAAAATAAAGACGCCACAAAGGAAAAATAGAGGTGTGGGAGTCACGATAGAGTGATGATGGTGGAAGGGTGAGCCCACTTGAGATATTGGCACAAAAAAAAATTGCAAATAATTCTTGAAAATAGTCAAAAAAGAAGAAAATGGATTAGGAAAAAGAAGAGAAAAGGATTTTGCATGAGCAATAGGGAGGTGGGAGAAAAATAGAAGAAAAAATGGGGTCTGAGAAGAAATTGGGGTCCAAGGGGGGGCTATAAGTAGGCCCAAAGTGTTACTATAACTGATGGTGATGATGATGAAGACCAACCAAGATCGAAAGAATACAAGTTAGTAGAATGATTAGATCAGTTATTATCTTGTCATTGATGTCAAGCAATTGATATTTGGTTTATATTGTGTTGCCATATCATTCAGAGTATGAAATAAGATGAATGAGTTAAGGATAAGAAGAAGTGAAATGTTATAAAGTTGAAGAGCTTAATTGGGAAATTGATACAGGTTAGATAATGCTAAGATTATGTTGATATAATTATTTTCTATCTAACAGATGATTATATCAACTCGGTAAAGAATGGTAAAGAATATTTGACAAGTCGATAAGTTAAACTATTTTGGCTACCAAGCAAGAAAAGTCATTTGGTAAGAGAAGAAAAGTCATTCGATAAGAGAAAAGTAAGTTTCAGTAAAGTAAAAGGAATGCGAGACACTAAGAAGAAGGTTTTAGGCAACGAGAAAAGTTAACCAAAATTTAGAGTTATCCACTAAGAAATGAACATAAATTAAATATAAAGATCATAACGAAATTTAATGATTAGTTATGATGATCTGGAAGTTTATGATAATAAGGAAGAGTTAGTTAGAGAGATATGATCAAGAAAATTCAAGGTGATGATATATGGCTTAAATCTAAATGGATAAAAGAGAAGGAACAAGTTTCAAGAAAGTTTAAGTTCCAAGGTGAAGGTAAAATGTGTTATAGAAATCTAGATACATTGAATTGGTTTGTGAAACGAATTGAACAGATGAGATTAATAAAAAGAAAATGTAATAGTGGAGATTAAGTAGAAAAACAATGTCTATATAAAGGATGGACTTGTATGAAAAAATGGATGGAAAATTGAAGGGTTGAAGAGTCACCGACTGATGTAGTGAAGAAGGAAAAGATAGATTTCGAGTAAGTAAAGCAGGATTTGATGAAGTGTTGAAGCTAGTGGAAAGTAAAGAATTGAAATGAAGATAGTAGAGTGGACAAAGGATCTAGTTTTGCAAAGATAGTTGTTAATTTACAGGTCAAACTACTTACTATTTCTTATTGACATGTGTAACAGAGAAATCTCTTAACTGAGTAGACTTAACAATCTTATTGTAAAATCCTTGCAAAAGGTAAAATTCTAAAGAGTGTTCAAAGCCCTTTAACTAGGCCACTCCTAAGAGGGAAAAGATCCTAATAGATTGGAGGTAAATCCCTTGATCAAGTCACACCTAGTAGTGTGTATTGTAATCTTTAACAGGATTGGCTCTTAACTGAGCGTACTGTTGGGACTAAAAAATGCAACATGGGTTTTGAGTACCATGTTAAAATTTTACAGTTTGAATCCATTTGATTAGGTTTTGAACCCCTCAAAGTTGGTAGTTTGTTGTTGTCATGCATTTGTGTAATTGTTTAGAATTCTAGAAGGGCTTGTTTGACCAGTCATATCTTTGACCCAATTGAACCAATTGAGAAAAAAAATTTGCATCATATTTCAGGGGTCAAATGCTTCCTATGTTTCAATTTTGAGGTCATGACGAACCTGTTTGCTCAGTTTGCAAATGTGATTCCAAATACAACTTCTGTTGTTTTTCAAGTTGTGAAAGGTGTAGATTGATCTGTACCCTTGTTCATGATGTTGTAACTTTTGTTCCATGATTGGTGAGCCTAAACGGGTTGAACCACTATGTTCTAAACCGAAAGTACTACAAGTATGCCAAGTTAGAAGTCTTCACGAATCTTTCAGCATACTTTCCCAGGGTCATTCCGCATGCACAAATCACTGTTTTACTATGTTTCCTAGTTTGTAATTTTGAGAGCCTAACTTTGCCTGATTGCCAAATATAGCATGTTATTTTTCATGAGCCCTAATTGTGGAATTATACTCTCTATATGACAAAGAACAAATGCCCCTATTTTCGGATCTTGATGTTATGTTTAGCCTAGTTTTCAAAGCCGATTCCAAACCCAGTTTCTATGTTTCTCACTATTTCTTATCCTGATTTTTACTAACGACCTGACTTTGGTGATTAATTGTAACTAGCCATTTGATCCTTTTGGTGAATTGATTATGGATCCATGTTCCCTGTATGAAGGTGATTTAGTATGCTGGATGTCGGGTGTTGAAAGTTTCATTTGGTTAGTTTTAAAAGCGAGTTCCAGAGCCATTTTATGTGATTTTGGACAGCGCGGACATAATTTGTTTATAAGTGGCCTTGTTTGATCATAAGTATCTTTTGACTGGAATCTCCTGAGAAGATTTCCTTTGACAAGTATATCATCATGATGGGAGTCAATGTTCCTAGTGGCATGCTCTTGTCAGGCTATTCAATCATTTTTTAAGGCCGCTCTTGGATGCCAGTTGGTGTTATTTGATGGTGTTGCAGAAGGTGTGAAAGTTTGAAGCTGTTGTGGTCAAGGGCTCGATGCGCCACGATTTTGATTTCATCTAGTGATTCTATTTTGACATGATGTAGGCATCTATTTTAGGATGTTTTACATAGTTCTCAATGTACATACCTTACTCCATGGTTTGCGCGCTTCTCTCAAGGATAGCTTTGATGCTGGATCATATCACTTTTACTAGTGTTTTTTTTGCATAAGCCCATGCAGGAATGGTTTGTGAAGGAATGGAATTATTTGATTATGTGAACCAAGTATATTTCATTGCACCCCATGTAGAACATTTTGTGTGTGGTCAACTTTTTTGTGTGCTGGATGCCTTGATGTAGCATATGTCATTATTAACAACATGATATTTGAGCTTACAATTAATGCAAAAAGGGAAACTTCATTTTTATATATGGAAGAATCACAAAATGAATTGGGACCAGCATAAATATAGGGGACCGGTGTTTATTTGATGATATGGGGATACTGGGATTTATAGAACCTATTTATTTGGGTTACCTTCTGTTATAACATGCTCTCTAGAGGCCAATAGATTTGTGATGGGGGTAGGAACAGAGGATGGTAGTTTTACTACATGCTGGCCTATTCCTAAATTACTTGGGGAAAAATCAATCATAATGGTGGAAGGGCAGCACCACATAAAACTGAGACATGCTTTAATGGAAGCCATAAATAGACCCCAGTCTCTGCAGCATGTATTTATCAGCTTATAGCCTGTATTCAAAGAAGCCTTTGAAAACTAGAGTGCTAAGGGAACCATCAATACCGGTGATGAAATCAGAGCTTTGGGATTCAACAATATATGTTCCTTACTCTTAAGCTTTCAGAGAGGTCCAATGCTAGTATTTAGGTTCCCTTCTGTTATAACATGCTCTCCAGAGGCCAATAGATTTGTGATGGGGGCAGGAACAGAGGATGGTATTTTTACTATAGGCTGGCCTATTCCTAAATTACTTGGGGAAAAATCAATCATAATGGTGGAAGGGCAGCACCACATAAAACTGAGACGTGGTTTAACGGAAGCCATAAACAGACCCCAGTCTCTGCAGCATGTATTTATTAGCTTACAGCCTGCATTCAAAGAAGCCTTTGAAAACTAGAGTGCTAAGGGAGCCATCAATACTGGTGATGAAATTAGAGCTTTGGGATTCAACAATATATGTTCCTTACTCTTAAGCTTTCAGAGAGGTCCAATGCTGGAAAGTATGGAGTTAATGTACAGAGGAATTTTAGCTGGTCTTAGAGAACAACCTATAAATATCCCTAGCACTACATTTCATCATGCTCTTAAGTGCAGAAAAAAGCTATCACATATTCTAGAGTTTGAGATACATAATAGGAAAGTCAACAAGCAGAATGCGAAGATTGATTTTTTGCAAGATTTAATGGATTCGGTTGGAATCTAATGGTGATGAGTATTTTCAGTTTCAATGAAGTGGATGAGAGGAGTTTGGGTTCAAATTCCATGGACAAGAATCAAAATCAGATCAGTTTGGAGAATCAGTTGTAGGTCATGGTGGAAAGGAATTATGGAGATATTTTGTGCTAAATGGATAGCTGTCAGTTAGTTTTCAATTGACCACATTTGCTATATCTCAAGTTTTCTTCTCATTTGTAAAGGATGTTGAAAATTTATGCTGCTAGGCAGTATTCAGACCTTTTTTCTTATTTTCTCGATGTTTCTTTGTCTTGTAAATATGTTGAACCAGATGAATTTTTAATAAAGAACAATGGAATCCCTATTCAGTTCTTGTTGATGTCTTTTTGTATCTGGTCTTAGTTCTTGTGCGTCAGTTTGTAAGGCATTTTGATGCACTAGCTATAAGGTAGTTGTCATCTTGTTATTAAGTTTCTTTCAAGGAGAGAGTCAATCTTGAGTACAAGTTCTGAAAATTTGAGATTTATACATGGATTTGATGTCCAGGAATTGGAGTGAGAAGAGTGATCTATGAGGCATTTCACTTGGTTTCTTTGAGTTTGGAGTTAGGTTTTTCTGGGAATGCATGTTTGTTTGACTCTGATGCCCAATAGATAAGGCACTAGTCTCTTGCTTGTCCTGTAGTTTCATCATCAAATCTTTAAATCAACCCATCTTTAATTTCATGTTTGAGAGCATTCATGTTTATAACTTGTATTTTTTGAATACAAGTATTGTTAGTGATTCTTTGAAGAAATGAATCCATGGGTTAGCCTGCTTGACCTTAAAGCTCAAAGAGAAGGAGTTCATCCTTGTTGTTACTTTGACCATTTCCCTAATTCTTAGTAGATCATACAAGTGGGATCCTATATAAGACTGGTTGAGTTGGACTCCCATGTTTTATAAGTCTGAGAACTATCCACGGTCACATCTGCATAATGAGGTTTAGCTAGCGAGTTATATGTATGCAGATCTTATCATGTTTTAGGTGCACCTGCTTGAGTGTGTGGAACTTGATGTAGAAGGAGGATAAAATCCTCATCAATTAGCCTTTTCTTGCCCCTCATTTTGCAAGAAGAAGCAGACTCTTGTGAGCTGGACAAAGATCCCCAGGTCTATTCTGCATTGTCTCTTTTAGAACTGAGGGATACAAGAGCAATCGCTAAAAAATTGGTGACTCTATTGGGGAAGAGATAAATGACAACAAGTTTAAGATGTCCAATTCCTTGCTTTGCTAAATCATCCCAGGGTCTAGTCCAGTTTGGTTATAGAGTCAATTTTTTTCAAAAAATTGTTATATCTTCTCACTAAATGTGAGTGAGGACTCTGAGTCTCTATTTGATCAGTGTTTTATAATATGAAGTTGTAATGAATTTTTTGATCCTAACAAATAGTGCATCCTGTGAAGTTGTTTTATGTTAGCTGATAAAGAAGGTCTAGGTGTAATACCCCAAAAATGGGCTATAGGTTCATTAATCTGCTACATCTTTAATTTGAACGAAATCGACATCAAAGTCCTAACCTAAGGCACATCTACACATTATTGGATCCTAATTGATTTTATCCAAAATTTCGCATTGGGGAATATTCCTAACAATATTCCTATTTATCCTAATTATCTTTAATTTAATAATTATTTGGCGATAAATATTATTTATCCTAAAGTTTAATTAATTGAATATTCTAAATATTTAATTAATTAGATTTAATACTGCCACTTAATTATTTAATTACATATAATTATATTTAATCCTAAATTGTATTATTTAATTTTGACAAATAAAATAAAAAATCTCATGACTAATTGATTAAATTCTTATTTAATTAATTAAGGTCAATTGTTAATATTTAATAATATAGTTTTTGAATAAAGTTTGATTTAATAATTGATTAACCCATAAATCAATTATTTTAATTTTAAAAATTAGTAAAGTTGAGAATAAATCACTTTATTTTTAAATTAATTTATAATTAAATCATGCACAATCAGAAAAGTAGACAACTAGAAATTAACAATCAATTTTAAATTTAAACTCAACATCTTATGATGAGTTGAAATTTGATCTAAACTCTATTTTGAGTAAAACTCTGCTTTTGCATGATTTTTATGAGTTAATTATCTTTAATTTCCTGATAACTCAAAAATCAACCTGAGTTCATCAAGAGTGATTTATGGCTTTTCCCATGCACCTCCAAAGCCTTGGATTTCTATAAAAACAAGGCTTAGCTCTTCATAATATCCATCCACGAAATTGCATCCTCACACTGGCAAATTGGTGATCGAAGAATCCATCTTTGAGAATCAGAGTTGTTGTGAGATCTTCATTATTTTTGAGCATTCATATCATTTAGCATATCAATTCTTAGATTAATTGCATATCATACCATTTTTCCATATAGAATAGATTCATATCAGTTTCCTTCATCTTATTGCATAGAAAATACAAAAATATAGATTAATTTGCATTCATAATCTTTCATATTTTGCATTCAAATCCTTCATTTAGGTGTTGCATTGTCACTGGTCTCGGTCTAATTTGAGAGTATCATACTCGCACCTACTAGAAGGCAGTAGATCACCTGGTTAGTTTAGTTTCTATTTCATTGGACGATTTTGGTTTTTGGCTAACCTCTAATGTTTTACTGAAGTGTTATGCCTATAGCTAGGTACAAAATTCACACACATATTTTAGGTGCCCACCATGGGGCCCTGAAATGGGTTTCCATCATCTTTCTATCAATTTCTATCATGTTCTTGTCATTTTATGGGTTAAAACTATGATTTTATTTTCTGTCCGTCCATTTTTTCGTATGACTTTTGTCAAAAAGTCGTACTAGGCGGTACCCACTATCATATGATAGGTTCAGATTTCAAGGCTCGTATCAGAAATTAAACATTGTCATTTGGAAGCCCGATTGTCATACGAATAGACACCCATAGTCGTACGAGTTTCCAGATTATCCTCTAGGAGGTAACCCACTGTCGTACAAGTTTTGACTCCTGAATTCAATTGTCGTTTCAGATTTTTTGGTAGTTTTTCAGATTTTATTTTCAGATTTGGACTAATAGCTAACCCTAACAATTGAAATCTTCTATTTTTTTTACTGATACTTGTTGAATCTGATTGGAAAAGTGCAACTAAATTGATAAAATAGGTAAAAATCTACTAAGCGCATTGCGAGGAATTCAAGTATCCTTCTCAAGCTTATAGCATTTCAATTTGGATTAAAATGAACTCTCATGTGTCAAGCTTGTGTGATTTTCCTACTTTCATATCACAGACTTCATTTTGGGCTATAAAAATGAACATAGATTTGCTTTCTGCATATCTGTTACACATAGTAAATAGGCCCTATGAAAACTATTTGTGGATGATCTTTAGAGTTTGAGCTTCTTTCACTTGTTTATTCATGTGAATCTTTTTCTTGATGATAGATCCTTTTATAGGTAGGGAGGTTACTAAGAGAGTTTCACGTTCTACTAGATTCATGTGTCTTCAACTTTTGATTGATACATTCTCTCTCCGGAGGGGTTGATAGATCATAAGTGGTTGACATCATAGATCTTTGTGAAATAATCTTGGTCTTAGAATGTCGGATTAATCTGTCTGCTTTGTTTTGGTTAAAAGTGAAAAGGCTAGAGGACTATGCTCTACTCCCTTTTTGGGTAGTATCAAAAACTTAGATCATTGAATCTGGAACCAGTCTCCATGTGGTATCTTTTGTGAGTCACCTTTAGAGAGGGTTAATTATAGTGGACATTCCCTTAATTAGGTCAACCATGTGGATGGAACCTCAAGCGGTAATAGTCATTTTCGCCATGGTAGCAAAAACCGCTATATAAATGTCCTTGTGGAGGAAATCTTCACAGGTGTGGTCTCTTGTTGGGCTGTCATATCTCCCTAGCAACTCCTGATTGATCAATTTCTTGGACTATTTCAAAACCCTGACACACCTAGATTGGAGTTTGCCCTCTTGAGATCACAAAAGTTGCAGAGTCAAACCATTACTACAAACCCTAGTGAGGCCAAATTTTCATTTTTCTAGGAATATGTGCATTTTTAAAAAAAAATTTGGAACATACACAATTAGCATTCCTAGGGATTAGCACATTCAGTCACTTGATTGTTCATGCACAGGGTTGCTTTTTCTCCTGTTCATTATTTTCAGATGTGCTTGGAATCACTTGCTTGCTATTTTGCATGCTTGTTTATCTATTTGACTACCGAAAATGAATGATCTCAGAATAATCTTCAAACCTGGATAGAGAAATTTGTGAACAATCTAAAATTGAAAACCAAAAATTTGCAAAATCTGAAGTAAAAAATCCTTTTTGGAGTCAAAATTTGTCCCATCAAGTCAGAAAGTCATACAAGTTTTGGCAAGTGTCATTTCAGAACCCCCATATTGTCATATGAAAGCTTATATAGTGTCGTACGAGTTTTGTCGCCAGTCAAAAGAAAAAATTTAAAATCCTATTATCAACTATCGTGTGAGTTTTGTAACTATTGTATGAGTTTGTCAACTATCATTTCATTGCAGACTCACTGTCGTACGATCTTGCAGAAATTCATTTGAGAAAAATTGTTAGAAAGTTGTCAAAATTGTCAGAGACCTGGTTTTTACAACCTATTTCTAGAATCTGATGAGCTAATAACTGTGTCAAGAACAAAGAAGAAACTAGAAAAAAATTCATTCATTTTCTTCAAGTGGGCCTTTGAGTTTGAGTTTTTTTCATCTTGTGTCAAAACCTTGTCAACATTATCTTCAAATTCAATCTTATTGCTAAACGGCTAAGTGTTGTGAGCTTGTGCCCACCATCTATTGGGTGTCTACCCACACTATTGTGGCATAGTATCCTTCATTTATGTCTGATCTAATCTTTAATCACTTCAATCTTGACAAGGTTGCATCATTCGATCTTCTTGAATCAATTCATTCTTCATTTGTATTCATCTTATTCTTTGGCTTCACTCAAGGTTAATGGTGGAAACTAGAAGCTTTGCCACACAATAAATATGGAGAGGTATCCCATACAATACCTCTGAATATTCTCCAAGCCCCAACTCTTGAACAAATCTACAATTTTGGTCTTTACGAAGATGACGGTCTTGGCAATTTTTGATTGAAAACTGGTTACATACCCCATCCATCAACTCACAGAGGTAATCAACAAACCCCTCCTCAATCTAATCTAGGGAGCCCTACAACTCCTACCATGTCTCATGGAGGGACACATCATGGGTCTCAAGGACACCATTCTCAACATGTCATTGATCAAGAAACCACACCTTCTGAAATTGTCAGATATCAAAATGATGATGACTTCAAAAGAATGATGAAACATTTCTTGAAAGAAGATAGAGAAGCATACTTTCTAGAATTATCTCATCAAGGAGCTAAAACTCCTCCAAACTTTAATTTTGAAGATATCATTACACATGAGGAAGACACTCCTATCATAGCTATGATGAAACAGATACATTCCATGCAAGTCAAACTTAACAAACTTGAAAAAGAAAAGGAACCTAAAGAGTTCTCCATGGAGACTCTATGCCCTTTTCCATTTGATAAAGACTTGTACATGCCGCCAATCCCTAAAAGAGTGGAGATGCCTAAATATGATAAGTATGATGGAAACTCTGACCCTCAAGATCATGTCAGAGAATTCTGTACTCAATCTATGGATTTTATGCATGAACCAACCTACTTAATGCATATTTTTACCTTGATCTCTGGGAGGATCGGCCACTCATTGGTTCTCTAGAATGCCTCCAACTATCAAAAATTTTGAGGATTTAATCAAACTATTCTATCAAAAATACTCCTACAATATTCAACATCTGGTCACCATGATTGACATCTGCAATCTGAAAGAATATCCAGGAGAACCATTCCTCACATTTCTCAAGAGGTGGAGGAAGAAATTTTCTCTATATGCTAGACCCATTCCAGAAACTAAGAAGCTGGAAATCTTCATCAACAATCTTGTTCCAAAAATCAACTACCCTTTACAAATGCAAAATCATACATCTTTTGACAAGATGGTAGATAATGTGATCAAAATTGAGAAAGTACTTGTGAAAAAAGGAGACATCACCCTTCAAAATGACAAGTATGAATTTGGATCTACTTCTAAGGACAAGAACAAAAATTGGAACAAGAATAAAGGCATTGTCATACATGGCATTGTTGATAATATCCATGCCCCATCGAAGGCACCTACTTTCAATCTTACAATTTGTACCTAAGCCATCAAAGCTTCTGAAGCTAAAGCCACAGATTCCAACAAAAAGTCATCTGATTATAAACCTTGGGCTATAGATCCTAATCGCAAATTCACTCCTCTCAGAGAATCCTTGGAATCTGCCATGAAAACTCCATTGGCCAACAAAATCATCTACTTGCTTGAGCTTAAAGTCTTTGATCCTAAACCTAAACCAAAATGGTGGAGAGAGAATGATTTATGTGACTTCCATCGCAATAAAGGTCATAAGAATAATAACTGTATTTACTTGAAGCACATTATACAAGACAAAATTGATAACGGTGACATCATGATTAACAATCATAAGAGCAATAATGATCATACAGCATTCACTGAACCATTTCCAAAACATGGTAAAGAAGATTCTTCTTCTCAGCCTAATATGGGTGCTAAAGTCAATTATGCCTACTCAGGAAATAATGTTGTCATCAATATGGTTGAACCATGTCTATCTGAGCATTGCAATATCATCAAAATTGTAAGAAGAGATAGAGAAAATCAATTAGCTAATGTAGTTACTCGATCACAAGCTTAGGCACACCTACAAGGACAAATACCAGATTCATCCAATGTCCCTAAGGTGCCTTTCAATCTTTCATCTGCTTTGAAACAAAAGGCTACATCTAAATCTTCAAATCCTAAAGACACAAGGCCTACTTCATACAATATTGTCCAACAACTCCAACATACAAATGCTAAAATATCCATGTTTGAGTTTCTTTGGATATCTCTAGCTCATAGAGCCATTCTAGACAAAGCTCTACTTAGATCCAATGTTCCTGACGACCTTGATTTAGACAGATTCTAGTCTATGGTTGGTCATCTTACGTCTCCATAGTACATTTCCTTTTTAGACAAAGATGATAACTCCTTGAGTCATCCACATAACCAGCCCTTTCATATTGAAGTCTTGATCCAAAATCGTCGTGTCAAACATGTGTTGATAGATGGAGGCGTTGGTCGAAACATTTGTTCTTTTAGCTTTATTACACAATTGGGATTTTTAGAAATGACCATTGATCCTAGAAAAAAGATAACTATCAAAGCATATAATGAGCAAGAAAGATCTTCCAAAGGAACTATTGTCTTACCTATCAGAGCAGGCCTTGTCATCAGAGATACTATATGTCAAGTTCTTGATCTACCTTTGGCTTACAATATCCTTCTAGGGAGACCTTGGATACATGACATGAAATCCATTCCCTCTACATTCCATCAGTGTTTGAAATTTCCTTATGAAGGAATCGAGGTGATGATTTTAGAGGATCTATATACAACTTACAATACCTTGAAAGAGAGTGTTGATAAACTTGTTCCCAATAATAGAGAATCTTCCACTAAGCAGCTAAACGTTGCTTCAACATCTAAGATGGAAGACATTGCTAAAGAGGTTAAGATCAAAGAAAATGGTATGGAAGAATATACTATAGAGCTAGTCTTATCTTTGACATCTCTCCCTATCTCTCCTAAGTCTTATGGACAAACTTTGAAATAGTCTAAAATAGAGTCTAAAGAACCTCTTGAGGCATATAAAGGAAATTTTGTTGTAGAACAAGTATCTAAATAGGAGTTTGAAGAGGATGAAGCTATGCTCACATGGCTATACAAGGATGGACCTAAATCTCAACTTGTCCAAAAATGTGATGCTAAAATACCAAATATCCCTTCTAAGTCATATGGCCCAGGGGATAAATTGATCACAAAGATGGGATATAAAGGAAAAGGACCTCTAGTACTATAGGGTAAAGGTCTTATGTCACCTCTTGATCATCATGGCTGAGAAAAAAAGTATACAACAAGTCTAGGATACACGAAGAAACCTTTCTATCTTAGCAAGAACTCCCCACATGTTTTAGAATAGGTTGAGCCTTCTATAGCAAATCAACTAAAGGGAGAAATGATAGAACAATTTGATGGTGATGATTCAGACACCACTGATGAGCTCATTCCTTATGAGCATTTTCCTAAAGAAATAAAAGACCTCCTTGAAGCTGAAGATGATCCAATAAAAAGAATTAATGTAGTAGAAACACAAGAACCTACTATATAGCAAGAGATAGTTGCACCACAAGAACCAACTAATCTCGAAGGCAATCAAACAAACAAGGAGGAAGGTGGTAGTTATTCTGAGAGATATTCCCATGAATATGAATTCAAATCAGAATCTGAGGGAAACCCTTCTTGGGTTATTCATCTTGTCTTTACTCATGTTCTCAGATTTCCTAGAGGTATAGATGAATAAACAGAAGATGAATCAAATGACTATGAATGGGGAGTCATTCCAGAACTAGATGAACTTATTACAAAAAAGCATGTTGATGTTATTCACCAATATGCACCTACACCCAATGTAATTCTAGAGCGAAATGCTAAATTTATTGAGTCTGATCCATTGATGGTTGAAGTAGACTTTCACAATGACATTGAGCCTATTCACAAATTGAATGTCTTAAGTTGTAATATCACCTTTGAACTCGAGTGTCAGGTTAGGACCAATGATGATAGATCCATATCCATAAACACTCTTTCCAAATCTTTCACCACTTTGACTATCCAATGCCCTAACCTTCTTGACATAACATCCCCAAACTTGAACCAAGGTATTTATACCTTTCCCAATGACTATGCCCTTGCTTGCTACCTAAATGTAGTTGAGACTATGAGGACTTCCATTAGTGAACTGAGCGTTAGCATGATGGAGTCAGACATCAAGTATCTTAGTAAGAAAAAGAAAAATAAGAATAAAAAGAAAAGGAGTTCTAAGGGTGAAAACCACTTTGTGGCAGTCTCAAAACCTACAAAACTAAAAATAAAAGACATATCCAAAGGTGAAAGCCTCTTCGAGGGGCTTGAGGATGAGATATTTGATGTCCTTCTAAGTCATTTATAGGATAGATCTTCAATTCTAATTGAGCCCACTCAATTTATTAATTTGGGAACAATAGAGGAACCACAGTTGATACATGTAGCACAATCTTTATCAGACGAAGAGAAGCAAAACTTTACAACATTCTTAATATAAAAGAAGATCAATTTTGCATGGAAATATTTAGATATGCTAGGGTTGGATCCTGATCTTCTAATGCACCATTTTTCTATAGCTCCAAATGTCAAACCTGTTAAACAGAAATTGAGAAAGATGCATCCACATGTTGCACTCTTGGTAAAAGCTAAATTAGAGAAGATCCTAAAAGCCAAATTTATCCTAGTTATTGATTATGCAGAATGGATCTCTAATATTGTACCTATAAAACCAAACCAAACAAATCAACAAGAGTGTGCATAGATTTCAGAGATGTAAACAAAGCATGCCCTAAGGATGATTTTCCACTACCTAACATTGATATGATAGTGGACATGACTGTAGGCTTTGAGATGTATTCTTTAATGGATGGTTTTTATGGATATAATCAAATAAAAATTGCTTTAGAGGATAAAGAGAAAATTGCTTTTACATGTGCATGGGGTACCTTTTGTTGTAATGTCATGCCATTTGGGCTTAAGAATGCTGGTGCAACATATCAGAGAGCTATGACATCTATTTTCCATGACATGATGCATAGGACTATGGAAGATTATGTTGATGATACTTTAGCAAAATCTATGATTAGAGCTAAACATCTAAATGACATGAGAAAGATACTAAACAAAATGGAAAAATTTAGTCTTAGACTAAATCCTAAGAAGTGTGCTTTTAGTGTAACTTCTAGAAAGCTCTTAGGCTACATAGTTTCAAAGAAGGGCATTGAAGTTGTTCCAGCTAATGTAAAAGCTATAATGGAGATGCAACCCTGAAAGAACATTGCAAGGGAGAGTTTTGATGGAGTCCATCAAACACTTCATATCTCAGCTAGCAGACATATCACAACCTTTTACAAAGACATTACATAAAGGTGTGACATTTACATGGAGTGAGGAATGTGAAAATAATTTGAATCATATCAAGAACTATCTATCAAATCCTCCTATCTTGATGCCTCCCAATCAAGGGAAGCCTCTGATCTTATATGTCTCCACTACAAATACATCACTAGAGGCATTGCTTGCACAACATGATGAGAATAAAAAGGAAAGAGCTATAAACTATATCAGTAGAACATTGGTGGCATATGAAAAGAACTATTCTATGATTGAAAAGGCTTGTCTAGCTGTGATCTTTGCATCACAAAAACTGAGACATTATATGTTAGCTCATACCACTCATTTGGTAGCTAAGATCGATCCATTAAAATACCTACTAAGAAAAGCTGCCCTCACGGGTAGATTAGCTAAATGGGTTATGCTCTTAAGTGAATTTGACATTGAATATATTGAAAGAAAAGCTATAAAAGGATAGGTAATTGTTGATCAGTTAGTAGATGCACCTTTTTTTGATGATACTCCAATGCAAATGGAATTTCTAGATTCCTCTATCATGAATCTTTCTTCTAGAGAATGGCAATTGTTCTTTGATGGCTCCTATACACAAAATGGATCTGGAGCAGGCATACTGTTCATAACTCCTCAAGGATACTCAATCCAAAAAGCATTTAGAATAAAGTTTCCTTGCACAAACAATATTGCTAAATATGAAGCCCTTTTGAATGGTATGAAAATAGCAATTGAGTGGAGAGTCACAGAATTAAACATTCATGGAGACTCACAACTTGTAATACACCAAGTCAATGATGTGTACCAAACAAAGGATGAAAATCTCATTCCATACAAGAGAATGGTAGATGATCTAAAAAATATTTCATATCTATCACCTTTGAACAAATACCTAGAACAGAGAACAAGGTTGTCGATGCAATGGCAACGCTATCTACTTTATTGTAGAAACTTGAACATGAGCTATGCTATGAGTTCCTGGTGGAAGCACTATCATATCCTACATACGACTCCCTTGATACTCGTATGATCTACACTATTGTGGGTCATGATTCCTCCTACTATAAAAACCTATTCTCCTATCTTAAAGACCAAATCATCCACGATACCTTTACCCATCATGAAAAGAGGTACCTTATCAATAATGCCTCCTGATATGTCATCATTGGTCATGATCTGTACAAATGAGGTCTAGATGGTACGCTACTTAGATGTTTAGAATGAGAAGAGTCTCAATGTGCATTAGAGGAATTCCATGATGGTATTTGTGGGTCACACTAGAATGGTTTAACACTAGCTCGAAAACTTATTAGGGCTGGGTACTATTGGCTTGAAATGGAGAAAGAGTCTAGCAAGTTTTCTAAGAGCTGTCAAAAGTGCCAAGTGCATGGCAACTTAATTCACGCTCTAGGGAGAGATCTCATTCCCTTCACTACACAATGATCTTTTCACCAATGGGCATTTGATCTTATTGGAGCCATACATCCTCATTCTTCTAATGGGCATACCCATATAATCACAGCTACAGATTATTTTACAAAATGGGTAGAAGCACTTCCTTTGACTCAAGCAACTGGAAAATAAATATCTATGTTCATCCTGAACCACATCATATGCAGATATGGGATTCCACATTCTATAGTCATAGATAATGGTGGACAATTTAAGAACAAAGACCTACATAATTTATGTGCCAAATTCAAAATTACACAACATTGATCTTCTATCTACTATCCTCAAGGGAATGGACAAGCAGAGGCTTCTAACAAGAATCTATTGAAAATATTGCACCATACAATTAATAAAATAGGAAGAGACTGGCATATCATGATCACTCTAGCTCTCTAGGCCTACAGAACAAGTATCAAAATTCCCACTAGGGCTACTCCATTCACTTTAGTTTATGGGTCTGAAGCAGTACTACCTATTGAGGTTGAAATCCCATCACTAAGAATCAGAATGCATGATCTAGTAACTAATGATGACTATAGAGTGTCTAGGTTTCAAGAACTTGAACTACTAGATGAGCACAGACAAGCAGCGTATGATCATCTCATAGTATATCAGAAGAGAATGTCTAGAGGCTACAACAAGAAAGTCAGACATAGAGAATTTCAGGTTGGTGATCTAGTCTTGAGAGAAAATCCAAAAAATCAATCACATAGAGAATGCAAGGGGAAGTTTGAACCCAACTGGTTGGGTCCCTTTGTTATCACTGCTACTTTTGGCTCTGGTACCTATAAACTCTCATCGACTGAAGGAGAACAGCTCCGAGAACCAATCAACATTCTCCATCTAAAGAAATTCTACGCCTAAGGCATTCAGTCTATGGTAAAAGGTCTTGAAAAAATGAACATCTTGGTGAAAATTGAGCAATGGGCACCTTGATGATTCACAAAAAAAGTAAAAAATATCAAAAGTACAAAAAAATTGAAAAAATGAAAAATACAAAAAAAAGAGAAAAATAAAAAGTGTCTTGGTGAAAACTTGGAAACAGGCACCTTGGTAGCAAAAATAGAATCTTTGCCAAGATGGTGAAAACTCGGCAAATGGGTGCCACTTGTTTCAAAATGCTCCATCTATCAGTCCAATCTTAGTCTTTCCTAGCTTTCAGTCTTGCTTTAGTTTGTACATATCTCCCAATTTGTTTCTGCATTCCTTGTTTCAATAAAGTCAGTCTGTACACCAATCAGATCAAGCGTCTGTATCCTATCAATGCTTAAAACTTGGGGGAAATCAATGTCATATCCTATGGCCTCCAATACATCTTAGACGAGTCATATCTAGTCAGAGTCCTTTGAAGCTCTATCTGAGTTAGTCAGTCAGTCTCCTCTCCAGAAAGGATTTTTGCATCTACAACAACACAATCAAACATCAAAATGAAAACAATCTATGCTTCATGCTTTTATCTCCTTGTATGCTTACTGATTCACATTGAGATTTTTGCATATTTTGTTCCCATGAGCTCTTCGATGATGTCCTTTATAGGATTTAGAGAGTGATGACTGGGGGCATAATATTTTCTTTGTTTTCTTCCTATATGTGAAAATCTAACAACTTTGGAAATTCTAGATTGAAATGGTGTCCATCTGTAAGAGCCTCTATCTTGAATTGGATGGCCATGAGTACCTCGACCATTAATACCCAAAAAATTCAAGGAATTTTGATCTAACTATTGTCTTTTTGAGAAAGATCTTACTCCTACTATGAAACGGGATCTTACCTAAGGATGTGAATGATAAAGGGTCACTACGGGTAATTCACACTAGATTTAGAATAATCTCTTGACTGTTTGATGTGTTTGAATGCAAGGTGTATTTAGGTCATCATGATGTTTATTTTTTGATGCTTATACAAATTGCTATATCAAAATGGACATGATATTTAGGTTATCCTGGCGTTTATGCCTTGGTGCTTATATCTAATTCGACATTCTGAAAACAAAATCAATATGCATATGTCCATGGTTGTCTCACCAGTGGGCATTGTATTGATTCCTAAGCATACAGATCAATATTCATATGTTCATAGTTTCCTAACTAGTGGACATTGTATCGATTTATCCGGTTACCTAAAAAAAAAAAAAATCAATGATGACAAAAAATTGACACATGATCAATGACTAGGTCCTAGGTCTTAGGTTGCATGTCATTTTACACTTTGCACTTTGCATGATCTCACAAATTGCTTGAACACTTACACGATTCTTCAAAACCAAAAATGCTAAACATGACACAAGGACTAAGCATTGTATGAAGGTCTCCTCCAACGAAATAGCAAGTAGAATCCTTTTTCAGGATCAAAATTGAAATCTAAGATCATTTATATTATTAACTACTTGCATAATCAACCTTCAATCATCAAAAAAATCCAGAATTCAGCTTAACTGATTATCTTACATCAAACTATCAAAATTTCAACTTGGTCAACCATGGTCAAACCTAGTCAAACTTGGTCTCCAAGACCTCTAAATGATGTAGAACACATTCTTGAACATATACAACCACTTCTCAAATCAATTAACATGCTTCTAAACTATACAACATTGACTTTTCTTGTCATATTTCAATTTTAATCCTAAAGGGGTCATGGTATTTCACATCATTCAAAGTCTGTAAATCTAAATCTATAATCAATCTTTCCTTAGTAATCAAGACAACAACCACGTCTAGTTATTGATTCATCTAAAGTCCTCATCGCTCGGGGAAAATCTATCATCTCTTGGGGCATATTAGATTCATCAAGATCCATATCAATTTGGTATCCTAAATCTATCTTGTAAACTGTATCAACTTTTGTAACTATCGGTTCATTAGTGTCATTTCCTTGGTTCTTCGTAACTGATGGGTTCAGGATGTGATACCAATATGATTCATACAAGGATATTGAGGTTTGGAATCGGTCACTCACTTCTTCGCAATCATAAGGTTCAGAATCAGGCATTTTGGCACTTTTATTGTAATCACTAGTTCATTATTGATATAGCTAGCATCATCTCGATTCTTGGTCATTATGGGCCTGGGTCGGTATCTCTTTTTCCAATCTTTTAATCAGTTTCTATCTTAGAATTGGTTAATCTTTCAAATCTTTCAAATCAGTTTCATACATATATCAAACACAAACTATTCTTTGAACCACTACACTTTGCATAGTGATTCAAAAAGGGGCAAAATGTAATACCCCAAAAATGGGTTATAGGTTCATTAATCTCCTACATCTTCAATTCGAATGAAATCGACATCAAATTCCTAACCTAAGGCACATCTGCACATTATTGGATCCTAATTGATTTTATCCTAAATTCTGCATCAGGGAGTATTCTTAGCAATATTCCTATTTATCCTAATTATCTTTAATTTAATAATTATTTGGTGATAAATCTTATTTATCCTAAAGTTTAATTAATTGAATATTTTGAATATTTAATTAATTAGATTTAATACTACCACTTAATTATTTAATTACATTTAATTATATTTATTCCTAAATTGTATTATTTAATTTTGACAAATAAAATAAAAAATCTCATGACTAATTGATTAAATTCTTATTTAATTAATTAAGATCAATTGTCAATATTTAATAATATAGTTTTAGAATAAAGTTTGATTCAATAATTGATTAACCCATAAATCAATTGTTTTAATTTAAAAAATCAGTTAAGTTGAGAATAAATCACTTTATTTTTAAATTAATTTATAATTAAATCATGCATAATCAGAAAAGCAGACAACTAGAAATTAACAATCAATTTTAAATTTAAACTCAACATCTGATGATGAGTTGAAATTTGATCTAAACTCTATTTTGAGTAAAACTCTACTTTTGCATGATTTTTATGAGTTAATTATCTTTAATTTCCTGATAACTCAAAAATCAACCTGAGTTCATCAAGAGTGATTTATGTCTTTTCCCATGCACCTCCAAAGCCTTGGATTTCTATAAAAACAAGGCTTAGCTCTTCATAATATCCATCCACAAAATTGCATCCTCACGCTGGCAAATTAGTGATAGAAGAATCCATCTTTGCGAATTAGAGATGTTGTGAGATCTTCATTATTTTTGAGCATTCATATCATTTAGCATATCAATTCTTAGATTAATTGCATATCATACTAGTTTTTCATATAGAATAGATTCATATCAGTTTCCTTCATCTTATTGCATAGAAAATACAAAAATATAGATTAATTTGCATTCATAATCTTTCATATTTTGTATTCAAATCCTTCGTTTAGGTGTTGCATTGTCACTAGTCTCGGTTTGATCTGAGAGTATCATACTCGCACCTACTAGAAGGCAATAGACCACCTGGTTAGTTTAGTTTCCATTTCATTGCATGATTTGGGTTTTTGGCTAACCTATAATGTTTTACTGAAGTGTTATGTCTACAGCTAGGTACAAAATTCACACACACACACCAGGTATAAGATAAAGGTTCTCAACTGGTTCAAGATTGATCCTCTACAAAGAGGTGGTGGCTCTACAAAGATTTGAAAGGTGATTTGTAGAAGGATTCAGATCAGTATTTTACACCAACAACAACACTTCCAGGTAATCTTTTATCAAAGTATAAAATCAGTCCCTAAATAGGTGAATCAGTCACTAAAGAAAAGGGAAATTAGTTTGAAAGTTCATGCCATATTTCTAGATGGAAGATTTAGTTTCTAAAGTGTATCAAAAATATGTTGATGTTTAATGAGGTTAGTGGTTGCATGAATCTGGATAGAAACATTGTCATGAGAATAAGCTCTATTGTTTTGTCAGTTTTTTAAATGGAGTTCCTAGCTTTGATAAGTCGGGATGTTTCTAGATCTGAAAGTTTTCAGTCAAATTTAGAAATTTATAATAATGAACTTCATTTGATAAATCAAAAAATTTAGCATAATTGTATACTGATGTTAAGATGTGCAATGGGAGAGAGAAATGAAGAGTCTACATTGTCTTATTACTAGAAGTTTCTTATCGCTTGTAGTGAGCTTCCTGTGGGTTTAGATTTTCAAGAATCCCAATATGCTGAGATGTTCCTAGAACTTTCAATGCCTGAAGTAGTCAGTTGGACTGCATCCTTAAAAAATGAAGCACTAGAAAATCTTAAGGAATGGATAGACTCTTTTAGTCATTCTGAATCTAGTTCATTTGAGGATGCTAAGCTATGCGATGTTAATAATGTTGATTATTATGCTGATGATGAAACTTATGAGTGTCAAGGAGTGGAAAATGAATCCTCAGTTGATAGTGAGTTCCTTGAGCTTGTAGATTTCCCCTTTTCTCAGCATGATGTTAATGCCTATTCATTTTAGTTTAGTGATGTTTTGTGTGAACATGAAGAACATGGATATAATGTAGATGATAGTTCCTACAGTAGTTACTTCACACAAGATAATGTGCGACAAGTAAAATCAGTCCTGGTTTCAGATGGAGAAGAGATTTGCAGCATTAGTAGTGAGAATGAAGAGACAAAATGTAATGTTCAGTGCTTGCTAAGTTGTGAGCGGATTTCAAGTCTCTTAGATGCTGATTTTTAGAGGTATACTCCCAAGTTTGTTTCCAGAATTCCATTCCCGGTAAAAATAAGTTTTGATGAAAGTGATTCGGATATTGGCATGATGAGTGAAACACATATTGATGTCTTTTCTCCAATTTTAGATCAGCAAGTTTCAAGTGTATTTCATTGTGATGATTTTGATAGTGTTATTTTTTATGAATACAATGATGAATGTGCTAGTGAGTGTTCAGATTTGCAAGAGCTTGCTAATAGAAGTTCTAGTTTACATTTTGATACTGAATAATATGATAAATTTGAAAGTGTATTCTTAGATTTGCTAATGACTAATGAGTCACCTACTAACGAGGCTTGTTCCTTTTCAAATGATGCTGGTGTGGTTTGTGATCAGCAAAATGTTTCTGGTCTTATGCAATCAAATTGTTGTTTTGAGAAGTTTTATGTTAGTTTGCAAAGTGATGAGATGGAAGTGTTTTATTCTTTCTTGCAAACTAATGATTAGAGTGTTAATGTTTCCAACCATGATGTGGAGTTGGAATGTTTCAATTTTCAGCATGACAGTGACAATGAAGAGTGTGATGTTTTTATATCTCAAAACGATCAGTATTCATGGCATATCGATGGCTCCCCTTTGCTGGATGATGGTGAGTTTAGTGATCAAGTTTTCTATGACATGTTGAAGATGAATCATATTATTTTTAACTCGCTAGATGAAACATGTAATCTCAGTTTACCTCCATTGTATGGAGATGAGAATCATTTATTTGATAGAGGTAAAGACTAACTGAAGTTTTGGGGCTTTGAGCCTTTTGTGTAAATATTGTAAGTTCATGTATAGTTGCTTTCATTTCAGTTGTGTGTTTGCTTTCAGTAAGGGGATCCCAATTTGAAATTTTGAGAAGTGAAAGTAGAATTGTCATGTTGATTCTCTTTGGGTGGTTTTCTTCTACCATGAGATTCTGAAGTTCTCTACATGCCCGCATGGGGCACAGGTCCACAATCAGAGCCACTATTGGGACTAAAAAATGCAACATGGGTTTTGAGTACCATGTTAAAATTTTACAGTTTGAAGCGCTCTAAATGCTTTTCATGCATATGTACCTGGCTGTCATTTTGAAGCTTATCAAGTGTTCCAGGTGTTTAACACACTCCATTCAGTATATGCATGCATTATATGATGTTATTTTATCATCCCGAATCATTCGGTGAAGTCCCATTTTGAGCAAGTGTCAATTTGCACAATTCTGCCAAAGTGTCAAATAGAGTACAATAGCCCAGTTTTCCTTTGAATATCTTGTGTCCAGAAATGTTTTATGACCCGCCACTTTGAGGATGTTTAGTATGAATATCAAAGAACCTATGTTCCAATTTTCAATTCATTTTGAATCCGTTTGATTAGGTTTTGATCCCCTCAAAGTTGGTAGTTTGTTGTTGTCATGCATTTGTGTAATTGTTCAAAATTCTGCAAGGGCCTGTTTGACCAGTCATATCTTTGACCCAATTGACCCTATTGAGAAAATTCATTTTGTATCATATTCTAGGCATCAAATTCTTCCTATGTTTCAATTTTGAGGTCATGACAAGCCCGTTTGCTCAGTTTGCAAATGCGATTCCAAATACAACTTCTGTTGTTTTTCAAGTTGTGAAAGATGCAGATTGATCTGTACCCTTATTCATGATGTTGTAACTTTTGATCCATGATTGGTGAGCCTAAACTAGTTGTACCACGCTATTCTACTCTGAAAGTACTACAAGTATGCCAAGTTAGAAGTCTTCATGAATCTTTCAGCATACTTTCCCAGAGTCATTCCGTATGCACAAATCATTGTTTTACTATGTTTCCTAGTTTGCAATTCTGAGAGCCTATCTTTGCCTGATTGCTAAATGTACCATGTTATTCATCATGAGCCCTAATTGTGGGATTATACTCTCTATATGAAAAAGAACAAATGCCCCTATTTTCGGATCCTGATGTTATGTTTAGCCTAGTTTTCAAAGCTGATTCCAAACGTAGTTTCTATATTTCTCACTGTTTCTTGTCCTAATTTTTACTAATGAGTTGACTTTGGTGATTAATTGTAACTAGTCGTTTGATCTTTTTGGTGAATTGATTATGGATCCATGTTCCCTGTATGAAGGTGATTTAGTGTCCTGGATGTCAGGTCTTGAAAATTTCATTTGGTCAGTTTTAAAAGCCAGTTCCAGAGCCATTTTATGTGATTTTGGATGGCGCAGATAAAATTTGTTTATAAGTGGCCTTGTTTGATCATAAGTATCTTTTGACTGGAATCTCCTAAGAAAATTTCCTTTGACAAGTATATCATCATGATGGGAGTCAATGTTCCCGGTGGCGTGTTATGGTCAGGCTATTTAGTCATTTTTTAAGGCTGCTCTTGGATGCCAGTTGGTGTTATTTGATAGTGTTGGAGAAGGTGTGAAAGTTTGAAGTTGTTGTGGTCAATAGCTTGATGCACCATGATTTTGATTTCATCTAGTGATTCTATTTTGACATGATGTGGGCATCTATTTTAGGAGGTTGCACATTGTTCTCAATGTACATACCTTACTCCATGGTTTGCGCGCTTATCTCAAGGATAGCTTTGATGCTGGATAATATCACTTTTAATAGTGTTTTGTTTGCATATGCCCATGCAGGAATGGTCTATGAAGGAATGGATCTATTTTATTATGTGAACCAAGTATATTTCATTGCACCCTATGCAGAACGTTTTGTTTGTGGTCAAATTTTTTGTGTAATGGATGCCTTGATGTAGCATATGGCATTATTAACAACATGATATTTGACCTTACAATTAATGCAAAAAGGGAGACTTCATTGTTATATTTGGAAGTAGCACAAAATGAATTTGGACCAGCATAAATATAGGGGACCAGTGTTTATTTGATGATATGGGGATACTGGGATTTATAGAACCTATTTATTTGGGTTCCCTTCTATTATAACATGCTCTCCAGAGGCCAATAGATTTGTGATGGGGACAAGAATAGAGGATGGTAGTTTTACTACAGGTTGGCCTGCTCCTAAATTACTTGGGGAAAAATCAATCATAATGGTGGAAGGGCAACACCACATAAAACTGAGACATGCTTTAATGGAAGCCATAAACATACCCTGGTATCTGCAGCATGTATTTATTAGCTTACAAGCTGCATTCAAAGAAGCCTTTGAAAACTAGGGTGCTAAGGGAACAATACTGGTGATGAAATCAGAGCTTTGGGATTCAGCAATATATGTTCCTTACTCTTAAGCTTTCAGAGAGGTCCAATGCTAGAAAGTATGTAGTTGATGTACATAGGACTTTTAGCTAGTCTTAGAACACAACCTATAAATATCCCCGGCACTACATTTCATAATGCTCTAAAGTGCAAAAAAGGCTATCACATATTCTAGAGTTTGAGATACGTAATAGGAAAGTCAACAAGCAGAATGCGAAGATTGATTTTTTGCAAGATTTAATGGATTCAGCTGGAATCTAATGGTGATGATTATTTTCAGTTTCAGTGAAGTGGATGAGAGCAATTTGGGTTCAAATTCTGTACACAAGAATCAAAATCAGATCAGTTTGGAGAATCAGTTGCAGGTCATGGTGGAAAGGAATTATGGAGATATTTTGTCCTAAATGGACAACTGTCAGTTAGTTTTCAACTGACCACATTTTCTATATCTCAAGTTTTCTTCTCATTTGTAAAGGATGTTGAAAATTTATGTTGCTAGGCAGTATTCAGGCCTTTTTTCTTGTTTTCTTGGTGTTTCTTTGTCTTGTAAATATGTTGAACCAGATGAATTTTTAATAAAGAACAATGGAATCCCTGTTCAATTCTTGTTGATGTCTTTTTGTATTTGGTCTTAGTTCTTGTGTGTCAATTTGTAAGGCATTTTGATGCACTGGCTATAAGGTAGCTATGATCTTGTTATTAAGTTTCTTTCAAGGAGAGAGTCAATCTTGAGTACAAGTTCTGAGAATTTGAGATTTATACATGAATTTGATGTCCAGGAATTGGAGTGAGTAGAATGATCTGTGAGGTGTTTCACTTGGTTTCTTTGAGTTTGGAGTTAGGTTTTTCTAGGAATGCATGTTTGTTTGACTCTAATGCCTAATAAATAAGGCACTAGTCTCTTGCTTGTCCTATAGTTTCATCATCAAATCTTTAAATCAATCCATCTTTAATTTCATGTTTGAGATCATTCATGTTTATAACTTGTGTTTTTTGAATACAGGTGTTGTTAGTGATTCTTTGAAGAAATGAATCCATGGGTTAGCCTGCCTGAGCTCAAAGCTCAAAGAGAAGGAGTTCATCCTTGTTTTTACTTTGACCATTTCCATATTTCTTAGCAGATCATATAGGTGGGATCCTATATAAGACTGGTTGAGTTGGACTCCCATGTTTTATAAGTCTGAGAACTATCCATGGTCACATCTACATAATGAGGTTTAGCTAGTGAGTTATATGTATGCAGATCTTATCATGTTGTAGGTGCACCCACCTGAGTGTGTGGAACTTGAAGCAGAAGGAGGATCAAATCCTCATCAATTAGCCTTTTCTTACTGCTCATTTTGCAAGAAGTAGAAAACTCTTGTGAGCTAGACAAAGATCCCCAGGTCTAGTTTGCATTGTCTCTTTTAGAACTAAGGGATACAAGAGAAATCGCTAACACATACTTCAAAAGAGTATTTTCTTTAGTGGGTGAGAATTCCCACAATGGTTTTTCCCAAAGATGGGTTTCCACGTTAAACACTGGTGTTAAATGTGTTGAATGATTTAGGTGTTTGATTTGGTGATTTTTAAATTTTATTTACTATTGTCGGTAAATGTTGAATTATGTCTAATCAAGTTAATGAAAGAAAAAAGATTGAGGTACAGAGAATCAAGGATTACTGATTCAACCCCCCTCTCTATAATCCAACAATTGGTATTAGAGCTAAGTACTCTAGAGAGATAAGTTTTAAAGACTTGAGTAAAAGATCTGAAGATGTATAGGACAAAAGTACCTAAGACGAGAAAGGAAAAATTTTTAACATGGAAAAGCAGGATGATATTTTACCTATCTAGAATTGGAGAATCTGCATTGAATCTTTTGGATAATGACTACACTCCACCGCCTCCTGGACCTATGATAATTGATCGGATGAGAGAAAAGAAAGAACACAAATTGGTAATGATAGAAATTGCTTCTTCCCTAACTGAAGTTGAGTTTAATGATGTTAAGGATTGTAATAATTTAAAATAGATGCAGGATAGGCTTACACTTATTTATGGAGGAGTTCAACATGTACCAAAATCTAAGGTTGATAGTCTCAGAGGAAAATTTGATGAAATGAGAATGAAGGAGGAAGGATGAAGGATGAAGGATGAAGGATGAAGGGAACATTTGCTCAATATAGTTTTAGAATGAATGAAGTTGTTAGTGCCATCAGAGGTGCTAGTGAAACATTAACTAGTGAAGAAGTGGTAAGTAAAATTTTTAGAACTCTTTCATCTAAGTATTCTATTTGGGTATCTTCTATTCAAGAACTGAGATCCATACCAAACCATGTTTCTACTCTTGAAGCCTTAATTAGTAAGGTGATTGCATTTGAGCTTAGCAATTATGATAATAGTCTAGTGACTATTTAAACTACATTTAAATCATCTCTAAGTATTGGAACTTCAAAAAGAGAGAATCACAGTAGTTCATGTGGAAGTGAATATGACACTATCCTAACCGAAGAGAAAGAACAAGAAGAGTTAGAGACACTGTTGGCTAAGAGACTATCGAGAGATAAAGGAAAGTATATAGGTAAATTTCCCTTGAAATGTTTCAATTGCAATAAAATTGGAAACATTGCATCTAGATGTCCTGACAATGACAGGGATGATAAAAATGATAAGGAGAACCAATACCAAAGATTTAGAGACTACAAGGACAAAGGAAATAAGTCATGCTACCTAGTTGAGGAAGGTGTAACCGATGATGAATCTGATGATATAGAAGAAGTGTTTAAATTTGTCTATGTTCTTGTGAAGGTAGATTATGATGAAGATGAAAAAGAAGTTATTTATCATGTAAGTAAAGTTGACCCATGGATAATTGATAGTGGATATTCACATCATATGACTGATGATATTGAGAAGTTTGAGAATCTAGAAGAGTATGATGAAAGATTTATCAGATTTGGCAATGATGCTCCATGTTCTCTAAAAGGAAAAGGATCCATTATATATTGAATGAAAATATGAGATGTGGTGATTCTTATTGGGTTCAAGGACTAAAATAATACTTGTTGAGTATTTCACAAATGAACAATACTAGCCACCAACTGGAATTTCAAAATAGAAAAGTGAAGACCTAGGGTACTGATGGAGATTTGATTGGAAATGGTGAATAGTTCAATGGTAATTTATTTTATCATGATACTCCTACAAAGAGTTTCCTATTTTTTATAGTTGAGGATGTATGGTTATGGCACAAAATACTTTGTCATGTAAATTTTGATAACATGATTAAGGTGAGCAAAAATAATAAAGTCTGAGGTCTACTAAAATTAAACAAACCTGATAAAGTGATGTGTAAGGAATGTCAAATTGGTAAGATGAAAAAATAAAGTTTAATAAGCAAGTCTTACTCATCTAATGGTATTTTGGAATTAATTTATAATAAATTTTATGGTCCTATGAAGATAAAAAGTTATCAGGGAGATTAGTATTTCATTTTATTTGTTGATGACTATTCAAGAATGATGCGAGTTATGTTTCTAAAGGAGAAGTATGATGCATTCCAAATGTTGAAATGGTATAAAGATAGATTTGAAAAGGAAATAGGTAAACAACTAAAAATTTTAAGATCAGACAGAGGAGGTGAATTTATCTCTGATGAACTTACTATCTTTTGTAATGAAAATGGAATCAAAAGACAAGTATCTACATCGAGGACTCCACATCAAAATGGTATAGTTGAAAGAAGGAACAAATCTATAGGTTATTGTGCTAGAAAATTGTTGATTGACAAAGAGCTTGTACAAAAATTCTAAAGAGAAGCCATTATTACTTCTTTCTACACACTCAAACAAGTACAATTGAAGAAAGGTATCAATAAAATCCCTTATGAACTCTAGTATGGGCATACACTAAATGTAAGTTACTTTAAAAAATTTGGAAGTAGGTATTACATACTAAAAGATGTTGGAAATGGAAAATTTGACTCTAAAGGAGATACAGGTATATTTGTAGGATATTCATCAAAGAGAAAAGCATATAAATGTTTGAACAAGACTATTAACAAAATCATAGAAAGTGAAAATTTGAGGATTGATGAATTTGCAGAAGGGAATGAAGAAGATAGAAAAAAGGAACCTGAAGACTACCAAATATTTTTGAATGTATAGGAAGGCGACTTGGTTGATGCAACTGAGCTGCAACAAGAAACTGAGGAGAAAGTTGAGCCTCCATCGAGAGATGAAAACACTGGTGAATAGTCTACCAAGCCTTATTATAAAAATATGTGAGAAGACACCACTCACCTAGAAAATTTATTGGAGAAAAAATGCAAGATTCATGATAGGAAGTAAGTTGAAAGATATTACATGTTTGATTTCTAAATTTGAGCAAAGATTAGTTAAGGATTCACTTGGAAATGAAGATTGGGTTAGTAATGCCCACCCTAGCATTTTCCTATGTTAGATTGAAAGGACTATTTATTTGACACTTTGGATTTTATGATGGACTATGATCATGATTTAGTTAGCATTTTATGAGACATTTGAGCATATATATATATATATTTGGTTATTGTAGTTCATTTGGAAATATTAAATGAGTTAGTTTTTTATGATGAATGGTTAGAAATGAACTGTTTTACATTGAGTTATGTTATGATGTTTATATTATGATCTAACCCTTCTGGCCCTATTATGGTTTGATGTTTACTAGTTGATGTGAGTATAGGATGAGGAGGGGTAGTTGTAGTTACTCCTACGGGAGGTCCACATGATGTCACACTCTCCCTCCTTGTTTTTCACTATTTGTTTATATATATATGTGTGTGTGCGTGTGTGTGTGTGTGCATATCAGTTGGTGATGCAGGATGCATGTACCAGGCATCATCTCCACCTGGCTGCACAAGTCTAAGCATGCCTTCAAAATCCTCAAACTGTTGTTGTGTGGAGATTTAACCAAACTACTCTCGAGATTACCCATGGACTTAGAATTCTGTTTAGGAAGTTATCCTAGTTTGGAAAGTAGAATGCAGTATATGTTGTGGACTTGATTTGATGTTGGTCTGAGTTCATGTTATGAGTTAGAATTAATCTATTTTATATGTATAATAATTATGTTATAATTATGTTATAATTGTTTGTATGTTATATAGGTATGTGTATATGTGGGTGCACACGCATATACCCATGCTTATATAAATAATAATATTAGTATGTTTTTATTGATTGTGTAAATAGTATGTTATTCATAATAATTAAATAAAGTGAGTTAAATAAATTATATTTAATGAATGTATTAAATAAAAAAGTACAAATAATAATAATAAAAGGAAAATGCTCTTTGTAGTAAAACTAGCTATCTAGGAGGGAGTTGAACTCGAGACCTCCTAGAAGTTAGGCTAGTTGTTTTCCTATTGTGCTATGTATTTTTATTGGAAGCTTTATGTTTAATCTTCTTGTTATAGGTTGCTTGGGAGGTTATTTTAATTAAATTTATTAAGAAACTTTATTATGAGTTTACGAGAATGTTGGTTTGATTTTTCCAACCAACTATGGAAGTTGGAGAAGTTGCTTCCCGTAAAGAAACTCCTCCAACCATATAGTTGGAGGATAAAATCAAATGATTTTTGGGAAATTTGGGGGATGAGAGATTTGGGATGAAAGAAATCTAGTATTTCTTGCAAATTGGTTCCAGAACTCATTTGGGAGAAATTTTTATCTATTTGTTTTATTGGTCACCTTTCTGTGAGTTCATTTGGGGAATTTTTCTAAAGAAGGAAGATAAGACTAGTTGTTGGAGGAGACTCTATGAGGAGGCTGCCATCTCAAAGCTTGGAGGTACCACAAGGGTGTGCTCCAGTCATCATGAGGTTTCTTCACAAGACTCTAGGTAGGATCTGGATCTTCAAAATCTTGCTTCTTCCTGAATCCTATATGTGTGTGAATGTTTTTATGGAATTATTCATAAGTGTTTCATATTAGTGTGATGTAGATTGTATTCAGTTGTTTAAAATAATACAACAAGAAAGATGTGATATGTGTTATGGTTAAATAGATTTGCCAAATTATTTTCCTATGAGTTCATGAAATTTTATACTTCTATATTTTGGTGTATTTATATGTACCCTTATGGTTAGGATGAATAAAGAAGCTTTAGATAAGATTAGAGTGGTTTAGGAAGAAGTACAGTAAGTTTTCCTTCCATGGTTTTTTTGTAGACTTAAGTTTGTATTTTTAGTTTTGATTACTTGTATTTGTTTCTAAGTGTAATGGTGTGTTGAGGAGGTGGTTGGATGTGGCACTGAGGTACCTAAATTGGGTATGACTTAGAGAGCCTTCCCCAATCCCTCTCCACACTGTAAACTCTCATTTTGGGGCAAATCTGGGCAAGTTTTTGACAGTCCTCCTACGAGTAAGAAACTCTGACCCTGTTTACTCATATGAGTCAGGATGTATGCTCATATGGCCCTATGAGGATGCTCATGTGGCCCTATGAGAATACTCATATGGGCTATATGTGGTCCTAGGGTTTCCTTATGGCCATTTTTGGACTTTAGATTGGTCATATGGCTTCTACATTTGTTCCTTATGATTAGGCTGTGATTTTTATCATGTGTATCACCTATTTTATTAATGTTGTGTGGTGTCACTGAGGATGTTTCTATAATGGGCATGTACTTGGGATATTTTAATGTGGTTAGGACCCATTCTAGCAGTAGGATTTATAAAAATATAACATTTAAGTATAAGTCTGCTACATTTAATTTCTTATACTTTAAGTTATATTTGTATAAATACATTCCAGGATGTTTGAGATAGGTTTTAGCTTCATATGAGTTAAGATGCAAATTTTAGATTTTGGGTTTTTTTGAATATTTTAGACTTAGCCAAATTTCAGGCACATGAGAACTCCCTGGACTTTTGAAATAAGCTATGGAATGTTGTGTAAATGCATGTGGAAGGTTTTATGTTGTATCTTATGAATGTCTATACATGGTTTTGTTGGAATTATAATATTTTATTCATACTTCTCTTATGATAGAGTCAATAATATGAGACTAGGACTCGTTCGGGTGGCTTGAGTGCACCAGAGGGCTCCTTGGACCTATGAGATGGATCTTTTGAAAGTACTTTTTTGTTTTCATGTCTTGTGTGTGTGGGGGTAGGGGACTAGGTACCCTAAGTGAGTGGCTCACCATAGGTGTTGGAACCCTAAAGTGGTTACTAGAGGATCCTATGGGTGGGTTAGTAAAATGTGATAACCTAATAATGAATCTCAAAAAGGGGGAAAACAAAAGATAATGAAAGAAAACATATTAATAGCCACATAATCCTGTTGGAGTACCGAGACCATGGGTAACTACCAGGATGGATCCCTATTCAAAAAGGAGGGGACCGAGGTTACATGGTTGCCAAGAAGGATCCCAAAATCTAGGATATGTGATGACACTCACCTAGAGGGTATGTTAGAAACCTAACCCTTGCGATTAGTAAAGTGATATGTTGTTATGTTATGTATTTTCTTTCAGACTAGGGTTTTGTGAAGCCTTAGATTTCTTAGGGCCTTGTGACTATCTTGGTTCTATCTCCTAGCACAGGGGGTGGAACTTCACTAGTTTCACATGGTTGGGTGGCAAAAATCTTTCAAGGTGATGTTCATGGTTTGTGACTTGGATATATTCAATTCTATGAAGACCTTTATATTTGTATCATTGTTACTGAAAAGAAAGATGTAAATATATGTTGTAATGCTTTCAGGCCATTTTTGTACTTACTATTGTAATGATATTCATTATCAAAGAATATGTAATAAAAAAAAAAGCAATGTAATTGGGAGGGATAGTTCTAGGCTTTATTTTAAGGGATATTATTTGAAAGATCAAATTGAAATGTAAAGTGTAAATGTTGAATTATTCTCTCTATCTCTCCTCTGTTGAAATAAAAAGGAAATGATTATTATACTAAGGTTAAAATGCAATCTGTTAGAATAGCTATTTCAATGTGTAGGAAAGATGAATTAAATTGATATATAATTATAAATGGAATGTTATTTTCTTACCTTATCTCTTAAGTTATGAAATGTGAAAGTAAAGAAAGAAATGAAATTTAGTTTATATAAGTAATGTAAATATGTTAGTAAATGAATTCATTAAGGGAACCTTAAGGAATGTATATATGAATGTATTAATGATGTTATGTTAGAAATTTAAAAAAAATGTTAGTTGCAATTTTTGGTCATAAGACTTGATTCCTTATGGGTTCCCTGGCGGGGACATGAGAGGATTAATGAAATGAAAGAAGAAATAGATCAGACTGAAAAGAACAATAATTGGTCACTAGTACCGAGACCTAAGGATAAGAATGTGATTGGAACAAAGTGGATTTTTAGGAAAAAACTCAATGAGAATAGAGATGTGATCAGAAATAAAGCAAGATTAGTTTACAAAGGGTATGCACAAGAAGAAGGTATTGACTATCGTGAGACATTTTCTCCTATTGGTAGATTAGAAGGTGTAAGGATATTACTTGCATATGATGCCTACAAAGGGCTTAAATTTTATCAGATGGATGTTAAGTCTACATTTTTAAATGAGATTCTTGAAGAAGAAGTGTACATTGAACAACCTGAAGGATTTGTTGAAAATTATAACATGATATGGTATGAAAACTACATAAGGAAATCTATGGATTAAATAAAGCACCATGAGCATGGTATGTGATGCAAAGGGTTGGTGTGTGTAAATTATTTGATAGAAAAATGGATCAAGTTTGAGAGGTTTAGGCACTTGTCCTACTAGCCCAAGAGACACCAAAAGCTCCCATAGGATCAAACTCTTTCCTAATGGACAAGGTTGATGTGTTTGGTCTATTTGGATTGTATTCAAGTGGATTCAATGTTTATACCAACACCCAACACCTCTAACTCTCAATATTTTCAATTAGGCCTAGAGCCCCCCTATTAGCCCTGTAGTGAACAAAATAAGTTATTTTATTCACACTTCTCCAAAACACTTTGAAAAATTAAAAAAAATCATGAAACCCTTTTCGATAGACAACAACATATCAAAATCTTATGTAGTGTTGTGTTGGAACAACTGGCTGAACTCCTAACGGTACCCTATCAACAAGCCTAAAATGTAGTCATTTAACAAATAAACTATGTGATAACATTTAATACTCACCTCAATACTTTCAAAATTCTTCCCAAATGACTCCAAACAAATAAAAATCAAACCATTTAGACCCTATGGTCTCAAAAAACACAAAAAACCCAATTTGGCTCTCTAAAAACCTTAAAACTAGGGCTTCTTCAATTTCATTTCTCCAATCACTATACCACCCAACCAGTGATGGATTCACCTTTAATTGGACATTTTTAGACATTTAAAAACATAAAAATTACCCCTCATTAAGCCCAATCATTTACTATTGTACCTTAGCAACCAATTTCATCCTCTTTCTCACAACTATCTCAATGATCACCCAACTTCCTTACCTCATCTGCACATTATCATGTTAAAAATTTATGATACATGTTAGCACAAGGTCATTCCATGAGAATCAAATCATTATCATTCATGGAATGACCATATCTTCATAAAATTATCAATTGTTACAAGAAATAGTGATTTTAAATGAAAGTCAGCACTAAATGGTGTAAACTGATACACAAACAATCTCAAAACCTTCACCAATGTTACAAAAATAATGATTTAACCCTTAATACATTTTAAACCTTCCAATGATCAACACAAAGTATTATAAATGCAAAGACAACATGAAAAATAGTAAATACAGTGTTTTATTGGATTCTTCAATCTTAGTCCATACACCAAGGTATTCTCTATTGTACAATGATGATGTTTCTAGTTTATAAACCTTCCTTACAACTTCCCCAACCAATTTGGATCAATTGGAAGGTTTTTTAAACACTAAAAATCCCTTAAATCTACTTTCCCTCCAAAAGTCTTAACTAGGTGTAGAGTTTAAATATTTGAATTTTTTAATTCAACAAAATGGTTTATTTCTACCTTAAATAAAAAACCAATGACTCCTCAAGTTTTCAAACACCTTATTAAAAATTACTAATCTCTCCTAGACTCCATAGATCTCAATTTCATATTATCTCTTGTTAGGAATAATAGTCCACCAACACAACTGAAAGGGTGGGGGGGTGAATCAGTTGTGAAACATAATATTAAACTTTAAACTTCATAATCCAAAACACTTAATCATAATATCAACACAATGAATGCAACACCATAGCTCAATATTTTGTTGTCGAGGAAACCCTGTTAAAGGTAAAACCTCAGTGGGAATTAGCACCCACAAATGATATACTAAAAGTATAGTATCCCTACTAAAAGATTTAGCCATGTTAGGAGATTATTAATGCATATAGTACATAGTTTTTGTTAAAGGATAGACCATGTTAGGAGTCAAGATAAAGAAATGGGAGGCTCAATGTCTAGGCACACTACCTAAAGAAGGTCAAATCCACCTTCAGGACTCACTATCTGAAATACAATTGTATGGAAGATATACAATCCAATGAACTGTCTACTATGTGTGTGAATTTTGTACCTAGCTGTAGACACAACACTTCAGTAAAACATTCTAAAAGGTTAGTTAAAATTGAAATCATGCAATGAAATGAAAACTAAATTAACCAGGTGATTTACTGCCTTCTAGTAGATGCGAGTATGTATTCTTAGATTGGACCGAGATCAGTGACCTTGACGACACCTAAACGAAGGATTTGAATGCAAAATCTAGATATGAATTAGATGCAAATTAATCTATATTTTTGTTTTTTCTATGCAATAATATGAAAAATGATATGAATCTATTCTAGATGAAAAATTGATATGCTAAATAAGCTACAATGATATACTAATAAGAATGATCTCACAAAAGTTGTTGATTCGCAAAGAAGCTTCAATTCTTCAAATACCAATTCGCCAGCATAAGTTTGCAAAATTATGAGATGATTTGTGTATAGCTAAGCCTTGATTTTATAGAAATCTAGGGCTTTGGGGATGCATGGAAAAACCCATAAATCACTCTAGTTGATTTTTGAATCAACAGGGAATCAAAGATAGTTAACTCACAAAAAATCATGCAAAAACAACATTTTGATTTAAATCAGAAGTTGAGATCAGCTTTTAACTCAAAAGAGAGTTGAGTTTATTTTTAAAACAACTTGAATTGATTTTCTAATTTATAGTTTAACTATTTTTTTGGATGTGCATAATTAATTATGAATTAAATAAATAAATAAAGTGATTTATCCTCAACTTAACTGATTTTAAAATAAAACAATTGATTTATGGATTAATCAATTATTAAATCAAACTTTTATTCCAAAATAATATCATTAAATATGACAACTTTCTTTAATTAATTAAATAAGAATTTAATCAATTAATGATAGGAATTTTGATTTATTGTCAAATTTAAATAATAATAATTAGGAATAAATATAATTAAATAATTAAGTGGCAGTATTAAATCTAATTAATTAAATATTCAATTAATCAAACTTTAGGATAAATAGGATTTATCGCCAAATAATTATTAAATTAAAGATAATTAGGATAAATAAGAATATTACTAGGAATATTCCCCGATGCAGAATTTGAGATAATGAATTAGGATTCAATGATGTTCAGATGTGCCTTAGGTTAGGACTTTGATGTCGATTTTGTTCGAATTGTCGATGTACGAGGTTAATGAACTTATAGCCCATTTTTGGTGTATTACATTTTGCCACTCTTTGAATTGATGTGCAAAGCGTAGTGGTTCAAAGACAGTCTGTGTATGATGTTGAAACTGATGTTTGAAATTGAAATTGATATGAAACATAAATTGATTGAAGTTTGATATGAAGATGATAGGTCCTAAATGACCAAAGATAATGTTAACTATAATAGCAAATAAACCGATGGTTGCGAAAAAGTGTCAAAAATGCATGATTTTGAACCTTATGATTGCGAAGAAGTGAGTGACCGATTCCAGACCAGATTGTCAATAAAAATCACATTGGTATCACATCTGAACCCTTCAATTACAAAGAACCAAGGAAATAACACTAATGAACCAATGGTTACAAAAGACTGATACAGTTTACAAGATTAAGAGAATACCAGATTGATATGGATCTCGATGAATCTGATATGCCCCGAGCGATGATTGATTTGCCCCAAGCGATGTGGTCTTTTTGATGAATCAACAACTAGACGTGGTTGTTGTCTTGATTACTAAGGAAAGATATGGTTTAGATTTAGATTAAAGACTTTGAATGATGTGCAATACCATGCCCCCTTCGGGATGAAAATTGAAATCTGACAAGGATAGTTAGCGTTGAATAGTTTAGAAGCATGTTAATTGATTTGAGAAGTGATTATACACGTTCGAGAATGCATTCTGCATCATTTGGAGGTCTAGAAGACCAAGTTTGACTAGGTTTGACCATGAGTTGACCATGGTTAACCAAGTTGAAATTTTAATAGTTTGATGTAAGATAATCAGTTAAGTTGAATACTAGATTTATGTGATGATTGAAGGTTGATTATGCAAGTAGTGAATAATATAAATGATCTCAAATTTTGATTTTGATCCCAAAAAAGGATTCTACTTGCTATTTCATTGGATGGACCTTTGTGTAAGATTCAACTCTTATGATATGAAGAGGTGATTTGAAGAATCGTTTAAGCATTGAAGTTTAGCCAACCATTGTGAGATCATGTGAACATGCAAAATGCAAAGAGACATGCAGAATGAAATGAAACCTAAGACCTAGGAACTAGTCACTGATCATGTGTCAGTCATTCTCATCATTGAGTTTTTAGGTAACCAGATAAATCAATACAATGCCCACTAGTTAGAAAACCATAGACATGAATATCAATTTGTATACACAAGAATCAATACAACACCCACTAATTAGGTAACCATGGATATATGAATATTGATTTTGTTTTGAGAATGTCAGATTAGATATAAGCACTGAGGCATAAATCCTAGGATGACCTAAATATCATGTCCATTTTGATATAGCAATTTGTATAAGCATCAAAACATAAACATTGTGATGACCAAAATACACCTTGCAGTTCAAACACATCAAAAAATCAAGAGGTCATTCTAAATCCAATGTGAATTACCCGTATGACCCTTTATCATTCACATCCTTAAGTAAGATCTCATTTCACAATGGGAGAAAGAACTCACTCAAAAAGACAATAGTTAGATCAAAATTCCTTGAATTTTTTGGGTATCAATGGTCGAGGTACACATGGCCATCCAATTCGAGATAGAGGCTCTTACAATCAGACACCATTTCAATCCAAAATTTCCAAAGTTGTTAGATTTTCACATACAAGCAGAAGACAAAGAAACGATTATGCCCCATTCATCACTCTCTAAATCCTGTAAAGGACATCATCAAAGAGCTCGAAGGGACACAATATGCAAAAAATCTCAATGTGAATCAAGAAGCATACAAGGAGATAAAAGCATGTAAAGCATAGATTGTTTTCAGTTTGTGTTAGATTGTGTTATTGTAGATGCAAAATCCTTTCTAGAGAGGAGACTGACTGACTGATTCAGATAAAGCTTCCAAGGACTCTAACTAGATATGACTCATCTAAGATGTACTGGAGACCATAGGATATGAAATTGATTGCCCTCAAGTGTTAACATTGATAGGATACAGATGCTTTGAGCTAATTGGTGTACAGACTTACTTATTGAAAACAGGAATGTAGAAACAAATCAGGAAATATGTACAAACTAAAGCAAGACTGAAAGCTAGGAAAGACCAAGATTACACTAATAGATGGAGCATTTTGAAACAAGTGGTGCCTGTTTGCCAAGTTTTCACCATCTTGGCAGAGATTCTATTTTTGCTACCAAGGTGCCTGTTTCCAAGTTTTCACCAAGGTACTTTTTTCTTTTTCTCATTTTTTTTTTTAGTTTTCTTTTTTCCAATTTTTATTTTTATTTTTTCATTTTTTTTACTTTTTTTTGTGAATCGTCAAGGTGCCCATTGCTAGGTTTTCACCAAGATGTTCATTTTTTTTAGGACTTTTTCTAATTTTTATGATTTTTTCAGGACATTTTACCATAGACTGAATGCCTTAGGCATAGAATTTCTTCAGATGGAGAATGTTGATTGGTTCTCAAAGTTGTTCTCCTTTAGTCATTGAGAGGTGATAGGCACTAGAGCCAAAAGTAGTAGTAATTACAAAGGGACCCAGCTAGTTGGGTTCAAACTTCCCCTTGTGTTCTTGATGTGATTGATTTTTAGAATTCTCTCTAAAGACTAGATCACCAACCTGAAATTCTCTGTGTCTAACTTTCTTGTTGTAACCTCTAGACATTCTCTTCTGATATACTCTGAGATAATCATATGTTGCTTGTCTACACTCATCTACTAGTTCAAGTTCTTGCAACCTAGACACTCTGTAGTCATCATCAGTTACTAGACCATGCATTCTAATTCTTAGTGATGGGATTTCAACCTCAATAGGCAATACCGCTTCAGACCCATAAACTAAAGTGAAAGGAGTAGCCCTAGTGGGTGTTCTAATACTTGTTCTATAGGCCCAGAGAGCTGGATTGATCATGAGATGCCAGTCTCTTCTTGTTTTATTAACTGTACGGTGCAAGATTTTCAATAGATTCTTGTTAGAAGCCTCTTCTTATCCATTCCCTTGAGGATAATAGATAGATGACCAATGTTGTGTAATCTTGAATTTGGCACATAGATCATCTAAGTCTCTATTCTTGAATTTTCCACCATTATCCATGATTATGGAATGAGGTATCCCATATATGCATATGATATAGTTCAATATGAACATAGATATTTGTTTTCTAGTTGCTTCTGTCAAAGGCACTACTTCTACCCATTTTGTAAAATAATCTGTAGCTGTGATTATATGGGTATGTTCATTAGAAGAATGAGGATGTATAGCTCCTATAAGATCAAATACCCATTGGTGAAAAGGCCATTGTGTAGTAAAGGGAATTAGATATCTCCCTAGAGCATGAATTAAGTTGCCATGCACTTGGCACTTTTGACAATTCTTAGCAAACTTGATAGACTCTTTCTCCATTTCAGGCCAATAGTACCCCACCCTAATAAGTTTTCAAGCTAGTGTTAAACCACTCGAGTGTGACCCACAAATACCATCATGGATTCCTCTAATGCACGTTGAGACTCTTCCCGTTCTAAACATCTAAGTAGGGTACCATCTAGAGCTCATTTGTATAGATCATGACCAATGATGACATATTGGGAGGCATTACAGACAAGGTATCTCTTTTCATGGTAGTTGAAGGTATCGAGAATGATTTGGTCTTGGAGATAGGAGAATAGGTTTTTGTATCTAGATGAATCATGACCAACAAAAATGCAGATCATGTGGGTTTTAGGGGAATCATATGCAGGATATGATAGTTGTTCCACCAAGAACTCATAGCATAGCTCATGTTTAGGCTGTTGTAATAAAGTAGATAGCATTGCCATTATGTCAACAGCCATGTTCTTTGTTCTAGGAATTTGCTCAAATGTGATAAATATGAAATACTTCTTTAGATCATCTACCATTCTCTTATAAGGAAGGAGCTTTTCATCTTTAGTCTGGTACACATCATTGACTTGATGGATTACAAGTTGTGAGTCTCCATGAATGTGTAATTCTATTACTCTCCACTCAATTACTAGTTTCATGCCATTAAGAAGGGCTTCATATTTTGCAATATTGTTTGTGCAAGGGAACTTTAATCTGAATGCTTTTGGGATTGTGTATCCTTGAGGAGTTATGAATAATATGCCTACTCCTAATCCATTCTATGCATATGAGCCATCAAAGAATAATTGTCATTCTCTAGAAGAAAGAGTCATGATAAAGGTATCTAGAAATTCCATTTGCATTGGTGTATCATCAATCATAGGTGCATCTGCTGATTGAACAGCAATTACCTATCCTTTTATAGCTTTTCTTTCCACATATTCAATGTCAAATTCACTTAAGAGCATGACCCATTTGGGTAATCTACCTGTGAGGGCAGCTTTACTTAGTAGGTACTTGAGTGGATCAATTTTAGCTACCAAATGTGTGGTATGAGCTAACATGTAATGTCTCAATTTCTGTGATGCAAAGATCACAACTAGACAAGCTTTCTCAATCATTGAATAGTTCTTCTCATATGCAACCAATGTTCTACTAATATAATATATAGCTCTTTCCTTTTTATTCTCATCAAGTTGTGTAAGCAATGCCCCTAGTGATGTATATGTAGCGGAGACATATAAGATCAAAGGCTTCCCTAGAATGGGAGGCATCAAGATAGGAGGATTTGATAGATACTTTTTGATATGGTTAAAGTTTCTCTCACATTCTTCATTCCACACAAAGGTCACACCTTTATGTAATGTTTTTGTAAAAGGTTGTGATATGTCTGCTAGTTGTGATATGAATCTTCTGATAGATTGAACTCTTCCTCGCAATGTCCTCATTTGACTAATATTCTTTGGAGGTTGCATTTCCATGATAGCCTTTACTTTAGCTAGATCAACTTTAATGCCCTTCTTTGAGACTATGTATCCTAAGAGTTTTCCAGAAGTGACACCAAAAGCACACTTCTTAGGATTTAGTCTAATACTAAATTTTTCCATTCTGTCTAGTATCTTGCTCAAGTCATTTAGATGTTAAGCTCTAATCATAGATTTTGCTAAAGTATCATCAACATAATCCTCCATAGTCCTATGCATCATGTCATGAAAAATAGATGTCATGGCTCTTTGATATGTAGCACCAGCATTTTTAAGCCCAAATGGCATGACATTCCAACAAAAGGTGCCCCATGCACATGTGAAAGTAGTTTTCTCTTGATCCTCTGGAGCAATTTTTATTTGATTATATCCAGAAAAACCATCCATTAAAGAATACATCTCAAAGCTTGCAGTCATGTCCATTATCATATCAATCTTAGGTAATGGAAAATCATCCTTAGGGCATGATCTGTTTACATGTCTAAAGTCTATGCACACTTTGATTCATTTATCTAGTTTTGAAACAAGTACAGTATTAGAGATCCACTCTACATAGTCAATAACTTGAATGAATCCAACTTTTAGGAGCTTCTCTAATTCAGCTTTTACCAAGAGTGCAACATGAGGATGCATCTTTCTCAATTTTTTCTTGAGAGGTTTGACATTTGGAGCGATAGATAAATGGTGCATTATAATATTAGGATCCAACCCTGGCATATCTAAATATTTCCATGCAAATTTGATCTTCTTCTTTGTTAGGAATATTGTAAAATTTTGCTTCTCTTCTTCTGATAAAGATTGTGCTACATGGATCAACTGTGGTTCTTCTGCTATTCCCAAGTTGATGGATTGAGTAGGCTCGATTAGAACTAGAGATCTGTCCTATAAATGACTTAGAAGGACATCAAATATCTCATCCTTAGGCACCCCAGAGAGGTTTTCACCTTTGGATACATATTTTATTTTTACTTTTGTAGGTTCTGAGACTGCCACAAAGTGGTTTTCACCCTCAGAACTCCTTTTCTTTTTATTCTTATTCTTATTTTTCTAACTAAGATACTTGATGTCTGACTCCATCATGCTAATGCTTGGTTCACTTATGGAAGTCCTCATAGGCTCAACTGCATTGAGGTAGCAAGCAAGGGCATAGTCATTCAGGAAGGTATAAATACCATGGCTTAGATTTGTGGAGGTTTGATCAAGAAGTTAGGGATGTTGGATAGTCAAAATGGGGAAAGATTGGGAGATAGTGTTTACGGATATGGATTTGTCATCATTGGTCCTAACCTGATGCTCAAGTTCAAAGGTGATATTACAACTTAAGACATTCAATTCATGAATAGGCTCAATGTCATTGTGGGAGTCCAATTCAGCCATAGGTGGATTAGACTCAATAGGTTCATTACTTCGCTCTAGACTTATGTTGGGTTTAGGTGCATATTGGTGAATAACATCAACATGTTTCTCTGTAATAAGCTCATCTTCTTCTAGAATGGCTCCCCATTCATAGTCATTAGATTCTTCATCTACACCTCTATGAAATCTAAGAACATGAGTAAAGTTAGGATGAATACCCCAAGAAGGGTTACCCTCAGATTCTGATTTGAATCCATACTTGTGAGAATCTATCTCAGAATAACTACCACTTTTCTATTTGTCTGTTTGATTGTTTTTGAGATTATCTGGTTCTTGTGTTGAAACTATCTCTTGCTCTATAGTAGGTTCTTGTGTTTCTACTACATTGATTCTTTTTATTGGATCATCTTCAGCTTCAAGGAGATCTTTGATTTCCTTAGGAAAATGCTCATAAGGGATAAGTTATGAGCTATCTGAATCACTATCTGATGGTTCAGTTTCTTCCTTATTAAGAAGGGGTTCTCCTGGTGTGATATGCTCTATGACATGAGAATAATTACCTTTGAGGTGAAAGGGTTTCTTTTTAAAGCCTAAGCCAACAGTATCTTTGTTTGCCCTACCAGTATGTGCAATAGGTGTTATAAGACCTTCTCCTCTAACTCCTAGAGGTCCTTTACCTGGATATCCCATCTTAGCTATTAATTTATCTCCCAGACCATATGTCTTAGAAGGGATTTTGGATACTGTAGTATCACTAGTTGGAACAACTTGAGATTCAGGTCCATCTTTGTATAGCCATGTAAGCATAGCTTCATCTTCTTCAAATTCTTGCTTGGAGACTTGTTCTGCCACAAAATTTCTTTTATATGCCTCAAGAGGTTCTCTAGGGTCTAGTTTGGACTATTTTAAAGATTTTCCATATGACTTAGGTGAGATAGGTAGAGATGTCAAAGATAAGACTAGTTCTATAGTATATTCTCCCATACCATTTTCTTTGATATTGACCTCTTTTGCCATGTCTTCAATTTTAGATGTGGATGCTTCTTTTGTTGGCTTAATGGAAGATTCTCTATTATTAGGCACAAGTTTATCCACACTTTCCTTCAATGTATTGCAAGTGGTGGATATGTCTACTAAAATAGTGACCTCTACTCCTTCATAAGGAAATTTCAAGCATTGGTGGAATGTAGAAGGAATAGCCTTCATCTCATGTATCCATGGTCACCCTAGAAGAAAGTTGTAAGCCAAAGGTAGATCAAGAACTTGACATATAGTATCTTTGATAACTAGACCTACTCTGATAGGTAAGACAATGGTGCCTTTAGAAGAGCTTTCTTGTTCATCATAGGCTTTTATAGTTATTTTCTTTCTAGGATCAATAGCCAATTTTGAAAATCCCAATTGTGTGACCAAGGTGTAAGAACAAATGTTTAGGCTAGTGCTCCCATCTATCAACACACATTTGACTCGACGGTTCTAGATCAAAACTTCTATATGCAAGGGCTAGTTATGCAGGTGACTCAAGGATTTGTCATCTTCCTTTGAAAAGGATATATATTGTGGAGACGTAAGATGTCCAACCATAGTCTGGAACCTATCTAAATCAAGGTCGTCAGGAACATTAGATCCGAGGAAAGCTTTGTCTAGAATAGCTCTATGAGCTGGAGATATCCAAAGCAACTCAAATATGGAGATTTTTGCATTAGTGTGTTAGAGTTGTTGAACAATACTATAAGATGTTGGCCTTGTATCTTTAGGATTGGAAGATTTAGAAGTAGCCTTCTGTTTGGAAGTGGAAGAAAGATTGAAGGGCATCTTAGGGACATTTGATGAATCTTGGATTTATCTATTCAGATGTGCCTGAGCTTGTGATCATGTCACTGTGTTAGCTAAAGTATGATCTCTCTCTCTTCGCACAATTGTGATGAAATTGCAATGCTCAGAGAGACAAGGTTCAACCATATTGATAACAACATTATTTCCAGGGTAAGCATAATTGACCTTTTCCCCCATATTAGGCTGAGAAGATGAAACTTCTTGACCATGTTTCAAAAATGGTTCTGTGAATGCTGTATAATCATTATTTCTCTTATGATTGTCAATTGTGATGTCTCCCTTATCAATCAAATCTTCAATAGTATGTTTCAAGCATAAGCAGTTATTAGTTTTGTGACCTTTACCCCAATGGAAATCACAGAATTCATTCTCTCTCCACCATTTTGGTTTAGGGTCAGGATCAGATTGTCGGATCTTAGGCAAAGAGATGATGTTATTAGCCAACAAAGTTCTCATAGCTGATTCCAAAGATTCTCCAAGAGGAGTGAACTTCCATTTATTATCAGCAAACCAAGATTTGTATTCTGGATTCTTTTGAGATGGTTCAGACACCTTTTGCTCTGAAGCTTTGATGGCTTGGGTACCAATAGTTAAATTGAAAGTTGGTGCCTTTGATGGGGCACATACGGTATCAACAATGCCATCTGTGATGATGCCTTTATTCTTGTTCCATTTTTTGTTCTTATCTTTAGAACTGGATCCTGATTCGTACTTGTCCTTTTGAAGTGTGATGTCTCCTTTTTTCACAAGTACTTTTTCAATTTTGATCGCATTGTCTACCATTTTATCAAAAGATATATGATCTTGCATTTGTAAAGGGTAGTTGATCTCTGGAACAAGATTATTGATGAAGATTTCCAGTTTCTTAGTTTCTGGAATTGGCCTAGCATATAGAGAGAATTTCTTCCTCCATCGCTTGAGAAATGCTAGGAATGGTTCTCCTAGATATTGTTTGAGATTGTAGATATCGATCATGGTGACTAGATGTTGAATGTTGTAGGAGTATTGCTGATATAAAAATTTGATCAACTCCTCAAAAGTTTTGATAGTAGAAGGAAATCTAGAGAACCAATGAATGGCTTCTCCCCCCAAAGATCGAGGAAAGAGACGCATCAGATAAGTTGGTTCATGCATGAACTCCATAGATTGTGTATAGAATTCTCTGACATGATCTTGAGGATTAGAGTGTCCATCATACTTATCATATTTAGGCATCTCCACTCTTTTCGGGAATGGTGGCATGTACAAGTCTTTGTCAAATGGAAAAGGACATAGGGCCTCCATGGAGAACTCTTTGGGTTCCTTTTCTTTCTCAAGTTTATTAAGTTTGACTTGCATGGCATGCATCTATTTCATCATAGCTGTGAGTGGAGTGTCTTCCTCATGCATAATGATATCTTCAACATTAAAGTTGGGAGGAAGTTTACCTCCTTGATGATCTAATTGTAAAAAGTATGCCTCTCTGTCCTCTTTCAAGAAATGCTTCATCATTCTTTTGAAGTTATCATCGTTTTGATATTGAGCAATTTCTTCAGGTGTGGGTTCCTGATCTGCACCATGTTGAGATTGAGCTCTTTGAGAGCCAAATTTTTTCCTTGCTTGAGATATGGTAGGAGTTCTCCCTGGGATAGATCAAGGAGGAGTTTTTTTATTACCTCCATGAGTTGATGAAGGAGGAATGTAACTAGTTTTCAATCAAAAATTGCCAAGACCGTCATCTTTGTAAAGGCCAGAATTGTAGAGTTGCTCAAGAGTTAGAGCTTGGAGAGTATTTAGAGGTACAGGATGGAATACTTCTCAATATTTATTATGAGAGAGAGCTCTAGTTTCCACCATTAACCTTGGGTGAAACAAAAGAATATGATGAAGATAACTAAAGAAAGATCTGATTCAAGAAGATCAAATGATGCAACCTTGTCAAGGTTTGATTGATTAAAGCTTGGGTTAGATGTAAATGAAGGAGATTGTGCCCTGGATGTATGGGTAGATCCCCAAAAGATAGCAGACACAAGTTCACAACACTTAGCCTTTTTGAAGATGGATTGAAGATTGATAGTTATGACAAGGTTTTGACACAAGATGATAAAGACTCAAATTGATTAAATAGAAGGCTAAATCGGATTCAAAAGGCCACTTTAGGAAAATGATTGGATTCTTAGTAATTGCTTCTCTATTCTTGACATAGTGATTTTCTTGATAGACTCTGGAAATAGGCTAGAAAAGTTGGGTTTCTGACAGTTCTGACAACTTTAAATTTGGCTTTGATACGAGTTTTGAAATTTTAGGATGACTTTTGACACTAGAAAGGACTTTGCTTCAAATTTTGCAAATTTTAGGTTTTTAGTTTCAAATTGTTCACAAAAATGTCTGTCCAAATTTGAAGATTGTACCAGATTGATTTGTTTGTAGTAACCAGATAGATAAATAGGCACGCAAAACAACAAGCAAGTGATTTCAAGCATATCTAAAAATAATGAATAGGGGACAAAGCAACCCTATGCATGAACAATCAAGTAACTAAATGTGCTAATCCCTAAGAGTGCTACTTGTGTATGTTCCAAAAAGTTTTGCAATAATGCACATATTCCTAGAAAATGAAAATTTGGCCTCACTAGGGTTTGGAGTAATGGTCTGACTCTACAAATTTTGTGATCTCAAGAGGGTGAACTCCAATCCAGGTGCACCAAGGTTTTGACACAATCTGAGAACTTAATATTTAGGATCAGCTAGGGAGATCTGACAGCCCAACAAGAGACCACACCTATGAAGATTTCCTCCACAAGGACATTTATATAGTGGTTGTTGCTACCATGATGAAAATGGCTATTACTGCTTGAGGTTCTATCAACATGGTTGACCTAATTAAGGGAATGTCCACTATGGTTAACCCTCTCTAAAGGTGACTCACAAAAAAATACCACAAGGGGACTAGCTCAGATTCAAGGATCTAGGTTTCTGGTACTATCCAAAAAGGAAGTAGAGCATAATCCCCTAACCTCTTCACTTCACCAAAACAAATCAGACAGATTAATCTGACACGCTAAGACCAAGATTATCTCACAAAGATTTATGATGTCAACTACTTATGGTCTATCAACCTCTCTGGAGAGAGAATGTATCAATCAGAAGCTGAAGACACACAAATCTAGTAGAACATGAGACGCTCTCAGTAACCTCCCTACCTACAAGGGTTCCTTCATTGAGAAGAGTTTCACTGGAAACCCACTCTCTCAAGAACTATGAATAGTGTTCATAGGGCCTATTTACTATGTGTAACAAAGATGCTGAAAAGAAAATCTATGTTCATTTTTTATAGCCCAAAATGAAATCTATGATATGAAAGCAATAAAGGTCACACAAGCTTGACATGCAAGAGTTCTTTTTAATCCAAATCAAAATGTTATCAATTGAGAAGATTACCTGAATTCCTCACAATGCGCTTAGTAGATTCTTACCTATTTTTAGCAATTCTTCTTAAGCTTTCCAAACAGTAAATCAACAAGTATCCACCAAAAATAGAAAATCTCAATTGTTAGGGTTAACCATTAGTCCAAATCCAAATATCAAGTCTGGAAAACTGCCTAAAAATTTGAAATGACAATTGGATTTCTGATGCCAAAATTCATATGTTAATGGGTCTCTTTGTTTTCTTGAGTAGCTCTACTCTTTGTTTTCTGTACTTTCTTGTGTCTGCTTATCTGTGGGAAAAACACAAACAGGGAGTTAGAACACAAAATTTAATAATTTGATAGCAAAATTAAACAAAAAATACCAGGCAACATTTAACAGCTAATATGCATCATTTAGAAGCTAGCAGGAGTGATCAAAATACTCATAGGCGTAATCAGATTATCGATAGGTGTGATCAAAATATTCACAGGCGTGATCAAAATGTGCGTAAGCGGTGTCAGAATTCTCGTAGGTGGTGTTTCTCCTATTTGCACAAAATTGATGAAAAAGTGATGCTGAAAATATACAAAACATGATAAAAATGAAGAGAATGAGGCTCAAGGCTCCACGACGGGCGCCAGAAATGTGTGTGTGAATTTTGTACCTAGCTGTAGACACAACACTTCAGTAAAACATTAGAGGTTAGCTAAAATTAAAATCGTGCAATGAAATGAAAACTAAACTAACCAAGTGATTTACTGCCTTCTAGTAGATGCGAGTATGTATTCTTAGATTGGACCGAGATCAGTGACCTTGATGACACCTAAACGAAGGATTTGAATGCAAAATCTAGATATGAATTAGATGCAAATTAATCTATATTTTTGGTTTTTCTATGCAATAATATGAAAAATATTATGAATCTATTCTAGATGAAAAATTGATATGCTAAATAAGATATAATGATATACTAATAAGAATGATCTCACAAAAGTTGTTGATTCACAAAGAAGCTTCAATTCTTCAGATACCAATTCACCAGCATAAGTTTGCAAAATTATGAGATGATTTGTGAAGAGTTGAGCATTGATTTTATAGAAATCCAGGGCTTTGGGGATGCATGGAAAAAGACATAAATCACTCTAGTTGATTTTTTAGTCAAGGGGGAATCAAAGATAGTTAACTCACAAAAAATCATGCAAAAATAGCTTTTTGATTTAAATCAGAATTAAGATCAGCTTTTAACTCAAAATAGAGTTGAGTTTATTTTTAAAACAACTTGAATTGATTTTATGATTTATAGTTTAACTATTTTTTTGGATATGCATAATTAATTATGAATTAAATAAATAAATAAAGTGATTTATCCTCAACTTAACTGATTTTAAAATAAAATAATTGATTTATGGATTAATCAATTATTAAATCAAACTTTTATTCCAAAATAATATCATTAAATATGACAACTTGCTTTAATTAATTAAATAAGAATTTAATCAATTAATGATAGAAATTTTGATTTATTGTCAAATTTAAATAATAATAATTAGGAATAAATATAATTAAATTCAATTAAATAATTAATTGGTAGTATTAAATCTAATTAATTAAATATTCAAAATATTCAATTAATCAAACTTTAGGATAAATAGGATTTATCGCCAAATAATTATTAAATTAAAGATAATTAGGATAAATAGGAATATTACTAGGAATATTCCCCGACGTAGAATTTGAGATAATCAATTAGGATTCGATGATGTTCAGATGTTCCTTAGGTTAGGACTTTGATGTCGATTTTGTTTGAATTATCGATGTATGAGGTTAATGAACTTATAGCCCCTTTTTGGGGTATTACATCTGCTAGCAACTATCTTTTCTTGATCAGTTCCAATGAAGCTCCTCAACCACAACCTTTTCTCTACATCTAGAAGAATTCACAAATACAAGCTTGCATCTTACACACACACCACACTTTATTCTCCAAAAATTACTATTCTTTATACCCTATTACAATAATCAATTAGGTCATCCAATTAAGACTTCCGTAATGAACAAATAATTAAATATACCATTTTCTAAGATATACATGGTACCTTACATAATTATACAATAGTTAAAATACATCAAATAAACTCTAGGATTTGAAATCCATGTTCACCATCTTGACAACATGTTACACATCTTCAGTCGGCTCCAAATAGGTCTTTGCGAGACCACATGCTTCAGGTGATGTCACCATGGACATAGAAACTCCATAATCACAAATAATATTCTTCAATATGTCTTATATCATGCCTTAAGCTTGCATGTCACAAATCATGCTCACATAAGAGTTATCTTAATTGACTAACTCTGTCACTATCCCTTGTCATGGTCTAGTAACCAGTCTTCATTAAAAAAATTGTAACTCACTCCATTTTCAATATTAATTCAAGAGACCTTAGACATAAGGTCACAATGCATCCTTGTACATATTCCTATCTTTGCATGCTCTAAAAATACTGTAAAGTAGCCATACACTTCTATCAATCATCCATATATCACTGTTAACCAGTCTATCTTCCTTCATTGAAAACATATATTGGAATCAATGACAAAAAATGAGAGTCAACACATATTCTATAACCAATTCCAATAATCTCCACCTTTGGCATTGATGGAAACATATGAGAAAATCCATTAACCCAAAAGTACAACTTTCTCAGTGTCCACTTTATAATTCTCTCAATATCCTCTCCTCTAAAATAGTAGGGATTCTCAATATCCTCTTCCCTAAAACAATAAATATTTTCACTTAATCTGTCCCCCTTTGACATCAATGGAAAAGGGTTCCATTGTCCAATCTCTAATTATCTCATCTCAGGTGAAAAATCACCCAAATGTGCTTTGTTTTGTTCATGAGATCACTCCCCCTAAGGAGTAGATCCAAGCATCAAGTCCAGAAGTGATATACCTCTAAAAACCACTAGAATGATGTATTCCTACATCAATTAATTCTTACAAGGAGGGGCTCTCACCTCTAGCATACCTATGAGATATTCAAAGGTATCTTTTGGCAAAGATTTTTAAAATATGTCTATTATTTATTCCTTTGTGCTAATAAACTCCAATCTGATCTCTTTCTCTACTACCTTGTCTCTTAAGAAATAATACTTTATTGATATATGATTTTTTTTAAATGTATAACTGGATTCTTTGACATATTCACTGTGCTATTGTCATCACAATGCATAACCACAAGTTCTTCAAAAATTATTCCAATGTCTTTCATCATCTTCTTCACCCAAATAATTTGAGTGCAGTTTATAGGAGGGAAAACATATTCCAATTTATCAGTAGACTAAGCTATACAGTCCTACTTCTTACCTAGCCATGAAACCAATCTTTTCCCAAGGAAAAATGCATCTCCACTAGTGTTTTTTATGTCATCCACACTTCCTTCCCAATCAGTGCTAATATACGCATGTAACAAAAAATCATCATATTTTTCATACCATAATCCATACTCAAGTGTTTCCTTAAAGTATTTGAATATCCTTTTCACAACATCAAGGTGAGTCTTTTTAGGATTTTCTTGATATCTCACCACAATTCCAACAGTATTAGCTATGTCAAGTTTGGTATGAGTTATATATTGTAGGCCTCCAATCATTGATTTTTACTTTTTCTAAAAAATACTTCACTTTCATCAGTGTTAGTAAGTTTATAACAAGTAACAATGGGTGTTCCAATGGGTTTACAATCTTCCATTCTAAATTTCTTTAACATCTCTTTAAGATACTTTGTCTAAGAAATGAAGATTCAATCTTTGTTCTGATTAATTTGTAAGCCAAGTGATAATTTCATTTCACCTATCATTGACATCTCAAATTTATTTTCCATTTTCTTATAGAACTTCTTACTCATCTCATCATTGCCTCCAAAAACAATGTCATCCACAAAAACTTCAACTATTAGAATTCATTCTTTACTAGTTCTCAAATATAAATTACTATCAGCATTACCCTTTCTAAAACCAAAACTCAATAAATACTTATCCAATCTCACATACCATGCTCTAGGTGCTTGTTTCAGTCCATTCAATGCCTTTTTCCATTTACATACCATATCATCATTCATTGTCAAAGGAAATCCATCAAGTTTCTCAATGTAAACTTCTTCCTCAAGATCACCATTCAGAAATGCATATTTAACATCCATCTGATATACTTTAAAGTCTTTATGTGTAGCATAAGTAAGAAATAGTCTTACTATCTCAAACCTAGAAACATGAGAAAATATTTCTTCAAAGTCTATGCCTTCTTCTTGAGAGTAGCCTTTACAAATAATTATTTCTTTATTTCTTACAACTACCCCTTATTCATTCAACTTATTTCTAAAAATCCATTTAGTTCCTATCACATTCTTGTCTTTAGGCCTAGGAAACAATTCCCAAGTGTTGTTTTTATTTATATGATCCAATTCTTCTTGCATTGTTTTAGTCCAAGATTCATCCTTATTCATCAGTAGTTTTAGGTTCAACTTGATAAATCAAACAAATTTTATTCCTTAATCTAGAACTTGTAAACATTCCTATATTATTATCACCAATGATTTGATTATTAGGGTGGTTCTTCTTTACATACCTTGGTGTCTTTTGAATATCAGTAGTTTCATTCAGACATATTTCTATCTCATGATCAACTTCAAAATGTTCTTCTTGATTTGTAACAACTTCTCTGTTATCTAGATTCTGACTGTAATCATAAACTCTTTCCTAAATCTAAAACTTCTCATCAATTCTCACATTATCACTTTCAATCATCTTTCTCAATCTCATATTAAAACATTTGTAAGCCTTTCTCTTAGTAGAATAACCAAGAAAGATCCTTTTATCACTTATAGCATAAAATTTTCCTATGTCATCATCTCTTTTGATATAGAATTTACCAAATATTCTAAAATGTTTCACAGTAGGAGTATGATTAAACCATAATTCATAAGGAGTCTTACTTGTACCTTCTCTAATTTGAATTATGTTCAAAGTATAAACAACAGCACACACAAATTATCTCCAATGAATATGTGACACATTTCCTTCCAGCAAAATAATTCTAGCATCATCTAAAATTGTTGTGTTTCTTCACTCTGCAATCATATTCTATTGTGGAGTCCTAGGAACTGATGTTTGTCTATAAATTCCATACTCTTCACAGTAGTTATTAAACATATCTGAAGTAAATTATCCACCTCTTTCTGATCTCAAACATTTTATGTTTAAACCAGATTCATTCTCAACTTTTTCTTTAAAAATCTTAAATTTGTCAAAAGCCTTAGACTTTTCTCTAAGAAATGTAACCCACGTCATCCTAGAGAAATCATCAACAAAAAGTATAAAATACCTCTCACCATAATAAGATCTTGTTCTTGTAGGTCCATACAGATCTATATGCACTAGATCTAACTTCCCTTTAGTTGAGTAAGATTTTCTTTGAAAGCTTCTTTTAGTTTGTTTCCCCATTACACATTCTCTACACATGGTGTTAGATGGTTTTACAATATAAAGTAGGTCTCTAACAACATTTCTCATACTTTCTTTCACAATATTATCAAAATTCACATGATAAAATCTTCTATGCCATAACCAATTGTCATCAATCTTCACAAAAAAACAAGAAACCTCACATGTGTTTATCTCAAACACATTACCTCTTTCTTTAGTACTAGTTGCAATCAAATCTCTTGACTTTCTTCTGATTGAACATCTCACATTAATGAACTTTAGTTGATAACCCTTGTCAACAAGTTGTCCAACACTTAACAAATTGTGCTTAAGTCCATCAACAAGTAGTACATCATCATTATTAGTCTTACCATCCAGATAAATTGATCCTACTCCAATGATGAACTTAGGAACATTATCACCAAATGTAACCACACCACCATCATACTTTGATAGCTTAACAAACTTATTTTTATCACTAGTCATATGATGTGAACAACCACTATTTATGATCTATTCTAATTTTTTCTCAATATTTGAGACTAGGGATTTTTCTTCATGAATAGGTTCATCATCTTTAATATCAATAAAGCCAATCTCATCATAGTCTATTATATCATCATCAGAAACACCTTCACTAGCATAGTTACATTCTTTATCCTTTGAATAATTAGGTCTATGAAACTTAGGTTTTTTCTTAGGAACCATTTTAGGACATCTAGATTCAAAATTACCAATCTTATTTACATGAAAAATATTTTAGGGGTATTTTTTCTTCAAGCTTACCTTTACCTCTCTTTTCTCTTCTTGCAATCAGGGCCACCATCTCATCTAACTTCTTTTCTTCTTCATGTATCTTTTCCCATACATCAACATACTCACCAAGCTCTTCCCACAAATCATTTATGCTATTGCTCGCTAGACTTGATAAAGTCCTTTTGGCACTATAAAAAGTCACCTTAAATGTTGATTCAGGCTTAGGTAATGAATCTCCAAGTTATGCAGCCTCAAAGGTATTTAATTTAGCAATCAAAATCTCTTTGTTAAAGTTTGTAGTCAAAGATATGATCTCCTCTATCACTTGCACTTTAGTCTTATACACAAGTGTCAAAGATCTAAGAATCTTTGCAATCACTTCCTCTTCATTGTATGTGCCTCCAGAATTTATAATGACAATAAAAACCTATGTAACCCTCTATATATATGCTCTAACATTTTCATCATGTCTCATTCTCAAAGTCTCCATCTTTGTCTTCCAATTCTGTAACTTCTCTTGTTTAATAAATTTGTCTCCTTCATATAGTGCTTGCAATCTTGACCAAATTTTGTGTGTTGAATCTAATTCCTTAACCTCAGTAAATTCACCTTCAGAGAGTACATTAATCAAATCTTCCCTTGCAACCATGTTGCAAGAGAAAAATTTATTCTCCTCATCAATGGCACTATCCAATTCATCTTTAGGTTTGATCTACTCTTCTTTCTTTGTTATCATCCAGAAGTCAATACCCAAACACAACAGATGTGGTCTCATCTTGTTCTTCCAACTGTCAAAATTATCAGGATCAAGCTTTGGACTTTCCTTCCTATAGAATGCCATCTCCAAGATTACCTCAATCTATTAAGCTTTCTCTTTGAGGACCAGAAGCTCTACTACCAATTGTTAGGAATATAAGTCCACCAACACAACTGAGAGGGGAGGTGAATCAGTTGTGAAATAGAATATTAAAATTTAAACTTCATAATCCAAAAAACTTAATCATAATATAAACACAATTAATGCAACACCATAACACAATATTTTTTTGTCGAGGAAACCCTGTTAAAGGTAAAACCCCGATGGGAATTAGCACCCACAAATGATGTACTAAAAATATAGTATCCATGCTAAAAGATTTAGACCTATTAGGAGCTTATTAATGCATATAGTACATAGTTCCTATTAAAGGATAGACCATGTCAGGAGTCAAGAGAAATAAATGGTAATCTCACTTCCTAGGCACATTGCCTAAAGAAGGTTAAATCCACCTTCATGACTCACTGTCTAAAATACAATTGTATAGAAGATATACAATCCAATGAATTTTATACTAGAAATTTTCTTTTCTTGTTCAGTTCCAATGAAGATCCTCAATCAAAACCTCTTCTCTACATCTAGTGGATTTCACAAAGACAAGCATGTAGCTTGCACACACACCACACTTTATTCTCCAAACAAAATCTTCTTTATACCCTATTATAATAATCAATTAGGTCAGCCAATTAAGACTTTCCTAATGAAAAAATAATTAAATAGACCCTTGATAAGATACACATGATACCTTACACAAGTATACAATAGTTACAATACATCAAATACACTCTAGGATCTAAAATCCATGCTCGCCATCTTCACAACATGTTACACATCTCTAGTCAGCTCCAAATAGGTTTTCGCAAGACTACACGCTTCAGCAGATGTCACGGCAACCACAACAACTCCATAATCACAAATAATATTCTTCAATATGTCTTCTATCATGCCTTAATCGCATAGATCATAAATCATGCTTTCATAAGATTTATCTCATAAATACAAAGACTAACTTTGTCACTGTCCACTGTCACAGTCCAGTAACTAGTCTTCACTAAAACAATAGTAACTCACTTCATCTGAAATATTAAGCCAAGAGACCTTAGACATAAGGTCACAAATCATCCTTGTACTGAAAAAACTGTATAGCAATCGCACACTTTTGTCAGTCATCCATATATCACTACTAACCAATCATTCTACCTTCATTTAAAACATAGGGTGACAATAATGACAAACAATGAGAGTCAACACCTATTATAGAACCAATTCCAACACATCCATGATTTATTCCTAAGGTCCTTACCAGGACCAATTACAAACTTATTACATTTATTGCCCTTAAATGGCATAATGAGCTTTAATACATTATAATTTATCATATTTTCCTTTAATGGCTTCATGTCACCTTTATGGTTCCATGACATCTTCATGTGGTCCTTTGTCTTCCTTAGTGCCCCTACACCATACAAGTTCCAAGAAAGTTCAAGTTCTGAGGTGATGATAAAATGTTTTACCAAGATCTAAATTCATTGAATTAGTTTGTGAGGATGATCAGACAGCTAAGATAATCAAATGAAAACATAATAAAGGAGATTAAGAGGTGAAAAAAAGTCTATATAAAGGATGAAAGAGTATGAACAAAATTCTGGAAAGTTGAAGGGATGTTGAGTCACTGAATGATATAGTGAAGAAGGAAAAGGTTGAATTTTGAGTCAGAAAGATGAGATTGATGAAGTGTTGAAGCCAGTAGAAAGTGAAGGATTGAAGTGAAGATAAAGAGTGTACAAGGGATCTGATTATGCCAAAGATAGTTGCAGATTTACATGTCAATTTATTTAGTGTTTCTTATTAACATTTGTAATAGAAACATATCTTAATTGAGTGGACTATGGACCTAATAGTCTTATTATAAATCCATGCAATAGGTAACATTCTAGAAGAGCATTTGAAGACCTTTAACCAGGCCTATCCTAAAAGGGTGATGATCCTAACAGATCTAATGAAAATCCCCTAATAGGGTCACATTTAACAATGTGTATTGTAATCTTTAACAAGATTGGCTTTTAACTAAGCATACTTCAGAAGAGTATTTCTTTAGTGGGTGAAAATTCCAACAATGATTTTTCCCAAATTGGGTTTCCACGTTAAATACTTGTGTTATACATGTTGAATGTTTATTGTGAATCTTATTATTGATTCACAAATTTAATTTACTATTATTGGTTAATATTGAAGTGTGTTTGACTGAGTTGACACCGAGTTGAATTAGAGAAATTTTTTAAGGTACAAAGAATCAAGGATTATTGATTCATCAACCCTCTCTGTAATCCAATAATTGGTATCAGAGTTGAGTACTCTAAAGGGATAAGTTTGAAAGACTTGAGTAAAAGATCTGAAGCTGTGTAGGAGAGAAGTACCTAAGCTAAAAAAGAAAAATTTGTCTACATGGAAAACCAGGATGAGATTATACCTATCTAGAATTGGAGAATCTACACTCAGCCATTTGGACAATAACTACACTCCACCACCTCCTGGACCTATGACACTTGATCGGATGAGAGAAAAGTAGGAACACAACTTGGTAATGATTGAAATTGCTTCTTCCCTAACCAATGTTGAGTTCAATGACATTAAGGACTATATAATTGAAAAAGAGATGTGGGATAAGCTTGCACTTATTTATGGAGGTGATCTTCATGTACAAAAAGAAAAGTTTGATAGTCTCAGAGGAAAACTTGATGAGATGAGAATGAAAGATGAAGAGAACATTGCAAAATATAGTTTCAGAATTAAGGAATTTGTTAGTGCTATCAAAGGTGTTGGTGGAACACTAATTGCAGAAGAAGTGGTAAGCAAAATTCTGACAATTATTTCACCCAAGTATGCTATTTGAGTCTCTACTATTCATGAATTGAGATCCATACCTAATAACATTGTTACTCTTGATGCTTTGATTAGTAAGCTAGCTACATTTGAGTTTAGTAACTATGATCATAGTATACCGAATATTGAAACAACTTTTAAATCATCTTTAAGCACTTGTAGTTCAAGAAGAGAAAGAGAATCATAAAATTTCATATGGAAGTTTCTATGATAGTATCCTAACCGAAGAGAAAGAACAAGCATAGTTGGAAGCATTGTTGGCTAAGAGGCTACCGAGGGGAAAAGGAAAGTATAAAGGTAAAATACCTCTAAAATGGTTTAATTGCAACAAGATTGGCCACAATGCATCTAGGTGTCCTGATAATGATAGGAATGATAAAAGTGACAAAAAGGAGAATATATACCGAAGGTTTAGATATTTCAAGGATAAAGGAAATAAATCATGATACCTAGCTGAGGAAGGAATAAATGATGATGAATTTGATGACACAGAAGAAAGTGTGGAATTTTTCTATGTTTCTATAAAGGATGATTCAGAAGAAGAGAGGTATGAAGATGAAAAATCCCTTATTTATGATGTTAGAAAAATTGATCCTTGGATTATTGATAGTGGTTGTTCACATCACATGATAGGTAACATTGATAAGTTTGAAAATTTAGAAGATTATGATGGAGGATTTATTAGATTTAGAAATGATGGTCCATGCTCTACCAGAGGAAAATGATCGATTATGTTGAAAGAAAAGATCAAATTTGATAATGCTTATTGGGTTCAAGAACTAAAATACAACTTGTTGAGTGTTATACAATTGAAAAAAACTAGTCACCAAATGGAATTTTAGAATAGAAAAGTGAAGATCTAGGGTGTTGATGGAGATTTGATTGGAACCAGTGAAAAATCTTAAGGTAACCTATTCTACCTTGATATTGCTACAAAAAATTTCTTGTTTTTTAAAGTTGAGGATGTACAGTTGTGGCACAAAAGATTATGTCATGCAAATTTTGATAACATGATTAAGGTGAGAAAAAATAATAGAGTTGGAAATCTACCAAAATTAAGCAAGCCTAATAAAGTGATGTATAAGGAATGTCAGATTGGTAAGATGAAAAAATCAAGTTTCTGAAGCAATTCTTACTCATCTAACGGTATATTGGAATTAGTTCATACTGGTCTTTGTGGTCCTATGAGAATACAAAGCTATTATGGTGATCAGTATTTCATTTTTTTTGTTGATGAATACTCAAGGATGATGTAAATAATGTTTCTAAAAGAAAATTATGATGCATTCCAAATGTTTAAATGATACAGGGAAAGATTTGAGAAGGAAACAGGTAAGAAGATGAAATGTTTAAGATCAGATAGAGGAGGTGAATCTATCTCTAATGAATTTACTATCTTTTGTAATGAGAATGGAATCAAAAGACAAATATCTGCACCAAGGACTCCACAAAAAAATGGCATAATTGAAAGAACCTGAATAGATCAATAGTTGATTGTGCTAGAACATTATTGATTGAGAAAGAGGTTGCACAAACGTTCTAGAGAGAATCCATTAGTACTGTGTTCTACACACTCAACCAAGTACAATTGAAGAAAGGTACAAACAAAACCCCTTATGAACTCTGGTATAGGCATACACCAAATGTTAGCTAATTTAAATTTTTTGGAAGTAGGTGTTACATACTAAAAGATGCTAGGAATGGAAATTTTGATTCTAAAGGAGATGAAGGTATATTCATAGGATACTCCAAAAAGGGAAAAGCTTATAAATGTCTGAACAAGGCTACTAAAAAAATTGTGGGAAGTGCAAATGTGAGGATTGATGAATTTGCAGAAAGAAATGAAGAAGATAGAAAAAGGGAACAAGAAGATTATCAAAGATTTGTATATGTAAAGGAAGGGATTTTGGGTACAGTACCCAAGCTGCAAGAAGAAACCAAGGAGCTAGTTGAGCCTCCACTGAGAGAGGAAAATACTAAAGAAAAATCTACCAAGCCAATTTTAGCAAAATATGTGAGAAGACACCACTCATCAAGGAAAATTATTGGAGACAAGAATGTAGGAGTCATGACAAAAATTAAGTTAGAGGATAATACGTGTTTGATTTCTAAGTTTGAGCCAAGATTAGTGAAGGATACATTTGAAATGAAGATTGGGTTAATGCAATGAAATAAGAGATTGATCAGATTGAAAAGAACAATACTTGGTCACTGGTACCGAGACCCAAGGACAAGAATGTTATTGGTACAAAGTGGATTTTCAAAAATAAATTAAATGAGAATGGAGATGTGATAAGAAACAAAGAAAGATTGGTCTACAAAGGGTATACACAAGAAGAAGGTATTGACTATGCTGAGACATTTTCCCCTATTGCTAGATTGGAAGGTGTAAGAATCTTACTTGCATATGCTTCCTATGAAGGATTCAAAGTTTATCAAATGGATGTTAAGTCTTCATTTTTTAATGGAATTCTTGAAGAAGAATTTTATATTGAATAACTTGAAGGATTTTTTGAGAACTCTATCAAGGAAATGGTATGAAAATTGCACAAGGTGCTATATGGTTTTAAGAAAGCACCCCAGGCATGGTATGAAATATTACATTCATATTTAATCAAGATTTGATTTTAAAGGACACGTGACAACAATAATTTGTATCCAAAATGTGATAGTACTGATAAGATTTTGATTGATGAGATATTTTTTGATGATATCATATTTGGAGGAAATGAATCATTGAGTAAATCATTTGTTGAAGAGATGAGAAAGAATTTGAGATGTCCATGATAGAAGAGACAAAATTATTTATTGGACTAAAAATTCAAAAAGTGAGAGATGGGATCTAAATAAAACAATCAAAGTATATCAAGGAGATCCTAAAGACATTTTGTATGGAAGAGTTAAAACCAGTTAGTACATCGATGGCTACTAGTTGTAAATGTTGAAAGGAAGATGAGAAAAAGGAAGTAAATAAAACACTCTACTGATCAATGATTGGTAAGATACAGTATGCTATACATAGTAGGCTTAATATTGCTCATGCTATTGTTATTATTGCAAGATTTTTTTCCAATCCAAAGGAAACACACATGTTTGCAATCAAAAGAATATTTAGATATCTGAAAGGGACTGACGATTATGGTCTACTATATGTTGGGTATATTCTTAATTTTTTGAGGTGTGTGTCCAAATTTTGGGTTAAATCTCCTTACAGGTGTTTTGCTTGGTCTAGGGTTTGGAAAATTCATAAAAAATTATCGTAGCCAAGTTCAAAAATCCTTACCCTAGGTTTTTTTTTTAAAAATGTTGAATTCATGAAAAAACCCTCATGTTAGCCCTAATTCTTCTATTTCATTATTACCTTTTAGTCACTTAAGCAGATTAATCATGCACATGCTTAATTATCCCAAGTGTTCATTGAATCAGAAAATGTTATAGCATGTCTCATATAGTATTCAGTGAATCAGTGAACAGGTCAATCTTATGCTAAGTGTCATTTTAGTCATGTGGTCTCTAAGTCTCCCGATGGATACCTCAACCATTCAGCAAATTGGCGAATGTGTTTGAACCTTGTTATATGTTTTTCCTTGTCGCCGAGTCTCCAAATGTTTTGGTGGTTATTTTACCCTTTGCGAGAACTAGAGAACAAAGGCTATCTCCAGCTTGCTTAGTCCTTGGTAGTCATGTGTTAACACTCAGCAACCTAGTGAAAGCAATATTCACTCATTCTCTGAATCTGGCGGTCAAGGGTTATATCAAATGGAGAACTGGCAAATGCCATGGATTGGTTTCAAGATCAATGACTCTGTTTTAATCTCAAGTATCTTTTGGGTCCTACATGTTTGACTTGGTGAATAAGCGACTGAGTACTTGTAATAGGAGTCTCCAAATGTTTGGGTGGTTCTGATAGTTTGACCAAATAACTTTAGTGAAGGTAAGAGTTCTTGTGTTTGCTTATTCTCGGAGTAAGTTAGTGATGTTCTAATTGATCTAGCGATTTAGCAAATCATGTGGTCGCGTGTTCTCTAAAAAGAAAGGTGAAGGCTAAAAGTATTTGGTGAATTAGAAAATCAAAGGATTAGAAAATTTTTAAGTCTTCAGTCGCTTAATTGCATAATGAAATATTCAATGTTTCAAGTATTGCGAGATTTAGTGAACCCTTTGTTCACTGAGTCTCATAATCAAATGACTAAAGATCACATGTTTTAGTGAAATGGTCAACTAACCACATTCGCCAAGTCGCATGATGTTGGTGGTCAAAGCTACATGATTCAGTGATTCAGAGATAAGCTGTTTGCCAAGTCGCTAAGTATCCAAGCAGTTAGCACTAACATCTAGTGAATGAGCAAAGCATTCAGTTGCTAAGTCTCAGAATGAAGGTGACGGTTAAGAAAAGATTCAGTGATTCAAAGAGTAAAGGCTTCACCAGTTCTCTAAATAATCAGGCAGTTAAGTATTTCATTAAGCGAATGCATGAACCCTTTGTTCGCTAAATCTCCAAGAAGACTGACAGTTAGCTGGGACATTAAGAGAATGGGAGATGGCCTTATTCACTAGTTCTCCAAATGATAACTATAGTCAAGTGCTCAAATGTGATCATTTCAGTCGCTGATTCGCTAAGTGGATGAAGGGTTAAGGATTGCATTGTGAGAACCCGTGAAGGCTTTGGTCGCCAGTTCTCTAAATATGAACTAGGGTTAACATTGTATTAAGTGATCACGAGAGGCTTTCAGTCATTGATTCGCTAAATGGGTTCAATTGGAGAAGGTAATAAAAGAAAAGAAAAAGACCATTGCCTGCATGGATAAAGTACAGTGTCAAGCTGAAAAGTAAACTAATAAGCCATCCAGTTAGTTTCAAAGAAGGATTTCATGATGTAAATAGGATGTTAAAGTATAGAGTACTAATCATTGCCTTTTTGCCTTGCTTTTGAGTTTTTAAATCTATTTGTCAACATCTTTGCATCAGTTAGTTCTGATTTAAAAACTGGTGATATGTGAAATTGAATGTAGAAGCAATTAAGAATTGATTTGCAATGATTTTGGTAGCCGTACACATTTGATCTATATTGATAAATAAGCTAAGCTCATTGTTTCATGTGTCCAAAATCTGTCGAAGAGAATTGTGTCTTTCTGAAGTAGTTTTTGAGCACCAAGCAATTGAGTTTGCAGAGGGTTGAAGGTAATTCTATAGCAAGATGAGTCAACTTGAGAGGAGCATGGCATCTTCCAGCAATGAAGCCAAGTCTAAAAGTGGTGAAGACAAAGGCAAGCCTAACTATTCAGATGAATTTATGAAATTTCTGCCAGGATCCAGTCAAAACAAAAGAGCTCCCGATGATTTTTTGAAGATGTGTTGGGGCTCTGTAGGGATCCTATCATACCAAATAGTACAGGTTATACTATTTTCAACTTCTTTTATGGAAATAGAGATAGGCATGTTCCTGTGTGTAACGGTTGGGCTTTGGGTTTGGGGAAATTAGTTGTTCCTGATGTATTTTTAGATGTGGATCTAATTGTTGGACTAGCTAGGCATTATGACCCTATTTCTAAAACAATTAGAAAAGAGGACCATTCACCTTTGGTTACTCTTGATAGGGGTTCATTCATGAAAGCTTTTAATTTCTATACGTCTTCCTCCATCGAAATTGACCTGAGCAAAGAAAGGGAGAGGTACACGAATAACATAGGGACAATAAAGGACCAAATGACGAAGCACATTCCAAAGTAGGATAAATATATAGCTCCCCTCCCTACTCACATGAATGCCCCTTATCAATTTAAATCCCTCCAGCATTATATGAGGCAAACTTGTTATGGGTTGTGTAGGGTTTTGGGAATTGATGGAGATGCAAAGTTCTTGCCAGCTAATTTGTTGATGATAATCTTGGACATCTAGAATTCGTTGGTAAATACTGACTATGATTACATTCAGTATATAATTGATAGAATGCATGAGGGTTTGATTTCTATCAAAGAAAGTAAGAGTCCAATTAAGTTCATGCATTATTCATTGTTAATGCACTTGATTTTGTTCTTCAACATCAATAGCTTTGATTGGAACATGCTGAAACCAAGGTTTAACTTTGAAGGCCAGTATAATCTAGTACAATTATGGGTGAGGTTATGAAATTCTACTTCTAATGAAGGGGATTTTTGTGTTTTTTAGAATTTCATTGTCTTTCCAATTATAAAGATGTTAGGCATCAATGTCACAAGGCTATCCCCAAGGGTCCTTAGGCTCCTAAGACCATTGTAGTTTGTGGATAAGTGGGAGGGAGACCATAATTGGGGTGATTTTTACTTAGGGGAGAATTCTAGAATTTTGAGAGTCTACGATTGCCCCCAACCCCCACATCTATTACCAAAATTTGTGCCTCCAAGAGTTGCCTGTTTGGAATTTATTTGGCAGTTGATGTGCACAGATAAAGAACTTCTAGCCCCTCATAGGAAGGGTACATTCACACCTAGGCAATTCAATATAGGTGACTTCCTGATGGGAAAGAGGGCATTTCCTCAAATCACTACATGGTTAAATCAATTCAAGATGGTTACTGGTGCTTGTAGACATGTAGATCCTGAGGACTTTATCAAAACTGTCAGGATGGTTTATATTCCAAACATTGTTGTGATTAAGGAACATGAAGGTTTAGATGAGGAAGATGTAATCAAAAATATTATAGAAAGTGATGAGGTTAAAAGAAGATGGAATAGGTACTTTGATTTGATAGATTTATCAAAACAAGTGACGACAGCCCAACTTCCTTTTGAGGGTTTCTTCCCTAACCTTCTTTATCTAAAAAGAATTGACAAGATGATAGAGATGCATGACACTCTATCAAATCAGTTGGAGAAATTGATTGACCAGAAGCAGCCAAAGAAAAGGAAAGATTATTCATCTTCTGATCAAGAGGAATCTTTTGATGAATCCCCAAAGGGGAATAGCCCACCACAAGTTGGGGATGTATAGATTGTTGAGCCTTTTGAAGACCAGCTAGAAATAGAGAATGTCCAAGAGCCACCTTTGAAGAAGCAGAGACTTGAGGAAGGAGAGCCTTCCAGGTAGGGAAAAAAAAAGAGAATAATTGATAGAGCATTTTCTCTAGTGCCAAGTGATAGGGCTTACCATCACCAATTGAGAAAAACAATAAGAGCAGGCAAGAAGGTGGCCACTGATGAAATAGATAAGGAATAGTCCCTATGGTTAGAAAAGGATATCAGAGAAGTTTATCAGGAGGAATTTTTAAGTGATGAGCAAGGAACAAGCAACAAGAGGTGAAGAAATCTATGCCTAAAGGTGTGGAGCCAAGTGAAGAAACATTGAGAGATTTAGCTTCTTATGATCCTAGCCTAGATCCTATAACACCAAATGAAGCTAGACAATTGGTTAAGGCAAGTGGAATGTTATTAACTCCAGGATGGGATCTGACTTCTGCATTCATCATAGATGAAATAAGGAAACAACTACAAGGTAGCCTATCATATGAGGTTCACATTGGTGACATGATAAGAGGAAGTGGCTATGACCCTAAATCTCAAGTTGTTGCAATGTGGTCTATGGCCCCTAGGACCCAAAAGCCATCTCTATTAAGTATAGAGGATAAGATGGAGGGGAACACAATCATATGGACTATGCAGAATTCAACTAACCTTGAAGTTTCCAAGGCAGTGACTCATTGGGCCAATTTGAATGAGGCCAAGACAGCTCAGTTGTCTGAGAGGTATTCAAATTTGTTTGAAAGTGAAAACCTGGTGGCCAATGATAGAGACTTGAAAATGATGAAGATCAAATAATTAGAAGATGAGTTGGTAGAGGTAAGAGTCAAGCTTGAAGAAGCTTCAAAGGTAGTTCCTCCTCCTTCTTTGAAAATTGAGGCTCCTATGCAGACAGATTTTGAAGTGCCTGAGAGACCCACTAAGGACTTGGAAAAGATGAGAATAGATGCATCCCTAGATACTATAGTAAGAATTGTGCAATATAGGTAGGGTAAGATAAAGGACAAAATGGAATCAGTACATAAATCATTCAGCTTATTGCATCAGACTAATGAAAAGGTGAATGAGCATTTAATCACCTTGGAGCCACTTTTCAGTACATGGTCAGGAAGGAGTATATTATTTGACAAACTTGATGATTTGCAAGAATATAGGGCAGATGTTCCTAAAATAGTAAGTGAGGTTTTTGAGAAGATTGGCTTAATAAGTGCTACCTCAAAGTTTTTCAAAGGAAAGTCAAACCAAATAAAGGCCAAGCTGGCCATGTTTGATAAAGATTATAGCAAATATTTGCCTTTGATTTATGATGAAAATGGAAATGTGGTCAAGTTGGAAGAATGGAAGCTATCAATGGATCAGTTGGTAATTAAAAAGGATGCCTTCCTAAAGGATGATAATGCTTTAGACCTGGATAGATGTAATAATATCATTGATAGTCTTTTCAAGATTGAAAATTATTGCATACGGTTTGTGGTTGAAGCCAAAAATATAACTGATTCTACATGGGAGCAGCAGATCAAATCACTTCAGGAGTTGCAGAGCTACAACTAGCCATCTGATGATGATGTGGCAACTTGGGAGAAGTTAACAATAAAGAAGAAGAAGAAGAAGCCAGTTGTCCAACTTATAGAGGAAGAAGAAGAATAGAATGCACTTGGCACCTGATCTAGAGTTCAAGGGAGAGCATGTCCAAACAAAGGATGATGTAGGTTAGCTTGTAATGGTGGTCATCATTCATGCAAAAAATTTAGCAACTGCTCTGAAATATCCTTAGGCAAAGGTGCCACCTGCAAGATTGTTGGAAATAGATATTTGTAATCTATTGTAGCAATCAAATTTTGTTAGTTTGTAATCTTATTTTTAGTGCAAGATCTTTTAACAACCATCTAAAGCTTGTTGCATCCTTTCAAGGATTCCAAGATGGCTGACTAGTATATATGGAAAGTTTTTCTCATTAGAAAGGTGTGGTTAAAAATAATCTGTAAGAAAGGTTCTGAATACAAAACCTTATTTTTCTAAAAGTGAGAGGATACTATATCAATGCATTTTGACCATTAATACAAAATATTGGAGCTCTGTTACTACTATTTTGTTGTCTTTATGTATGGAATGTTTTAGTTTTCTTATGTATTTAAATTGCAAGGCTTCTTAAATGCATTATTCACAAGGTGAATATAGGGGTTAAGCTTAAGTTTCTTTCAAGGAAAGAGTAAAATCTTAGGGGAGATCTCTGGGAACAAATAATCCATGTATGAATTTGATGACAGTAGTAGGAATTAAAAGGATGGTATGTTAGGCATGTCATTTGAGTTTCAGTGTACTTGTTTGATAGTTATATGCAAAGGTAGGGTTTGACTCTATCACCCAAGTGGATAAGGCACTGGTTTTGGATCCATTTACACTGATTTTCCACCCAAAATATAAATAACTATTTCATTTTACTTTACTTGTACAATCATAATTTGAATCATCTATGACAAGTTCATAGATGTGTTTTGTAATGCTTTGTAGAAGCACTGAATGAGGTTAGCCTTCCTTGATTTCAACTCTAAAAAGAAGGATGAATATCCTTAAACCATTGTTTCATGTTGCTGCTTTCATGATTTCTATCATAATATTGTGTATCAGGATAATTTGGGCCATACTTAGAGTTCTCTCATCTTATTAAGTTGAGTTTGGAAGCAAGGACAGAGCAGTGAAGGAGCTAGTTCACAATTCAGAGCTCAATCAAACAGTGAATTGATATAGGTACACCCACCTGAGTATTCATACTCGAAGTGAAGAAGGTTTTCTAACCTTAATACCTTAGTGTTTGCATTTTGCTAGATTATGTCCATTGGGATTATATGAGTATTTGATAATCTACAGATTTGAGCACTAACACTATACAAGAAAGGAGGATATTTTGATCTAAAGGTGTACACTGATGCTAATTGGACTGGAAACATTGATGATAGGAAAAGTACAAGTGGCAGAGCTTTCTTTTTAGGAGAAATATTAGTGACATCGATAAGAAGGAAACTAAGTTGTATTTCATATTCTACTGTCAAATTTGAGTTTGTTTTTGTAGCTATGAATTGTTCAATCGTTGTGTGGATCAAATAGTTACTTGAAGGTATGCAAGAAGAGATTACTTATCCAATTACTATTTATTGTGATAACACTGTGCTATTAACATATCAAAGAATCTGGTGATGCATTCAAAGACAAATCACATTTCTATCAAGTATCATTACTTGAGAGAACAAGTTTAAGACAAGCATGTGATATTGGAGTATGTGAATTCAAAGGAAAGATAGCTAACATATTTTCCAAACCACTACCAAAGGATACCTTTGAGTGTCTCCAAGGTAAATTAGGGGTTCTTCCCCTATCAAATATTCACTAAGGTACAATGCATATTGCATCAATTCAAAGTTTTATTAGAATATCTATTTTGTGAATTGATGCTAATGTTCACTCTTTGGATGATGCCTCAAGTTATGAAAGATGTTTATGTATGCAATGAGAAATCAATACATTTGAGGTATGATTCACTTTCTAAAAAAATTCTTCAGGATTATGTGTCTTTGGCATTTTTTTCAAAGAGGGAGAAGATTGATTTCTAGGAGGGAGAATATTTATTGAAGGAGAAGATTGTTATTGATTACTACAACTGGTAGAGGGAGAATATGTATAGACTGAGACCAAGAAAAGAATAAAGGAGAAGATAAATCTCAGAGGGAGTAAAGGACAAAGACAAGTCAATAAGTTTTTTCATCATCAATTGACAGTGAGTGTTTCCATCAATGCCAAAGAGGGAGGTTCTTATTACAACTGATGGTGATGATGATGAAGACCAACTAAGATCAGAGGCATACAAGATAATAGAATGATTAGATTAGTTATTATAATTTCATTGATGTCAAGTAATTGATTTCTAATTTATATTGAGTTTCCATATCATTCAGAGTATAATATAAGTTTGAATGAGTAAAAGAAGAAGAGGAAGTGAAATTTTTTTAAGATGAAGAACTTAATTGGAAAACAAATAGAGATTAGACAATGTTAAGGTTATGATGATATAATTTTTTTATACCAAACATATGATTATATCAAGTTGGTAAAGAATATTAGTCAAGTTGGTAAGAAAAATAGTTTGGCTACCGAGAAGGAAAAATTAATTCGGTAAAAAGAAAGTAACTTTTGATAAAGAGAAAGGAACTCAAGAAATCAAGTAGAAGGTTTCAGTTACAGACAAAATTTAACCAAAACTTAGTTGAAAGAGAAAGAGTTAACCACTGAGAAAGGAACACAAATTAAATACAAAGATCAGAACAACATTTAATGATGACCTATGATGAGCTGGAAGATTATAATGATGAGGAAGAGTTAGTTAATGAGATCTACAATCAAGAAAATTCAAGGTAATGATCTATGGTATATATCTAAGTGGAAAAGAGAGAAGGTACAACTTCTAAGAAAGTTCAAGTTCCAAGGTGATAATAAAACATTTTACCAAGATTTAAATTCATTGAATTAGTTTTTGAGGATGGTCGGACGGCTAAGATTAATCAAATGAAAATGTAATAAAGGAGATTAAGAGGAAAACTAAAGTCTATATAAAGGATGAAATAGTATGAACAAAAGGATGGCAAGTTGAAGAGATGATGAGTCACTGACTAATATAGTGAAGAAGGAAAAGGTTGAATTCTGAGTCAAAAAGATGAGATTGATGAAGTGTTGAAGCCAGTAGAAAGTGAAGGATTGAAGTGAAGATAAAGAGTGCACAAGGGATTTGATTATGAAAAATACAGTTATAAATTTATAGGTCAATTTATTCATTATTTCTTATTAATATTTTTAATAGAAAAAGCTCTTAACCGAGTGAACCTAATAGTCTTATTGTAAATCCTTGCAAGAGGTAACATTTTGGGAGTCATTAGGAGAATCTTAAAGAGACCAAGGAGGCTAGTAACAACATTAAAGTTAAGGAGGATGTCTCTCATAATAGGGAGAAGGATAATCCTGATTCTTTGGTTGTTGGTGAAGATAATAAAGATGATGATGAGGGAGAAGATTGTATGCAAAATTAGGTGAATACTATTCTAAATGATAAATTAACTATTCTAAGATTAATATATCTATCTAATTAGCAAACTACAATGAAGAATACAATCAAAATGAAGCTAAAATAACATTTTACCTTCACCTACCATGTAGCTTGTCTCCATTGCTCTCCTAGCCTTGATTTCTTGAAGATGTTGAACTCTCAAATTTCCAAATGAAGCCTTTCCACAAGATGCTACCAAAGTGTGGAGATTTGATGATGAATGCAAGGAAGCTTAAAGCTTGATTATGCAACTAATGGATGGAATGCAAGATGGATTTGATGATAATATGGATACTTGAATGTTTTTAGAATGCTCGGATGCTTGGATTCTTGGATGCTTAATTGCTTGAATGCCTATCACAAAAATACCTATTATCTCTCAAAGGGGAAATTAGGCTCCTTTTATAGATTTTTGAAGGATCTACGCCTAGGTGGCACAATCCTACAGTGGAGAATGAAAGGTGGAAGATCCTAGGGCTAGGATTGACTTGGTTGAAGGAGTTGAGAGAAAGGATGATGTAGTTGGAATGTGAGAGGAAGAATAGGGATGATGTTCCTCTCACATTGACATGGAGGAGAACAAGGTGGAAGGAAAAGACACATGTCAAGTGTCTCACAAAGACCCAAGAGAGAAAGAGGGAGAGACATTTTCCTCATGAGGACTCTTTGCACAAGTGTCCTATGAGTCACCTTTTGACCCTTAGAGGTGGCTTGAGAAGCCCCTTAGGAATAAGGATTATCTCTTGACTTAGTTTAAGAGAGGACATGTGGTCATGAGACCAAGTCCTATGAGGCCACATAGCCCTTATCAATAGGACATGTGTGGGTGAGGATAATTACTAATAAATAATTAATAATAATTATTTATTTTAGCCAAACTGATGTGTCAGGTGACTAGGTAGGTGAGCTAAATTAGGGGACTTAGTCATATTTAGGTGATTATGTATTTAATTAAATCACTTTAATAAGACTAATCAGAAGACTTAGGATAGAGGAATAAACTATAGAGAATTTACTAAATAAATTAAATAATTTATTTAATAAATAGAGGAATAATTATTAATTAAATAATAAATATTTAATTAATTTATCAAGTCAATATTAATTAAATAATAAATATTTAATCAATTAATGAAGCCATTTTTAAGTGTATACATTTTGCCCCTCTTTGAAATAATGTGCATGTCACATTGTTTCAAACAAAATTTCAAGTATTTTGCCCCTGCCCCAGACAATGTCTGAAATGACCTAAGCATGCCCCCTTGAGAGATTGATTAACAAAAAAGATTATTTCTTTTTTTTTTGTATTGGATAATCAAGCTCATGAAAGAAACAGGAGAAAAGATGGGTGAAAATGGGGTGAAATGGAATAAAAATGAGAGGGAGGGTCCACACACCAAGCACATAGGGTCCACAGGCTATAAATAGGGCTAAGGGGTCCACAATAAGCTCATTGTGCACACTTGTCATTTGGAGATTAGAGCACAAGAGAGAGAAGAGTAGAGCCACCAGGATGTCATTCCCATTATCAGATCACCACTTTGAGAGGGCCAGACGCTTCCAGTGACCACCCAATTTGGGTGAGCTAGAAGGTGATTCAATCCTCTTTGTCAATTCGATGCCTTTGAATGATTTATAGTAGATTTGTAGCATGTTAGGTTAGATCTAATCTTACGTTTAGATTAGAAAAAAAATTATTCTTAGCTAGAATATGAATGCACCGTTGCAGCGCATGAATGTGCAACAATCAGCAACATTTGCACAGAAACTCAAAAGTTCTATGCATTCATTTAGGGGAATTGCACATTCATGCTAGAATAAAAAAAATTCTGTGCAAATGTAGATTAAAAGTGTGCATCGATTCTTTCGACGCATTGGTTATGAATTGTTGCACAAATGTGAAATAAAATTGCACAAATGTGAAAGATTATGGTGCATGCATTTTTCTGTGCTGCGCATTTGTTTTATGGATAGAATTTGGTCAAATTAGAAATTCAAACAGGTCAAACTAGATGTCGATAAGCCGATTTGATCTGTCGGTAGTTAAACTTGATCGATTAGGTCAAGATAGGCAACATTGTAGCATGGTTGCTAGTTAACCAGTCTTGATACTAGATGATTGATAAAATCATCTGTTAAAACACGTGATAGAACATGTTTGTAGTTGATATAATAAGATAGATAGATGTTGTAGATCAGTTTATCAAAATCTGATAGCTTGATTTTATTTGATTTGTATAGGAGGACATTACTGATATTCTGATGGCATGGGAGAGATATCCTGTCACACAGAATCTGAGACCGGCGCTGTCAAAGGCTGACAGACTTTTGATTGGTGCATCTGGCTTGTATCATGTGATTTACACGCCTAAGATTAGGGTGAACCAGAGTATGATGATGACACTTCCTAAGTGGTGGCTCTCAGAGATGAGTACCTTCCATCTTCTGACAGGGGAGATGACTGTTACACTAGAGGATGTATATCGCATTCTCTAGCTTCCTATCATAGGGGAGTTAGTACATTATGATTGACACGGCAGAGTGATGGAGTGTAGAGCCATCTTCAGAGATGATGAAATTGATGAGGGGGAGATCAGCTGGGAGGACATGGTGGATTTGTATGAGCCTCTACTAGTGGTACTAGCTAGAGCTATTGGGGGTTTCATTTTCCCTGATCATAGATCACATGGATTTACAGTTGGATGGGGCCACACTCTACAATGGATGATGGATGGGACCCATTTTTCTTTGGGGTTTTGTTTATTAGTGCACTTATATCATGATCTTCATCAGGTGGTGTATCATAGGCGTGCATCACTATCAGCAGGCATCACATTACTCCATGTTTGGGCATGGGAGCACATTGTAGTGACACGACCTATAGCCATTAGATTTCACGGCATGGGATAGCTATACATACATCTATATTCATCAGTTTTGTCTAAGGAAAAATTGGGACACTTGGAGTTCTAGCGGTACACCTTTGATACATTGGATTCAGTGACATGGAGGCCTTACCTAGGCTATGAGCCCTAGGATGATGAGCGGTAGTTGGGATTCTATTTTGAATCATGATGGCTGATAGGGTAGATGCCCTTTATATTGGAGACACAGGTAGCTAGCTAGGTTTTGTGCCAGTTTGGTAGGATTCAAGGCATGCCCTAGGGAGTGACAGAGTTCACTAGGACTCATCAAGAGAGATGGGACTGGGGACCTATGGCATCATTTGATGCAGTCTGATAGGAGTTTTTGGACATGCCATTCTAGGCATGGACTATGCGATAGGGTATTGTGGATCCTGGGATGATAGAAGATCTAGAGTAGTTCTTGAGAGACTTTCCTATTCCTCGCTTGACGGATCTGGTAGCTAGGCCACCAGAGAGAGATCCAGCAGATAGATGCCACAAGAGACATTGAGGGAGAGATAGGTGGGGATGAGGGAGAGGTGATGGCAGTGATGGTGGAGGAGGTGATGGAGGAGGTGATGGAGGAGATGGGGGGAGAGGTGATAGGGCTAGTCCTCGGATGAGAGGAGGTGGTGTGAGATAGAGGGTATTGATGCCACCCCTAGCTAGACAGGGACGGAGATAGCCTCTGGCATAGCCATCATAGGTAGCTGTACGAGATCCACTACAAGTTCTAGTAGCTCATGTATAGATACCAGCTACCCCAGTACAAGGAGCAGTTGTACAAGATGATGTAGACATTATTTTCTCAGGGTGGAGTAGTACAGGGTGGACAGATCCCTGATGATGGATTGGATGAGTAGGATGCCCCTATGGAGGATGTGGATGTAGATTCTCAGGAGCAGGCATCAGAGATGGATATCAGGGGATAGGATCCTTACTTACAAAGAGATGCTATAGAGGAGGAGGATCTTGATATAGACTCATTGCTAGTCTGACTAGCAATGACACAAGTGTAGGCAAACCATGTTCCTATTCTAGAGCAGTAGATTGAGAGGCTGGAGAGCCAGATGGGGCTACTTAGGCATGAGCGTGATGCAACCATTGAGAGACTTAGGGAGTCAAAGATGTTATTAGATGAGCTACAGTGCATAGATGATTTTGGTCCCCATGGAGATAGCATTAGAGCCATGATACATGCCAGGAAGGAGATATCCTACTGGCGAGAGGCTTACAGATAGGCGGTCCTAAGGGATCAATGGATTGGGAGCTACAGAGAGAGCTTAGTGCCTATTAGGACTATAGTTCATGATAGAGAGGCACCAGCTAGTGGAGGAGGTGTATCATCATGCCCTCCTAGAGCATCGACAGGTTTAGGAGATTAGGGTGGATCCTCAGCATTATGTAGTTCAGCAGCATGGGGCCACATTGCATCTCATAGATAGCGACAGACAGAGTCTAGAGGTAGTGGTTCATAGATTTGAGAGATCATTGTATACATTATTGTACCATGTTATCATTGTATCATTATATTATTGACTTGATAGACACTGACATTGGATATATTGTTATATTTCTTTATATCATTAGACATTTGGATAGTTTTATTGTGTTTGTATGGACTTTTTATGATTGACTCTATATGATGGACTCTATATATACAGTGATGCAATTCTATCATGATTTAATTTGATGATTTATATACATGTGCATACTGACATATGCAGGATGTGATGATTTACTTTAATATGCATAGAATGTATGGCTTAGAATGCAAAATGCTTTATATTCTATTTGATGCTTAATGGTTAATCATATGATGTTGATATAAATGCATGTCGTAAATGAGTTTACACTATACAAATGCTTATGTGATGACTAATTAAATGATGTAATGAACAATGTGGATAATGGATAATAAATGAGTGATGTAAATGAATGATGATTTGAAACACATGTAATGGATAATAAATAAATGATGTAAAATGCATATAATAGATAATAAATGAATGATATTAAAATGCACATAATAGATAATAAATGATGAAGGTAATAAATGAATGAATGATAATAAATGATGTAAAATTCATATAATAGATAATGAATGGAAATGATCATAAAATGACTAAAATATACAATAGTCACCTTAATGAAAAGATAAGGAAATGTGAATGACAACTATAACAAAACAACACATGAATCATGCATGTAATATAGATGGATAATATACAAATGAACATAACAAATAAAGATAATGCATGGCCTAAATGATTTAATGTTTGTAAGAGGCAAGATAAAACTCAATGTTTTTGTTGTCCAAATGCCCTCAACTTGAATAACAATGTATCAGACATAAGAAGAATGGACTAGGATCACAGATAACCTATAAGAAAGGTAACCTACAAATCTCTATAAAAGGAGCACTGATATGTAAGTCATGAACTGTTTAAATGAAATGCAATATGAAATGAATGTATCTCCACAACTTTAGGTAACATCTTAGAACTTCATAATAACTGGAACTTGATTTTCATCATTGAGTTCATTATGTTGCAAGAAAATGTAGGCAATCATGGTATAATTAAACCAGGATGACCTAAGCACTTCTTGCATGGAGTTTAATGTAGCAAACTTGACAAGCATCTAGGTATAATTGAACCAAGATGACCTGAGTTTCATTTGCATAAAAGACAAGGAATATTTCCCCCCTCCATCAGTGAACAAATATTTGGAGTCAAGGTATGTGCTGGTGTATCACCATAAATAGCATATGTAGAGCAACATGATTTGGATGTTATCAATACTATTAAATGGATGAAGGAACTTATGTGCAGACACCCCAATTATTTGTTCCTTCACTTTCATCAAAAAATATCCCACAAATAGCAATCAAATAAAATACCATGCCCCATCCTGGCTGTCCTAATCAATGACATATTTAGAGTTTCAAACTCATGTCAAAGATATCATGGAATAGCATAGGAAACATGATAATAATGAAATCTAGATATAAATGCATAATCTACAACAAATCATTCTAACATGCCTATCATGAATATACATTTCTTTTTCCAAAAGATAGTGTAAGATATAGTGATCAGTTCAAGTGATGATGTATAGTCAAGAATGATAGATAAAAACCCATGTTTCGAAGGATAGATTACAGATTATGACTCATCATAAAGATATCATTGTGAAAGAACATTTGATTGTGTTCACTTTGTTTGGTGAAAATACTCCATTGTGTCCTCTTAGATTCATGACTATCATAGATCCACTTCCTAAACTAGGTCAAGGACATGCCCCCAGCTAGGTGATGGACTGACTTATTATGGATGAAGAAAGACACAACAAGACTAAGATGAAGACCATGACAAATGATCAAGCTATGATGGGGTTTTATTATGGGTAGATACAATGGATGGTGTATGAACTAGCCATTTTATTATGATATGTACATGGTGGGTATGGGGACTGACTAGCCATTTTATTATGGATATATACAATGAATGGAAAAACTAGAAGAATCCTAATAGATAAAGGAGCTAACTTGATACACATGGTGCCTATTTCTAGGTTTTCACCACATGCTTTTATTGCAATTTTTCTTTTTCTTTTTTTTATGATTATTTGTATTTACAAAATATATACATAACCCTTGCATTGGGATTTCAAGGATAGAACTTCTTGAGATGGATACTGTCAAGAGGTTCATCCAAAGGATCTCCCTCAGGCGTGGACAATTGATAAGCCCTAGAACCATAAACTATTGTAACTACAAAAGGTCCTAACCAATTGGGTTCAAACTTGCCCTTCTTCTCATGATGCAATTGATTCTTTGGATTTTCATGAAGGACTAAGTCACCTAGTTGAAAGTCTCTGATCTTTACCTTGCTGTTATACTGACAAGACATACACTACTAATAGACTTTCAAATGATCATAAGCTCTCTAACGGTGTTCATCCAATAGTTCTAGTTCAGTCAACTGTGAAACTCTATAGTCTTCATCAAGAATCAAATCTTTGAGAGTGACACGAAGTGAAGGAAACTCGACCTCGAGGGGTAGGACTGCTTCAGATCCATAGACAAGGGAATATGGGGTGGCTCCAGTAGGATTATGGATGGAGGTATGGTAAGCCCATAAGACTAGATTTAGTTGGATATGCTAGTCACGGCCAGCATCATTGACAGTCTTTTGTAGGATTTTAACAATAGTTTTATTTGACGCCTCAACTTGGCCATTTCCTCAGGGATAGTATATGGTGGAATAGTTATGGGTGATATGGAATTCTGCACATAGTTCATCCATGTCCTGATTTTGAAACTATTTCCCATGATCAGTAATGAGATACATAGGTATACCATATCTACAAATAATATAATTTAGGATAAACATGGATATTTGTTTCCCTGTGGTAGTAATCAATGGAACGGCCTCAATCCATTTAGTAAAATATTCTGTTGCAATGAGAATCCATTTGTGGCCATTGGAAGATGGAGGATTGATAGCGCCCATGAGGTCGAGTCCCCACCGACTGAATGGCAAGATAGTTGTAAAAGGATGTAACTCTTGTGTTGGAGCATGAATAAGGTTTCCATGTATCTGACATTTCTTGCATGCTCTAGCAAAATGAAAGGAATTTGTTTCCATGGTAGGCCAATAATAACCCATACGCATGAGTTTCTTAGCCAAAGAGGGACCACTCTAATGTGTCCCACAAATACCCTCATGTACGTCTTGCAAGGCATTTTGAGCTTCATCATGCTCAAGACATCATAGGAGAGTACCGTCAAGACCTCACTGATAAAGGGTATCAAATATTAGGACATAGCGGGAGACTTGGCGGAGAAAATTTCATTTTTGATTTCAGGATAGGTCAGGGGGTAGGATGTCATGTTTCAAATAGAAATAATTTTTTCCATAGGTTGGGGAGTCATGTCCAATAAGATGACATATAATACTTGTATCAGGATCATCATATGTAGGACAAGTTAGGGATTCCACCAAGAACTCAAAACGGACCTTGGTATCTTCTGTATCAAACAAAGAAGCAATTGTTGCCATTGCATCGGTAGCCTTGTTATCATGCCAAGGAATCTACTCAAAAGTGATGACTGAGAAATATTGTTTGAAGTCATCAACCATATGTTTATATGGTAATAAATTATCATCTTTAGTCTAATAATCATCATTAACTTGGTTTATAATCAACTGAGAATCCCCATAGAAATTTATTTCAGTTACTTTCCATTGTAAAGCCATCTTTAACCCAATCAACAAAGCTTCATATTCTGCTATATTATTGGTACAAGGAAAGAGCATCTTGTAAGATTTTAGAATTGTGTATCCTTGCGGTGTGATAAAGAGAATACCAGCTCCTGAACCCTGTTGAGTATACGATCCATCAAAATATAGTTGCCAGGTTTGTGTAGATAAAGCCAAAATGTGTGCATCAAGAAACTCTATGTATAGGTTGGTCATCCATTAATGGAGAATCTACTAGCTGATCTACTATCACTTGACCTTTGATAGCCTTCCTGTCTACTTATTCAATATCAAATTCACTAAGTAGCATGACCCACTTAGCTAATCTACTTTCAATGCTATTTTTCTTAATAGATACTTTAAAGGATCAATCTTTGCGATGAGCTGGATTGAATGTGACAAAATGAATGTCATCACTTCTATGATGCAAAAACAATGGCCAAACATGCTCTTTCTATAGGAGAATAGTTTAGCTCATATCCCACTAGGGTGCAACTGATATAATAGATGGCTTTTTCTTTTCCTTCATGATCTTGCTGAGCCAGAAGAGCACCTAGTGAGACTTTTGTAGCTAAAATGTAGAGCAAGAGTGGCTTGCCCAGAATTGGTGACTTAAGAGTTGGAGGATTTGCCAGATATTGCTTGATTTTATTGAAAGCTGCTTCACACTGATCATCCCATTGGAATAAGATATTTTTATGCAACAAATGTTGAAAGGGATGACTTCCATCTGCTAGTTGAGAAACAAATATTCAAATGGATTGGAGATGTCCCTACAAGGATCTTAACTAACTGATTTTAGTGGGGGAAGCCATCTCCATTATTGCTTTAACTTTTTTTGGATCTACTTTAATTCCTTTGGCTAAGACAATGTACCCTAACAGTTTACCGAATGTGACTCCAAATGCACATTTCTTTGGATTGAGTTGAATTTGATACTTTTCCATCTGAGTGAATATTCTATCCAACACTCTCAAATGACTAGCTCTATCTTTGGATTTTGCTAAAATGTCGTCAACATAATCTTCCATAATTGTGTGCATCATATCATGAAAGATTGTGGTCATTTCTCTTTGGTAAGTTTCCCCAGCATTTTTGAGGCCAAAAGGCATCACATTCCAGCAGTATGTACCCCATGGACAAGTAAAAGTAGTCTTCTCTTAGTCTTTTAGTGCAATCTTGATTTGGTTATAGCAAAAAAATCCATCCATTAATGATAACATCTCATGCCCAACTATTAGATCAACAATAATGTCAATATTTGGCAGAGGAAAGTCATCTTACGGAAAAGCTTTATTAAGATCTTGAAAATCAATACAAATCCTGATAGACTTGTTTGGTTTTGAGATGGGGACAATATTTGAAATCCACTCAGCATAATCAATATATCGAATGAATCCAACATCTAGGAGCTTCTTCAATTCTGCTTTAACCATTAGTGCAATGTGGGGGTGCATCTTGCAGAGCTTCTACTTAATGGGTTTTACACTTGCTCTAATAGATAAATGATGCATAATGAGATTTGGATCCAGGCCAGGCATATCAGCATAGGACTAGGCAAAGTTGATTTGTCTTTCTTTGAAAAAAATTTCAAAAGCTTCTTTCTCTAATTCTGTCAAGGATGCTGCTACTTTGAGGATGCGTGGATACTCTTCTATTCCAATGTTAAGAGGTACTGTTGGTTCTATAAGAATAGCATATTTCTCTCGATATAGATAGTTGGGAAGAGTGTTAATCCTTCCATCATCAAGCACCTCAGAGAGGTTTTCACCATCATATGTGTCATTTCTTTTTACTATTTTTGGATCTAACACTGCAACTAAGTGATTTTCACCATTAGATCTATTGATTATTTTAATATTTTTATGACTGAAAGGATTGGCACTCTCACCAAAGTAGGCCATGTCATTGAGTTCTATCAAAAATCTTGACTTGTGATCTCCTGATGGTAAATGATCTCTAATTCCAAGATAGTCAATGATTGTGTCATCATTATGGAATACATCAAGTTTTGGATTATCATGAGAAACCTAATCAATAAGCTCAGGATGTACAAGGGGCATTGGATCATTCAGGTCAGTTTCAAAAGAAGAAATGGTATTGATGGAAAAATTGTCAAGGTTTATGATGGTATCAGCGAGGTCTATTTCCATACTCTCATCCAATTCATCTATCACAAGATAAAGGTCACTTTCCTCACAATCGACAAAAGTAGTATCACGTTGGACCAATCCTAGTGATTCAGTCTTTGAACTCTCTCCCTCATGTTAATTGTTGCTATGGTGATGGACAACATCAACTCCTATTTCTTCAGTATAATCAGATAGTGAATCCCATTCATAATCATTTGAGTCAGAATGATCATTATCCCCAAGTCTAACAATGATTCTCTATGCTATCCTTTGTTTCTCTAGATCTACATACATACCATTCTTTCTGAATTGTAAGGTAGGAGCTTTAGATATCTCATGAAAAGGTGTGACCATTGCTTTTCCTTTTTGTATCCTAATCATGTAGTGTCTCTTTGATAGTTTGGATTTTGCAAGATCAGTTTGATAACACCTTCTCTTTGTAACCCTATAGGTCCAGCACCTTGGTATCCCATCTTTTGTAGCAAATTATACCCTTTACCATAGACATCAAGTGATATATATTCATTTTTGATATCCTCTTCATTCTTCTATGACTTAAGCAAATGATTAACATTACACTCAGCTGCCTCTTTGGATATTGTGCCCCCACTTATAAATCTCTCATTAAAAAGTGTTGAAGGGGGTTATGATTGTTGTTTAGTGATCAAAGATCTACCATATGATCTAGGAGATAAAGGTAACTCTGTGATGAAAAGAGCTTGACCTAAAGTGTATTCTCCCATACTTCTTTCTTTTATGTCTATCTTGATTCCATTTGATTTAGAAGTTGATGCTATATTACTAGGATCACTGGGTGTAATTGTAGAAGATCCAATACAGTTATAAAGTATCAAAGAGTCAGATGTCTTCATAGAGCTACAATATTGGAATGGATTAGTGTCTCCTTTAATAGTGACTTCCTGACCATTATGAGGGAATTTCAAGCATTGATGATAGGTTGATGGTATAGCTTGCATGGAATGAATCCATGGTCTTCCCAAGAGAATGTTATAAGCAAGATCCATGTCTAAAACTTGGAAAGGTACATCTTTGATTATAGGACCTACTCTAATTGGTAGAAAAATAGACCCCTTGCATGACCACTCTTCCTCATCATAAGCTTTTATCATGATTTTCTTCTTGGGATCAACAACATTTTTAGAAAATCCCAATGCAAGGACTAGTTCTAATGTACAAATATTTAAGCCAACTCCTCCATCTATTAGTACTCATTTGATTTTGTGACTCTGGACAAGGACTTTGATATGTAGTGGAGCATTATGAGGTTGGGTAATAGCTAAGTCATCATTTTCAGTGAAGGATAGGTAATGCGGGGTCGTTATGAGGCCCACCATAGCTTGAAATTGATCATGATCTAGATTTGTGGGGACTTGAGTCTCTAAGAGAGATTTTTCAAGGATATCTTTATGAGATGGGGATAGATGAAAAAGTACTAAGATGGATATCTAGGCAGGTGTTTTCTTGAGTTGTTCCAAAAGGTTGTACTAGTTGGAAATATTTGGTGTAGACTTTGGGACATAAAAAGACTTGTTTTGAGGTGCATTTGGTTTAGACTGGACTCCTTGGAGAGTAACTTTGGATTGAGCATGAGTAGTAACATGGATTGGTTGACTCTCTAATTTTCCTTTGATGGTAATGACATTGGCATAATACTTAGAAGGATGACATTCAGAAATGTTACCAACATATCGATAGGGAGTGGAATTATAATGGGCTTGATTGTCCCTCTTAGTGTTGGAAGAACCTCCTTTTTCATTCTCAAGAAGTGGAACTTTGAAAGCCGTATGTGATTCATTTGAGGTATGTCCATCGACACCAATTTCACCACTTTCAATTAAGTCTTGAACTACATATTTGAGTCTTAAGCAGTCATTGGTTTTATGTCCTTTTCCTCTGTGAAACTCGCAATAATCATTCGCATTCCACCAAGAAGGTTTTACTCTAGGTTCAAAGTCTTTCATTTCAAGAAATGTAATGAGTTTCTTTGTGATTAACTTCCATAATGGTGATTCGAGGGATTCCCCTAAAGGAGTAAAATTTCTTCAAGGTGACATAAAAGGCAATCTTGGTTTAGATGAATCTTTGTTGGTGTTTTGATTTGATGATTGATTGTTATAGGTTCCTTGAGTAGTATTGGCCTAACTTGTGAGATTGAGAAGGGGTTGTGTTGGTTTGACATTACGATTATCAACAATCCCATCATTGACAATGTTTTTGTTTTTATTCCAAAATTTTGTTTTGTCATTGTTGTAGTTGTTGGAATTGGAATTTGAGGACCCAACATTGTCTTTGGAATAAACTTTGATCTCACCTTTTCAAACCATGGCTTCTTCAATTTTGATACCATTTTCGATGAGCTTATTGAAGTTTGGTGGACATTGCAATTGTAACCTATAACTCATTTCTAGTGTAAGGTTATGCACAAAAATATCCATCTTTTCTTGTTCAAGAATCATTCATGGATATTTGGCAAATAATTGACGCCATCTTTGCAAAAAAGTAAGGAAGGGTTCTCCATTCTTTTGATGTGCATTGCAAAGATCAAGCATAGTGACTTCATGTTTGATGTTATATGAATAATGAGTCACAAATTTTTCAAGAATTTCATTGAAAAATTTGATGCCTGGGGGTAGTTTGGAGAACCATTCTATGGCTTGTCCTCCTAAACTTCATGGAAATAGTCGCATAAGATAAGTGTCATTTTGAGCAACTTCAATACAAGCAGCATAAAACTCATGAATATGGTCTTGTGGATCCAAATTCCCTTTTTATTTGTCAAGTTTTGGTACCTCAAAATGAGAAGGGAATGGAATCATTGCTAAATTCTTATCAAAATGATAAGGACATATATCATCCAAGGAATACTTCTTAGTTGATGATCCAGTTTGGATGTCATAGATTTGTTGTTGAAGCATCTGGATTTGTTGTAGAATGGGATCCAAAGATAACGTGTTTCCCTAAGTGTTTTGGGAAACATTGTTGTGGGAAGCATTGTTTTGAGAAGCATGGTTTTGGGAAGCATGGTTTTGCTAATCATTTTGAGAAGCATCAGATGGTTGCTTGGTTTCTTTTGCTCCATGAGTATCTTGAGAACTACTAGGAATTTCTTGATTGGTTACAATAGTTGGTTCTCTAAGATGAGAGATATCAAAATCACTTGGTAGTTTGGGTCCTTGTTGAGAAAGCATGAGGAAATACATCTCCCTATCTAGGTCTAGGAGTCTTTCCATGACATGATAAAATCTAGGGTCTTGTGTAGCATCCCTAAGTTCTTGATATGTGGGTTCCTCTTCGGATGTAAAAAGTGAAGTTTTCTTAGGAGCTTCCGGCCAAGGATTCTCATCATTACTTTTGTTTCCTTTCATTTTGTCTAGGGATTCTGAATCAATGGGTTGTTTTAATTTTTGAGATCAACTTTGAACCATAAAATGGGAAAACTGATTTGGGGAATGAAAGATGTTTGATGAAAAGATATGGAAATGGTGTAAAGAAAAGATAGTGAAAAGGTGTTGAAAAATGATGAGACAACTTGATAAAATCTAAGTCAATAGGAAGTATAGAGTTCACTATGATATGACAAAGAAAATCAAGAGATAATAACCTAGGTAAGTTTGATTGAGGATGATAGATCCTGATAGGATAAACTCACAAAGATCAAAATCTGATAGATAGGGAAATGTTTCAACACTAGATTTGGAATTTTAGAGGATTAGAAGAAATGATTTGATGATTTTTGGTGAAGAAAGGTTGATGAAAATTGATAAAAAGTGATGAAAATGGTCAAACTAAAGATTAGAGGTCTATGTATCTTGAATGTTTTTCTAGAATCTTACTAAGGACAAAAAATGGGTATCTGAAAAAGTGATTCTCCTATTTTCAAAGCTTGTGGAAATGCTCACTATTGTAAATGTGTAGTAACAAATGTGCAGGACAGATTGATAAATGTGCAACAAAATGAGACAGATGTGCAACAAGTTGTGATCGATGCAGGGAAAAATTATCAAATATGCAAAACAGTTTAATGTATGCGCAACAAATTGGTATGAATGCACAGGTTTTTGTTTCTGATTGTTTTGGACTGCAAGATTTGGAAATTTTGTCTGATTTTCTAATGTTTTCTAGTTTTTGGCAAATGAAAAATGCATAAACACACACACGCAAGATAGAAATGATTTTAATCTAACTATGCTAATATGAATGCACAAACACGCTTACAATCCTATGGTTGGCAAGGATGATATCTGTTGAATCCCCACTGGGATAATAAAATTCAGCCATGCAAATTCACATTGGATAGCCTAGGAACTTGGAGGCATGGGCTCCTCCTTATAGTGCACTCACTTCTCAGGTACACCAAGTTTCGAATTCAATGGGTCACTACTTCCCAAAGAACTGCTATCTCTACTATGAACCATGAGTAATGTGGGGTGTCTTCACGAGCTTGGGTGACCCCTTGAGCCAGCAAATAGAAGGTTTTTGGCCACTATAAAAAAGCTTTAAGTAAGGACATCCATTCAAGTGGTTGTGATCAAGTCATTTTCCCAATTAAGGGGGCTCTCCCAACCCTTTCAAAGCAAGGCTTTCACCTCTACTAAGTAGGACTTTAGCACACCACTAGGGTACTGGAGGAGATTTTGGTTGCCACAATGAATTCACACCTGTCTAATGTGAGACTAATCACACTAGCATTTTTTATATAACAGTTTGGAAGGGCTTGGTGTTATCCTGTTACCAGTTGGGTCATTCCTTGGGGTGAGTACCTCTTTTCCCACCAACAACCACCCTCTAAAAATTATAACAAATTCTCTTACACCCAAGATCCATGAATGGTGAGGGGAGAGGATACGTTGTTATAATTTTGGGATTACAAATAGCTTAAAAAGAAAAACATAATAGACACTTGATTCTATGCTAAAGAAGACACACAAAGAAAAAACATGTCTTTTTTTAAGCCCAAACGTGATTGTAGTTTATTTTGCAAACCCCTTGGCAATCTGCAATCAAACTGTTAGAAAAATTTTAGCAATGGGGTCTTCAAAATTACGTCCTACAAAAATAGCCTAAATACTAGCAGAACAAATAGACACTTGTTAAAAAGTTCGCTAAAATGAAATCTAACAGAAAACTAAATTTTTCTATAGAAATAAATAAATGTACAGAACAGTGAAATAAATGCACAGCAAATTTGAATGTATGTGCAGAAAGCATGTATCTGTAGCAAAATAAGATGGATGCGCCAGGATATGGAATGAATGTGTAGAAAGTATAGATGTGCAGCAGAAAACTATGTATGCGCAAAATGGTTGAATGAATGCACAGGAATTTGATAGAAAATGAAAAGTCAGATGGAAAGTTGTGGCTGTGGTAACAGAAAATGTATGTGCAGCAGAAATTAACAGATGCACAGGAATCATGGATGGATGTGCAAAAATAACCTATAGAAAAACCTACACACAGAAAACTAAAAACTGAAAGTGAAAAATGTGGGTTGCCCCACGGTGGGTGCCAAAAATGTATGTAAAATTAGGTGAATACTATTCTAAATGATAAATTAACTATTCTAGGATTAATAAATCTATCTAATTAGCAAACTACAATGAATAATACAATCAAAATGAAGCTAAAATAACATTTTACCTTCACCTACCATGTAGCTTGTCTCCATTGCTCTCCTAGCCTTGATTTCTTGAAGATGTTGACCTCTTAGATTTCCAAATGAAGTCTTTCCCCAAGATGCTACCAAAGTGTGGAGATTTGATGATGAATGTGTTAGAAATAGGGAATACTGAGAGGGGGGGGTGAATCAGTATTCTACAAACTTTATCTTTTGCCCAATTATGGATATAATAGATTATCTTTATACATGCATAACATAAGAAGCTAAACAATATGCATAGCAATGGAAATAAAGAACTCATAACACATGATATGTTCTCAAGGAAACCCTAGCCAAGGGAAAACCCCAGTAGGGATGGTACCCACAAAGATCCACTAATCAAAAGTATCTTGTTAAGGATGTTGACCCTGTTAGAAGTCTATTACAAGCATATAGTGTATCAGTCCTGATTAAGGGACTATAGGCCTTGTTAGATGCCTCAACCCTATTAGGAGTTGTCAATACAAAATCTGATTACCAGATGAGCCCATTGCCCAAACAAGTAATGTACAATGTATACTTATTACAAAACTGGATTAGGTTATATAACCTTATGTTGCTTGCATCAATATCTTTTCACTGCTCTTACATTCACATCATATCATTACAATATTTTCATTATGTCTCTCTTCTTGCAATTACATATTACATATATATAAGTTATTAAAGATAATAAATTTACATGGTCGGCTTCCATATATCTTTATCCAAGAGTTAATATCTAGGATTTCATCCCTTTATATTATTAAGTCATTATTTTGATAAATAAAATAATCCCTTAACTCTTTACCAATTCTGCCTTCATATTTTGTCCTATTGGCTTAACATTATCTTCGATAAAACTATCATAACTAATTCTGTACATGCCATACTAACTTGTGCTCTGAGATGGGTCATCATTAGTCATCATAGAGTCTATGTTCAATTGCACAAGCCTTGAACTTACTCCTATCAATGTCACAAACAAAAACTGTATCCTGGTGCACTGGTGAAAACACTGTCTTACACTTAGACAAATTTGCAATGCGCTCTGCTATACTTTCTCTCAGACTCATGTGATCTTCATGTGGATCATATGTTTCCATAATGACAACATCTATGTACTCACTTCAGCCAAATTGCTAACAATCTCCCCCTTTGTCATTGGTGGTAACATATGAGAAAATTGGCTAAGTGTACAAGTCAAAATCTCAAAATTGTATCAAAATTGTGGCCATAGTATAGAATATGTATACTATCCTTATAACTCCTCAAATTATAAACTCTAATACAATGCTCCCCCTAAGATTATCAATCCTTATCAAATATATCAATTTTCTACTCTAATATCTCTCCCCCTTTGACAACAATGACAAAATAAGGTAGGGAGGATTACAAAATTGTATCCCAAAAAGATTATACCTTCATTTTATTTTTGCAAAGCCAGTAGGCTTGCAACACAATCTGAAAAATCAGCTTGCATAGCTTCGATCTCCTTTTCCCATGAATTCTTGATGGAATTTGCCATATTGAGTAATGTGCTTAGTCCATATGCTGCTATTTGACAAGCTTGGAGCTTGTCAAATTTGAATTTCTGAAAGGATGTCTTAGCTGTAAGACATTCTTCTAATTTCTCTTCAATGATACTCAACTTCATAGAGATGTGTTCTCTCAAAAGAGTGAGTCTCCTCATTTTTCTATTCCTCTCATCTTGCAATATTCTTATTTCATCATAAAGCTTCTGAACTTTCTTTTCAGCATCACATACCTTCACATTAGGTCTAGAGAGAAGGTTACATTCATTCTGAATCTCAACTTCCTTCAACTTGATCTTTTTTTCCACTTCTGTAGTCAAAATCTCTGGTTTTGTACACTGTATGTACAATGATTTTCCTATCTCCAAATGTTTCCTCAAGTTCTTGATACAAATATCAAGACTGCTAATATCATTCCTGATATTCTGACTTATGTTCAAAAGCATTTTAGATTCATAAGCTTCTTGAGCTCTCACTTTTGCAATATCAGATAGGTCAGTGAATTCATTGTCAAAAGTGCTCATTACCTTCTTAGCTTTCTCCAAAGGGTCTACCTCCATGATTTGTGTAGTTACAATGCTTTGTAACTTCTCAGTAAGGTCCTTCAGACTCTCTTCAAGATTTTTCACTTTCTTGTTCTTGCCAATGATTTTATTCAACGAAGTGATCAGTTCCAATTGATCATCATCATCAACTTCCTTTCCTAAATCTTCAAACAAAGATCCAATTAATTTCCTCTTTCCAGTCTCAGGAGTAAGACTGATGTCTTCTGTGGTAGGAATGGGTGCTTGAATCTCAGTCTTCTTAGGTTCTTCACTAATAGATTGAGTCTGCTATGCTTCTTCAGTTCTATCCGGTTCATCAAGAGTCAAATTGTCAACAATGTTTGCTAAGTTATTGAATACATTGTCATCAATATCCAAGGTGACCTTAGTACCTTCTATATTCATAGTTTCATCTTCAATGTTAATAGCTAAAGGAGAAGGAATATCCTCTTGTTCAGCTTCAACTGCTTGCTCTGCTGCAACCAATGGCTCTCCCATGTTTTCTACCATGACCTTGATTATTGCCTGTTCTGTATCTGAATTAACTTCTTCATATCTGCCTCCCATAATCAAAATGGTTCTCCTTTTGGTTCTCAAATCAGTGCTTAAGGCCTTCAATATCTGCTCCAAGTGTTCATCATCTCTCACATCACAAAGCTTCTTCACAAGATTCTTTCTAATATTGGTGTCTTCTTCAGTTGATCTCTGCTTTCTTTTTAGCAGTTTGGTGTATAACTCATCAGGTATTTGACCTTGAATAGAATCAAATTTCTTGTTTTCCAAAATCATATGCTTCACAATAGAATTCTCCAAATTAAGTCTGTCTGAATAATCATAAAGACTATAGTATTTGTTCATTCTGGTAAAGTCTCCATTTTCAATAATCTGCTCATTAAGCTTTTCAACTTTAGGTTTCCAAGCTTTCTTCTTAACTGTAGTGTCATCATCTTTTATTTCTGCAATTTCTCTTGGTACTGGTAGAACTAGAGTCTTCTATCTCTTTCCTGGTCCAGTAGCAATTTCTTTCATTCTCTTGCTAGCTGTGGAGGAAGTGGATCTAGTTGTTACTTGTTCCTTTTCTGGTTCCTCTACTTTCACCTTGACTTGTGTAGGTTCTTGTTGTACTACACTGGATGACAAGGGTGGTACAATCAAGACTTCTTTCTGTCCAATATCCCTAATTACTACTACTATCTATTTTGCAATTAATAATTCTTGTTCTGACATTCCTGTATCTTTCAGTATTCTCCTGACAGTTTTGTCAACTCTCTTCTTAGATTGCTTCTCTTCAATTATAGCTTTTGTCAAGTTGAAGTTCTCTTCAAAAGTTCCAAATCTGCTGCACTGAGTGTCCAATTCACTTTTAAGTAATCTACCAACATATTATTCTATTTCAGTCTTAGATATCTCATAGCCAAGAGGGTCTATGAACTCAATTCTAGGTTCCACTGGTTCAATATAGGTAAAGTCAGTGTCAACCATAAAACATATATCATTCTTATACTTCTTCACAAGTGATTGTGGAATTCTTGATCTACTAGTTACCATGTTCTGAAATGTCTTCACTACTAACATGGCACTCTCATTTACTTTGTCAATAACATGTCTCAAATATACTATATTTATCCTTTCCATAGTAGTTTGTCCATCATTCCAATCATGTGCAATGATGTATGGAAATCTTCTCAATGAGTGGAAAAAAATGTATGTGATTAAGGATGAAAATCTAAATTGTCCATACTTAGATTTCTTTATCTTCTCCAAGTTCTGAAATAGTTGAATTCTCAAAATTTCACACATGTTAACTGGTACTTTGTCAACACATATTAAATAGGCAATATGCACCATTCCAAATGCCATATCATCTTCTCTAGAATTTTCATAAAACTTAGTTGTTAGGTACTTGCATAAATATCTAACATCATGTTGTGATGAAGAATGCTCCCCTTAATACCACAAACACATAACAAAAACAAAGAAACAACAACAATATGCAAGAACAAAAAATTGGCTTCTTATTATCTCCACAAATGTGGAATTACAAACTTTCAGAATTACAATATGCAAAGCCACATGGGCATTCCCTTACAATATTCTGTAGGACAAAGCCTTGAATCAATACTCAGATCTACTACCCAGAACTACCCTAGACAACACTACGGGCCTTCTTTATATAGGCATTTTCCATTGCCCGAGAAGGTTCTAGAAATTTAGCCCTTAGGGCCAACCAAACTTAGAATTATTTTATTTTTCAATTTAGTACATCAAAGTCGGCTCAAAATAACTTTTGAAACTCGAACAAAAATTTTGAAGGAAAATTATTTTCTACCATTTCAGGTGACCCGACTTCTAGAGACCACAAGTCATCACCAGTTGACCTGATGGACTATTATAACCCCATTTCGGAAAGGCCACGAAGTGCTCTACAGGCTTGACTTGTGCAAGCACTTGTCACCCAAATTTTTGACCTCATTCGGGGCCTCTAAAGCCTTCAAAACTGAGTTCAAAGTTTCTGTACCCTACTGCCAATACCAAAAATCTTCACTATCTTCAAAACTAGGCCTAATCTAGCCATGAAACTTTACCGGCATGCTGATATGATTGAGACAAACCTCCACATGTAAAATCAGAACATTCTGAGATCGTATGACCAACTTACTAAAAATAGCAAGTTTCCATAAATAGCAGTTCTGCGCAAGATAGCCCTTATTGAATACAAAAATAGAAATATTTTTGGGTGATGCAAGATTGCTCTTACACCCAGGATGCTCCTGCATCATGTTGTTTGATCTTGCTAATCACAATTCCTCTGCCATTGTAGGATGAACCTGTGTTGTCTATGACTATTTTTCTCATACTTTTCTCATTTAAAGGAATAGCACCAAATTTAGATAAACCTATGACTTCATGAATCAAGTCAGTTGTAATGTCTATCACTCTATCCTCTAGCCAAAACTTCCCATTGTGAATTATGCTTAGAATAATCTTAGTGCATTCTTCATTGTCAAACTCATACTTCAAAGCATATCTCATTATCTTTCAAATGTTCATATCCTTATTTTAATGACATATCCTGATTATAAATGTTCATATGTTCATTGGTAAAATCACTATCACTTACAATTTCTAACTTGCATCCAAGATAACTTCTCACATTTTCTAAATGCAAAACTTTGTCTGGTACAGATGATAATGCTAACCTAGGATCATCTTCTTCCAAGGGTTCTATTGGTTCCCTCTTCATTCTAGGTCTATTCTTATCTCTAATATTATGAATTAAGGATACATCCATGGCTACTTTAAATTCCTTATACCGATTCAAAGATCTATCAAGATAAATACCTCAAGTTCATGATTTTAGGGCTTTCATAGATTCAGCGCTCAAATCTTTCACCAAATCATTGCAAAATGTTTCCAATCTCTATTCTTTTCTCTCTTAAACACTTCAATTCACTTTAATAATCAAATAACATCAATCATAACCTTTTATTACTTCAATCTCACTTAGATCTGACATCACATTCAATTCTTTTGCTGCTTCTTTCCAAAAAGTTGTTTCTATTATCCTGCAAAACTTAAAACTTCTTGCGATCTCGTAAAACATAATATTTTCTTTTGTGCTCTTAACTATAGCATTATTACATCATAAAATACCTTACATTAACTATGCAAGACTTAATTCATTGAAAATATACTTCTACACTAATTCTAAGTTCCTAATCTACTGTAATTATCATAAATTAAGTGCTTTGAGTTAGGTCAGGTAAGGATTCATTCTTACCACTTGATACTTCACCTTTCTGATTACCTTCAATGTTGAATATGTTTCTTTGATCTGTGCCTTTAACAAACTTCACTTCATCTACATTACTACATCAATCTTTCTATCTATTACCTGCATCTTCATTTCTTCTTGCATGATTTCTAGGGTTAGGGTTAGGATGAAAAACTTCATTGTTCATTCTGCAAAACCTTGTTGTATGTCCAATATTGTTACATATCTGACAAACAATTCCATTGTTCCCATATCTTGGTCCTTGCTGATTGATTTGTGATCTATAATTTCTAGCAATGTGTCCAATCTTGTTGCATCTATAACATACTACTTCATTTCTTCTATTCATATCTTCAGTAGGTCTTTTATCTACATTGTTAGTATTTCTAAACATTATACTACCATAATTATTCTCAATAACTTTAGGTCTTCTACATTCAATAGCTCTATGTCCAAAACCATGACAATTATAACAATAACCATTAAGAAGTTTAAATTGTTTACCTATGCAATCTCTCTTCATGTGACCAATAGTATTACAACCAAAACATCTACCTTTGAATTCTCTTTGCATACCTTTGGGTGATTCTTCTTGGTTCGGTGGTTCTTCTTCTTTAGGTGTGTCTTCTCCTTTAGGTGTGTCTTCAGATTTGTTGATCTCATCTGACCTTTTATTATCTATTCTTTCAGATTCTTTCAAATTTGGTTCCTTGCTTTCATCATTTGTTCTGAATATATTAAATCCAAGTCCATTCTTATCATAGGATGGTTTTCCATAAGATACTTGTTCATCAATCTTCTCACTATTTGAAAATAGCCTTTCAAGTTATTGTTTGGATTGAGTCAATTCACCTTTCACAATCTTATTGTATTTCTCAAGTTCTGCATGTTGCAAGTTTACTTTCTCAAATTCAGATGTTACTTTGCCAAGTTTGGATTTTAATTCTTCATTCTCAATCTTCAACCTTTCATTCTCAGATCTTAGATTTGCTTCATTTTTTTCATTTCCATCTTTCAAACTAAGCTTTAGATTTGCTATCTTCAGTTCATGCTTAAGGATCACAATTTTCTTTTCCTAAATTGTCATCACAATCTTCAATAAGAATTTCAGATTCCTTTTCAAATTTTAGATCTTCTACCTTATTTTTTAGTTTCTCAATACGGTTCTTTGCATCATCATATTTCCTTTTCAGAGTGTTTCTTTCATCAGTAAGCATATCAATCTGTTCAAGAGCTTCTTTAAGATTTTTCTATACTTGATCCATATCCATAGAGATCTTACTCAAGCTACTAGGCTTTCCTTGAATGATTCTTCTCTGAGTAACTAAGCTCTGATACCAATTGTTAGAAATAGGGAATACTAAGCGGGGGGGTGAATCAGTATTCTAAAAACTTTATCTTTTGCCCAATTATGGATATAACAGATTATCTTTATACATGCATAACATAAGAAGCTAAACAATATGCATAGCAATGGAAATAAAGAACTCATAACACATGATATGTTCTTGAGGAAACCCCGACCAAGGGAAAACCCCAATGGGGATGGTACCACAAAGATCCACTAATCAAATGTATCTTGTTAAGGATGTTGACCCTATTAGGAGTCTATTATAAGCATATAGTGTATCAGTCCTGATTAAAGGACTATAGGCCTTGTTAGAAGCCTCAACCCTGTTAGGAGTTGTCAATACAAAATCTGAGTACCAGATGAGCCCACTGCCCAAACAAGTAATGTACAATGTATACTTATTACAAAAATGGATTAGGGTATATAACCTTATGCTACTTGCATCAATATCTTTTCACTGCTCTTACATTCACATCATATCATTACAATATTTTCATTATGTCTCTCTTCTTGCAATTACATATTACATATATATAAGTTATTAAAGATAATAACTTTACATGGTCGGCTTCCATATATCTTTATCCAAGAGTTAACATATAGGATGTCATCCTTTTATATTGTTAAGTCTTTATTTTGATAAACAAAATAATCCCTTAACTCTTTACCAATTTTGCATTCATATTCTGTCATGTCGGCTTAACACTGTCTTCGGTAAAACTGTCATAACTAATTCCATACATGTTGTACTAAATTGCGCTCCTAGATGGGTCATCATTAATCATCATAGAGTCTATGTTCAAGTGCGCAAGCACTAAACTTACTCCAGTCAACATCGCAAACAAAAACTATATCCTGGTGCACTGGTGAAAACACTGTCTTACACTTAGACAAATTTGCAATGCGCTCTGCTATACTTGCTCTCAGACCTATGTGATCTTCATGTGGATCATATGTTGCCATAATGACAACATCTATGTACTCACTTCAGCCAAATTGCCAACAAAATGCAAGGAAGCTGAAAGCTTGATTATGCAACTAATGGATGGAATGCAAGATGGATGTGATGATAATATGGATACTTGAATGCTTTTAGAATGCTCAGATGCTTGGATGCTTGGATACTTGATTTCTTGAATGCCTATTAAAAAAATACCTATTATCTCCCAAAGGGGAAATTAGGCTCCTTTTATAGATTTTTGGAGGATCTAGGCCTAGGTGGCACAATCCTATGATGGATAATGAAAGGTGGAAGATCCTAGGGCTAGGATTGACTTGGTTGAAGGAGTTGAGAGAAACGGGGATGTAGTTGGAATGTGAGAGGAAGAATAGGGATGATGTTCCTCTCACATTGACATGGAAGAAAACAAGGTGGAAGGGAAGGACACATGTCAAGTGTCTCACAAAGACAAGAGAGAAAGAGGGAGAGACCTTTTCCTCATGAGGACTCTTTGCACAAGTGTCCTATGAGTCACCTTTTGACCCTTAGAGGTGGCTTGAGAAGCCCCTTAGGAATAGGGATTGTCTCTTAACTTAGTCTAAGAGAGGACATGTGGTCATGAGACCAAGTCCTATGAGGCCACATAGCCCTTATCAATAGGACATGTGTGGGTGAGGATAATTACTAATAAATAATTAATAATAATTATTTATTTTAGCCAAAGTGATGTGTCAAGTGACTAGGTAGGTGAGCTGGACTAGGGGACTTAGTCATATTTAGGTGATTGTGTATTTAATTAAATCACTTTAATAAGACTAATCAGAAGACTTAGGATAGAGGAATAAACTATAGTGAATTTACTAAATAAATTAAATAATTTATTTAATAAATAGAGGAATAATTATTAATTAAATAATAAATATTTAATTAATTTATCAAGTCAATATTGATTAAATAATAAATATTTAATCAATTAATGAAGCCATTTTTAAGTGTATACACAGATATACAAGAATTAAATTATAATACTGGGGATCTCAATATTAAAGCTAAGGAGGATAGCAAGGAGGCCACCAACATTGTAGTCGAAGATTCTAGCATAGAGGGCGTAAGGGACAATGGATGCAAAATCCTTAGCTAATTCTGATACCCTTGATTCTGGGAAGGATATAGATAGTAATGATGATGATTGTGAGATCAGCTTTGAAGGGAATATTAATCAACGTTCTCTTGAGGAGGAATTGAGGGAAAGGGAATCCCACGTGAAGAGAGCCATTAGCATGACAACATGTCAAATGGCTAAGAAAAAGGCTCTGTATGGCTACAATCTAGATAAATGGGTCCAAAATGACCTTGTGGAGCTAAGAAATAGGTGTATAAGACTGGAAACAAGGAATGATCAGCTGGAGGATATCATTGATAAGATAAGGAAGGATGCTACTTTGAATAAAAGAGGCGAGGAGGTTTTTGATAAGGTTTTTGATGATACTACAATGCTGGAGGAAAAAATTTACAAAGCCTTGGAGAAAGTGATGAATCCAGTAAATGACAAGATCAATAAAAATGAAGCAATGCTTAAGAAATTGCTAAATCTATCTAGTATTGGCATGAAAGCTACTATGGAAAATTGGAAGACTCTCTGCACTGTGCTGGAAGGAAACAATATAGAAATAATGAAAGAAAAAAATGAAGGAACTGATTCCAGCCAGCAATTGGGACCGGGAAAAAGAACTAGATCTAACAACAGAAGGAAGATCCTAGCTTAGGATCAGGAAATAACCAATCTCAAAGATCCTATTAAGACTATGCAGAGTCAGCTAGTAGAATTAGAGGGCTTCTTGAAGACTCTATCCTGATCCTATTACTGGTGGATTTTTTTGTCTTATGTTGTTGGGGGTTTTCCTTTTCATTTTTTTCTCTTTTTGAGTAGTGCTTACTATAAATCTAGGAAGGGTCCCTTTTGGTGTCTATCCTTTCTCAGGATAGACTGTTGTCTTGTTGTTTATTCCATGCTAATCTTTTCTAAGATTTGTTAAAGGGTTTCGGGGCCCCTTCAAAACCTGATGTTACCTTAATCAAAAATATTCTAGAAGAGTGTTTGAAGACCTTTAACCAACACACTCCTAATAGGGTGAATATCCTAACAGATCTAAGGAAAATCCCCTAACAAGATCACATTTAACAATGTGTATTGTAATCTTTAACCACATTGGATTTTAACTGACCATACTTCAGAAGAGTATTTCTTTAGTGGGTGAAAATTCCCATGGTGGTTTTTCCCAAATTGGGTTTCCACATTAAATATTGGTCTTATATGTGTTGAATATTTAGTATGAATGTTATTGTTGATTGACAAAGTTAATTTACTATTATTGGTTAATATTAAAGTGTGTCTGACCGAGTTGACATCGAGTTGAATAAGAGAAAGTTTCTAAGGTATAGAGAATCAAGGATTATTGATTCTCCTCCCCTCTCCATACTCCAACATGTATAAGACAAATGATGATAGGTTGATAAAGGACTTGGTTGATGTTTTTTATTGATAGCACAAGTTTGATCTGATTGACTGCTTACTTGATTGGATAGTTTGTCTATTAATATTTGATTTCATTAAGCGCAATGTTTAAAAGTCTTTATATTGTGTCTTCTCAAATGCATCTTGTCACAAGGGACAATTTATTGAAAGCAGAAAAATGTATGCACATGTTTATTGCAGATTTTTGAAGATTTAATTTTTTAGGATTTTAAAAATATTTTTTAAAAAAATGTTCTTATTTCTTTGACATTTTGCAATTTTTAAGATTTTTTCAGGACCTTTTACAATTTTTAGGATTTTTTCAGCTTCGTATTTGATTTTTTACTAATTTTTTCAAGACTTTATTTGATTTTTAGAGATTTTATAGCTTTTATTTCTTTTTAGTGATTTTTTAAGGACTTTTTATGATTTTTAGAATGTTTTTCAAGATCATATTTTCTTGTTTAAGTCTTTTTTCAGGTCTTTATACAAACTTGTAAGATTTTTTCATGACATTTTATGATTTTTAGTAATTTTTTCATGATCATATGCAAATTTTAGGATTTTTTTAGGACATTAGTATTTACATTTGCAGGAATTGACCCTAGTGTCTAGAAAGGAAGGGACATTATGGATTGGCGAATGAATTGGTAGATGGATGAAGGCTAAATGTTTGTTGAGTATGTCTTTAAATTTTTGTTTGGGTGCCAAGGATTGTCCATGGGATGAGATAACATGTTTTTAACAAGCTAAGGGATCAATGATAGGGTACGTGTGATACATTGGAATGGACACGTCAAGAGGTTTTTTGAAAATATTTTGCATTTTTACATCCTTACTTTATACCAAGACCAAGATAGGGATTCAGATAGGAAAATGATAGGATAATGATAGGACAATGACAAGACATGGATATGATAAGGAAGATAAATAATGGACAAAAGAAAGGATATGGACTAAAGGTTGCAATAAGATAGGGAGTATAGTCCAAAGGGATGTAATAAAAAAGGTGATATGGACCAAAGGGATTAGGATAATGTAAAGTAGATAGGATAGTTGATGCTTCTCGGGAAGATTCCTAGCTTTGTCAAGATCAAAGTTGGAAAAAAAAAGGAATGTGGAAGCTGATAGGATAAAGGATATGAAATGAAATAAGATAATGGAGGAGATGATAGGGATAATGGAGGATAATATAAAATATTGACAAAATCTACCCCCAAGTATAGACTGCAAGAAGTTCAGAAATTACACATGATGCCTGTTTGAAAGGTTTTCATCATGGTACTTGCCCAAAGCACTTGTTTGCCAAGTTTTCACAATTGGACAAAATTATTTCTCTTTATTCTTTTTTTTTGTGTGTTATCAAGACTCCTGTTTGCCAGGTTTTCATCAAGGTAACTATTATTTTCTTATTTTTTGCTATTTTTTTTTCTTTTTTATTGCTCTTTTTTGAATTTTCACTTTTGTTTTTGTATTTTTGACATTTTTTAGAAGACAACAGATGCATGACATGAAATGGATGAAGGACTCAAATGCCTTGTTCTTTGGATGGTGTTATTGAAAGGTATGTAATAATGGACCATGACTATGAGAGTATGATCAAAGATTTTTCTAGGGTAATGATAAGTATTAGGTAAATGATTGGATAGACTAAATGAAAGGATGGAAAAGAGATGTTGGATAATGGAGGGAGTGATAGAAGACTTGATTTTGAATGGATGGAAAAGGATGCAAGAACAACATTGATACACACCTTGAGGGGTGATGAAGTGATGGAGGAAAGGGAGATAATGGATTTGATGGACAAATGGATATGGATCTTGGGACTAAAGGACCCAAAATAGATTTGGAAGGTGAAAGACATTTAGATGGTGGGATAGCAGCTTTGGATGCTAACTTGGATTTTTCTTGAGGACTCTATGCTTCAAGAAGCTTCTTAGGAATCCACATGCATTTTTATTTTTCATTATTTTTTGGGTCCTTTGATTGAATTTCTTGTACAATAGATTTAGGAACCCGTATTGCTTTTTGTTTTTCTTTTTGTTTAATGGGCCTTTGTGGCCTTTTTAAAATTTAATTTTCTTTTTGGATCATATTTTTCTTTGTATTCACATGTTGATTAGAGTAGACATGTTTATCATTGAATGCATGTGGATTTCTTGAATTATGGACTTTATGCTTGGCATCCAAATTTCTTGGAAAATGAAGGGAATTCATGGATGGATTGGAATTGTATGGAGGTATTTTGGATAGATGCAAGGTTCTAAAATATGTGTTTCTTTTATGGCTTACATATGGGAAAGGGTAAGTGGATTGTGAACTAGTGGAAGGAGGAATATATGGACCTAAAATGGATGGAAGGGGTGAAAGAGGAGGTATACACTTGGATATGGATTTTGAAGAGATACCAATGCCTTGAGAGTGAGCTTTTGAACTGCGTTCATGACCTTTAGACTTTTTGATGACTTGAAAGGGTTTTAATATACTTTTTTCTTGAATTCTAAACTCTTTGACTTGATAATTCTTGCTTTGACTAGTGGAATAATTGTTGGTTTATGCAAATCTATTTTGAGGTATGCATGGTATGGAGGGACTAATAGGATCATGAGATGGACAAGACTTGATAGAACTAGGGGAACCAATTTGAAGTGTAAGGGGTTCATGAACATCTTTCATAAATGTGTTTGTATCATGAGGTGGATCATGAGGAATAATGGTATCCTAGGATAGAATAGGGGTAGTGACAAGGTCATCTAGCAAGATAGGATCTTGAAAAGGATATGGAAGATAAGAGTAAGAACATGAAATAATGGAGGGATCTTAGGGAGGATCCAAAGGGATGATGGGATCTTTTGGATAATCTGGAGGTGAGAGGATACCTTGATCTTAACTTTGGATAGGATCATAGGAAATAATGGACGCAATGACATGATCTTTCTTAGGAAGGGGAATACCAATGGAACTTGGAAGAAGAAGGGGATTATCTTGGGTAGGAAACTCAAGGATAATGGTTTCATCGTGAGGCTTAAGGGAAGTAGGATCTTGGTCAATAATTGGATGGGATTAGTCAATGTTGGAATCTTTTATTTCAGGCTTTATTTCTTCTTTCTATGAATCATCCTCTTGACATGGGGTATGAATTAGGATATGTATGGGAAGCTCTGGAAAGGGATCAATGTTTGTACATGAAGAAGATGGATTTTAAATGGGAATTTCTTGAACAGGTTTTTGTAGAGATGGAGGAAATTATGGCATTGGGTTGAGCACTTTGGGAGCATGGAAGGGAATTGTGTCAAAAAATAGATTATCTTGAATTTTTTCTATGGATAGACCTTGGAAGGTTTCATCATTAGATAAGTCACTAGTGGGAGATAGAGGAAATTTCTCTTGTGAAAATTTTGGGGATAAAGAGATTGTTAGAAATGAATGTTGAATATATCGTATGAGGGAGTATTAGCAACCATTTTTAGCAGTTGTTGTTGCATTCATGACTGTGATTGTCATTAATGTCAACACAGTGATCTACTAAAGATTAGTAGAGAAGAAAACAATGTTTGAGTTAGCGCACTTGAGATATTGAAGATGAAGCTATGTGTAATTGAGGACTTATTCTATGATGGGTTATAAGATCTTGGTTAAGAGCATAGATAGTAATTAATTTATTCATGGAAGTTATGAGCAAATCAGTGGAACCAGTATAAATTTTGAAAGTAAAATTGTTGAAAGAGGATATGCAAAGTACTGAGATCTGGTATTGAGATCTGAAGAAGCAGTTGGTGCGGTTTGGCACAGTCACAAGAGTATTGAATTATTAAGATCAATAATATTTTGGTATTATTATTTTTAGTAATATAAAGATCATTTGGACAGTGAGTTTAGTGATCTTACCCTGAAGCTGTTTGGGCAGTGGGTCCTTTTGTCTTCTATAACTCCTAACAGAGTTAGAATCTTTTAATAGGGATTCAAAATCTCCTAATAGGGATTCATATGTACTGAATTTATTTCATAAGACTCCTAACAGAGTCCATCCTCTCACAAGGAACTTTCATATTAGTGCATCTTTTGTGGGCATCATTCCCACCAGGGTTTACTCTTTGACCAAGAGGTTCCCTAGTCAACATATCTTGTGTCATTGTGTTATTGTGTATAAATATCTTTCTATGGTTGGTAATTATATTGCTTACATGGTTTAATGTTGTTGAAGTTGATAAAAGTTATAATTATCAGATAACTGATTCACCCCCCCCCCCTCTCAGTCATCTTGGTGGACTTTACTTTCTAACAATTGGTATCAAAGTGGAAGGTCCTTGAAAAAGAAGTTTAATAGCTTAAGGAGATCCATGGTGAATTTTAGAAAAGAAAGCCCTAAGTTTGATGGAGTAAATTTCGATAGCTGGAAAGAAAAGATGAAGACACACGTATTGTGTTTAGGACCAGGTTATTGGTTGATTACAAAGAATGATAAGACTATCATTGAAGAGGACAATCTTGAAACAAGCACTGGGGATCAGAGAGATCTATTCATGTGTAACATACTTGCAAGAGAAGCACTTTTGACAGCCCTTCTGAAGAATGAGTACAATAAGGTAAAATGTTTGAAAAAATCTTATGAAATATGGAAAGCTTTACACTCTACTTTTGAAGGTGATGAACATGCAAAGAAAGTTCGATTACATAATTGGATATGTGCATTTGAAGATATAAGAATGATGGAAGATGAATTTTTTAGAAGCTATATTGGTAGAATGTCAGAAATTGTTACAGGCATAAAATCTTGTGGAGGAACAAAGACAAAGAATGAAGTGATATGAAAAATTCTGAGGACATTGATTCATGTATTTAAGCAAACAACATAGATGATTGAACAAGTTATACCTTGTACTACAAACTTTACAAGAGAGACTCTTCTTGGAAGATTAGAAGTAGCAAAGATGAACCTGAGGTTATCAGGAGACTTGCCTAGAATGGAGATAGCATTTAGTGCTCTTAGTGTTCACCCTACTTTTTCAAGAAGCATCAGTGTGAGCGGAGATTATGCTGGCAGCAACAAATCTAGAAATGAAGAAGACATGAAGATTGAAGAAGGTATAGCCTTGCTTGTGAAGAGAGAACCAGACGGTAAGAAAAATTTTAAATGTTGGACTTGTCAAGCATATGGTCATTTTGCATCTAAGTGTCCTAAGAGAGTTAAAAAGTACAAAAAAAATTTCAAACCTAGAAGATCTAAGGAATGTTATTATGCTAAAGATGAAGATCTTGAAACTAGTGTAGAGAGAACTCTAAGTGAAAGTGATACTGAGAATAATGATGACATAGGATTTGTAGCAATTAAAGAAGAGAATCCTGAAACTGATGTTAAGGAAGAAAAATCCTTAGTTTCTCAAGTTGAAAAGAAATCTAATTGGATTATAGATAGTGGTTGTTCACATCATATGACTGGAGACATGAAAAAGTTCATAAATTTTAATGATTATGATGGAGGAGTTGTTAGAGTTGGAAACAATGCACCTTGCTTGATTAAAGGTATAGGATCTATTACTCTTGATGGAAAGACTAATACTAATGATGTTTATTTTGTGGATGGATTGAAACATAATATTTTAAGTGTTGGATAGTTAGTTGATAAGGGATATCAAGTTTGGTTTACTAAGAAAACTTGTGTGATAAATGATAAAGATGGAAATCTGATTGGAACTGGATCTAGAACCAGAGGTAATGTATTTCAGTTGAATCCTACTGAGATGACATGTTTGATTACTAAGATTGATGACAGTTGGTTATGGCATAGAAGGTTTTTTCATATAAACTTTGACAACATTGTGAAAGTGAGTACTACACTTGCAGTAAGGGATTTGCCTAAAATTATGAAGCCTACTAACATGATTTGCAAAGAATGTGTGATGGCTAAATAGAAGATAAGTTATTTTCCCAGTAAGAAGTTTACATCTACAAAAAATTTGGAGATTCTTCATACAGATTTGAGTGGTCCTACCAGGACTAGAGGATTCTATGGAGAAAGGTATTTTATGATTCTTGTTGATGATTTTACAAGAATGATGTGGATTGCATTTCTTAAAGAAAAGTCTAAAGTATTTGATAAGTTTAAGATTGTTAAGAATAAATTTGAGAATGAATCTAGAATTAATATTAAATGTTTGAGATCTAATAGAGGTGGAGAATTTACTTCTAGAGAGTTTAACACCTTTTGTGAAGAAAATGGCATTAAGAGACAGTTTTTAGCCCCTAGGACACCTAAATAAAATGGTATTGCAAAAAGAAGAAACAAATCAGTGACTAAAGCAACAAGAGCTATGTTATTTGAGAATGATTTGGCAAAGATATTCTAGAGAGAAGCAGTGAACATAGCAGTGTATAAAATGAACGGAGTACAAATTAGAGCAGACACAGACAAGACACCCTATGAATTATGGTTTGGACATGCACCCTCAATTAAGTATTTTAGAATTTTTGGAAGCAAATGTTATATAAAGAGAGATGATGATATTGGAAAGTTTGATCCTAGAAGTGATGAAGGTATTTTTCTTGGATATTCTTTGAAAGGCAAAGCCTATAGATGTTACAATAAAAGAACTAAGACTATTGTTGAAAGCGCAAATGTTAAAGTTGATGAAAAGTTCAAAATTTAGGAAAGAATACTTGATTATGAATCAGATGAAGAAGCTCATCCTAAACGTAACACTGGAACTACTGAATTATTTTATGAGACTGATAGTGATTTATTGAATGAAAGCCATAGTGAAGTCATTGAAGAACCTACACCTGAAGTGAGATCTGAGATAGTGACACCTAACAAGAATTTATCAAGAAATCATCCTATTGGGAAAATTATTGGAAGCATTAAAAGAGGAGTTCTAACTTGGAATAAGGTACAAGAATAGTTATGTTTGATTTCTCAAATTGAACCTAAAACTACTAGTGAAGCTTATGAAGATGAAAGTTGGATTAATTCTATGAAAGAAGAACTAGATCAAATTGAAAAGAACAAGACATGGGAATTGGTCCCTAGACCCAAAGACAAAAATGTTATTGGAACTAAATGGGTATTCAGAAACAAGATGAATAAACAAGGAGAAGTAGTAAGAAACAAAGAAAGATTGGTATGTAAGGGATACTCACAGCAAGAAGGAATTGACTATGAAGAAACCTTTGCAGTTGTAGCCAGAATAGAAGTAGTAAAAATGTTTTTCGCTTATGCAGCTTATAAGAAATTCAAAGTATATCAAATGGATGTAAAGTCATCATTTTTGAATGGAGAATTGGAAGAAGAAGTCTACATTGAGCAACCTGAAGGTTTTCCTTAGACTCAAGAAGGAGACATGGTATGTAACTGAAGAAATCCTTATATGGACTAAAGCAAGCACCTAGAACTTGGTATGCAAGACTGGACAAGTATTTGTTAAAGTTGGGATTTACAAAAGGAACAGTTGATAGCAATTTGTACACAAAAGAAATTGAAAATAGTTTGTTGGTTATAGTTATTTTTGTTGATGACATTATTTTTGGAGGAGAAGATGAAGCTAGTAACAAATTTTCTGATGAAATAAAGACTAAATTTGAAATGAGTATGATTGGTGAAATGAAATACTTTTTGGTATTAAAGATAACATAGAACAATGATGGTATCTTTGTAAGTCAGACAAAGTACCTAAATGACTTGATGAAAAGATTTGGAATGGAGAACTATAAATCGGTTGGAACACCTATGGTAACTGGACATAAATTATCTAGCACAGATGAAACATGGGCAGTTGAACAGAAGAAATACAAATCTATGATTGGAGGATTGCAATACTTGACTCATACAAGACCTGATATAGCACATTCAATTGGAATTGTAGCAAGATTTCAAGCTGAACCTAGAGAATCACATTATGCAGCAGTAAAGAGGATACTGAGATATTTAAGAGGCACAATGGACTATGGATTGTGGTATGAAAAATTTGATGATTTTACCCTATATACATATACATATGCTGATTGGGGAGGTAGTGTTGATGATAAGAAGAGCACCAGTGGTGGAGCATTTTTCCTTGGAGGAAGATTGGTTTCTTGGCTAAGCAAGAAGTAGAATTGTATCTCACAAAGCACAACATAAGCAAAATATGTAGCAGTAGCAAACAATTGTAACCAAATAATTTGGATGAAGCAAATGCTGAAGGATATTGGAATAAAGTTTGTTGAACCTATTGTCATACATTGTGATAACACCAACACAGTTAGTATGTCTAAGAACCCTGTATTATATTCTAAGACAAAACATATAGAGATTAAGTATCATGTAGTAAGAGAGAAATTTACTAAGAAAGAAGTCAAACTTGAGTACATAAGTACAAAGGAGCAGATAGCAGACATATTTACAAAGACTTTTCCTAACGATACATTTTCCTCTATAGTTTCAACATAAGCATTTAAATCAATGAATTGATCTTCGTACCTTTCCTCACATGCAACAAACTTTATGATGTCTCTATCATTATCAAAGATTTTCCAATTATGAATGTTATCAAGTATTGATGGCCTTGGTTTGATCTCTATCTGCACAATATCTTCACATGGGATGTCATTATGCTTAACTGCTAGGTTAGCCATGAAATCAGCAAGAATATTCTTAGATCTATCTATCCATGTTATCGAAAAAGAAACAAAAACTTCTATGGAATCCCACATTTGATTTTTGTACCTTTTTAAGATATGATTCTTAGTAATAAACTTGTCCCTGATCTGAGATACAATTAATTCAGAATCACCATAAACAGAAAGAATTTTGATACCATGCTTACCTGCTATTTTGAGACCTAGTAGGAGTGCTTCGTATTCTGCAGTGTTGTTAGTACATTCAAATGCTAACAAAAAGGAATATTTAAAAGATTTCCCATTTGGGGATACAAACACTACACCTGCTCCATTACCATTTTTACTACATGATCCATCAAAAAAGATTTTCCACATGAGATCATTATTTTCCTTGGCACATATTTCAATAGGACTAGTATTTTCAATGAGGTTTTTATGAATTCTTACCTGAAAATTCTCCATGTCAGTATGGAAAAAGTGTGTAACCTGGCTTGGATCAATGTGATCGATGATGTAAGTAGATCTTGGTTCTCTATCAATCCTCACAACCCTATCATTCACTGGGATAGAAGCATAAGAAAGATCTAATTGAATATTTCCACCTACTAAATTAGACCACTGTCTAGATAATAGCATTCCATAACTAGGTGGTACTTCTACAATAGTAATGTCTATTTTATAAGATTTTTCAGGACACAAAGGGAACTTAAACTCAACATTTTTCATTATTCCAATAACTAGAATTGACCTATTGTCCATAGCATAACACTTTCCATAAGTAGTATCCACATTCATTCCTAATTCTTTCATTACCCCATGAGGCATAATATTAACCACTACCCCAAAGTCTAACATACAATTTTTAACCAATTTATTGTTTATCAATAAAGTAAGAAACAAAGGATCTACTTTAGTAGCTTCTTCAGTAATAGAAGTTCCTAGGTAAACAACTGGTAATTCTTCATTATCATTTTGTTCCTTTGCATCTTTTTTAACAACATCATTTATTAACTTGATCGTTTCATTCCTACAATCAGTTAATTTAACTATTTCCATTAGAGGGATAGAAAGTTTCACCTGAGATAATGCTTGAGACATAAATGAAGTACAGTTTGAAATTTCCTTACCATTGCCCTATTTGTCCACAGGTTTGCTTATCTTCTATGTTTGATCAACATGCCTCTTAGGGGCATCTATCTTTGCTTTCTTTATCTCAGCATTCTTGTTCGGAATTCTGTACATCCCTACTGATTGTTCATTTCCTGAGTTCACATTCCTATTCCTCAAGTGATATTTTCTAAGCACTTGTTCTATTGTTGCTACAGTGTAAACCTCTCTTTCTTCTTTTGTTGTCCTCCTAATAACCGAACCCCTATCATCATCTGAGAAGACATACTGCTCTTGTTGGTATCCCAACCTCCTGTAACTTTCATTTGGCACATATTCCCCATATGAATCATCACTATCTCCTAACCAAAAGGGTGTGGATGAAAGAGCATTTATTACAAGCCTCTCTTCATATCCCTGGTTTTCTTCCTCTAGAACCTTTTATGCTATAAGGAATTGATCCTGAGGGTGAGGCATTTTACAAATTTCACACCATAACTCATCCCCTATGAAATGATTATTTTTCTTGAGAGGATCTGGAGTATCTGTCTGCCCTTTTATAGGCTTTCCATCTTTCCATTCTATATGATAGGGCATGTCCTGTAACCTATATCTATCATTTCTATTGAAATTTTTGTCATGTCTTCCTGATTGGAAATGACTTTTATTTGGTTACAAATTCCTCATCAAACTTACTAACTCATCCATTTTATCATTTTTACTGTTCCTTTTCAGGACTGCAGGATCCAATAGCTTAGGATCACTTCTTTTATCAATCCTTCTAGCCGCTATTCTATTGTTTTCAATATTCAGTGCTATTTTGAAAGCCTGTTGTAAAGTTTTTAGGTTATGAGACCTCATCTCGTAATTCATCTTAACATCAAAAGCTCTCAAATAAAAGGTGATTAAAAAGGGGTCAATAGGACGTATATCTTTTGGGATTTTATTCAACACCTTGTTAAACCTCTTATTAAATTCCCTTACTATTTCATTTGTGTTTTTCCTCATAGTGGTTAGTTCATGAGTTGCAAAGGATGGATCTCTGTGATCCCCAAACTCCTCAATAAACTAATCAACAAAGTTTTGCCAACTAGTAATTGATCCATCTAGAAAATTTTTGTACCATTCATCTACACTATCTTTGAGTGAAAGAACTAACATTTTCATACACACATCTTCATGAGTAATGTCAAATTCATAAACAATATTCTTGACATTAATGACATGTTGTTCTACTAACTGGGATCCATCACTAGTAAACTTGGGAATAGCAACCTTTAATTTACTTGATATAGGGTCGAGACAACAAATAACATTTGAGAAATCCAACGGTTTATATCTTTCATTTACTTCCTGAGATCTAGCATCAAATAAATTTTCATTACTATTATTCTAAAAATACTGATTCTGGGGCATAGGGTTACCTCTCTGGTGTTGATATTCTAGATTACCATATTGTCCACCGTGATGCTGCTAAGCCATTGGATTTGGCATCTCTCCTCCGTGTTGTCGATGTTGCTGTTGTATAGGGTTCCCAGGTTGCCAATTTGTGCCCATAGCATATGACTGTGCATAATTTTGGCCTCTCCCTGGATGCATTGAACTCTACATTGGCTGTGCATGACATTGTTGTGTCTGAGCTCTTCCATGTTGCGGATTACCATAATAGTTTTGTCCTTGTCCCTGGGTGTAATCTCTTCTTACATTATCAACAGGAGGATTAAAATTTTGTGCCCCACCATGATTCTGTGCATGATTTCCTAGATGTGCATACTGTACAGTATTTTCAACATTATCATTTTTATCTCCTTTAATGTATCGATTATGCTTTATGTTTTCAAAATCAAAGTGCATATCTCTTTTATCAAAATCATTTACACTATGCCTGTGGTCGAGAATATTATTACACACATATCTACCTGTATCTTCACCATATTTCTTATCACACTGTGCATAATTTTTATTAGCATGAAACCCTTCTTCATAATTATTATTTTCATTCTCAATATATTGATTATGTATTTTATCTTTCTCTGCATTAATATCTTCATTGTAAAAATAATCATCCCGCTATGAATAACTATCTTTATTCATGTCTTCAAAATCAAAGTGAAGGTTTTGATTATCAAAATCATTTTTACTATGCCTAAATTGGTAAATGCTATCTGGCATATGTTTACCTCCAATTTGTACCTGTTCATTATATTTATGTTGGGCATCCTTTACTTGATATCCATCTTTTTTACTATGTTCATCCTCACCCCATGTGAATCTACACATTTCATTTGGACACTCTTCCTTTCTCTGCGTAAGTAAATGTATATTATTTTTTTGCTTTCACGGATAACATGTGTCAAAAGACTACAAATTCTTTTGGCTTTGTGTAGGTTGATAATGCTACTCATATAAACTATTATTTCTTTCCCTCTCCATGTGCACATGAGCTCTAAAATGCTACACTTGCTTTTGGTAATATATGTTATCATCTTGCCCAGATTTGGGATTATGCAAGTTATATATGCCATTTTGTTGACATGCGTGATTAACTTGCTACTCATTTCCTGGTTGCTCACGTGTGTACCTAGATAGGTTATCATATGTTTTGTTACATAACTTATCACCCATGTTTTGCATGACTTTCACAACATCATGCTACTCCCGTTTATTGCTATTTCCATACGGCCGAGCATATATATTATGCGGTATATCTTCTTGATCCTACGCAAATACATTATTGTTTTCTTTATAATGTATATTGTGTATACCGTTAAAATAGTTTTTACCTTTTTCCTGGAGCTACTCATGTGAATGATGCATGTCTTGTGTATATTGTTGAAGCGCGCCAGCACCTTCAATGTCTTGCGTATTTTTATAGGGCTTCTATTGTTTTTCACGTGGATCATCACAATTGGTTTGCTGATCATTGTTTTCACAGTAGTCCCTTTTGTTTTGTGCATGCTGGCCAACATTTTGCTATTTTTAGAAGCTATTATTATATTGTTTATTTACATATTCTTCCTTTTGCATGGGCTGGTAGGTGCCATGCTGGGTTTTGTAATGTTGATAAGCCTCTTCTTGCGCGGGCTTTAGATTACACAATTGCTTTTGGTAGTGTGCAGATTGGAGTCTCTTACATGAGTCTCCAATATGCTAGAGTTGCAAATTATCCTGAAACATGCTGGAATCCTCAATGAAATGATCAGCGTGAAGTTTAGTTGAGGTGTCTTCTTCATTTTGTTGGCTACTTAGCTCTGTGCAACGCCCCTTTTGGCGTGAATCACTATATATTTGTTGCTACATATACCAGTGAATATCAACTCCATGATGGTTGTCTACACCTTGCACAAATTGCTCTTGGCCCTTTAGCGCAATAAAATATGCACCCCTTTTATTAAAATAACCATTATTAATATCTTTCTCTTCACAATTCCATTTCTGTGTAGATTTTTCATGTAAATCATATTGTTTATGCTTGGGAAAATCAGTGTGATTGGATTGCTGCATGTGTAGACCGGATGGAGGCACGTTATTTCTATATTGATGCACATATTTATGAGCATTTCCATGGCTAGGCATTCCTTTTATCCATTGTGCATCATAACTTCTCTTATTTTGTTTATTATCATTATGCCTTCCTTTATTAATGTCTTTCTCCTCATTTTGTGTAATTTCTGGATTCTGCATTTGCTTTTATAACTCTTGCCTTTGATAATATAGATTATCATTTATTTGATATTTCTCCCTCCGTACAGGCTGGTGACTATCATTTTGATGCTCATGTAGATCTCCATATTGTTGACTGTTAATAGTACTATATTTCTCATGTTCCTGATTTTGCGTGAACTGAGAATCGTATGCTCGCCTGCGTAGGTATTGATTTTGATAATGTAAATTATCATTTTGTTTCTTATTTTCATATGTATGCATTTTAGGATAATATTTATCCTATATTTGATGATGACTGATATTTCCATCAGTTTCATAATTATTAACATGTTGATTGTGTGTAAAGTAAAAAAATTCATTATCACTTATATTGTCTTTACTCTCACCATGCTTGCCTTTATTTTGCACAGGTAAATGCATATTATTCTACTGATAGTCATCTAGCTGCATTTGGTTTTGAAAAACCCCTTCTTTGCAATCACCTTGCTTGCCATAGCACATTGAATCCTATCTGTAAAAATCTTCATGGCAATGTTGATCATTCCTCAAATGACTCTAACTATTATTATACTGACGGGCATCATCCCTTTTATTATTTGAAACTTCGTTTCTTTTATAATAACATTTCTCATCATGATTATGCTCTGAATTATTAACATTATGATCTAGATAATCATTATCTTTTCCCCAATACTGTGAATCTTCACCATATTGGGGATGATTATGTTTGCCATTATTAAATAAGTTGTAGGTGTTTCTATTAGGCACCAACTGTCTCTGCACATCATTTAAATCACATTCATTATCCTGACCATTATTCTAATTGCTGCCATTTCTTCTTATCCTTTGTGCACTATCATGAACATCACAAGGGTCATTAATATCTTTCAACCTATTATTTAGGTCACACAGTGGATTAGAGAAAGTATTGAACCATTCACTGTCATCTCCTATGGTTTTTTGTCCTTTGTCTATTTTAAACATAGGGTTAGTGGCATCATTTTGAGTAATGTGACCACTATTCTTTCTGTGAGGGGGAGTATACTTTAGTGTTCTAACACTTTGCTTTATTTCCCCTTCATCAACATTTTCTCCTTCATTGATTTGTTCTAATCCTCATATAATTTCTGGAGGAGTAATGATATCATCAATCTACAACCCAAAGCATTCCAAATTATCAACTGGTTGATTTCTAAAATTCTTTGTGAATCTTTTCTTATCAGGGATAAGTTCAGCGAACTCTCGAATTGATTTTTGTATTCGAATGTCAACTTCATCATCTTCTTCCTCATTTTGATAATTGCACTAATTGGCATTTGAGTGAAAAGGATTTATATTTCCTTCATCACTCTGATGGTTAGGACCAGGAAACTATTCACAAGTGAGCTCTTGATCATCCTTGTCAGGCCGCTTCTTAGGAGACACATACAACATCCTTTTTTTTGGTTTCTTATTCCTCTTTTTAGGTTTCAATTCAGAGAATGAATTGTTCTTTAGGGACCTTCTCCCTAATATAATTTTTGCTTGATACTGAATTTTAGAGTCACCACCTCACTTTCCTATGAGGAATTAATATCTGTTCTGAATCTTTCTCCCAGTAGAGTCTTCACAACTTAACCAGAGATTCTAAAACTGACATTCACTGATAGGTTCTCCCCAGTAGAGTCACTAATTTGTTGGGGCTCAAAAATGCTGGTCATTTTGAGGCCAACTAACATGCACAATAAATGCCTCTACAATTCTGGTTCAGTTTGAACCAAGGCTGGTAGGCCTAGATTGAGTATACTATCAAATTGCACAAATTGTGTGCATAAACAATGAAATCCTTCAAAAGGGGTTACTGATCCTTGGAAGATATATTAACCTAATGTCCTAATTGGCATATACTCAAAATATTTAGACTATTATACTAAAGCTAATGCTAAACCTAATTTTACTGTTTGATTAAGAAGATAGCAAATTAGACATTTACTACACAGAAGGAAATAAATAACAACATCAAATGAATGAATAGACCAGTGCCTAATGCCGAATTGAAAATAGAGTCAATATTCAATATATGTAAATGGAGACAATTTTAAGATTAACTTGCTTCTGCAAAAACAAGACCATCAACCTACCAATTTCTATTTAAGCTAGAATTTATAATAATAAATACAACAGGTCCTATGGTTTTTAACTCAACTAAAGAGCCTGAAAGGAAACAACTACAGGTTCTCAGACCTTGCAATCATTATTCAAATTGCATATATTAATTATAAATAAAAGCTTGAAATGGAAACAGAATAGGATACCCTGACAAGAGAGTAATGTGAAAAACCTAATTGAACATAAAACCACAAAATCAATAGGGTACAGGTACTTATCAGATATCCGTGCATAAGATTATGAAATATTGCATTCCAATCTATGAGTAGTAGCCCCTTTTTTCTGTGATAGCATTGTCTTTGTTTTTACAATTGATTGAGTATAAATATAAGTTTCAATGGTTTCTTGTGAAAGGAAATGCCCTTTCATAGGACCTAATTATATAGTTAACCCTAAAAATGCATATAGCCAATAATAACAATAGTTGTCAGGACAAAATCCTTTATAAGTATATGTGTGTCGTGCGTAATAATTTACACCTTAATTTCCTGCACACAAAATAATCAACATTAGTTCATATCAAACATAATAATAAAAACATTATGTAATGTATTAATCTTATATAAATACTATACATTATTTATTTATAATCAATTAAAATAAACAAGAGAATAAAATAAAAATGAAAAATAAAAATTATATTATATTTAAACTACAATGATTAAGTCTTGAAGGATTTATGTAATGTGATAAATAAAAACATTACATTCACAATTATCCTTTTAAAATAAAGAATAATGCATTTAATAATAAAAAAGAAATAAAATTAGCCCTAAAGATAAAATCAATTTTCTTAATTATAATGAATAAATCTAACCCTAAAGGTGAAATCAATTCACTTAGGGTTAATTTTATTAGGTTCATAATAATCTTAATGAAATAAAAACTTTTTAACATAAAATAAAAATGTAACTATTAAAATATATATAATTAGGGGATTAAAGATTTGTCTTTCCAAAAGCAACCCTAAATTATTTCTAAAGAATTAACTCATTTATAAAAGTAATCACCTATTCATAAAAGTTAGTAAAATAGAATAATTAAAATCCTAAAAATTAGAGTAAAGAAAGTTACCTTTTAGGGATTTATAGTAAAAACATAAATGGAAACCCTAAAACACATATATATAGTACATCATTAAAATTAAAATTAAAATCTACTTACTTAAGTTAATGTTAAGTATATTATTAAAAGATAAAGAATTATCATGCAAAAACCCTAACAAATTAATATTAACTCATTTTAATCCTCTTTATTCATATTTTCACTTTTAGGGTTTAGGGGGGAAATTACAAAAATGAAACTATGATTAATGCTCCTATACTCTAAAATTTCACCCTCATAAACAATATCAATTTTAATATTTAATTCAAGAAGAGACAATATTTTGTTTAATTTATATATTTATTTACATACTCATTCTCAAAGAATAATGTAGAGCAATTGGTTAATGGTAGGGTCGGGTAGATAAGTAGGAAGAGGAACGGGTCGAGAGGTCGAGTGTTCAACTCCCTCTCCCCGTTCTTTTTCCTAAAAATTAGAAAATATGTAAATATATAATAACATAGTAATCACGTTATTAAAATATAAAAGATAATTAGGGAAGAGGTAACTCCCTGTGTATGAGGTTTTTTTTAGTTCTCACCTGCACACAAAAACAAAGATAAATAAGTATTTTCTCATAACCCTCTCGAAGAAAACAATTAGACTAACTGGTTAGGGGATAGGAGGGTAGATAGATAGGAAAAAAGGTCGGCTTGAGAGGTCGAGTGTTCAACTCCCTCTCACCGCCTTTTGTTCAACCTATTTTATTTTTTCAATAATTATTTATTTTCAAAATTAAATATGCATTTATGGAAAGATAATTAACAACCTACTAAATGAAAATACATTTGCTTTTTTATCATTTTAATTTTTTCAACATAAGAAGATGATATAAAACTGAAATTTACACCATACTTCCCTAACATCCTATCTATTTAGAACCTAAAGATTTCAGTGTCAATAGAATGAATGCTGAATGTTTGGCAGCCATTCTGTAGTAGTTATTTTTCCATTCATGACTATGATTGTCATTGATGTCAACACAGTGATCTACCAGAGACTTGTAGAGAAGCAGACAATGTTTGGATTAGCGCACATGGGATATTGTAGTTAGAGCTATGTGATGTTGAGGATATACTCTTTGATATGTTCTATGTTTATGGTTAAGAGCTCAGATAGTAATTCATTTATTCATGGAAGTTATGAGCATTTTGGTGGAAGTAGTATTCAAGCAGTGTTCCTGAGTAGCGGTTTGTGGAAATCGGATTATATCTCCTAATCGAGATGGAATCTAGGTTTTCATAGTTAAAGGGAAGTTTAAGACACATTGATAGTGATGTGGATGACAATGTAAAATTTGAGGTCGCACGAATGAAGAATTATTGTAATTGGAAGCTGACAATTTTGTGTAATTTTGATGTAGCATGTGAAAACTTTTATTTTTGTAATTGTATGCCAACTCATTTGTAATTACTTGAGTGTGGTATAAAGGAAGGAATGTTTTTCCTTGTTGTAATATGGTTGGATGTGATGATGTATGCATGAAGTGAATAAAAGAGCTAATTAATTGTGAAAGAAGACATGCAAGGTACAGAGATCTGAAATTGAGATCTGAGATAGAAGAGAGTGTGGTTTGGCATAGTGAGAGAGGAGGTAACATATTTGCTATTATTCTATTGAATAATCTAGAGATCAATTAGACAATGTGTTCAGTGATCTTTCCATTGAAGCTATTTAGGTAGTGGGTCCATCTGTCTTCCATAACTCTTAACAGGGTTAGAATCTTTTAACAGGGATTCAAAATCTTCTAATAGGGATTCATATGTACTAAATGTATTTCATAAGACTCCTAACAGAGTCCATCCTTTCACAAGGAATATTCATATTAGTACATCTTTTATGGGCATCATTCCCACTGGGGTTTACTCTTTGATCAAGAGGTTCCCTAGTCAACATATCTTATGTCATTATGTTATTGTGTATGAATATCTTTCTATGGTTGGTAATTATATTTCTTACATGGTTTAATGTTGTTGAAGTTGATAAAAGTTATAATTATCAGATAATTGATTCACCCCCCCCCCCCTCTTAGTTATCTTGGTGGACTTTACTTTCTAAAATTTACATCATTAGAGTATAACCGTAACTCAAAATGCTAAAAGTTGGCTGCTTACTATGTTCTTCTCTAGCACACACTGGCTGTGTAACTTCAACTGTCTATATCTTTCTCATACTTGCATATCTGATCATGTGCTCATAGACTAAGCATGAATATAGTCTAACCAACTTATCTTCTAGGGTGCATACCATAACTCAAGTGTACGCATGTGTGTTGATGCTCTGAGGTTTAGGAACTCTGTACACTGTCCAGTCTTCAACACTTAGCTGATTTCTGATCTTCCCATCAAGTGCCCTGACTTCAAACTGCTATATGACTTTGTTTCCATAATGAAAACACTATACTAAGTCATATACATTAGTATAGCCAACTTTCCAACAATCTCCCCCTTTTTCATTCATGGCAACAAAGGAATATGGCCAAGTTGCTAACTATCCTTAATACAAGAAACTTTTGTCTTATATCTCCCTATACATATATTTCTATCTTATATGTCCTTATACATATCAATAATCCATATTCTACACATACTCCCCCTTTGACATTAATGAAAAATGTATGTCAAAACTGAATCTACAAAGACTTACTATGATAGAACATCCAGATATGCTATCTGTAGATTTTGGATCTCCTTCTTCCAAAATGTGATTAGTGAATTTACAATCTATAGATGGGTGCATAAAGCATATTGTAGCTTCTCCATCTTCTCCAAATTAGTGCTAGGACTTTGATCATATTTCACCATGGTGGCATCGATCTCCTTGATATTCTGATTTAGTATGTCTAATGAGGGCACAAGAGCATTCCTTGGCTGAGTCTACCTAGCCCTTATCTTGATCATCTCTTTTTCTGCCTTCTCAATCTTGTCTAATTGTCCTTGGTAGAAATTGTTGCACATATTCACATCAATAGATGGATCTTCTACTGATTTCCTTATGCCTTCTATGATGACTTCTACCTCTTGTACCTTTTTGTACAGATCACCAGTTAACTTGTCTTGGTTTTTACATTTAGCAATGATCTTTCTTCCCTTTGCTGCAAACTCCTTCAGGGATGCTTGACCACCCTTTAGTGAGCTCAAGTCAAGTGTATAGTTTCTAACCAATTCACTTAATCTCTTCTTCAAGTACTTATCCTCTGTAACTAAGGATGCAGATTCTTCTAGGCTAGAGAAATTGTTTTTGAATTGTGAAATGACTGCACTTACATCAACAATAGAGTGTACCTTGGACACTTTCTTGTCTGTAGGTAAAAAATTGTTCAATATTTTCACTCACTCTACAAGGAGAGGATTCCTCATCACTTGTTTCTCCTTGGCCTTCTCCATAGCTAAGATGATAAACTTAATCGGGTCTTCTTCTCCCCATGAGTCCAAATTGATTGTGCCAAGTGTCAAACTTGACAAAAATGCTATTGAGGGAGTGATTGGAGTGCTATCCATCACTTCATGTTTTACCTTGATTGGTTCAACTGATGTTTCATTCTTTTGTTTACTTCCTTTTACCTCGTCTTCTTCTTTTTTATTTTCAGCTTCTTTTTCTCCTTCTTTCTTTTCTTCCATCTTTTCTTCTTCTTTCTCATTTGTTATATCCTCAATCAATATTTCTTCTTGATGAGTAGGAGTGTTACTACATAAGATTTCAGCTTCTTGTGTTCTTACAAAAGCTTCTTCAAACTTTTCCAACTCAATTTATGTGGCCGCCATGGCTATCTCTATATTATCAATGATAATGGTGCTATCTTTTAGTGACTCTGTCATGGGTGCAAACTTTTCTGCTATAGGCGCTAAGTCTTAAGGACCTATCACTGATGCATTAGTGGGCTCTACCACCTTGAATTCCTTTAAGGGTACTTGTGTTGTGGGTGTAGTAGTTGGATACATGTTCCTATTCATGAATACTTTCTTGAATGCCTTCTATGTTTCCTTAGCAACAAGATCATAGTTTTTGTCCATAATGTGCAAAGTCCTTAACTTGGTTCTAAGATGTGGCTTTACTAAGTCTAAAAAAAAAAAAATTTCCTCTAAATAACATACAAGAAGGGTATCATCTATAATATTTTCCCTTATCTAAGATATTCTTCAATAGACTGTCTCTTTTGGAATTCTAGGATGTTCCACACATTATCAGGGATCATAGTCTTAAGTTCCAAGACTATCTTCTTGAACTTCAGCATGTGTTTGACTATCATAACATGTATCTCAAATTTGTCTATTTCACTATATTTTTCATAAAACTTTCCTACTTGATCAATTCTTCCCTCATCAATTATTCTTGCACTTAGCACACTGAGACTAGGTTTGAAACTTACTTCAGGAGGTGCTTGTGAGTTCTTTCTGTTCCTTGTTACTCTTGAGGATGGATGACCAATGTTGATCTCTTTCTTCCTCTTGGGCATGGCTTTATACTCAGGAGGAGTAGTAAGGTTAATGGTTTCTTTGGGCACAGAAGGAGTAATATTAGTTTTACCCTTCTGTTCATCAAATTTTTCAATCTTCACTTTCTTCAGCTTAGGATCATCTGATTCTACCTTTGATGCATCTATGCTTTCTAATTCCAAAGCAATCTTTTGTTCCCTTGCTTTGTCTAGGTTTGATTGAGACACTCCATGTATTCTCAAGATCTCAGAGGTAACCTTGGCAACCTTCTTCTCTATTGCTTCATTGTTCAGTTTAGCATCTATCTCTCTTGTCTTCTCCTCATAGGTTCCCCATCTTGGCTCATTGGGGTCTTTAGGTGCTGCTAACAAAACTTGAGCATAAGCCTCTAGAATAGGCTCTTCCACTTCATATCCTAGTGGATGAATCCACTTTGTTCCTGGTTCAATTTCCTCTATGCATGTTGTGTCTATCTCAACCATGAAACAAATAGTATCCTTGTATTTCTCAACAATGTTCTCTGGTATCCTTTACCTCATCTATATTTTGACCCTGAATGCCTTCAATTATAGTGTCATGTAGCCTTTTAGAGTGCTTTGTGTAGATGCCTTGAAAGATATCTGAGGCATGGTAGGAATAGTCTTGTCTAGGTATGAATCTAACACCTTTCCAACAATATGGAAGTACATATAGATAATTAGGTACCCAAACATTAATATCTTGGTTTTATCATACTTGATTTCCTTGATGTTGTCAATTAGCTGTGCACGCAAGATCTCACACAAGTTGAACTCTCCATTCTCATTTACAATTCTTATGGTTGTAAGAATTTTGGCCGCGGACACACTGTTTGCCCTGCTAGTGTGCTGAAACCTATACCAAGTGTAGACACCGAAAAATCCTTCAGAAAATAAATTATTTTTGTTTTCTGAAAATCCTTGATGACATCATCATTTATTAATTAATTAATTATTTAATTTATTTATTTATTTTTATGGCATTAAATCCCTCTCTCTTAATTAAAAATCTTTAATTAAGGAATCTAGCCTAAAAATGTCATTTGGACATTATCCCTAATTTATTAATTATTTAATTAATAAATTGACCAAAAAACTTCAAAATAAATTAATTTATTTTTTATCCCAAACTTGGCCAATTTCCTTAAGACCACTAACCTCTTCCAAAATCTTCTAATCCCTTCTTAATTTCGATTAAAAGGCTAATCCCATCTTTTCTAACCCTAATCCCAAGGTTAAATATTTAATTAAGGTTAAATATTTAATTTTCATATTTATTGAAAATATTTTAATAAATATTCTTAAAACTTAAGCTTTTGGAATGAATAACTTTTATTCCATGAAACTAAGGAGAAATCTAGACTCTTCTAGAATCTTCTCAAATCCACCCTCTTCACCCATCCTAATCCTTTTCTTTGTCCTAATCTAATCCTAATCCTACCCTTAAACCTTTGTGCAATCCTAACCAAGCTTAAGACTTTCCTAAACCAAAGCAAAGTCTTTCCTTCCAAATATCTCAACCACAAAGCATTTATTGCTTCCCCAAAGTCTTCAAAGCCTCTTAAAGCCCATTCATTGCTCTTACAAGCATTTATTTGGAGAGTTATGAGCTTGGAGCCCCCTTTGTTGACTCCTCTTTGCCCTTCCCTTCATCCACTCACCTTGTGACATGTGTCACCTCCTGATTGGCTGAGAACTAGCACAATCCATGTGCTTCCCTTTGAGTGAATCTTGGCCTCTCTTAAGGATTTCAATCCTGGTCATTCATTCCTCCTACCCCAAGCCTTTAGAAATCCTATAAATACCCTCACTTCCTAAGGCAAATCATCTCTCAACTCTCAAACTCAATAGCAAAGTTATAATGCCATTTTCATTTTAGCATAAGCATAAACTCATCATTTTAGATCATTTTCAAGCTTAAATCACAACTAAATTAGCTTAAATGGATTAACATAGATTCATTTCTTGTTTTAATCTTAGTTCATTTATTTAGCTTTGCATATTTGTGTGTTCTTGAGGCCTTTGAGGCAAAATAGGTTCCTCATACCTATTTTGTGTCATTTTGGGTCTTCTTGATCCTCAAATCATCCATTTTGCATGCTCCAAGTGCTTGAGTTTGCACACCCACATCCCTCTATATCTAAGCATATCAAACGGTGCATGGGCGCATCCGTTTTAAGCTTAAACTGAGGTGGCTTTGATTTTAGTTTGTTTATCTTTAAATTTGATTTGATAATATGCTATGACGTTTGTTTGTCTTTGGCCTTCAAAACAGGTTTAGGTGCACTCACAAATCCTAGTCTACATTCTGGCACGCCCGGTGGGACACAAACCACAATCATTTTGATAAGATTATACTTTATATGCTTGTATTTTGCAGGAAATAAAAGAAATGTCGCCTTCATGAAAAGAAATGACGCCTACGGCAAATAAATGTCGCCTTCAACCAAAGAAATATCGCCTTCATGAAAAGAAATGTCGCCTACAAACAATTCAGTCACGCCTTCATACAATTAAATCACGCCTTTGAGGAAAGAAATGATGCCTATGAGCTCTGTTTTCATGCCTTCATAACTGAGATTGTCCTGTTTTCGATAACTTCTGTTACGTCCCAGAATTCTTCTTCTGTCACCTTCTTGTAATGAAATCACGCCTCTGACAAAAGAAATCACACCTCTGGTTTTTTATCTGTCGCCTTTTGAGGTACAGAATGTCACCTGTAAAAATGAAATGTCGCCTCTGAACTTTCCAGTGTCGCCTATAAGCTAGACAGTGTCGCCTGTTGTTGTTGCTTGGGACTGGTTTTTCATTCCTTTTATTACAGCAAAGGTCAAAACAAAATCTTGAATGACATTAAATAAATGAACTTAGGTCCTAGAGTGTCATTGTTAATTTGAAAATCAAACCAAATCTTGAATGCACTAAAGGAAATGAACAACTCTATTCCCTCATCTGTTTCAGATTTCAAAGCAAGCAAACAAAATTCAATCTTGAGTGATCTAAGGGATAAAACAAAGCTTTTTCAAAGTTCTTAAATCAACTCGCTAATCAAATCTTGAATGCACAAAAAGAAAGAACTTGCAAAGGTTCAACTCATTTACATTTTGAGGAAAAGAACAAATTAAAATCTAATCACGAGTGTCTTCATTTCAAAGTTCAAAACATCACTTAATCAAATTTGGGAAAATGAACAAAATCTGCTTGATGTGCATGTAGGAGTTTTTCAATTTTTGCATAAATCCTTGTTAGAGTAAGCAACGTGGAACATTTGAACTTGGACAAGTTCACCTGTTCTGCTTTTAGCAAGGCCTATCCAAGGAGAAGCGCTTCCTCCTCAGAGAACGACCTCAAACCGGTATCCCCCCCGGCCGGTATACAAATAAGCGAATACCAAAATAATCGCTTACATCTCCTAATCACCGGGCGTTCGTGCCAAACACGTGTCTGGGGATGGTAAACATTCCTCTCCCCCAGTATAATTGGCAAGGCTCTTAAGTGAGTCACGGATGATCAGCATAACCGGGTATGGAGACACCACGGAACTATTAAAAACTTGATAAAATAGAAGCTACCCTATCTACATCCGAAAGTATCAAAATCCTTGTGCAAGGACCGATTCCAAGGGGTTTACCGGGTCGCCTCAAGATTACTCACCATTTGTATTCCCTTCTGGGGGATACCAAGCTGTGGGCAAGCGATTTTGATACTCACCTTCCTTAGGTAGATCTGTTTGAAGTGCTTGACAGTTAAAGACTCCGTGAAAACACTTGTTGAAACATACACTTTCAAAGCTTTGTCAGAGTCAGTTGCCTTTGTTTGTATCCCGCAGGGTTGCTTTGTCCCTTGCAGAGATTGCTTTGACTTTAACCTTTGCCATTGGAAACCTTTGCCTCAAAATTAGAAATGTCTTTTCCAAGTAATGCCCAGCAAGAACAAACATCCTAAAGCAAAGTTGCCCAAATCCCAAGCCTATCAAGAGCGAAAAGTTATCAAGAAGAACACCGAGACCTATCAATCCATTATCCAAGCAACCCAAGCAGAGGAAAAGTCCCAAGCCAGACTTGAGAACATTGCCCATAACGCCCGCATCAAACAGTTCGCCTTCCATTTCCAAGTTAACCATCACTTTGTCAACCTTGAGCCAGAAGATTAGCCATTTCCTTCTTCATGTCTTTTTCCATCTTCAGATCTTGAAATCTTATCTCCAACAGCCTTGCATCTTAGTTTCATCCTAGTTTCACCCTTTGCATCAGCATCAAAACCTTAGTTGCATTTCAAAGCATCATAAAGTTGCATATGCATTCATCTTCCTACCAGCATTCTAGAAACAATCCTTGTCATCGGCATTGTCCCTTTAGATAGAGCATTTGTCCCTTCACCCTTCAATACCTTTTCCACCAGCATCCCCCCATCAACTTTTCATATCTTTCCGGCAGATCCATCATCCTTTGTTCCAAATCCAGAGTTCCACCAACACTTAGTGTTCTACCTTTTGAGTTGTTCCTATCCTATATCCAAGATCAGATACCATCATCCTCTTTTTGACACAACGTGTTGTCATAAAGAAATCAAACCTTGTCCTTGCATAGCCATCATCTCGAGCAAGAGATTGGAGTGTATTGATAAGAAACTTGTTGACCGAAGATCATAAGTCTATCCTAGGTTGACCCCATCATATCTCTGATCCTCCATTTGGGAAAAATAGTAGCTTATTTGTTGACCACTCAGTAATCTTTCACCAGCTTTCCACCAGCAACCTATCTTTCCTCTACCATCTTGATCCATATCTGTTCCATCCAAGCTTCCATCATTGCCATCTTGATCCCTCTCTTTGCATTTGCATCCTAGAAAGTCATCATCTTTAGTAGTTCATCAACTTTGCATCCATCAACATCTTTTAGCCAAACATCTTGCATCCATTTAGCACTTGCATCTCCATGCCTGTTGAGACCAGATCTCGAAAAAGAAGAAGCATGAATCCTTATCCACCAACAACCTCATCCGATCCCAAACTTTTCACCAACGCCATGATGACCTACAATCCCCAGATCCAAGCCAGTAACCCATGTGAAGATCCAAACATCCCTTCATCCCCCTTGGCAAACCAAGCATTTGTAAATCCTCCAGATAGCCCACCAGCGACCAATGCCCTTGTACCGCAACATCAGCAAAGCACGTTTGTTCACTACCTGCCAGAAAGTACCTCCATACCACCATCTCTCTATCCACACATCCCCATCAAAACTATCCAAGTTCCAGCCCAAGCGTATTCTCCGTTTGTCCAATCATTTCCCGATCCTATCATGCAAACACCCCAAGAGCTTTCCACCATTCCCCTTTTCTTGCAAGGAAGCCTCGCCAGTCCCATAACACAAGCTGCAGCACCATCCGCTCCATCTCATACCCCTTTTGCTTCATCATCTGCTATGGCTGCCCAAGCCCAAATCCAACACTTAACCCAAAGTCAGCTTCCACCTCTCCCACAAGCTTTCACACCAAAAGCTTCACCACCATCCGCAATTCAAGCAATGCCTTTCACCATCAAAGGAGCACCGTCACCCTTCACCCCCCAAGCACCCATACCTTCTTCTTTGGGGTTAGCACAATCGCTTCCTATTCCAACCTCATCTTTCTCTTGGGTGTTTCCTTCATTTTCCTCCTCACAAGCATCCGCTCAACCACAACCTCAACAAGCTCCTTTCTCTCAACCATCATTCGTGTCCCAAGCTCCTATTGCTCCTACCATTCCATCATCCGCTGTAGTACACCCTAACACAAGCTCTCAGTGGGGCCTTACACAAGAAGAAATGAAGGCATGGGGGATCCCATCTCAATCCCCTACATCTATGGTTGCAAGTCAACAAACCGCCTTCACCCAAGCAGCACAACAGCAACTACCCCAAACACCGCCAGCTTCAAGCTATTCATCCCAAATCTCAAATACCTTCCAGCAAGTTCCACCACCTCAACAGCCAACTTTCCCCAGATATCTTACCCCATCACCCTTTGTTTCTAGCTTCCCCACATCTGTTCCACCTCTAAGTAACGCAGGCATGCACCCAGCTTATATTAGCCAAACCCAAAGCCAACCTCAGCAACTACCACCATCATACCCGCAAGCAGCATCATTCCAACAGCCTCCCCCACAGCAACCACATGTCCCCTTTCAGCAAACAACCATCATTCCTCAACAACAGCAAGTCCCTTGCAATCAGCCCCAGCAACAAATCCCTATCATCCCCCAGCAACAACAAGTTCCCACCCATCAGTTACAACAGCAAGTTCCAAATATCCAATATCAGCAAGCAGTCCCACAACAACCGCCAGTTCAACAACAGCAAGTAGCCCAACAACATCAAGCGGTTCCATATCATTTACCACAATATCCCCCTATGCCACACCAGCAATATCCCCAGCAACCATTGCCCCAAAATCAGTTCCAACCCATTTATCCACAGCAAGCGCCATATCCAGTTCCACAGCTTCCATCACAAGCAGAAGTCTCAGTTCCCTCGCCACTCAATGCTGAGTGGGAAGAAATGAAAAATGCTCTAAAAGAGCTACAAAGTGGAACAGAGAATAAAACATACAAGTTCGAAGAGGTGTGCTCATATCCCTTCGATCGGTCCATAGCAACTATCCCTTTCCCCAAGCATTTTGAGATGCCCAAGTTCGACAAGTATCGGGGGAAAGGAGATCCAGTAAATCATATCAAAGAGTTCTACATGGCGTGCCAAGAAGTGGCTTACAGTGATAACTATCTCCTGCGCCTGTTTCCCAAAAGCTTGGGAGGAACTGCTGTTGAGTGGTTTTACAAAATACCACATGGGACAATAAAAACCTTTACTGAACTCTCTGAGAAGTTCATCACACACTATGCCCATAATGTGGAGAATGAGTTGTCCTTGCTAGACCTATGCAACTCAAAGCAAAAAGATAGAGAAAGCCTTGCAGAATACTTGCAAAGATGGCAGAATCTTACAACTAGGTTATCATATCAACCGCCAGAGAAGCATCTAACAAAGATCTTCATTGATAACCCGCATCCAAAGCTATCCCATCACATGCGAATGAACTGTCTCCAAACATACCAAGACATCAAGAGCAAAGGCATAGGCATCGAAAAAGCTCTCCTAGACGAAGGCACTATTCGTCACTTCAAAGATGATTCCAAAAACAAACCCAACAATGATAAATCCCGTTACTGGAATCGTAACAAGAATGTTGTTACAGATGGAGCCACTGACACTAAAAATATACAATTCATTGTGGCTAGTCCTACACCAGCTCAAATATACCAACCGCCACAAGCGCCCATCTATCAGCAACCACCAGCTCCCACATATCAAGCACCTATTTATCAGCAGCCTCCTCAAGCTCATCAACCACCTGTGCAATAGTATTAGCAGCAATACCAACAGCAGCAGCCAGCACGTCAAGGAAATCCTGTTAACACAGTTAACGTTGCCCCAAGGCAGAACAAGCCCAACAATCAGAACAATCCAAAGAGGACTTTCACACCTTTGGGTGAGCCTCTGGATCAGATCTTTTATCGGCTAGCCAAAGAAAATATGATCACATATCCGCCCATCCCACAGAAGGATGACAACGCACCAAAGTCTGATTGGTATAAAGAAAATGAATATTGTGATTACCATCGTGTGAAGGGGCACACAACATTGAAGTGCATGCGGCTTAAGAACTACATCCAGGATCTCATTGATCGCAAGGAGATCCAGGTCGATGCACCAGCTCAAGCTTCACCCAACGCCGATTTGCAAATATATCAAAATGTGTTCCCTCAACACGATACTGGGAAGAATCAAGCCAACACCAATCAGCCCCAAAATCATGGCAAAGGCAAGCAAGAAGATCACACAGCGGCCTACATCAACTATGACAAGTATGTCAGATGCATAACTCAAATTGAGCCCATCCAAGATGAGCCCACCATCAATACCATCCACGTCAGAGGGTCGGATCGACAATGTGCTGCAACTACCCGCAGTGGTAGGATAACTGTTGCCGGTGCTCCTCCGAGGTCAACTGCTCCTCCAAGGCCAACGTCCACTGCATCCACAGCACAGTCTAACACCAGCCCAGCATCAAATGCACGCGCAACATAGCATAATGCACCAAGTGCACAATACAATATCATAGAGCATCTTGGGAACATGCCAGCCCAAATATCTATCTTGGATTTGCTCCGCACATCACCCATCCATCAGGAGATCCTGGACAAAGCTCTAAAAGAAGGCCATGTCCCCACGGACATTAACACAACTCAGTTTGAAACTCTTGTGGGACACCTATCAGCAGCATGTGCCTTGTCCTTCAAAGAATCTGATATACCAGATGTCGCTCCTGACCATACTCTCCCTCTCCGCATTGCCGTCATGGTCAGAGACTTTGCCATCAAACGGGTTTTAATAGATAATGGCTCAGCCCTCAACTTGTGCACATTAAAATTCATCAAGAAGATCGGGTTCACGGAGGCCGACATACAACATGAGCAAATCACTATCAAAGCATATGACAACTTGGAGCGTACCTCTGAAGGTACTATAACTTTGCCTATCCAGCTAGGCCCAGCAACGCAAGATACTCTCTGCCACGTTGTTGATCTTGACCTACCATTCAATATCCTCCTCGGTCATCCATGGATCCATTCCATTAAGGCCGTACCATCTACTTACCATCAGTGCATCAAGTTTCCACATCAAGGCACTGAGGTTACCATCCACGCTGACCCTAACCCCTTCGCATACTGCCTTGCGATGGAAACATCTTTCCCTCATTCTACTCATTGTCCTGGAACCGATATTGGTACTTCTATTGCTAGCTCATCCCGATCCCATCGCGATCCAGAGACCATCCTCTCTTCCACCTTATCATCCGTCAAGATCAACAACCAGGGTTGTGGCGAATACAGCCTCAGTGATGCATTTGTTGTAGGAGCTCTTCCACGTGATCCAAATACTCAAGGGCGCCCAAGTTGTCAAAACAAGCCTGCTGAGGAACATTATAAGCTCAAGCAAATCGGAAACATGACTTTTGAGTCTCATGGTACCATCAACAGCAAAGAAATAGATCCAGATATTAACAAATGGTTATACAAAGATCCCCCATCACGTGACACACAACTTCTTGAGTACTTCAAAGAGAAATATCCAATCCCCTACAAAAATGTCACAGAACACTATAACTATCAAGGTGGTGGTCTAGGACCACAAGAGGACAGAAATTTGTTTCCTATCATACCATCCCAAAATCCAAAACAGCAAGGACTTGGCTTTAATACCTCTCGCCTGCTTGAACAAGAGCCCAATACCACAACTGCGGACACTAACATGACCAACGTGAACTTTTCGAATAGCCGGGATGACCTCACGGAAATCGAAGACATCCCCGAAGAGAAAGACATCCGATCCTACGACGATATCTTTGCCGATGACACCCTCCTGGGGACTTCTGTTCTCCAACAACTCTCCATTAACCTCATAGATCTTCCCCTCACAAACCCCGACCTCGTAGATTGGGACCAACCAAGCATCGCACACATCGACGAGTTCCAAAGCGCACAAGCACTCCTAGAATTCATGGGGGCATCAGGTCCAGCAAGCAATCAGGATCCAACATCAACCTCTGTCTATCAGCTTCACCCAGAAGGATATTTTGGGGAAGAGGCAAGCTTTAGTTGCAAAAATGAAATAGCAGGAGAACATCATGAGTCTTTATGTGAAAGGCCCCTCGGGGCACATTCTAATTCCAAAATAGTAAAAATAAAGGGCGTATCTTCTAGCGAAAACCTGGCAATTCAGGCGCTAGAAGATGAAGCCTTGCCTCTTCCCCCTATCCAAGATTATAGACCAGAGCAGTCGCCGATCATCATAGAGGAGACCAAGCCAATCAACTTGGGAACAGAAGAATGTCCAAGGATCACCTACATTACAGTTAATCTAACAGAAGGAGAAGAAATCACTCTCAGTGCCTTGCTCAAGGAATCAATCATCAACTTTGCATGGTCATACGCCCACATGCCTGGGCTTGATCCAAACCTTGTTGTTCATCATCTATCAGTAGATCCAAACGTCAAGCCAGTGAAGCAGAAGCTAAGGAAAATGCATCCAAAGGTAGCATTGCTCGTCAAAGTAGAGCTTGAGAAGCTCCTCCAAGCTAAGATCATCAGAGCAATAGATTATTCAGAGTGGATCTCTAACATGGTGCCAGTCACAAAGCCTTCTGGCGACATCAGAATCTGTACTGATTTCAGGGACTTGAACAAGGCATGCCCTAAGGATGACTTCCCATTGCCAAACATAGACATGCTTGTAGACCTCACAGCGGGTCACGAAATGCTATCACTCATGGATGGCTTTTCAGGCTACAACCAAATTCATATAGCGGAAGCAGATCAACATAAAACAGCATTCACAACCCCATGGGGTACCTTTTGCTACAACATGATGCCTTTTGGGCTAAAGAATGCAGGGGCCACATATCAGAGAGCAATGACAGCCATTTTTCATGACATGATCCACAAGATCCTTGAGGACTATGTGGATGATATCCTTGCAAAATCCAAAACAAGAGATGAGCACCTCAACATCCTAGAACGTGTGTTTGATCATCTGAATCATTATGGCTTAAAGCTTAATCCTAAGAAATGTGTCTTTGGTGTTACATCTGGCAAGCTTCTAGGTTTCATCGTCTCTAGACGAGGCATAGAGATCGATCCTAAAAAGGTAAAAGTAATAACGGAGATGCCTCCACCAAGAAATCTCAAACAGCTCAGAAGCCTACAGGGCAAGCTTCAATCAGTTCAGCGGTTCATCTCGCAACTAGCGGACAAGTGCCAACCATTCTCACATCTCTTATGCAAAGACACCAACTTCAAGTGGGATCCCATATGTCAAAGAAGCTTTGATAAGCTCAAGGAGTATCTAGCTAATGCTCCAATCCTAGTACCACCGGTTTCAGGATGCCCACTCATCCTTTACATCTCAACAATAGCTACAGCACTAGGGGCACTCCTAGCACAGCATGATGATGAAAATAGAGAACGAGCTATCTACTACATCAGTCGCACTCTTGTGGGCTATGAGCTTAACTATTCACCCATGGAGAAAGCATGCTTAGCAGTGGTCTTTGCCACTCAAAAACTTAGACATTACATGCTTAGCCACACAATCAAGCTCATATCAAAGGTGGACCCTCTTAAGTATCTGTTATCAAGGACAACCCTCACAGGCCGTATGGCAAAATGGGTCATGTTACTCAGCGAATTTGACATTCAGTATGTAGATCGCAAAGCAATCAAAGGGCAAGTCATTGCCGATCAACTAGCAGAAGCACCACTGGTGGATGCCTATCCACTAATCATGGAATTCCCCGATGAACATTTATGCATGATTGAAGAGCAGCCCATGTGGAAACTATACTTTGATGGTTCCATAACATCCCATAGCTCTGGGGCAGGAATCCTATTCGTCACACCTCAAGGTGACTATATTCCAAAATCATTCAAGTTGGGATTCCCCTGTACCAATAATATTGCAGAATATGAGGCACTCATCTTAGGTCTCAAAACAGCTATCCAATGGAACATCACAGAACTACAAGTCTTTGGAGATTCACAGCTCATTATCAAGCAAGTCCTTGATGAGTATCAGACAAAGGACGACAAATTGCTACCCTACAAGCAACTGGTGGATAAACTGAAAGAACATTTCCTACATCTACAATTCAATCAGATCCCAAGGCTTCAGAACAAAGCAGCAGATGCAATGGCAACCATCGGATCCTTATTGGAAATACCACGAGACGCATCACAGTATGAATTTCTAGTCGAGCAGCTACATTCACCAGCTTATGAGAACACCGATGCAGACATGGTGTGTGTCTTGGTTGGTCCCCAATCCCCATGGTACCATGACATCCATGCATATCTAAAAAATGGTATCATATCTCCCCATCTCACCAATAACCAACGCCAAAACCTTATTCGCAGAGCTTCCCGCTACACTCTTGTAGCCAACACCCTATATCGTCGCGGGTATCACAATGTCCTATCTAGATGTTTAGACTCAAACGAGGCCATCCTGGCCTTACAAGAAGTTCACGCTGGAATTTGCGGTGCCCACACGAGTGGCATGGTTCTAGCAAAGCAGCTGCTTAGAGTTGGGTATTATTGGCCAACAATGGAACATGATGCGTGTGAATTTGTCAAGAAATGTCTCCCATGTCAACAGCATGCCAATTTGATACATGCACCAGCACAGGATCTACAGCCTATTGCACCACCGTGGCCTTTTTCATGTTGGGGCCTCGACCTCGTTGGCTTGATCACCCCCCCTCTCTTCGGATGGACACAAGTATATCATAACAGCCACAGAGTACTTTACCAAATGGGTTGAAGCAATTCCACTCACCCTTACTACTGGCATCCAAATATCCAAGTTCATCCTTTACCACATCATTTGCCGCTTCGGCATACCATCTACCATTTTCACAGACCATGGCACACCTTTTGAAAACCAGCATGTGGATGATCTATGTGCCAGACTCCACATCCATCACCGTTTCTCTAGTCCATATTTCCCTCAAGGAAACGGCCAAGCTGAGGCAACCAACAAAACTATCTTGAAAATCTTCAAGAAGGTTGTCAATGATTCTGGTCGTGACTGGCATCTCCAAATCAATCCTGCCCTCTGGGCCTATCGTACTTCTTATCGCACTCCCATAGGCACCACCCCATACTCCCTTGTATATGGTGCTGAAGCCGTTCTACCGATCGAGGTTGAGCTCCCATCATTGCGCGTCTCCATGAAGAACTATACAACTGATGAAGACTATCGTGTGGCCCGGCTCACACAGCTAGACCTACTAGATGAAAGGAGACAGCAAGCCTATGATCACCTGGTTGCATACCAGAATCGACTCAAAAGGAGTTATAACAAGAAGGTCCATCCTAGACAGTTCCAGGTTGGTGACATGGTCCTTAAAGAAAATCAGAAGGTCCTAGCAAATAGAGAAAAGAAAGGCAAGTTTGAGCCTACTTGGTTGGGCCCCTATGTTGTCACCACATCCTTTGGCTCGGGAGCCTATCAGCTATCAACACCAGAAGGTGAGCCCTTGAATGATCCTATCAACATCATCCATCTGAAGAGGTTCTATGCCTGAACCTGATCCTGCATATATCAGAAAATCCAAAAACATTCAAAAAAGAAAAAAAAAAAAAAAAAAGAAAAGAGAAAGAGAAAATAATCGTCCAACGGTGAAAACTTGGCAATTCAAGCACCTTGGACAAGTATGTTGGTGAAAACCTGGCAAAAAGGTGCCAACATAGTAAACTGAGCTATTTATCTATTCAGTTGTCCTTTCAGCTACCGTCCTCATCCTCCATCCATAACAGATCTCCCAGCAGTTCCATCTCCCCTATTTTCTAAGCATTCAGCTTCCATCTTCCTCCAACCCATCTGCAATCCATATCCTGTTCCAAAGCTTTGTACCATATCTTGTACCATATCCTTTTCCCTTTCCTGTACAGCGCATTCCTCCCTGTATTTATCCTTCTTGTCTCCGTCCTAGTGAGAGTCCCGCTGAGTGTGATCTTCCTATCCCCAATCCTGAGCTTCTGTACATATCCCTTGTGCATATCGTTCCTCCTTGTTGTACATAACCTTTGTCCATCCTGCAGCAGCATTTGATCAAATATCTTGTCCCCTCCCCAGCCTCAGAAAATTTGTAGTCCCACTCAGGCCTTGTGCTTCAGCAACATCAATTGATGACTTATCCTTGCTCATCCTGATTATTCCTTGAACTTCAGCTTTTTGCCAGCGAACAACTACACTTATTCTCTCACCAACCCATGGGTCCTTGAGGATATATCGTTCCTCCTATCTGACCTAATCTTCCATCCTGGTCCTTGAGGATATATCATTCCTCCTGTCCGACCAATCTTCCCACCACCAATCAAACCTAATCTCTCTCCTTGGCAAAAGGATGTCTTTTTGGAGTTATCATTTTGATCTTGGATTTTTGTCCTTTGGGTCTTGTTAATCTTTTTGGTTTCTCATTATCCCACCAGGGTCACCATGATTCATTATATCACGGTGTGCTGCGTGTGCGGATAATCTGGGGCAAGGTCTTTTGATCTTTCGCTTCTGCCTGTGAGTCAGTTGTGTGTTTGTGGTTCCTTCAGCATCGGTTCCACCATGTCGCCTCTGCGCTTCATGTGTGATGTTGGGGAAACCCTGTGTGTTTGTTTAGCGTCAGTCCTCGTCAGTCCTCTGCGACGTTGTTGACAGGCCTCGTGATCCTAGTATCCTTGGCAGGTCTCTAACATAGCTATATTAAATCTAGGTTGTGCACTCCCATTTGCACTTGGAGCTATCTGGTCCCTTGCATTTATCATATAGATTAATCTTGCATCTTGCATTTCTATCTCATCTTGCATATCATCCATATTTGTTCTTAGAAGTGAGGTTATTTATCTCCCCTTTCTTCCTAGGCCTTTCCTTCCTCGTCCCGCCGGGCAGACTCTGTCCCAGGGCGTCATCCCTCTTTTTCCTTGTCCCACTGGGCGCATCTTCCATGATTTTGTCCCACCGGGGCATGTTCCTCTTTCTTCTAGTCCACCCGAGCGTCATACCCTCTTCTTCTGATTCTAGCCTCGGCATCTTGTTTTCTTGTCTTTGACACCATGCCACTTGCGGCATCGCATCAAAGAGGGAAAAAATGTAGACACCGAAAAATCCTTCAGAAAATAAATTATTTTTGTTTTCTGAAAATCTTTGATGACATCATCATTTATTAATTAATTATTTATTTATTTTTATGGCATTAAATCCCTCTCTCTTAATTAAAAATCTTTAATTAAGGAATCTAGCCTAAAAATGTCATTTGGACATTATCCCTAATTTATTAATTATTTAATTAATAAATTGACCAAAAAACTTCAAAAATAAATTAATTTATTTTTTATCCCAAACTTGGCCAATTTCCTTAAGACCACTAACCTCTTCCAAAATCTTCTAATCCCTTCTTAATTTCGATTAAAAGGCTAATCCCATCTTTTCTAACCCTAATCCCAAGGTTAAATATTTAATTAAGGTTAAATATTTAATTTTCATATTTATTGAAAATATTTTAATAAATATTCCTAAAACTTAAGCTTTTGGAATGAATAACTTTTATTCCATGAAACTAAGGAGAAATCTAGACTCTTCTAGAATCTTCTCAAATCCACCCTCTTCACCCATCCTAATCCTTTTCTTTGTCCTAATCTAATCCTAATCCTACCCTTAAACCTTTGTGCAATCCTAACCAAGCTTAAGACTTTCCTAAACCAAAGAAAAGTCTTTCCTTCCAAATATCTCAACCACAAAGCATTTATTGCTTCCCCAAAGTCTTCAAAGCCTCTTAAAGCCCATTCATTGCTCTTACAAGCATTTATTTGGAGAGTTATGAGCTTGGAGCCCCCTTTGTTGACTCCTCTTTGCCCTTCCCTTCATCCACTCACCTTGTGACATGTGTCACCTCCTGATTGGCTGAGAACTAGCACAATCCATGTGCTTCCCTTTGAGTTAATCTTGGCCTCTCTTAAGGATTTCAATCCTGGTCATTCATTCCTCCTACCCCAAGCCTTTAGAAATCCTATAAATACCCTCACTTCCTAAGGCAAATCATCTCTCAACTCTCAAACTCAATAGCAAAGTTATAATGCCATTTTTATTTTAGCATAAGCATAAACTCATCATTTTAGATCATTTTCAAGCTTAAATCACATCTAAATTAGCTTAAATGGATTAACATAGATTCATTTCTTATTTTAATCTTAGTTCATTTATTTAGCTTTGCATATTTGTGTGTTCTTGAGGCCTTTGAGGCAAAATAGGTTCCTCATACCTATTTTGTGTCATTTTGGGTCTTCTTGATCCTCAAATCATCCATTTTGCATGCTCCAAGTGCTTGAGTTTGCACACCCACATCCCTCTATATCTAAGCATATCAAACGGTGCATGGGCGCATCCGTTTTAAGCTTAAACTGAGGTGGCTTTGATTTTAGTTTGTTTACCTTTAAATTTGATTTGATAATATGCTATGACGTTTGTTTGTCTTTGGCCTTCAAAACAGGTTTAGGTGCACTCACAAATCCTAGTCTACATTCTGGCACGCCCGGTGGGACACAAACCACAATCATTTTGATAAGATTATACTTTATATGCTTGTATTTTGCAGGAAATAAAAGAAATGTCGCCTTCATGAAAAGAAATGACGCCTACGGCAAATAAATGTCGCCTTCAACCAAAGAAATATCGCCTTCATGAAAAGAAATGTCGCCTACAAACAATTCAGTCACGCCTTCATACAATTAAATCACGCCTTTGAGGAAAGAAATGACACCTATGAGCTCTGTTTTCACGCCTGCATAACTGAGATTGTCCTGTTTTCGATAACTTCTGTTACGTCCCAGAATTCTTCTTCTGTCACCTTCTTGTAATGAAATCACGCCTCTGACAAAAGAAATCACGCCTCTGGTTTTTTATCTGTCGCCTTTTGAGGTACAGAATGTCACCTGTAAAAATGAAATGTCGCCTCTGAACTTTCTAGCGTCGCCTATAAGCTGGACAGTGTCGCCTGTTGTTGTTGCTTGGGACTGGTTTTTCATTCCTTTTATTACAGCAAAGGTCAAAACAAAATCTTGAATGACATTAAAGAAATGAACTTAGGTCCTAGAGTGTCATTGTCAATTTGAAAATCAAACCAAATCTTGAATGCACTAAAGGAAACGAACAACTCTATTCCCTCATCTGTTTCAGATTTTAAAGCAAGCAAACAAAATTCAATCTTGAGTGATCTAAGGGATAAAACAAAGCTTTTTCAAAGTTCTTAAATCAACTCGCTAATCAAATCTTGAATGCACAAAAGGAAAGAACTTGCAAACGTTCAACTCATTTACATTTTGAGGAAAAGAACAAATTAAAATCTAATCACGAGTGTCTTCATTTCAAAGTTCAAAACATCACTTAATCAAATTTGGGAAAATGAACAAAATCTGCTTGATGTGCATGTAGGAGTTTTTCAATTTTTGCATAAATCCTTGTTAGAGTAAGCAACGTGGAACATTTGAACTTGGACAAGTTCACCTGTTCTGCTTTTAGCAAGGCCTATCCAAGGAGAAGCGCTTCCTCCTCAGAGAACGACCTCAAACCGGTATCCCCCCCGGCCGGTATACAAATAAGCGAATACCAAAATAATCGCTTACATCTCCTAATCGCCGGGCGTTCGTGCCAAACACGTGTCTGGGGATGGTAAACATTCCTCTCCCCCAGTATAATTGGCAAGGCTCTTAAGTGAGTCACGGATGATCAGCATAACCGGGTATGGAGACACCACGGAACTATTAAAAACTTGATAAAATAGAAGCTACCCTATCTACATCCGAAAGTATCAAAATCCTTGTGCAAGGACCGATTCCAAGGGGTTTACCGGGTCGCCTCAAGATTACTCACCATTTGTATTCCCTTCTGGGGGATACCAAGCTGTGGGCAAGCGATTTTGATACTCACCTTCCTTAGGTAGATCTGTTTGAAGTGCTTGACAGTTAAAGACTCCATGAAAACACTTGTTGAAACATACACTTTCAAAGCTTTGTCAGAGTCAGTTGCCTTTGTTTGTATCCCGCAGGGTTGCTTTGTCCCTTGCAGAGATTGCTTTGACTTTAACCTTTGTCATTGGAAACCTTTGCCTCAAAATTAGAAATGTCTTTTTCAAGTAATGCCCAGCAAGAACAAACATCCTAAAGCAAAGTTGCCCAAATCCCAAGCCTATCAAGAGCGAAAAGTTATCAAGAAGAACACCAAGACCTATCAATCCATTATCCAAGCAACCCAAGCAGAGGAAAAGTCCCAAGCCAGACTTGAGAACATTGCCCATAACGCTCGCATCAAACAGTTCGCCTTCCGTTTCCAAGTTAACCATCACTTTGTCAACCTTGAGCCAGAAGATTAGCCATTTCCTTCTTCATGTCTTTTTCCATCTTCAGATCTTGAAATCTTGTCTCCAACAGCCTTGCATCTTAGTTTCATCCTAGTTTCACCCTTTGCATCAGCATCAAAACCTTAGTTGCATTTCAAAGCATCATAAAGTTGCATATGCATTCATCTTCCTACCAGCATTCTAGAAACAATCCTTGTCATCGGCATTGTCCCTTTAGATAGAGCATTTGTCCCTTCACCCTTCAATACCTTTTCCACCAGCATCCCCCCATCAACTTTTCATATCTTTCCGGCAGATCCATCATCCTTTGTTCCAAATCCAGAGTTCCACCAACACTTAGTGTTCTACCTTTTGAGTTGTTCCTATCCTATATCCAAGATCAGATACCATCATCCTCTTTTTGACACAACGTGTTGTCATAAAGAAATCAAACCTTGTCCTTGCATAGCCATCATCTCGAGCAAGAGATTGGAGTGTATTGATAAGAAACTTGTTGACCGAAGATCATAAGTCTATCCTAGGTTGACCCCATCATATCTCTGATCCTCCATTTGGGAAAAATAGTAGCTTATTTGTTGACCACTCAGTAATCTTTCACCAGCTTTCCACCAGCAACCTATCTTTCCTCTACCATCTTGATCCATATCTGTTCCATCCAAGCTTCCATCATTGCCATCTTGATCCCTCTCTTTGCATTTGCATCCTAGAAAGTCATCATCTTTAGTAGTTCATCAACTTTGCATCCATCAACATCTTTTAGCCAAACATCTTGCATCCATTTAGCACTTGCATCTCCATGCCTGTTGAGACCAGATCTCGAAAAAGAAGAAGCATGAATCCTTATCCACCAACAACCTCATCCGATCCCAAACTTTTCACCAACGCCATGATGACCTACAATCCCCAGATCCAAGCCAGTAACCCATGTGAAGATCCAAACATCCCTTCATCCCCCTTGGCAAACCAAGCATTTGTAAATCCTCCAGATAGCCCACCAGCGACCAATGCCCTTGTACCGCAACATCAGCAAAGCACGTTTGTTCACTACCTGCCAAAAAGTACCTCCATACCACCATCTCTCTATCCACGCATCCCCATCAAAACTATCCAAGTTCCAGCCCAAGCGTATTCTCCGTTTGTCCAATCATTTCCCGATCCTATCATGCAAACACCCCAAGAGCTTTCCACCATTCCCCTTTTCTTGCAAGGAAGCCTCGCCAGTCCCGTAACACAAGCTGCAGCACCATCCGCTCCATCTCATACCCCTTTTGCTTCATCATCTGCTATGGCTGCCCAAGCCCAAATCCAACACTTAACCCAAAGTCAGCTTCCACCTCTCCTGCAAGCTTTCACACCAAAAGCTTCACCACCATCCGCAAGTCAAGCAACGCCTTTCACCATCAAAGGAGCACCGTCACCCTTCACCCCCCAAGCACCCATACCTTCTTCTTTGGGGTTAGCACAATCGCTTCCTATTCCAACCTCATCTTTCTCTTGGGTGTTTCCTTCATTTTCCTCCTCACAAGCATCCGCTCAACCACAACCTCAACAAGCTCCTTTCTCTCAACCATCATTCGTGTCCCAAGCTCCTATTGCTCCTACCATTCCATCATCCGCTGCAGTACACCCTAACACAAGCTCTCAGTGGGGCCTTACACAAGAAGAAATGAAGGCATGGGGGATCCCATCTCAATCCCCTACATCTATGGTTGCAAGTCAACAAACCGCCTTCACCCAAGCAGCACAACAGCAACTACCCCAAACACCGCCAGCTTCAAGCTATTCATCCCAAATCTCAAATACCTTCCAGCAAGTTCCACCACCTCAACAGCCAACTTTCCCCAGCTATCTTACCCCATCACCCTTTGTTTCTAGCTTCCCCACATCTGTTCCACCTCTAAGTAACGCAGGCATGCACCCAGCTTATATAAATGTTTTCAAGAGATTCTGAATCAATGCAATGAACTAGGGTTTTCGCAACCAATCAAATGCACAACAAATCACTTGAAGAATCAAACTATAATCCTTCTTAATCAATAGCTAAGGCTCTTCTACTCTTCAATCGCTCATAATTTGAATGCAATGAGAGATCTTCTAACTTCTTGTACTTTAAAGTAGAAATTTTTCCATTAATGCTTGTTGCATAAACCAGGCTATCACTTGGAAATTTCTATCTTTCATTTGCAAACAATTAGATAGTGTGCTCTTGCACGAAGTTTCCCTTAGTCTCCAAAGGCTTAAGTCCAAAGGCGCATACTCTAAGAGTGAGTATACCAGCCATGCAGGGATCTAGAGCTAAATTAGCTCCCCCTATGACCCTGAGGGCCATTCATCTAGATGTAGAGGGTGCATCCACTGTGGATGCATCCAATACATACTCATCAACCTTATCCTTCTTTTCTTCTGACCAAATCATGCTCGCATCCTCTGAGGCTTTCACAAACTTGACTTCTCCTTCATGATCCAATACTGGTTCTTTGGTCTTTTTAGGGCTTTCCTGACCTTGCATCCTTGATCTACATAACTTTGAGATGTGTCCAGCCTTGTTACAAGAGTGACAAATGACTAGAGGTCTTATATTCCTCAGTACATTGACATGAGTCACCATCTTACATTGTTTAGCTGAGTGACCATTATAGTTACATAACTGACATGTAACATTCTGAGAACTTCTTACATTTGATTGATTCTGATTTCTTTGATCATGTTGAGTCCTATTCTTTTTACTTGTCTTGCAATTCATAGCTCTATGACCAAATTTATTGCATGAATAACAGTAACCATTTAAAGCTCTTACCTCTGTACAGTTCCTCATTATGTGTCCATGCTTGTTACATGCATAACAAGTGCAGTCTACTGACTTGCACTCATTCTTAGGTGGTTCACCATTATTTTTAGTTTGATCTTCAATCTTCTTAGTATCAGTAGAGTCTTTTTGTGCATTCATTCTTGCTCTCATGTTGTCAATCTGATTTTGTGCTTCATTGTATGCAATGCAGCTAGTATCTCCTTTAGCTCTTCTTGCATACAATTGAGATTCTATCAAATTAGAATTGGTGTGTAATTTATCAATGTGATTCTTAGCATCTTTCAATTTAGATTCCAAGTTTTCTTTGTTTTTTCTTAGCTCTAAGATTTCCTTTTTTCCTTGCCTCAATTCTTCATTCAGTTGAAGGTTCTCTTTGACCTGTTCATCAAAGACTTAAATTAATATTATTTAAGGTAGACTTAGGAGAGTTGAAAACTCTTATTTAACATCATTATTAAATTAATATTAAACTTAAATTAGAATTTTAAAATTCAAGTTTCTTCATGTTACAATTTATTCCTTTATAAAATTAGTCTAGGGAGATTCTTTTTTAGCATTTATTCTTTTATCTGTTTGAGTTATAGTAAGTAATGCCAGATCAATTCCCCTATTGAAATGAAAATAAATTTAGACCCTTGTTTTATCTAGCTATGTAATATATTATCGTACATATATACATATATATGTGTGTGCGTGTGTGTGTGTGTGTGTGTGTGTGTATATATACACACACATACATACATACATATATATAAATATATATATACATATATATATATATATACATATACATATGTGTGTGTGTGTGTGTGTATGTATATGTATATATATATATATATATATATATATATATATATATGTATATATATATATACATATATATATATATACATATATATATACATATATATATATATATATACATATACATATACATATATATATATACACACACACATACATACATACATACATACATATATATACATATATATATACACATATACATATATATATATACATATATATATATATATATACATATACATATATATATATATATATATACATACATATATATATATACATGGTACAGAGGTAGAGGCATGGCTTTTGAGCCTTGAATGCTGCTTTGGGTTGCATCCTTATGAGAGCAACTTGAAGGTACATTTGGTAGTGCATATGCTTAGAAGTTGTATCGTCATAAAATGGAAGCACTTCCATGTTAAGAGTGTTTAGCCCTCTGATTAAGTGGTCTGGGGTCATATTGGACACCTTGAATTGATCTTTTCTTTGATCTGGCTTTCTCCCCACTTTCCACTTCTTCCCCGCACTTGATTTCTTCATTCTATGTGAAATTAGGGTTAGGATTTCCCTCTTCTATGGCTCTATTTTCTAGGTAGGGTTTAGAAATAGATCCTCCTAGGATTCATCATAGTAATCATAGGATTTTATGTCTATCTCTAACATTCTATCATGTTTTGGCATCAGTTCTAGGTTTCTGGGCATCCTCGGGACCTCCTGACTTGGTTTTGAGTCAATTTGGGACCAGGGTCAAGGTCGAGCTAAGACCCTGACTAAGTTAGGTCCAACCTCGACTTTGACCCCTTCCTCCAAAATTCCAATTTCTATAATCTCCGAGCTTCGGGCTTTCGAGAGATTTATTTTCCTACCTTCGGGTCGGCCATTTCGGGTCTCGGGATGGTAAATCTTTTAATTGCATTTAATCTAGGTATATTTTCTAAAGGTGAGGACCTAATTGGGATTTAATTCTCCAAGGTGGCCCATCTAGAGGAGTGTGCCCTAGATCACTATAAAAGGAGGCCTTCCTCTCTCATTTTCATCATCAAGTTTTGTGAGAACATATCTCACAATCAAGTTTTCATATCTCATCCTCAAGCAATTTCTCTCAAGCTCTCAAGGTGATCAAGAAAGCATCCATTCAAGCATTCAAGTCTTCTTCTCCATCCAAGTTCTCCATTGAATATCAAGGATTCAAGCATTCAAGCCATTGAAGGGATTTGGTTCAAGCATTCAAGATTTATCATTCAAACCCTAGATCTAGCCATCATGATGGTGTGATCTTCCTTCAAGATCTTTTGTTCATCTTCAAGATCCATTTCATTCTCTTACCAAGGTGAATTCCAAGCATACAACCATGGAGGTTTGATTTAAATTTATTGTTTTGTTCAAGCTTTCATATCAATATACTTGTTTACATTTCAAATACAATTGCATATATATTGAATTTCATAGCTTCATTGTTAGATCTACTTCTACTACTTGCTAGCATTCTCCATTTCAATTTCAATATTAAGGTTGATTCCAAACTGGGGTTTGACTAAGGAAAACCCCCCATACAAAAAAAACCCCCATTTTCTTGCAGGTACAAGTGTAGAATTTTGGATCTGAGAGCGAATTTGGATACCCTTTTCGGCAAACTTCTGAGAGCTGCAAACAGAATTTGAATCAGACGTCAAATAAAGAATGTGGTATTTGACCTTTTATGAGGGTCAAACCTAAGCTGAGCCATCTTGACAAAATATTTTTGGGTTTTCTCTATCTCAGCATTTCCAGTCCAGGACAGGTTTCAAATTTTCCCGAAAGTGTACACAGATATCAAAATTCAACATTTTCTAGATCTGCCCTAATTTGAGGTTAGTAATTGTATTTCAATTATTTTATATTCTAAACATAATCCTCCTCCATATAGGGAAATATTGGATTTACTCTCTCTCTCTCTCTCTCTTTGATATTCATCCACAAATTGATTCGATTGTGTATTAACCTCTAGGTTGATCATATCGGATCTCTTCTTTGGGGAATTTGGGTTTTGAGAATAGATCTCATATTTCCCCTTTTATATCTGAATAGTGGTGAATCCATTTTACCTCTATTCATTCTAGTGAACCCGACATACTTACTCTCCTTTTATTTTGTGGAATTAGATGCCCTATTGTGTTAGATTTTAGATCTTTTCTTGCATTTAGATTAGATCTAGTTTATGCTCTTGCATTTACATTTCAAAAATCCAAAAAAAAATTGCAAAAATTTCTTTAAAAATACAAAAACATTTACATTTTCATGCTTTTAGTATTCAACATGTATGATTCTTGTTTTGAGTACTTTGATGAGGCTTTTGTTGTTCAAAATGATAGATCCCCTAATGAGGTACATGGAAGTGAGGATGAAACTTGTTTGAATGAGATCTCCATTGATCCTATTCCTATTTCACTCTCCTCCACAACCTCTTCAATCGACCTTTACAAAGATGAGTTAGGGATTGATGCTAATTCTTCTCCTAATATATGTCTTTTCTATGAGCTTACTTTAGAGTATAATTTACCTTCTTTCCCCTTTGGGGATAAAGCTTTAGTGAGTTTTGATTATCCTACAATGTGCTTTATTGATAGGGATGATAATCCTCCTATTTGGGATGAGCCTTTGGATTTGGATGTTGATTACTCCCTTCCTCATGAAACCATTATGGATAATCCTCATATTTGGGATGAAACTTTGGATTTTAATTACTCTCTTCCTTATGAAGCCATTGTGGATAATTCTACTTTTTGGGATGAACCCTTGAATAAATACATTGATTTATCCCCTCCTGGTGAAGAATTTTTTATACAAAAGGATGACATATTCTCTAGAACACACTTCCCTTATGTGAAAGAATATGATATTATAGATCCTTCACCTCAATTTAGGGTTCCTTCCAGTAATGACACATTAGTGGAGAAAGATATGAATTCCCTTAATGCTCTTCCTCTTAGTGGTGATCTTATGGGAAATCAAGATCCTACCTTACAGTATTCTTACCATAATATTACTTATATCTATTCAAACCCTTTTCCAACTATGGTTCCAAGTGTTCCTTTGGTTGTGTTTTCCATTCATATCACTTCCTACACTTTTACTAGTGTTCCTAATCTTCCTAATCCTAATTATATCCTTCCTAATCCTAATCCAATTCCTAAATCTCCATCTGCTATTCCTAGTTCTTCCCACACTTATGTTGAGGTTCAAACTATGGTTCATGATGTAGATGTGCAAAGATTCTTCAAAGTACCTTCTCTGTATTATCCAATCCATAAAGATAAGAGAAAAGAAATTTCCCCTTTGACATTTATTCATAATTTTACCCCTCACTCTCTTTTCTCCTCTAGACTGGGGGGCAAGAGGTATATTTCTTCATGTTTTCTAGAATCCATTATGTTCCTACTTTGAGCTTAATTGGTTATTCTTTCATTTATCTCAATGTTTGTATTATGATAGTTTTTCATCCATTTCTCTCTTCTATTATTCCAAATATCTTTTCTAGGACATATGTTTTGCAAAAGTATCCCTTCCTTTCATCTCTGGGGGGCAAGGTTATTTCTTCTCTTTCTTTGTCTAGGGAACTACTTTCCTTAGCTTACTAGTATTTTTTTATATTGCAATATTATTTCATCATATTGATGGATGTTTTGACTATGGATAACCTTCTTACATGAGAAGTTGTTGTCCTAGGTCGTCACTTCTCTATGTTGCAAATTATGTTTTTTATAAACTCTTACCCTTGCTTTAGTGTTAGAGTTGTTTCCCTCATTCCAAAGAATTCTCTTCCTCTTGTTTTACAGGGGGCTTGATGATTGAATCTTTGTTCCTGCTTGATTGATCTTTGAAAGTTGATATTTTATCTAAAAGCACTCCTCTTTGGTGGGGGTCTTGTTGATAAGATCTCTTTTCATTTGAGGATCCTTTTTCCATGAGTGACATATCCTTTTCACGATTATCTCTATTCTTGGATGTAGGGGTCAATATCCCTCACTAAGAATAGGGTATACATTGTTGCTAAACAGGATATCTCCTTGCATTGTGAAGTAGGTATCCTCTCCCATCTTTGTTCCTACACTTGGGGGGCAAGGATGCCATCTCCCTCTTTTCTGTCTTCCTAGGATGCACCTCTTTCCTTGGGTAAGCAGTATTTATCTATTATGTGACATTCAATCATACATGAAAATTTTGGTTTGCATTAAGGATCTATGTCCTTGATCATAACCTATTTTTATTGTTTAACATTGGGTTCCCATGGTTGATATATCTCTCACCTTGGAAACTGAACAGTGTGCTATCCCTCATAAGGGTTACTTTCTTTTCACTTCTTGCATGATATCTCTTTACATTCGTCTCTTCCATGACCTCATAGGAGCTCTGACCTTCTTGGCTTGGACTGAGTGTTGTTTGTGGATATTGTCTTGATGCTGAAGAAGGCTTTATCCTTATTTTTTTCTTTCCTTAACATGTCAAAATAGTATGTTTTTTCCATATTAAGGAGGGGGGCATATATAGGGCCTCCCTTGTACTATAGTTTTTTATTTTTACATGCTAAATCTTGGAAGGTAACGCACATAAGTTGCTAAATCTTGAAAAGACACGCACCTATATGCTAAATCTTCTGAAGGTAACGCACATAAGTTGCTAAATCTTGAGACACACATTTTTCAAATTTTCAATATGCTAAATCCTCTGAAGGTAATGCACATAAGTTTCTAAATCTCGAAGGGACACACATTTCTAGTTTCAAATATGCTAAATCTTGGAAGGTAATGCACATAAGTTGCTAAATCCTGAAAAGACACACACCTATATGCTAAATCTTCTGATGGTAATGCACATAAGTTGCTAAATCCTGAGGAGACACACATTTCATATTCATAGTGATACAAGAAGGTGGATCTATGAATATTCCAAAAGCCATCAGAAGATGCATTACAATTGCAAGTAGAGTTTATGGGTGAACCTATTGGGCTCTCCCTCCAGGGTGATTCACGGTAAGGTGGGCCTCTTACTGGGCGAGGTAATCACTTTCTCCTTTCTTTCTTTTCTACTTTCATGCTAGTAGGATAGGATCATGAAGCTATGTTATTTATAGTGTTGCTCTTGTCTTTCTTATGTAAACATTTATGCTTTTATGATAGCTTTCCAAATATGAGATTAACATGAGGAATATTTCTTAGTGAGGTTTCTTATGCTAATTGATTTGGGTTATTTAGTGCTAACCCTTATTCTTTTGGTTGTATTGTTTCACACCCTCGTGTGTGTATGTTGAGTTAGAATCTTTAGTCTAGGGGCTCATGTCCTTGGCTAAGTGTTATTTTATCTCTTTGTGAATCCACTTGGATCTCCTCTTTCTTCTCCTTTACCAAGAGTTTGCATCGAGTCCATACTCTTGCTAAAGTGGGGGCTTAATGTATCCTCTTAAAATGGAAGCACTTCCATGTTAAGAGCATTTAACCCTCTGAGTAAGTGGTTTGGGGTCATATTGGATTCCTTGAATTAATCTTTTCTTTGATCTGGCTTTCTCCCTGCTTTCCACTTCTTCCCCGCACTTGATTTCTTCATTTTAGGTGAAATTAGGATTAGGATCTTAAGGATTCTCCTAAATTTCCCTCTTCTATGGCTCTATTTCCTAGGTAGGGTTTAGAAATGGATCCTCCTAGGATTCATCATAGTAATCATAAGATTTTATGTCTATCTCTGACATTCTATCCTATTCTGGCATCAGTTCTAGGTTTCTAGGCATCCTCGGGACCTCCTGACTTGGTTCTGAGTCAATTTGGGACCAAGGTCAAGGTTGAGTTAGAACCTGACTAGGTTAGGGTCGAGCTAATACCCTAACTAGCTCAGGTCCAACCTTGACTTTGACCCATTCCTCCAAAATTCCAATTTCTAGAATCTCTAGGCTTCGAGCTTTCGGGAGATTTATTTTCCCACCTCCGAGTCGGCCATTTCGGGTCTCGGGATGGTAAATCCTTTAATTGCATTTAATCTAGGTATATTTTCTAAAGGTGAGAGCCTAATTGAGATTTAATTCTCCAAGGTGGCCCATCTAGAGGAGTGTGCCCTAGATCACTATAAAAGGAGGTCTTCCTCTCTCATTTTCTATTAGGAATGAATGCAAAGTGTTTTGGCAGTCATTTTGTAGTAGTTGTTGTTGCATTCATGACTTGGATTGTCATTGATGTCAACACAGTGATATTCAGGATATTAGTAGGAAAGTAGGTACAGTTTTGTTTTGCACACATGTTGTATTATAGATTGGCTTTTGTGCAGTTGATGGTATATTCTTTGGTGTGTTATTAACCTATGGTTAAGAGTGCAAAAAGAAATTCATTCATTTGTGAGAGTTATGAGCATTTTGGTGAAAGTAGTGTTTAGATAGTGTTTATGTGTAGCGATGTTCAGAAATCAGAGGATATCTCTTAGCTGGGATGGAATCTAATTTTGTGCAGTTAAAGGGATGTTGGAGACTCATTAATGATGATGTGGTTCATAGTGCAAACTTCGAGGATATGTTTGGAGAAAGTTACAGTAACTGAAAGCTGATAGTTTTATGTGAATTCTCTGTGTAGCGTGTAGAATTTATTATTTTGTAATTGAGGACTGACTCATTTTTAATTATTTGAGTTTGGTATATAAGAAGGAATGTTTTCCTTATTTTAATGTGTACTATGAAGAGTGAGATGCGAATATATGCATGAAGTGAAGAAAAGAGCTAATTCAGTGATGAAGGAAGACTTGTGAGTACAGAGATCTGGAATTGTGATCTTGTGTAGCAGAGAGTGCAGTTTTGGCACAGTGTGAAGGAGGTAATATATTTCATATTATTCTATTGAATAATTCTAAGATCTTTTGGATAGTGAGTTCAGAGATCTTGCCTTGAAGCTGTTTGGGCAGTGGGTCCTTCTGTCTTCCATAAACTCTTAACTGGGTTAGAATCTTTTAACAAGGATTCAAAATCTCCTAACAGGGATTTATATGTACTGAATGTATTTCATAAGACTCCTAATAGGCTCCATCCTCTAACAAGGAACTTTCATATTAGTGCATCATTTTGTGGGCATCATTCCCACTGGGGTTTACTCTTTTCAAGAGGTTCCCTAGTTAACATATCTTGTGTTATTGTGCAATTGTGTATGATTATCTTTCTATGGTTGATTAGTACATTGATTATATTGTTTAAAGCTATTGAATGGATAAATTATCAGATAACTGATTCACCCCCCCCCCTCTCAGTTATCTTGGGGATCTTTACTTTCTAACAATTTTCATCATCAAGTTTTGTGAGAACATATCTCACAATCAAGTTTTCATATCTCATCCTCAAGCAATTTCTCTCAAGCTCTCAAGGTGATCAAGCACGCATCCATTCAAGCATTCAAGTCTTCTTCTCCATTCAATTTCTCTATCGAAGATCAAGGATTCAAGCATTCAAGCCATTGAAGGGATTTGGTTCAAACATTCAAGATTTATCATTCAAACCCTAGATCTACCCATCATGATGGTGTGATCTTCCTTCAAGATCCTTTGTTCATCTTCAAGATCCATTTCATTCTCTTACCAAGGTGAATTCCAAGCATACAACCATGGAGGTTTGATTTACATTTATTGTTGTGTTCAAGCTTTCATATCAATATACTTATTTACATTTCAAATACAATTGCATATCTATTGAATTGCATAGCTTCATTGTTAGATCTACTTCTACTACTTGCTAGCATTCTCCATTTCAATTTCAATATTAAGGTTGATTCCAAACCAGGGTTTGATCAAGGAAAACCCCCCATACAAAAAAAACCCCCATTTTCTTACAGGTACAGGTGCAAAATTTTGGATCTGAGAGTGAATTTGGATACTCTTTTCAACAAACTTCTGAGAGCTGCGAACAGAATTCGAATCGGACTTCAAATAAAGAATGTGGTATTTGACCTTTTATGAGGGTCAAACCCGAGCTGAGCCATCTTGAGGAAATTTTTTTGGGTTTTCTCTGTCTCGGCATTTCCAGTCCAAGATAGGTTTCAGATTTTCCTGAAAGTGTACACAGATATCAGAATTCAACATTTTCTAGATCTGCCCTAATTTGAGACATAATCCTCCTCCATATATGGAAATATTGGATTTACTCTCTCTCTCTTCCATATTCATCCACAAATTGATTTGATATTGTATTAACCTCTAGGTTGATCAAATTGGATCTCTTCTTTGGGGAATTTAGGTTTTGAGAATAGATCTCATATTTCCCCTTTTATATCTACATAGTGGTGGATCCATTTTACCTCTATTCAGAAGTAATGCCTCTACTTGGTGGAGATAGGAAGAATATAAACATCACTTGACCTTAGATACCCTCACATGGGAGGTTTTCTTGAGAGATTCAAGGCCTAATACATGTCAAAGCATTTTAGACAGCATTGTATAGATGAGTTCCATGACCTCCAGCAGAGGAATATGACCATTGCACAATACGAGAGCAAGTTTCTCGAGATCCTTCCTTATGTGGATTATATGAAGGATGAGAAACTTCAGGTCAACTGCTTCCTCAAGGGGCTGAGCCATGCTATATCAAACAGAGTATGATTGGTACCTCCAAGAGATTTGTGCTATACCATTCAGAGAGCCATGGCTGCAGAAGAGATCCATATTCGGTCATAGAACCGTAATTCCACACCATAGAATTTTGGTTTCCAGAAGTCCTACTAGAAAGGGAATCAGAAACACTCATCAAGATCATACAAAGCACCTCAGTAGTAGCAGCAGTAGCAGTCTTAGCAGAGTCAGAAATAGAAGCCTTCTCAGGGACAACAGGGCTCAAAGCCCAAGCAGTAGGATTCACAGGGTCCTCAGCGAGATTAGAAGTCTTAGTCACAGTACGCACCACCAACCAAGGCTCATTAGTCTACCAAAGGAGGATTCAGTGGGTCTAGCATGATAGGTGGACATCAGCAGTCCAGATCTCAGGGGATTTAGATACAGGCTAAAGGCCCATGTTATACTTATGGTGCTATGGGGCACATTGCTAGGGATTGTCCATCAAGGCATCCGGTAGGTGGTCAGAGAGTAGCAGCTTCAAAGCCTATGGTGGGAGACATGGGCAGATCTCATCAAGTGTTTGTAGCGGTTGATAACTGCCAAGCTGAGCATCAGGTCATAGTTATTGAGGCCGCATGTATGATTAGAGGTATTGGTATTTCTATTTTGTTTGACTCAGGAGCTATCGATTCTTTTATTACTCCATATGTAGTGGAGCGTTGCGGGCTAGTGGTAGCTAGGCAAGATGTGAGTTGGGAGGTTCAGTTAGCATCGGGTGCTAGGGTGTCAGTCAATTCCTTGGTGAGAGGATGTCAATTTTAGATTGGAGATATGACCACCATGGCTGACCTATGCATCACACCACTTGGGTCTTACGTTATCCTTGGCATGGATTGGCTTTATGCTCACAGTGCCAAGATGGACTATAGAAAGAAGAGGATCCATTATGTAGATGAATTTGGTGTGCCTACGATTATCTTAGGAGTTCAAAGACCTATCTCTATTCATATGGTTTCCGCTATGTAGCTTAAGTGGTGCATGCGGAAAGGTTGTCAGCTATTTTCCATCACCACCAGTGACCGAGAGGAGGAGGTCCAGAAGGAGACTTCCCTTGATGACCATCCTATCTTGCAGGAGTTTGTAGATGTATTTCCATCAAAGCTACCTGGTATGCCACCACCTAGAGCGATGGATTTTCATATTGATCTTGTGCCAGGAGCAAAGCCAGTATCTTGAGCACCATACCGGATGACCACCAATGAGCTTAATGAGCTCAAGATTCAGTTGGAAGAGCTCTTGGAGAAAGGGCACATTCATCCTAGTGTATCACCTTGGGGTGCACCAGTTATCTTTGTTAAGAAGAAGGACAGATCTCTTAGGTTGTGTATGGATTACTGACAGCTGAATAAGGTGACTGTCAAGAATCAGTATCCACTTCCTAGGATCGATGACTTATTTGATTAGCTTCAGGGTGCCCATGTGTTTTCTAAGATTGACTTGAAGTCAAGGTACCATCAATTAAGGATTCTGGATAGTGATATCCACAAGATTGTGTTCCACACTCGCTATGGCCATTATGAGTTCACAGTGGTTCCATTTGGACTCATGAATGCTCCAGCCATGTTCATGAGTCTCATGAATGGAGTGTTCCACACCTTCTTGGATAAGTTTGTAGTAGTATTCCTGGATGATATTTTGATCTACTCTTAGGATGAGCATGAGCATGAGGAGCATTTGAGGCAGGTCTTGCAGTGTTTGAGGGACAATCAGTTGTTCGGCAGTTTTTCGAAGTGTGCCTTCTTCAGATCAAAGGTTCACTAACTAGGTCATGTGATATTGGGAGATGGGATTTTTGTTGACCCATCTAAGATTAGAGCAATTATGGATTGGCCAACACCTACCAGTGTGACCGAGGTCAAGAGTTTCATGGGGTTGGCCAGTTACTACAGACATTTTGTAGAGGGATTCTCTAGAGTGGCTCACCCTATCACTTCCCTCCAGAGAAAGGGAAGAAGTTTTAGTGGACTGAGAAGTGTGAGAAGGCTTTTCAAGAGCTCAAGAGGGCACTCACTAGTGCACCTATTCTTCCAGTGCCGAATCCTTTAGCAGAGTTTGTAGTTTTCATAGATGCATCTTTGGATGGTACAGGAGTAGTTCTTATGTAGGAAGGTCGAGCTATTGCCTACAAGTCTAGGAAACTCAAGACTCATGAGCTCAACTATCCTACCCATGACCTCAAGCTCGCAGCAGTAGTGCATGCATTAGTGAGATGGTGACATTTTCTTTTGGGTCATAGATTCGAGCTTCACTCGGATCATTAGAGCTTGCAGTATATCTTCACTCAACCAAATCTCAATGCTAGACAGAGGAGATGGATGGAATTTCTTTGTGAGTATGATTTTGATGTTCACTACATCAAGGGTAAGGAGAATGTAGTTGCAGATGCCTTGAGTAGGAGATGTCACAAGCTTTCTTCTATGTCTTCTAGCATAGATTTGAGAGGATGCATTTTGCAGCACTTGCCTGAGGATGGATTCTATTCTGAGGTTTGTCAGATGGTACAGTCACAGAGACCCCTTGAGGGGAAGTTCTCAGATTACTCCATAGAGTCAGATGGCCTTCTCCATCATAGAGGACGTATTTATGTACCTTTTTTTGGTGGGTTGCGAGACTTCATTGTGCTAGAGGCTCATAGAGCTCCTTATGTAGCACACCCCGGAGTTAAGAAGTTACATTCAGATTTGAGGTAGCTTTACCATTGGCCGGGTATGAGATTGCACATTGCAAAAATTGTGGCTAGGTGTTTGGAGTGCCAGAGAGTGAAGGTAGAGCACTGCCATCTAGGTGGGCTTCTTCAACCACACGAGGTACCCGAGTGGAAGTGGGATATCATATCCATGGAATTTTTTGTTGGTCTTCCTATGTCTTCTTAGTGCCACGATGCTATTATGGTGACCATGGATAGGTTGACTAAGGTAGCCCACTTTTCACCTGTTCATAGTACTTTTACAGCACCTATAGTGGCACAAGTATTCTTGCGGGATATCATTAGACTTCATGGCATTCCTCGTAAGATTATATCCGACAGAGATTCACTTTTCACATCATCCTTTTGGAGGGAGTTACAGTCAGCATTGGGCACCAGGCTTAATTTTAGTACATCTTATCACCCTGAGATAGATGGTCAGACTGAGAGGGTTAATCAGGTTTTGGAGGACATGCTTCGTATGTATGTGATGGATCACTAGACCAAATTGGAGGAGTACTTGTACTTGGTGGAATTTGCATATAATAATGGACATCATTCATCCTTGGGTATGCCACCTTATCAAGCTTTGTATGGTAGGCCTTACAGGACTCCTTTGAGTTGGGATAGGATCAAGGATAGAGTGGCAGTGGGACCATAGTTGGTCAAGGAGATGGAGCAGTAGGTAGACTTGATCAGACAACGCCTTAGAGAGGCTTAGGACAAATAGAAGAAGTATGCAGATGCGAAGAGGACTGATTGTGTTTACATGGCTAGAGACAGAGTCTTCTTGAGAGTGCACCCACATAAGAGTCCACTCCATTTTGGAAAGGGTTCTAAGCTTGCACCTCATTTTGTTGGTCCCTTCAAGATCTTAGAGAGGATAGGCCCAGTTGCATATTGACTAGCTCTGCCACCTAGCCTGTCGCGTATCCATGATGTATTTCATGTTTCTGCTTTGAGGAAGTATATCTATGATGTGACTCACATTATTGATTGGGATGCCTTACAGGTGGAGTCGGATGGGCAGCTAGCGTTGGAGTGCATATGTATTTTGGCTCGTAGGACGCTGGCCCTTTAAGGTCAAGCGTTAGACCAGGTTAGGGTCCAACAAGATTTCTATGATGAGGTTACGGCTTCATGGGAGGACGTGGCACAGATGAAGGCATAGTATCCCCACCTTTTCAATGAACTCTAGGAGGAAGTTCATGCCTAAGGGGGGAGGATGTGAGGCCTCACCCTGTGACACCAGTTCATAGAAGATTATTTTCCATCTTTAGACTCATGATGACACTTTATTTTATTATGTTGGACTATTGAGACAGAGACATTTTATTATGATTCTATGTGATGATTTATGTTTATGTGATGATGATATAGGACTTTCACTTTGATGCTATTTAGTAGGTTATGAGCATAGTAATTGATACATCTTTGATTTATATATGATATCTTGATGTTACACTCGTATTAGCATAATTTATGGAAATGATCATGGCTATTATGTTAGACAAAATATCATGTATCATTTTGATCTTGACTTTATGTGCTTTAGAAATGCAATGCTGAAATGATAGAAATTTTTATGAAATGCAATTAGAGACCTTGATGTTAAGAATGTGATTTTTTTAGATGTATTTCATTTACATATATGTATATGATATTTGACTCTTCATGAGCTACTAATGCTTTGTCAAGTGTGTAGGAAAGACCATGGAATTTTTAGGGGAAATTAAAGATGGATATTTGTAAATCATGTTTAAGCCAAGGTTATCTCCAAGGGGAGAAATTAACCTCATTGTAAAGTGTAAATTTTGTAAAGTGATGCATGAATGTAATTGTTGTATTATGTTTAAATTTTTTTACTTTATTGTTTAGTCTACTTGGCATGTCATGTGTATTGTGATTTATTTATGGTGTCAATTAACACATGTCTTGTGAGTTGACATGCCCAAGTATTTAATGTGTGTAAGGGGTCTCTATTTTTAGGGGCCATGAGTGGGATTCTCTTTCATTTTCGGATTCATTCTTTGAGTGGCCTTTTGAGTGGCTTTTAATGATCATTTATGTTAGTGGAGGTTAAAAATAGGCTACCCCATAGTGGTGCCATATGTTGGGGGTCAAATTTTGACTATTGTGATGGTTTTTTACTATTTTTGTCCTTCCAAAAGATGCCCTTTTGAAAAGTGACGAAATTGGAAGAGCCACTCTTCATTTGAATTTTGAATTTTCCCTCTTTTGTTTTGAAGGGTGAGGGTTTGTCTTCTTAAGAGGATGGAGGGAAAATTGCTGGCTAATGCCCACTCTCCAATTTTTGGAGACTAGAGAGTTGTGAGAAATTTTTGGGTGTTATTGTGCTTGGAAGATCTTGGTGTTGCATTGCAAAGGAGGATACTAGTTGGAAAGCTCAACTAAACCTTCTTCCCTTAAGCTTGGAGCAAGGTTGGATCTTGAATTCTTTGCTCTTATTGTCATGTACTATTCTTTTACTTTCCCTATGTTGTGTGAATGTTTTTTAATCTTGTAAGAATTTATGTCTTCTTATCCTTGTTTGTATGTGTATTTTTCTTTGTGCATTGTTTCTTGGGGTTGTGCAAGGCCAAGCTCACCCTTGGGAGGGAAGAGAGCCTTCATGGGTGAAGGGCATGAGTTGGGACTACTTTTCTAGTGTAGAGTCCTTCCTCTGGGAGGAAGGGGATAAAGCATGGATGTATGGGCATCCATGTGCCTATTCTTTTTGTGTATACTTTTGGGAGTCATAAGGGTGTGGATATGGTGAAGAGTATGAGAAGGGTGGATGGTTGTTTCTATGGCCTTATGAAGGCATATTGTGCAGATTTTGGAGCCTTGTTGAAGGCTGGTTTTCTTTTGTATTTGGCATTCTCCTAATTGAGTAGCTTCCACCTTCACCCCTACTATGGGTCCAAAGTGACTCGGGTTGTGCTAGCCTTGGGAAAGGGAATTTGTTGTTTATGTTGGTTGTTGGTTTATGTGTGTTAATGTATTTGTTGGATGCATGTAAACCCTATCCATCTTTATTTCCCCTAGCTCGAGGGTGGCCATGAAATGGCCTAGGTTGGGAGGTGAGCCTCCATGGTCCGTTTGGTTTTGTTTTGCAGATTTCATCAAGGACTTGCTTGCTGGTTTTCAAGAAAGTAAAGGAAATTTTGGACATTGCTATCCATTTCATGCTATTTAGTTGATTGGCCTTGAGCCCATGTAACAGTTGAATAAACATGGCTTGATAAAAAAAAAAAGAGCCTAGCAAAAGACATGCTTGTAATAGGTAGAATGTAAAATTATATTTCTTCCTTTTATTGAAATGAATTGTTAGTTGAGAGAATTGCTTGATCTTATCTTATATTGAAAAGTCATGTTAATATTGAAGATTAAAACTAGATGAAATAAAAGTATAAGTTAAGTTGTTGTTTTAGGTTCTTGCAAGAAAAGAAAAGAATATATTATCATTGTGTAACCAAAGCTTTTATGTATGTTTCGTTTCCAAGAAATTTTATATTTTCCAATTGTTTAGGATCCTCTAAGAAAAGATTTAGTCTCTTTTAGAAAGAGTTCTCAATTAAATGTGTATTATAACATTGGTTGACTTGTAAAAGAAAAGCTTATCATTTCTGTTTAAATTCAAGATTGATTTATATATTAAAAAAAAAGATTAGAGAAGTTAAAATGGCCGTATTTTATGATGTTCTAGATGATGTTGTATGAATGTTTGTATGTTACTACACACTGGTTATATTCACATATAAATTTTTCAATAAAATATATATTTGAATTTGTCCCTGAGTTCTATATATCATCTTTAGTAAACTCTGGTAGTAGATTTTTCTTGGTTATATATTTTGGGATATATATATATATATATAATTAATACTGTTCTTTTCATATTATAGGAGCATTTGAAAGTAACGTACATATGTAATACCACTCTTATAAGAGAATGTATAGTATACACTTATCTTGTGGTCGGACCTTACCACCATACTCTTAATCTAATGCTGAATGAAACTTTGAACAATACTATGGTGTTATCTCTATAAAAAAAAATTAAACACCAGACCCAATAAACTTGAGTGTTGCTGGTATCAATAAGATTCCTCTGTTTGAATGCATTAAAACCTTCGGGGTTCCTCCTTAACCTGCCGTGAGCTACGACCGCGTAGCCGGCTCTACCATGAGTAGCGATAGCCACTGCGAGCCATGGCTAGGCCACTTCCCTTATACCTCTCGCCCGACAGTGTTGTGCCGATGGTCGCACCATTGTACGCCACGACTAAGGTTGCGATGCCATTGTGGCTATGAAGAGGTTCGACCAACCACGTTTACCCTTCGACTGGTACACGTTGCTATCTCCCTCTGATACCTCATGTGACTAAGGTTGTAGATACCACCACCCTCCTTTAGCCATTGTTCCTTCGGGAACAACATTTATCGATAACATAAATCAAATCTTTTATATGTGGACTTTAGGTCATTTTAAATAATTCAATAATTTAATTGTGCCAATAAAATTTGATTTTTCTTTTGAAACCTCGAGTTCTTATTTGTATGTATTGCTTTCACTCTATTGTTATTTATGTCTTAGATTTCAAGTCCCCTTTTTTAATAGGGATTTGACTTATTTGAATTTGGCTAGAACAATATATAGATTTTTATTTTTCAAATTAACCTTATAGGAGTATTTATTGGACCTCTTTTATTTATTATAATTTTATTTATTTTAGTTGTGCAAATTAATTTTGTGCTTTTATTTTGTTAATGTTAATATTAATTATGGGTTCTTGATATTTTAGTGGACTTTTATTTTCATAAAGTCTTTAATTCCTTTAAGGGGATAAATAATTTAGTATTCCTAGGTAGACTTAGGAGAGTTGAAAACTCTTATTTAACATCATTATTGAATTAATATTAAACTTAAATTAGAATTTTAAAATTCAAGTTTCTTCATGTTACAATTTATTCCTTTATAAAATTACTCTAGAGAGATTCTTTTTTAGCATTTATTCTTTTATCTATTTGAGTTATAGTAAGTAATGCCGGATCAATTCCCCTATTGAAACGAAAATAAATTTAGACCCTTCTTTTATCTGGCTATGTAATATATATATATATATATATATATATATATATATATATATATATATATATATATATATATATATATATATATATATATATATATATATATATATATATATATATATATATATATATATATATATATATATATATATATATATATATCACGATATTATATGCATATATAGTGTTATACTTAATGTACTAATCATTTGTACATTAGGTGTTGATCACCCTAGTGACATTTTTACCGAACTTTATCTTGACCCTAGTTAGTGCATTCGTCGACCTTGTGCACCTGACGAAATGGGGAATGTCAGCAAGCCAGCGCATGTCTCAAATTTTCCTCAAGAATTAGGTGTATAGGTTGATGTTGCGATTCTATGTTACTATTTCAACATTGTAGGATAAGTTTTTTTATAAAAAATTGTTGTGTGTTTTGCCCTATTTTTGGGCATGACACAACTTATCTTCTAGGGCGCATACCATAACTTGGTCGTACGCACGTGCACTAATGCTCTGAGCTTCAGGAACTCTGTACACTATCCAGTCTTCAACACTTAGCTGATTTATGATCTTCCCATCAAGTGCACTGACTCCAAACTGCTATATGACTTTGTTTCCATAATGACAACACTATACTAATTCATATACATCAATATATCCAACTTTCCAACATTACTAAGTATGCAACACATTCTGGGACCTATCCCATAAGATAATTATAGACGCATGCTACACAATGTTAGCTCTACCAAAACAATTGGATCTTTCTCCTCAAGCTGAATTACCTCATGCACTCTTAACCGAACCTTACTAACTCTTCTCTAAACTCTAATCCAAGGTCACATACCAAAATGATAGGTGCAATTCCAGAACCAATATAATCTCTTTCGGCTCTTCTGAACAAACACATGAAACTGCTACTAGTGAATAGAAACTGCATAACTTCACTTCTATTGATCATCAAACTCTGTGTCCATGAATGTAACATCATTAACATGTCTTCATTATATATCCAAACACATAATGCTCCATGATAGTTGTACGGAAAACTATACATAGAACACTACTTATTACTCTGTCAGGAACACTGCTGACACAAGCTGCTATATAACTGTCTATACTAATAGTTAACCTCTACGCCCATGATATCATGCTAATAACATGTCCATGCCACATATACTAAAATCTTACTACATAAGTCTTACATGCATGCTACATACCATATGTTGTCATCAATGACAAACATACAGTCAGCACTGGCTTGCTGGCAAATCTACAACATTACCTATATCTAGAATGCCTTGGGAAGATATTAGTATGGATTTTGTTTTGGGATTGTCTAAAACACAAAGAGGTATTGAATCTATATTTGTGGTAGTTGATAGATTTTATAAGATGTCACATTTCATTCCTTTTAAGAAGACATCAAATGTTGTGCATGTTTCTGGCTTATTCTTTAAGGAAATTATTAGATTGCATGGGTTTTCGAAGAGTATAATTTCAGAGAGACAAAGTAAGTTTGTTGGTTATTTTTGGAAGACACTTTGGAAGAAGTTGAACACCGATCAAAAGTTTAGTTCTACTTTTCACCCATAGAATGATGGGCAAATAGAGGTTTTGAATAGGAATTTGAGTAATTTACTAAGATTCTTGGTTGGAGCAAAATCAGGTAATTGGGATTTGGTCTTGTTGCAAGCAGAGTTGCATATAACAATTCAGTGAATACAAGCACAGCAATAATTCCATTTGAAGTAGTTACTAGAATGAATCCTAAGGGAGCTATAGAATTAAGGGATCTTAGTCATGAGGATAAAAGGAGTGTTGAAGTACAAGGATATGAAAATCTCATGAAGTCATTACATGAGGAAGTCAAGTGTTGTTTGGAGCATAGTAATCATAGGTATAAGAAGGATAATAGAGCTAGGTGACATAAAGATTTCATAGTAGGAGATGAGGACCTTATGGTTAATTTAAAGAAAGGAAGATTTTTAGTTAGAACTTATAGAAAGTTGAAGCTGAAGAAGTTTGGACTTTGTAGAATATTGAAGAAGTTTGACTTCAGTAATTCTTTTGAAGTGGAATTGCCTAAGGATATGATATATCATCTATATTCAATATTACTAATTTTAATGAATATCATGAACTTGGGGATGATTTAGAAGTTGATAAAAATTATTCAAAGAAGTAAATCGATGATATTGAGAGGATTTTGGATAGTGGAGTTGAAAGGAGTACCAAAGGAAAGTCCAGTATTTGGAGTATTTGGTGAAATGGAAGGACAAACCAATTGAAGATTCTTTGTGGATTTCTCAAGATGAGTTGGATATTTTTTTTATTCTCAGGTTGAAAAGTGAGAGACTCTCTTTCTTAATAACCCCAGTTGTCTGATGCAAGAGAATCTTGGGTTCAGAGCAATCTTCCATCAACCAAAGATATTTTGTTTATTATTGTTCATATTTTCCAGTCTGAGAGATCAAGATGATGATTCATCATATGTTTGAGTTAGTGTATGCAATGATCAGATTATATTTGGGTCCTATCTTGGATCATTTTCCTAGGTTCACAACTATTTTTTATCATTGTTGCTCTAGTTTTTACACTGAAGGTTGTAATAAAGTAGGCCTTTTGTATCTTGGCATGTATGAAGATATGTATGTTTTCAATTGAATGTAATTGATTTCCAATGAGTGAATACAAATATTTTTTGTTCTCTCTGTATCCTCTTCTTGTGTTTTTACTCTTGCTACATGATTGGACTAATCTCTTTGAGATCCCTCTAACCGTGGTTGTGCCATATTATTTCTAAGCTAGGATATCATCCTAATCAATTATTACCTACAACTATCAAGTAACCAAATTATCTTAGAAAGATTCATTAGTATTACTTGGTGTCATTTAATCACAATAACTAAAATAACATAGATTCTCCAATCATAAGAATATAAAAATATAAGCACTAAAACAAAAACATATCAAATATGCTTACCTCATTGTTAGAATAACTAAGAGGGGGGTGAATCAGTTATCTAGTGTCCCAATTCAAAATGTATAATCCAAAACAACTTCTCTAATTTCTGCTCATCGGTAAACACTAAATACTTTCACTGTCTGTTCTTTTACCGATTACTAGTCTAATACTATAACAGTTTTCCAATCAAATCTAACATGTAACATGTAAAGAATGATAACAAAAAAAATCACAATCAACACATAACACAAGAGATTTAACGTGGAAACCGTGTGAAGGGAAAAACTACCTAGGACCGGCAACCCAAAATTGTTCACTCTTCTGAAGTGAGGTCGATTAAGACCCAACCTTGTTAAAGGTTTACAAACACACTGTCAGGTGTGACCTTGTTAGAGGATTTTAGACTAGAAGTTATTGTCCAACTATCATTCACTATGGGGTTGACAGGATAATAATGTTCATTCTATGAATGATACATCATAAGACTTTCAGAGTCCACTTGGTTAAGAGATTTTGACTGTATACAATGGTTAAATATGTAACAGTAAATGACCTACCTTAATACAACTTCAATTGCAAATTACAAATCAATATTTAGTCCATACAAATCCTTCTGATCAATAGTTCACGTCAAATTCAATACTGTATCAACTTACTGTCCGTCGGTAATTGCTCTCTATAGATTTTGCTGCTTAACCATATTCATAGATTTTTCTGCTTCAAACTTTCTCAGTACTTGTGTCAATAACACATTTCAATCTTCTCCATTAGATCTTCCCTAAATTTCATTAGTCATCAATCTGTGTAACAAACATTATCTATTACCTCGATGTTATACTCTTGCCAGCTCATCAATTTTATCAGCTAAACTAATCATTTAATTCATTCTATTACGCTCGGTTAACAAAGAAATGTGTCAGTGAACATTGCTCAGTTAATACTATGATTGGTATACACTACACTCTGTCAGTGTATACTAGAAATGCTTCATTTACCGACAACACTACTTTGTGTCTTTCAGCTCTATACTTCATCATAGATGAATGCAACATAATAAAGTCAATATCATCAAGGCATAGACTCATCAACAAGTTACTCAATGTGTTCCTTATCCTCATCTATCATGTACATCTTTCTTCATGTAGATTTCTTTGTTCTTCATATTTTCCACCTTTCTTCATATGTCTCGATATAGTAACTTACAAGATAAGTGTTGTCAAACTATTTGACATCAATGACAACATAATACTAATTTAATCATATTACATATCTAATCAAAAACTCCTCAGTGATCTTGTAATCATAGATTCTTCAATCAGATTCCAAATCAGTTGTAGTTCAACAATCTCTCCCTTTGGCATTGATGGCAACTCAAGTAATATGAAATGTACCATACACATACCAAACATTTATTCTACAACTTGTGAACAAAATGATGTAAGTAGAATAGACTTAATATGTTTAATCACTACATTACTAACCAGCATTAAATAATACAGCTTTACCATTCTACAGTTGTGATCTTCTTTTTCAGTTATCCTTTTCCTGCTTCTATTCTCTGTAACTGATCTTCAATACTCTGTCTCATTCAGATTGTCTCTCCCTTAGATAATTATTGTTAGTGCTTGTTCCTTTTTCATATTATTTATCTCTCCCTTTGACAGCAATGCCAAAGAAACAAATAAATAAATAGTTATGTCTTCCTCTGTATCTCTGAATACTAATATTCCAATCAGTTCAAGTTCTCAAACTTAATCACGACCTTGAACATGATTCAAAGTGTGAACTATGCTGCATCAACATGAATGATCTCCTAATAAAGGTAGGTTGATGCAACAACTAGATCACCTTAGTGACCGATAGACAGGGGACAGCCCCCAAGTCTAGTCCTTAAGTATTCAAATGTGTCCTTCGATAGGGGTTTTGTAAAAATATCTGCAAGTTGTTCTTTAGATGTAACAAATTCTAACTTCACTTGCTTCTCTTGCACTTGTTCTCTTAAGTAATGATACTTAATAGATATATGCTTTGTCTTAGAGTGCATCACAGGATTCTTTGAAATATTAATAGCACTAGTGTTGTCACAATATATAATCACCGGGTCAGTGATTACCTCATTCATTCCTTCCAACACTTGTTTTATATATGCAATATTTGAATAGTTAGTAGCAGCAACAACATATTCTACTTCAACTATAGACTGAGAAATACAAGCTTGCTTTTTAATTGTGCATGTTACAAGTCTTTCACCAAAGAAAAATGCTCCTCTGGTGGTGCTTTTTCTATCATCCACATTTCCAGCCCAATCAGCATCGGTGTAAAATTTCAGTTCAAACTTCCTTTCCTTAGGATACCATAATCCATAATTCTCTATTTTCTTCAAGTATCTTAAGATCCTTTTTGTAGCTATCATGTGTGATTATCTAGGATTAGCAGAAAATCTTGCAACAATTCCCACAGCATGTGTTATATCTGGTCTACTGTGAACTACGTACATTAAATTACCAATCATGGATCGGTAAAGTGTCTGGTTTACCTCTTTAGTTTCATCCTCCTTTGTCAATTTGCATCTAGTACCCATTAGTGTTCCCATAGGTTTAGCATCTTCCATGCCAAATGTCTTCAGTACTTCCTTTATGTATTTAGATTGTGTGATGAATATTCCATCACTCTGCTGAATCACTTGTAGTCCAAGAAAGAACTTAATCTCTCCGAACATAGACATTTCAAATTCCTTTTGCATTTCATCAAAAAATGCCTTGCAGACAAGATCTAAGCCTCCAAAGATAATATCATCAACAAATATTTCAGCAATGATAATAGTATCATCAGTATCACCTTTCACATACAGATTATTGTTTTCACTTGTTCTAACAAATCCAATACTTAACAAGTATGTAGTCTTTCATACCATGCTCTTGGTTCTTGCTTCAATCCATATAAAGCTCTATTTAGTCTACATACCATGTCTTTATTGTCGGGATCAACAAATCCTTCAGGTTGTTCAATGTAGACCTCTTCTTCAAGTATATCATTCAAAAATGCTGACTTCACATCCATTTGATAGACTTTGAATTTCTTGTGTGCAGCATATGCAAGTAGCATTCTAACTCCTTCTAATCTAGCAATAGGTGCAAATGTTTCACCATAGTCAATGCCTTCTTCCTGTGCATACCCATTGCATACCAATCTAGCTTTATTTCTTGTGACTTCACCATATCATTCAATTTGTTCCTGTATATCCACTTAGTACCGATAACATTTTTATCTTTTGGTCGGAGTACTAAGGACTAGGTTTTGTTCTTCTCTATTTTCTCTATTTCCTCCTTCATTGCATTAACCCATTCTTCATTCTCTAATGGAACTTTCACAGTTTTAGGTTCAAATTCACAAATTAAACATGTACCTTGTCTTGTTTTGCTTCTAGTTTGCATTCCAGCATGTTTGTCTCCAATGATTTGTGTTTCAGGATGATTTCTTCTGACAAAACTAGTCAAAAATTGATTTCTCCTTTCTTTCTCATCTTGTTCAGGGTCATTTTCTTGCTCGGTAGCTCCATCTTGTACCTCAGTTTGTGTTGCCTGTTGTCCTGCATTGTTTCCCTGCTGACCGATTGTCATAGTTTGCGGTGTCGGTAGATACTCTGGATGTTCAATGTAAGTGAATCTACCATAGTCTTTTGGTTCCTTTGTACTTTCCTCCATGTACTTGTCATCAAACTCATCAACACGAACATTAGTACTTTCAACTATCTTATTTGTAGTCTTATTCAAACATTTATATGCTTTACTTGTAGTGGAATATCCCAGAAATATTCCTTCATCTCCTTTAGAATCAAATTTTCCATTTCTCTCATCTTTCAAAATAAAGCATTTACTTCCAAAATTTTTAAAATAACTTACAGTAGGTTTGTGTCCAAACCATAGTTCATAAGGTGTTTGGTTGGAGTCCTTCAGTTGTACTCGATTAAGAACATACACAGTTGTACTGACAGCTTCCCTCCAATATGTCTGAGAAACATTCTTTTGTATAATCAATGTTCTAGCACAGTCAATTATAGACCTGTTCCTCCTTTCAGCAATGCCATTTTGCTAAGGTGTCCTCAGTGCAGATACCTGTCTTTTGATTCCATACTCATTACAAAAATTAGTAAATTCATCAAAGATAAATTCACCTCCTCTATCAGATCTTAAGCATTTTATTTCCTTTCTGGTTTCTTTCTCGACCTTAGCTTTGTACCACTTAAACATTTTGAAAGCTTCATATTTCTCTTTCAAGAACATAACAGTCATCAGTCTAGTATAATCATCAACAAAAAGAATAAAATATATGTCACCAGAACAGCTCTGAGTTCTCATAGGACCACATAGGTCGGTATGAACCAACTCAAGTATCTTCTTTGTTGAATAATATTTTCTTTTAAAACTAGACTTAGTCATCTTACCTTTCTGACATTTATGGCACATGGCATGATCAAGTTTTGTCAAGTTAGGCAATCTTCTAACTCTTTTCTTTGTTCTAATCTTGACCATGTTGTCAAAATTCACATGGCATAACCTTCTGTGCCACAACCAGGCATCTTCATCCTTTATTAACGAACAAGAAGACTGATCCATATCAAGATAGAATAGATTACCTCTAGATTGTGTACCAGTTCCAAGAAGTCTTCCTCCATCATCATAGATCTTCACCTTTTTGCTCTCAAAAGCTAGTAGGTGGCCTGAATTGTTCAGCTGAGCCACAATTAATAGGTTATAGTTTAGTCCATCTACCCAATATGCATTTTCACATTGTAATCTGTCATTCATCATTAGTGATCCTTTACCTCTTAGCATACAAGGTGCATCATTTCCCATTCTCACAGATCCTCCATTATATTCAACAAGATGGTCAAAGTTCTCTACATCACCGGTCATATGATGTGTATAGCCACTGTCTATGATCCATGTATCATTTCTACTTACTTTAGAGATCAGTGTTGTCTCTCCATGTTTCTCTATCAACTTCTATATCATCATCAGAATCAGATTTAGTTTCAATATCTCCGGCTATGTAACATACTTTTTTTCCTTTTTCATCTCGGTTGTCTCTATTGTTGTGTCAGTAGCCTCTGTTGACTCTTCTCCCATAGCTTCCTTCAAATCGGTCTTTGGTTCTATCATCATCTTTCTTCTAAGGACATCTAGCAACGATGTGACTAAATTCTTTATAGTTAAAGCATGCTAAAGGTAGCTTACCTCTATACCTTCCTTTTCCTTTGGGCAATCTTCTAGCCATAAGTGCTTCAAGCTCATCAAGTTCATCATCGGTATTGTCGTCACTATCACAATTCTTACTATTCCTACTAGACTTTCCAATCTTCAAAGAAGACATGAAAGTGGATTCAACAGAAGGAACAACACTGTTATCAAAGTTTTTTAATTCAAAGGTTGTAAGTTTACCAATCAGAGTGTTAAGAGTAAGGTTGGATGTAGCTCTTGTTTCATGAATTGTAGAAATCCTGATTGCATAAACTGGTAGCAAAGTTCTGAGAATCTTGCTTATCACTCTTTCACCATCAATTACTCCATCAGATGCTCTAATAGCATGTACCACCTCTTTGAGTCCTTTTGAATATCAGACAATGTTCTCACCTTCTTTCATTCTCATATCATCAAATCTGCCTCTCAGACTTTCATCTCGGGCTCTTTTGACATTCAGATCTCCACTGTATATTTGTGTTAATTTATCCTACATTCCTTTGGTAGTCATGCATGTTTTGATATCTTCAAATTCAGCGTCGGTACAGGAAGCAGTAAGTTCCATCATAGTAACATTGTGTTCATGCTTGTCCTTCAGTTGATCAAGAGTTAAGGGACTAGTGGGTAGTTGTATGTAGCCATTCTCCATCAGATCTAGTGTAGAGTTCCCAATTCTAGATATGTGTAGCTTCATTCTGCTTTGCCATACTATGAAGTTCTCTTTGTTTAGTTTTGGTACTTCCCTCTTATACATCTTGAGACCTTTATGCTTAAGTCCTTAAAACTTTGTTCCAAGCAACCAACACTCTGATACCAATTGTTAGAATAATTGAGAGGGGGGTGAATTAGTTATTGAGTGTCCCAATTCAAAATGTATAATCCAAAACAACTTCTCTAATTTTTGCTCGTCGGTAAACACTAAATACTTTCACTGTCTGTTCTTTTACCGATTACCAATCTAATACTATAATAGTTTACATCAAATCTAACATGTAACATGTAAAGAATGATAACAAACAAATATCACAATCAACACATAACACAAGAGATTTAATGTGGAAACCCTGTAAAGGGAAAAACCACCTGTGACCGGAAACCCAAAATTGTTCACTCTTCTAAAGTGAGGTTAGTTAAGACCCAACCCTGTTAAAGGTTTACAAACACACTATCAGGTGTGACCTTGTTAGAGTATTTTAGACTAGAAGTTATCATCCAACCAGCATTCACTATGGGGTGGACAGGATAACAATGCTCATTCTATGAATGATACATCATAAGAATTTCAAAGTCCACTCGGTTAAGAGATTTTGACTGTATACAATGGTTAAATATGTAATAGTAAATGACCTACCTTAATACAACTTCAATTGCAGATTACAGATCAATATTTAGTCCATACAAATCCTTCTGATCAATATTTCACTTTAGATTCAATACTGTATCAACTTACTGTCTGTTAGTAATTTCTCTTTGTAGCTTGGTAATTGTTCTGTAGCTTGGTTCTTACTTAACTAGTATGATCAGAATGCATGAAAACCTTGTTCACGTGATATTCCTATAGTTTCTCCTTCTTTCAGCATCCTTTCATAAAGAAATTATGTTCTCTTATATAGACGAGTAAATCATTTTCTTCTCCACCATCAAATTTTGCCGCTTAACCATATTCATAGATTTTTTTGCTTCAAACTTTCTTGGTACTTGTGTCAATAAGACATTTCAATCTTCTCTGTTAGATCTTCCCTAAATTTTGTCAGTCATCGATCTATGTAACAAACATTATCTGTTACCTCGATGTTACACTCTTGCCAGCTCATCAATTTTATTGGCTAAACTAATCATTTAATTCATTCTGTTTTGCTTGGTTAACAAAGAAATGCATCAGTGAACACTACTCAATTAATAATGTGATCAGTATACACTACACTCCGTCAGTGTATACTAGAAATGCTTCATTTACCGACAACACTACTTTGTGTCTTTCAGCTCTATACTTCATCATATATGAATGCAACATAATAAAGTCAATATCATCAAGTCATAGACTCATCAACAAGTTACTCAATGTGTTCCTTATCCTCATCTATCATGTACATCTTTCTTCATGTAGATTTCTCTGTCCTTCATCTTTTCCACCTTTCTTTAAATGTCTCGGTATAGTAACTTACAAGATAAGTGTTGTCAAACTAGTTGACATCAATGACAACATAATACTGATTTAATCATATTACATATCTAATCAGCAACTCCTCAGTGATCTTGTAATCATATATTCTTCAATCAGATTCCAAATCAGTTGTAGTTCAACACATGTTGCATCTGAGCCAAGGTCCAAAGCTACATTACCTCACTTACTCTTCCCATGAGACCTACACACACAAAAATAAAGAGAAATGTTGGTTGGTTGTTTGGAGACCTACCTCAACCATATCCCTGATTTGGTATTTTCACCTCTATAGTAGTTGATATAGATGAGATAAATGTTGATAGATAACTATGAAGATAAGATAGATAAACAATATGTTGGAATGTTATCATTATGTTGCCATTGATATCACATTTTTCCCTGCATAGGTCCTCTAACTTAGTTTTGACAAACTATAGGTCTATATTTTGTTTCACATTCCTCCATAAGTTTATATGTCAAGGATGAATGTGTATTCATGATTTCACATGCAAAATCCAAAGCGTCGTGAAGATATAGGTATGAAAGCTATGTATGTTAGATTGCATTATTTCTCCGGTAGTAGAACAGATCATGTTTGCATTCCTTTCGTTGGTCATATGTTGTTATGTTATTTAATGGATTGATTGTATTGGATAATTGCATGTAAAAGAAATTTTGTAGAGATATTCACTTTGTTTTTAGATTACTTTAGTTGGGTAATGTGTGCGGTTCTATTTCAAGATAGCATGTGGAAATGATTTTGGGACCAACTCATTTTGGAAGACAGTATGTAAGATAATAGTTCATGCATATATAAGATGTAAACATAATAGTTCATTTTGTAATCTTGATGAAAAGTCAATATTTTTCATAGTAATCATTATAAGGCTAGTGAGCTACTATAATATTTTGGTAATTAGTTATAAGATATTGATAGTTAATCCTCTCCATGGTTTTACCCGACTCAAGATTTCCACATAAAAATACTAGTATTATGTGTTGTTCTTTGATTCTCATGTTTTAATTTCCCTTTAACAATTGATTATGTTATGTGGATGGTGATTTATATGATTTAATAATTTAAAGGGTATACTCATTCACCCCCCTCTCAATATATCAAATGTTCAAAAATGGGTATAAAAATGGTCTTTTGATTGATCCTAATAGCTTAAAGAAGGCTATAGAAGTTGAACATATGGCACCTAGATCCTCTCTATAAGAGTTCCTGAATGAAAAACAACTTGAAAAAATAGAGAACTTAAGGTAGATCTTAAAGATATTGAGAATAAAGAAAATGAAAATGGAGATCTAAAGAAAAACATCAAAGAAGAAAATGAATGCATTAGAAAGTTGAGGGAATGGATCGAGAAATTCAAGGAAAGGCATAAGGAAGTCAGTGAAGAGTTGAAGCAAGAAAATGACATGATTGTCAACCTAACATTGCAAGTGAAAGAAGACAAGCATAACAAAGAGTGTATGAATGGAATTATTGAGAACAAGACAAAGGAGTGTAATAAATTGGATCAAGAAGTCGTATTTATTAAATCAGATCTAAAAAAGATAAAGAATCAATAAGAAAAAATTGGAATGAGTATTGCAAAGCTTGATGAATTAATGGTTGTATAAAATACTCTAAAAGATAAAAGTGGTTTAGGGTTTGAAGTTGATGAATGCTTACATCAGAAGATTAAAGACAAATGAAAAGTTGGAGATGAAAAAAGACACAAAAACCATTTCTCCTACTATATAAATCAACCAAGGAAAGAAAATTCAAATTCAAAGAGATCAAGCGAGAATTCCTCCAGTCAAGCAAAATGTTTGTCAAAGATACACCTCTTTTATTGGCTATTATTTTTACTATAATAAATTTAGACATAAGGAAATAGAATGTAGAAGAAGAATAAATAAAAAATTTAAATCCTTTGATGGTCAGTGCTTTACTTATAAAAATTTTGATCATAAGGCTAGTCAGTGTAGAAGTAAAATTATAAATTATCAAAATAGTGGAAGAAGTGGATACTTCAATGGTCACTATCATGTATGCAATACTTTTGGAAACAAGGTTAACCAATGCAGATCTAATAAAAATTGAGATAATACTAAACAAAGAAATGTTAAGTACTACAATTGTAATAGATTTAGACATATTGTAACAAAGAAATGCTAAGTGCTACAATTGTAATAGATTTAGACATATTGCAAAGTTCTGCATAAATAAAGGTATAAAGATAAATGACCTAGTGAAAATAAATGAACTTGTGGAAAAGATAAATGTAGAAGAAGTAAAAAAATGAAATGAACAAGATTAGGAGAATGAAAGAAGTGACTACACCCAGGTTTGGTGCAAATGTTTTCTTCAATAACTAAGTAAATAGGCTTTGGCTCAAGGGGAGCTAAAAGAAAAATCATATTCTCATGCAAAAGAATGACATGATGTCATCAAAACATGAATATAATAGGATATTATGAGTAAACTGGTGAAAACCATCCATTAGCAAAGATTTTAGATGAAAATATTCAAATGCATTAATTCATAGAAGGTGGAATGGTAATTGTATGGACAGACAAATCATTTAGCATTTTTTTCTTTGTGCATTTATTACTTATACTAGGAAGTCGTATGAGCTCTTAAAAGGAAGTTTTACTGATTGTTTATTCATTCAAATCCATATAATTATAAGGAGACAAAATTGAAGAGAAAGTGTGAAGGTTTCTGCTAGAGAGAAAAAAAAGGTATTTGATGAACTACAATTGATTTAGACACTGAATGGAGAATCTGTAATTCAAGATTACTAAAGGAGTTAATGATTAGATATGCAAGATGATTAAATCCGTATTATGTTGTCATTGATGTCAACTAGCTTGACAGTACTTATCTTGTGAGTCACTATACCGACACATCTGAAAAAAGGTAAAAGAGATGAAGAATAGAAATATCTACATGAGGGAGATGTGTATGTTAGATGAGGAAAAGGAATACATTGAGTAACTTGTTGATGAGTCTATGACTTGATGAAATTGACTTTAATATGTTGCATTCATCTATGATGAAGAATAGAGCTGAAAGATAGAAAGCAGTGTTGTCGGTAAATAAAGCATTTCAGTATACACCAACAGGATGTAGTGTATACCGAGCACAGTGTTAACCGAGCTTGTGTTCACCGACACATTTCTTTGTTAACCAAGCAAAATAGAAAAGGAATTAAATGATCAATTTAGCCGATAAAGTGATGAGATTTAAAGTGTATGAAATCAAGGTAACAGATAAGGTCTTTTATGAAGATCAACAACTAACATAAATCAAAAGGATCTAATGGAGTAGATTGAACGTGTTACTGACACATCAATCGAGGAAGCTTGAAGCAAAAAAATTTATGAATATGATTAAGTGGCAAAATCTGATGGAGGAAAAGAAAATGATTTACTCATCTATATAAGATATATTGGTTTCATTATTCAAACATAGCTAGAGGAAGAAGAAGATACTGCATTCTGATCATACTAGTTAATAAGAACCGAGCTGCAGAACAATTACCGAGCTACAAAGAGTAATTACCAATGGACAATAAGTTGATATAGTATTGAATCTGAAGTGGAATATTGATCAAAAATATTTGAATGAGCTTAACATTGATCTGTAAACTACAATTGAATTTGTTTCAAGGCAGATCATCTATTGTTACATATTTAACCATTGTACATAGTCAAATCTCTTAACCGAGTGGACTATGAAAGTATTTTGATGTTTCAATCATAGAGTGAACATTGTTATCATATCAACCCCAGAGTGACTGTTGGTTGGATGATAACTTTTGGTCTAAAATCCTCTAACAAGGTCACACCTAATAGTGTGTTTGTAACCTTTAATACGGTTGGGTCTTCACCAGCCTCACTTCAAAAGAGTGAACAATTTTAGGTTGCCGGTCCCAGGTGGTTTTTCCCTTCACAGGGTTTCCATGTTAAATCTCTTATGTTATGTGTTGATTGTGATATTTTTTTGTTATCATACTTTTCATATTACATGTTAGATTTGATCGGTAACTACTATAAGTTTTAGACTGACAATCAGTAATAAGATATACAGTGAAAGTATTTTATGTTTACCGAGTAGCAGAAGTTGAAAGAATTTTTTTGGATTATACATTGTGCATTGGGACACTGGATAACTAATTCACCCCCCTCTCAGTTATTCTAACAATTGGTATCAAAGATGTGGTTTCTTAGAACAGAGTTTTAAGGACTCCAGCACAAAGGTCTCAAGATGTATAAGAGGGAAGTGCCAAAGCTAAACAAAGATAACTTCGCAGTATGGTAAAGCTGGATGAAGTTGCACATATCTGGAATTGGGAATTCTGCACTAGTACTGATGGAGAATGGCTACATTGAACCGACCCCTGGTCTCTTAACTCTTGATCAACTAAAGGACAGGCATGAACACAATATTGCTATGATGGAACATGTTGCTGCCTGTACCGATGCCGAATTTGAAGACATTAAGGATTGTGATACAACTAAGAAGATGTGGGACAAGCTGACTCTAATATACAGTGGAGATGTGAATGTTAAGAGAGCCATATTTGAAAGCCTAAGAGGTAGATTTGATGATATGAAGATTAAAGAAGGTGAAAAAAGAGTGTAATACACAAATAGACTGAAAGAGGTAGTACATGCTATTAGAGCATCCAGTGGAGGAATTGACGATGAAACAGTGATAAGAAAGATTCTCAGAACTTTGTTGCCAGTTTATGTGATCAAGATCTCTGCAATTCATGAAACAAGAGCTACATTGAACCTCACTCTTGACACTTTGATCGGTAAGCTTACAACTTTTGAATTGAATAACTTTGACAACAGTGTTGTACCTTCTGTTGAATCTGCTTTCATGTCTTCTTTGAAGATTGGTAAGTCTAGTAGCAGGAATGATAAGAATAATGATAGTGATAGTAATACTAATGATGAACTTGATGAGCTTGAAGCTCTTATGGCCAGAAGATTGCCCAAAGGTAAGGGAAGGTATAGAGGCAAGTTACCTTTAGCATGTTTTAATTATAAATAAGTTGGCCACATTGCTGCTAGATGTTCGAATAAGAAAGATGATGATAGATCCAAAGACCGATCGGAAGGAAGCTATGGGAGAAGAGTTAATAGAGGCTACTAACATAACAACAAAGAGAACCGAGATAGCTATGACAAAGGGAAAAAGGTATGTTACATAGCCAAAGAATTTGAATCTGAATCTGACACTAATGATGATGTAGAAGTAGTACTTGTTGCTATGAAAGATGATTCAGAGGAAGAAGAGAAACATGAAGAAACAACACTGATCTCTAAAGTAAGTAGAAATGATACATGGATCATAGACAATGGTTGTACATATCATATGACTGGTGATATAGAGAAATTTGATCTACTTGATGAATATGATGGAGGATCTGTAAGGATGGGAAATGATGCACCTTGTATGGTGAGAGGTAAAGGTTCACTAATGATTAATGATAGAATAAAATGTGAGAATGCATATTAGGTAAATGGACTGAACTATAATTTGTTAAGTGTGGCACGGTTGAATAACTCAGGCCACTAACTTTCCTTTGAGAGCAGAAAGGTAAGAATCTATAATGATGGAGGAAGACTTGTCGGAACTAGTACACAATCCAGAGGTAATCTATTTTATCTTGATATTGATCAGTCTTCTTGTTTATTAATGAAAGATGAAGATGCATGGTTGTAGAATAAGAGGTTATGTCATGTGAATTTTGATAACATGATCAAGATTAGTAAGAAGAAAAGAGTTAGAGGGTTGCCTAACTTGTCAAAACCAGATCATGCTATGTGCCATGAATGTCAATAAGGTAAGATGACTAAGTCTAGTTTTAAAAGCAAAGACTACTCAACAAAGAAGATACTTGAGTTGGTTCATACCGACCTATGTGGTCCTATGAGAACTTAGAGTTATTATGGTGATAGATACTTTATTCTTTTTGTTGATGACTACACTAGACTGATGACTATTATGTTCTTGAAAGAGAAATCTGAAGCTTTTAAGATGTTTAAGTGGTATAAGGTGAAGGTTGAAAAAGAGACTGAAAAATAAATTAAATTCTTAAGATCTAATAGAGGAGGTGAATTTATCTCTGATGAATTTACTAATTTATGTAATGAGAATGATATTAAGAGACAAGTCTCTACACTGAAAACACCTCAGCAGAATGGGATTGCTAAAAGAAGGAACAGGTCAATCATTGATTGTGCTAGAACACTGATGATACAAAAGAAGGACACCAACCAGACACCTTATGAGCTATGGTTTGGACACAAACCTATTGTAAGTTATTTCAAAATTTTTAGAAGCAAATGTTTTATTCTTAAAGATGAGAGAAATGGGAAATTTGATTCTAAAGTTGATGAAGGAATATTCTTAAGATATTCTACTAAGAGTAAAGCATACAAATGTCTAAATAAGGTTAAAAATAAGATAATTGAAAGTACTAATGTTCATCTTGATGAGTTTGATGACAAGAACACAGAAGAAAGAAAGGAACTGGAAGACTGTTGTAGATTCACTTACATTGAACTTCCTGATTATCTACCAAAGTCGCAACCTGTGATAACTGGTCAGCAGAAAATAACCCTGAGGAATAGGAAAGGGAAACTGATGAACAAGATGGTGCTACCGAGAAAGCACATGAACCTGAAAATGATGAACAAGAAAGAAGAAACCAAGTACTGGCTAGTTTTGTTAGAAGACATCATCCTGAGACACAAATTATTGGAAACAGACAAGCTAGAATGCAGAAAAGAAGCAAAACAAGACAAGGTACATGTCTAGTCTGTGAATTTGAACCAAAGAATGTGAAAGTTGCATTAGAAAATGAAGAATGGGTTAATGCAATGAAGGAGGAAATAGAACAAATAGAGAAAAACAAAACTTGGTCCTTAGTACACCAACCTAAAGATAAGAATGTTATCGGTACTAAATGGATATTCAGAAACAAACTGAATGAAAATGGTGAAGTGACAAGAAATAAAGCAAGATTGGTATGCAAGGGTATGCATAGGAAGAAGGCATTGAATATGGTGAGACATTTTCACCTATTGCTAGATTGGAAGGAGTTAGAATGCTACTTGCATATACTACACACAAGAAATTTAAGGTTTATCAAATGGATGTGAAGTCATCATTTCTGAATGGTATACTTGAAGAAGAGGTCTATATAGAACAACCTAAAGGATTCATTGATCAAAACAATAGAAACATGGTATGTAGATTACACAAAGCTTTATATGGTTTGAAGCAAGCACCGAGAGCATGGTATGAGAGGCTGCATACTTACTTGTTAAGTATTGGATTTGTAAGAACTAGTGAGAACAACAATCTGTACATGAAATGTGATACTGATGACATTATTATTATTGCTGAAATTTTTGTTCATGATATTATTTTTGGAGGTCAAGATCATGTATGTAAAACTTTTTTCGATGACATGAGGAATGAGTTTGAAATGTCTATGTTTGGAGAGATTAAATTATTTCTAGGATTACAAGTGATTCAACAGAGTGATGGGATATTCATCACATAGTCCAAGTACATAAAGGAAGTCTTGAAGACATTTGGCATGGAAGATTCAAAACCTATGGGAACACCGATGGCTACTAAAAGTAAATTGACAAAGGAAGATGAAACTACAGAGGTAAACCAAACACTTTACCGATCCATGATTGGTAAACTAATGTATGTAGTTCATAGTAGACCAGATATAGCACATGTTGTGGGAATTGTTGCTAGATAATCTGCTAATCCTAGAGAATCATACATGATTGCTACTAAAAGGATCTTAAGATATCTAAAAAAGATAGAAGATTATGGATTATGGTATCCTAAGGAAGGTAAGTTTGAGCTGAAGGTTTATACCAATGTTGATTGGACTGGAAATGTGGATGACAGAAAAAGTACCACTGGAGGAGCATTTTTCTTTGGTGAAAGACTTGTAACCTAGACAAGTAAAAAGTAGGCTTGTATTTCTCAATCTACAGCTGAAGCAGAGTATGTTGTTGCTGCTACTAATTTCTCAAACATTGCATATATCAAGCAAATGTTGGAAGGAATGAATGAGGTAATCACTGACCCGATGATCATATACTGTGACAACACAAGTGCCATTAATATTTCAAAGAATCCAGTGATGCACTCTAAGACAAAGCATATATCAATTAAGTATCACTACTTCAGAGAACAAGTACAAGAGAAGCAAGTAAAGTTAGAATTTGTTACATCTAAAGAAAAACTTGCAGACATTTTTAGAAAGCCTCTACCAAAGGACACATTTGAATATTTGAGGACCAGACTTGGGGTCCGTCCCCTGTCTATCGGTCACTAATGTGATCTAAATGTTGCATCAACCTAATCTTATCAGAAGATCATTCATGTTGATGAAGCATAGTTCACACTTTGGATATTGTTCAAGGTTGTGATTAAGTTTGAAGAACTATAACAGATTGGGATATCAGTATACTAAGATACATAGGAAGTAATGGACAACAAAGAGTTACTTAGCTACTACAAGAGCTGATTATTTATTTGTTTCTTTGGCATTATTGTCAAAGGGAGAGATAAATAATATGAAAAGGCAAGGGAGACACCGATGAGAAGAACTATCTAAGGGAGAGATAATCTGAAAGGAACCTGAGCACTAAAAAGGTTATATCTACAGAATGACAAAGCTTTATTTTATAATGCTATTGATTAATGTAGTGATTAAACATATTAAGCTAGGGAGAGCTTGTACAAAATTTGATTACAAGTTGTAGAATACATGTTTGGTATGTGTATGGTACATTTCATATTACTTGAGTTTCCATCAATGCCAAAGGGAGAGATTGATGAACTACAACTGATTTAGACACTGAATGGAGAATCCGTAATTCAAGATTACTAAAGGAGTTGATGATTAGATATTCAAGATGATTAAATCAATATTATGTTGTCATTGATGTCAAATAGCTTGAAAATACTTATCTTGTGAGTTACTATACCGACACATCTGAAGAAAGGTGAAAGAGATGAAGAACAAAAATATCTACATGAGGGAGATGTATATGTCAGATGAGGATAAGGAATACATTGAGTAAATTTTTGATGAGTCTATGACTTGATGAAATTGACTTTATTATGTTGCATTCATCTATGATGAAAAATAGAGCTGAAAGACACAAAGCAGTGTTGTGGGTAACTAAAGCATTTCAGTATACACCAACGGGATGTAGTGTATACCGAGCACAGTGTTAACCGAGCTTGTGTTCACCAATGCATTTCTTTGTTAACCGAGCATAACAAAAAAGGAATTAAATGATCAATTTAGCCGATAAAGTGATGAGTTGTAAAGTGCATGAAATCAAGGTAATAGATAAGGTTTTTTATGAAGATCGACGGCTAACATAAATCAAAAGGATCTAATGGAGTAGATTGAAACGTGTTACTGACACATCAGTCAAGGAATCTTGAAGTGGAAAACTCTATGAATATAATTAAGCGGCAAAATCTGATGGAGGAAAAGAAAATGATTTACTCATCTATATAAGAGACATTAGTTTCATTATTGAAACATAGCCGGAGGAAGAAGAAGATACTGCATTCTGATCATACTAGTTAATAAGAACCGAGCTGCAGAACAATTACCGAGCTACAAAGAGTAATTACCGACGGACAGTAAGTTGATATAGTATTGAATTTGAAGTGGAATATTGATCAGAAAGATTTGAATGAGCTGAACATTGATCTGTAAACTGCAATTGAAGTTGTTTCAACATAGATCATCTACTGTTACTGTATACACCTAAAAATGGTCATCTAGACTATTAGCCCCTTTTGCTAAATCATAAATTACTTATTCTTGATCAAATCCTAGTTTTATCATTTATTCGATTATTTTCTATGGGCTAACCATCTTATCCTAAGTCTTTATTTATTTAAAAGGAATATTTCTTCCCCTTTTAATAAATAAAAATCCCCCACTTTTCCTCTTATCCTAAGTTGCACAAATAAAGCATTATTCTTATTTATAAAAAGAGAAAAAGTATTTTTTGTCTCATATGGACACAAAAGTCAACTCTTATTTTCCTATTGGAGGATACTTGTGCACATGGATTGCTCCTCTTTTAAGTTCCACCGTTGATTAAATATTTTGCCTCTTAATCTCCATGGTCCCTTTCTCCTCATTTCCTATAAAAGAAGAGCTCTCTTCTTCATTCTAGATCCCCAACTTTTTATGCTAACTTTATGCTACAGGTTTTCTAGGTCACTTTGGAGCTTTTGAAGATTTGGAGAATTCTTAGCATCTACATCTCATTCTTAGCATCTACATCTCATTCTTGCATTCTTAGCTTAGCTTCATATTTATGCTTTCTTAGATTAGCTTCATTTCTATGCTCTAGATTAGCTCACATAGATTAATTAGCTTGGGTTGTAACACTTGCATATTTCCTTTCATAGCTTAGCTTGCATTTCCATTTCTAGCATAGTATTGCATTGCATTTTCATTCTTGATTCTTGAGGATATTGGCATTCTTGCCCTTGTCTTTATTGAATCTCCCATTGCATGGTTTACTAACAAGGTTATAGGCTTAATAGCTCTAGCTGAGAGCATTCTTAAAAACCCTTGCACTCCATGCCTAGGGAGCTATGGATCGAATTGTGAGGGCTCATTCTTGAGTTTCCTTGCATGTAATGATCCATAGAAGTGTGACACATTTATAGCACACATTTTTGGCGCCCATCGTGGGGCAGAGTAGATAGACTTTGTCTTTTAAATTCGGCATTTTCATCAATTTTCGTCACTTTTTTGGCAAGTTTTCAGCTTAATTTTTCATCTCTATTTTTTTTCTCAGATTGTCGTGCGATACTTTCCAGAAGTATCGCGCGATATACCTCTGTATGTGCGCGTGATACTTCGCCTGTCATAAGAAGTATCATGCGATATACCTCTGTATGCGCGTGTGATACTTCGCCTGTCAGAAGTATCGCCTGGCTATAGTAGAGAATATCGCCTGGTGTCGGGTGAAGTATCGCCTGGTATAAGGTGAAATATCACGCAGACTAAAAGTATCACCTGGTGTTGGCTGAAGTATCGCGCGATACTGTGTCTGTACTTGGCAGTGAGCTATTTTTGGGCTATTTTATCTATCTTGCAAGTTTTGGGTTGTTAGCTATCTTTTTGAAATTTTTTGAAATTTCCAGCGTTTTCAAATCCGTGCCACTCTGGAAAATGCGTGCCCATTTTTTTTGAAATTTTGCAAATGGTATCAAAAGTTTAAGTGTGATATATCGTTGGAAAGGTCTTTCCGAGCCCAATCCAACCATGATGGTTTCATTTTTAGATTTTTATCATTTGATCAGTTATTTTTGCACTTTATCTGATTTTTTTTTCATGTACTAATCATTGTTAGATTTTGGATTTTGATTCTCCTAACTCTTGTTGGTCTAACAAGTTGTGGTTGTAGGTGCTTCTTGCTTGAAATTTGCTAAAATCGCATGTCAAAGAGGGCTACTAATGGTTTTTGCAGGGCTGCCCTAAGCATAAAAACCAAATCAAGTGCTTGTTTAATTTCTTTCTTTATTAAGTGCGGCATATACTAGTTGTTTCATTAGGCACTTAATACTTTGTGAAAGGAATCTTGGGGTGGTAGGAGAAGTATGCTCTTCACCTTTAGGTGAATCAGAAAATCTTGACCCATCTTGAGGTTTTGGAAGCAAAGGGGTAATTGGATCTTGTTTGGTGTGTTTGGGAGAAGTTTTTGAGATAGGGGAGTATGCTCTTCACCCTTGTGGTGAATCAAAAACCTTGAACCTCAAGAATTAATCCACTTTTTGTTTAGCTTAGGATCCTTTAGCGGGCCTACTCTTGAGAAATCAAGAGGAACGACCCAAGTGGGGACAACCTTGTCATCATTTTCCTTGGTGGCGAGTGATTCCAACTCACTATAATCTCAAGGCTATCGAGGACACAAAACCTTGGTAGACATAGTACTTATCTTCGCTTGATGTGAGTAACTTGTGGGATTGTGACCATGAGGAAATCATTAAGCAAGAATGCTTAAGGTACTCTTGAGGCCGTGAGGTCCTAGTCCTTTATGAGGAGCAAGAGGGGTGCTATGAACGGAAACCCTTACTATGAACCATTAGATAGAGGCCACCCTATTTTAGCCGCTTAGCTTCTTGGTGCAAGGATTGATCCAAGTGGACTTACCCGGATCACCCCAAGACACTCACCATATGTGTTCCTTTGGTTGTGTTTTTGACACTTCCATGACAACGCCAATATCTCTTGTGGGCAACCACTTGGTGTGAGGCAAGGGAGCATCAAGTTGTGGGCCACGTCGCTAAGTAATGAGCCTTGTCCTTCTAGGTAGTAATTGCTTGAATTGTCTTCGATTGTGCTATACCAATGTAAACGTTCTCAACATTCAAACAAACGGTAGCATTCATAAGGTTCTCTATTTTGATATCACAAGTGCTTGTCTTGGCAAGGTTGCTTTTTCCCTTGTTTCAAGTGTTCTATGACATGTTTGATCCCATACTGTTTGCAAACCTATCTTTTATCTATTGCTACTGCTTGTCAAACTGAGAAATTACACTGTTCAATCTACAAATTTGGTCCAAGCGCTTCAAAATTGAGTTTTTCACGTTCACTGGTCAAGATTCATGTGATATTGAAGTATCCTTGCATACCCTCAACCAAGAATCCTGAGTCATTTCTACTGTCCTGTCATTGCTACAATTCGGAGTGGCTAAACTTGCACTTTAACCTGTCGTAGAATGTCTTTTTCTGTTCTTACCTGAAATTGGTTTGTTACCTACATGCTTAGATTTGTTCTAGACTGAAACAAATGAGCTAAAACTATTGGGTTTGAGTTTAACGAATGCTACTCTTGATTACTTGTCGCATCACGGTTACCTCTCTAGCTACTTGCTTATTGAGCTTCTTGCTCGTTGCTCGGCTTTAGTCAATTGATTGCTGTAAGTGCTTGAGCACTTTTGACGAGCCATCTCTCTATTGTTCTAATTTGACAAGTGATCTTTATTAGCTTTTCTTATCTCAAATCTGAGAAACTTTGTCTCATTCTATTAGTCAACCAACATCTCTTTTCATGCCGGTTACAACTCGGTCTCAATTTGAGCAGGAGAGTCATCCTCCATTCAATTATACACAGTTAACTTCTCCAACTAGATGTTCAAAAGCACCCATTAGTAACAACAGTTCTAGTTCTGACCAATCTGATAATTCTAAGGCTACACCGTGGTATAAAGGAGGTTTCCTCTTTTCCGCATTCAAGACCCCCAAAAACACAGACAGTGTCTCACTCACTTTGACTGAACAAGAAAAGTTTCAACTCTTGCAAGAAGACTTCGAGTGTAAGGATAATCAAGCGCGCTTAGACAAAGAACACAATCAATAAAGGATGGATGCTACTAGGTGCATGGCTTATAGAGGGACATTTCATGAGCAACCTGAGACTAGTAATCATGAGCATAGACCTCTTTTTAACAATGGCAACAATGGCAACAACACGCCACCAAGATCTCCTCCAAGGCCAACTTTTGCTATGCCTTCTTCACCTCCTAGACCTCCTCCCTCTCAACATGAGGCAGAGGCTAATGATGAGATTTCTAGTGAGGATCTTATGAGATGTGAACAAGATGTGGATTTCCAACGAATGATGCATAAGCTTTTAGAGCATAATGGCGATCAATATTTTCAATATATGACTTCTAGAGGATACAAGCTTCCTCCTGGCTATGATGTCAGACAAATTGTCCAACAAAGAGTACCAACTGAATTGGAAGTCCTTCAAGAAGAATTACGTCAGACAAATCAATGCCTTACCCAAATGGCATTAGAAAGAGAGCCTCCAAAGGTCTCTTTTGTAGAATCAATTTGTGCTCTTCCTTTTGATAAAAGTCTATACATGGTCCCATTTCCTAGGGATATTGAGGTTCCCAAATACGACAAGTATGATGGAAATGGTGATCCCCATGACCATGTGCATCACTTTTATGCTCTTAGCATGGACTTTCTTCATGAAGACACATTTATGCTACGATTATTCCCTCGAAGCTTAAGAGGACAAGCTTTAGAATGGTTTTCAAAGTTGACACCTCCTTTGAAGACTTTTGATGAGTTGGCTATGCGCTTCACACAACATTATTCTTACAACATCCAACAACCTGTCACTGTGATAGATCTCGGTAATCTAAGACAACATCAAGGTGAGCCATTTGCAACTTACTTACAACATTGGAGGTCATTGTATTCTCGATATCCTCGTCAGCTACCCGAAAGAGAAAAGATTGACATTTTTGTCAACACACTTGTGCCTGAGCTATTTTATGATCTAAGGAAGCAACTGTTCTCCTCTTTCAATGACATGGTTGAAAGTGCATATCGGATTGAGGATGTAGCTATAAGAAAAGGGGATATTTTTATTAATAAAGATGCTAAAGGCAATGGTAAAGACAAAAACAAACCTTGGAATAAGAACAAGTATGTTGTTAATGATGGGGTTGTTGATGCTCCTAAAGTTAAAGAGCCCACTTTCAATCTCTCCAACGCTATCTATGCAGCAAAACAACAAGAAGCTGGCAACGCTCACAATGCTCTTAAACCTCAATATGCATGTAAGCCTAAGAAGTCATTTTGAAAGCGAGTCTATACCAAGTTGGCAGAACCTTACGATGTGATCCTTAAGACTTTGGTTGACAATGGATATCTTACGCTTCCTGATAAACCTGGTAACTGGGATCCAATAAATAAGCCTGATTGGTGGAGAGAGGATCATTACTGCCATTATCACAGAAACAAAGGACATCCAACAGATAATTGTTTTAGGCTTAAGGATGATATTCAAGATCTTATTGAGAACGGCACAATCTCCACTGATGGCTTAACTAAAAATTCTGATCACACAGCTTTCAAAGATCCTCTACCTAAGCATGATAAGGGGGAAACCTCTCAAACACATAAGAAGAATCATGATGCAAAGATCAATTACACGTATCCTTCTAATACGCTTGTGATTAACATGGTAGAGCCCGTTGAGAGAGTTCTAATGATGAGGTCTCAAGATGATAATAACACCAATCATGGTAAGCCAAAGTTAGTCTTGCAAACACGTGGTAGTTCATCTTCCCGAAGTGAGACACTGAATACTGTTACTAGGGGGCAAGCCAAGATTGTCCTTAAAACTGCGCAAGATCCCAAGCAAGCTTTGCCTTCCAAACAAGTGGCTCCTTCAGCCACCCCTAGCTATGATCTTGTCCAACATTTGCAAAAGACACCAGCACAGATATCTATCCTTGAGTTGCTTCGGTTATCCTCTTTGCATAGAGAGATTCTTGATGAGGCTCTACGTACAACACGTGTTCCCAATGACATTGATCCAGATCAATTTCAGGCTATGGTCAACCACATTTCATCTCCGCTATCTCTCTCCTTTTCTGCAGAAGATGACATATCTATTGCTCACCCACATAATCTAGCTTTACACATTGAAGTTCTAGTCTACAATACCCGAGTCCGTCGAGTCCTGATAGACAATGGTGCAGGGTTAAATATTGTTTCTTTCAATGTCATACAACAATTGGGTTTGTCAAAATTGGCTGTGGATTCCAAGAAGATTACTATAAAAGCTTATGATGAAGTGGAAATATCTTCCAAAGGTCTTGTCCCACTACCTATCCGAGTGGGCCCTATCATGAAAGATATTAGCTTCCAAGTATTGGACATCCCACTCGCATATAACATTCTTTTGGGTCGTCCTTGGATCCATGACATGCAGGCTATTCCTTCCACTTATCATCAGTGAGTCAAATTTTCGTACAATGGCACTGAGGTTGTGATTCCTAGAGACCATACTATTGCTATCAATGCTCTTGCTGCTACTGAAAAATTTGTTCCTCACAAAGAACCTACTGATGATCCTAGTACATCTCTAGTTGCTGCTAAGAAATCATTTAAGATGATGAGCCTTGGTATGGGTGAATATAAACTAGGTTCCTTTGCTTCTATACCTGTTTCTCCTAGGTCATATGGGAAACCTTCTGATCTGATGAAGCCTTCCACTTCTGCTATGGTGATCTTTGATACTTTTGTTCCTCCATCCATTCCTTTAGAGGTAGAACAAGAAGAAAAAGCTGTCCAAGAGTGGATCTATAGAGATGATTCAAGAAATACTCCCATACTCAGTAATTCAGACACAGATACAGATGAGTCACCACTACACACTATGGCTCAAATGGGAGATGATCTTCCTTCTACTTCACTCCTTTGGGGAGAAGAATGTATATCTACTGATGATATGGCTGAAGCCTCTATGTCTAGAACCTATGTGCCTAAAGAATCATTGCACTATGATAGACAACGTCGCAACATTGCACGACTGCTACAAAGAGGTGATCTCTCACATAATGACATGAGTATCTCTACTTCTCGGCAGCTTAAGCCTCTTCCAGAAGATCATCTCATGACAGATATGGATGTTGATGTGGTTCATACCTCTCGTAACCCACCTGACATGGTTGATGGGTCTTGTGTGGGGTCTGATGAGTTTGTTCCTCATATTGCCTTAGTGGACCATGCTGGTTCTTCTATGACAAGTCTAGATCTAGCTACTTTTGGAGCTTACCCTATAGGCTCAACCTCTCTTGTTACCAGAGATGACACCCTTCACATAAATGCTATTGAACCGATCACTTCATTTCATCTCACATTAACACATGTTACTTCTTCCACCAGCGAACTAGCCACAAAAAAGATTGAATCAGCAATCAAGTATCACAGTCATCACGTCAAAAGAAAAGAGAAATGGTCGGATGGAAGAAACCACATTGTGGCAGTATCCGCACCTAAGAAAAGTAAAAATAAAAATCTGCTCAAAAATAATGAGTCTCAAATAAAAGATGACAAGCTGATTCTCTACAAAAAAATGGTGCACTACTTTAAGCATGATCTCATATCTGTTATATTTCAGCCCATTCCTAGAGCTGAGAACAAAGTTGCTAAAGCCTTGGTTACTTCGGCATCCATCTTACAAATGAAAAAGCATAAATTTTTCTTCAAGTTCCTGGTGGATGAATTATGCTATCCTGCTCACAAATCTTACAATCCTACCATCTTTTCATATCTTCCACCTCATATTCCTCCTACAAATCCACCACGCCATTCCTTCCGCCATCCCTTACACTTTGCCTTTGTCTCTGGTGACTTGTATAGGAAGGGTCTAGACGGAACTCTCCTTAAGTGTCTAGAAATAGAGGAGTCAGAAAAAGTGCTAGCTGAAATCCACGATGGCATATGTGGATCACATTCTAATGATCCTCCGCTAGCTCAAACATTGCTCAGGGCTGGTTATTATTGGTCAAACTGGTTGAGACCTCCTATTGTCACAGTTGTAGCATTTGGGCCTGGGGCCTATCAGTTCTCTACATCAGAGGAAGCATATTCTTGATGCCCATTTCTGTCTAGGGCATTCTTTGTACATATTTTATGATCCTGAAAAAAACTCCAAAAAAATTCATATATGATGCTGAAAAAATCCTAAAAAGCATATACAGTCCTGAAAAAATACAAAAAAAGAAAAAATTTAAAAATCAAAAAAAAAAATTTTAAAAGTGCCTTGGTGAAAACTTGGAAACAGGCGCCTTGGTAGCAAAAATACAAAAAAATTATAAAAAGTCCTGAAAAAAATTGCAATAAATCTATCAAGTGGTGAAAACCTAGAAATAGGCGCTGCTTGAGACCCTTTGCACCTATGTCTATCAGTCTTGCGTGGCACTCCTTCACTCCACTTCTTGCTTTGCCTCTCCTAGCCTAGAATTGACTCTTGTCTTAGTCTTAGTCTAAGGGGCATACGTTGTTTTAAGCTTATCTTGGGTCTCTTTGTGCGTCTGGGTTTCTTAGGCACCTTGTAAATGGTGTTTTTCAACACCACCTCAACTGTGTTTTTCAACACTACCCTAGCATCGAGTGTTTCTTAACACTTATCAGATGTCCTACTTGCAGTCTAGATGATGCAATATTTCTCATTGGCAGATGTGATACTCAAAGTTTGACTCTATGACCTACACACACGCACTTAAACACTTGACTCACTGAGACTTGCTTGGCTTTATTTCTTTGTGTGCTGTCTATGATGATTTCTTTGCTGAGTGTTCTCCCCCTATGATCATTTTTGATGATGCATAGCTAGACGACTGAGGGAATGAGAACATGTTTTATTTCTTTTTCTGCTTGTGGGTATATTTTGTTGGTCCTCACTATCATGAGCATTTATGCTGGTCTTACTTGACACTGTGGATTGACAGGGTATTATCCTTGACTATTTTTGTGCAAGTGCATACTTGTAGCCATCTTGACTTTCCTTGTGTCTTGATGCAAGTATAATCTTGCTATATTAAACTTAGGTAATCTCACTGCACTAGTCATCTTGACCTACATATCTTTGATGCCTAGGTGGGATTTCCACATTTCTATCTGATATAGATCATATTCAGATCCACATAGTTATGCTAGTGTGTATTGTATGATCTTGTGATGCTACCAATAACGCTCGATGATGAATATTAGATGTCTATTAGCTTTGTAACCTTGCAAGTAAACCACTTTTCATGTAGCTTGCATTCTTAAGTTCATGTTAGTTTAGTTTTGCATCTTGCATATGGAGAGAGCTCTCTTCTTTTCATCTTATGTGGACTTGTTAATCAACTGCGCTCACCTTTCACTTCTTCTCGATCATGTCTTTCACTTCTTTTCTTTCATATCCCATCATTTTCCTTTCATTTCGGGATCCAAACCAAAATCCGAGTTCACCTAGATCACCCAAATTGCCTTTCTCCTTCTTCTACGCAGTTGGCTGACCTTTTGAGGCCTGATCCTTCAATCTTCACTAGGGCATTCTTCACCTCTTCATCCCCATCTCTTTCAAACTTCTAGTCTTTCATTCACTTTCAAATCCCATGTTCAAATTCTTCCCCTCCATGGTGTTTACGGGTTGAGGGATTGATAGGTTTGTGCCCCGTGTCCCATGTGTGGGGCATATCTTCACTGCTTGATGGTTGTTCTATTCTCTTTCTTCGATTATGATTTTTAGTGATTTGATCATGTTGCTCTTGCTTCTGCTTTCCCTCTACCTGGATTTCACTTTCGATCCCGAGGGGGCAGACACATCATATCTTATTGGCTATCTCTTTCCTAAGTGTTTAGTACTATCGCTACCAGGCTGACCATGCAGGATTTTCTATCTCTCTACACTTCATTCTTTGGAGTCAGATCGCTATTTGCTTGCCTTCTTGGCTATCTGCTTGCCTTGTTGGCTATCTCTTGCTTTCTTGGCTAATCTGAGTTGCTTTGTGATCCCAAATCGATCTCACATTTCAACTTCATTCTTTGACTGCATGTGTTCCCAGATCGATCACACATTAGTCAAAGAGGGGCAAATGTATACACCTAAAAATGGTCATCTAGACTATTAGCCCCTTTTGCTAAATCATAAATTACTTATTCTTGATCAAATCCTAGCTTTATCATTTATTCGATTATTTTCTATGGGCTAACCATCTTATCCTAAGTCTTTATTTATTTAAAAGGAATATTTCCTCCCCTTTTAATAAATAAAAATCTCCCACTTTTCCTCTTATCCTAAGTTGCACAAATAAAGCATTATTCTTATTTATAAAAAGAGAAAAAGTACTTTTTGTCTCATATGGACACAAAAGTCAACTCTTATTTTCCTATTGGAGGATACTTGTGCACATGGATTGCTCCTCTTTTAAGTTCCACCGTTGATTAAATCTTTTGCCTCTTAATCTCCATGGTCCCTTTCTCCTCATTTCCTATAAAAGAAGAGCTCTCTTCTTCATTCTAGATCCCCAACTTTTTATGCTAACTTTATGCTACAGGTTTTCTAGGTCACTTTGGAGCTTTTGAAGATTTGGAGCATTCTTAGCATCTACATCTCATTCTTGCATTCTTAGCTTAGCTTCATATTTATGCTTTCTTAGATTAGCTTCATTTCTATGCTCTAGATTAGCTCACATAGATTAATTAGCTTGGGTTGTAACACTTGCATATTTCCTTTCATAGCTTAGCTTGCATTTCCATTTCTAACATAGTATTGCATTGCATTTTCATTCTTGATTCTTGAGGATATTGGCATTCTTTCCCTTGTCTTTATTGAATCTCCCATTGCATGGTTTACTAGCAAGGTTATAGGCTTAATAGCTCTAGCTGAGAGCATTCTTAAAAACCCTTGCACTCCATGCCTAGGGAGCTATGGATCGAATTGTGAGGGCTCATTCTTGAGTTTCCTTGCATGTAATGATCCATAGAAGTGTGACACATTTATAGCACACAGTTACATATTTAACCATTGTACACAGTCAAATCTCTTAATCGAGTGGACTATGAAAGTCTTTTGATGTTTCATTCATAGAGTGAACATTGTTATCCTGTCAACCCCAGAGTGAATTCTGGTTGGATGATAACTTCTGGTCTAAAATCTTCTAACAAGGTCACACCTAACAATGTATTCATAACCTTTAACAAGGCTGGGTCTTCACCGACCTCACTTCAGAAGAGTGAACAATTTTGGGTTGCCGGTCCCAGGTGGTTTTTCCCTTCAAATGGTTTCCACGTTAAATCTCTTGTGTTATGTGTTGATTTGATATTTGTTTGATATCATAATTTACATATTACATGTTAGATTTGATCGGTAACTACTGTAAGTTTTAGACTGACAATCGGCAATAAGACAGATAGTGAAAGTATTTTATGTTTACCGAGTAGTAGAAGTTGAAAGAATTGTTTTGGATTATACATTTTGTATTGGGACACTGGATAACTAATTCACCCCCCTCTCAGTTATTCTAATAGTATTTGCATGCCCTAGTTTCTAAGTTCTACAAATAATTTTTTTTTACTATGGCAATTCCTAGTGTCATTGATGTTAATGATCAACCTTGTCCAAAATTTAAAAGGTCTTACAAAAAATTGATTAAAAATGACCCAATGGGTGCATTATCTAGTATACCATTTGGGGTTTTGTTGATGGAATATATTTCATCATATATTCATGTCAAAATTGAAGAGCATCATAATTATAAGCTATCAAGCATGTGGGATAATGACTTAATAGGTGACTCAAGAGTTAATGAAACTAGTGATTCAAAAGATAATAGAAAAATCAGCCAGAGAAGTTAGCATATCTCAGGAAGAGATTGATCAAGAAAAAGAGAGTTTCATATTTCTGTCACTGCTAGGAGCTCTTAAAGGACCACGTCTACCACTACAATCCTTGCTTCCTTTGAGACAACATCATCTAAATAAGATAAGAAGAAATCAGTTGCACCAAAAGAAAAGACCTCTCTAGTTATAAAAGAAAAATCATCTAAGAGGAAAAAGGGGACAACTTCCTCCTCTACTATGAGAAGAATCAAGAAAAAGGCTACTAATAGAAAACTTATTAAAGAAGAGTTAAAAGAACAAGAACAACATATAGGTCAAGAATCAGATTTTGAGGAAGAAGCTCAAATAAATAAAGGGAAAAGGATCAAGATTTGACATTGTGGAATCTCAGGATTTTCAAAGCTGAAAGGATATAAAGAATGATCCTCCTTGAGTAAATCTTTACCTCTAGCTACTAATTCAAGAAATTTCTTGTTTGTAGTAGTAGAACTTTCTTTAAGCATAAATAACCTAATTTATATTTATTTCTCCAATTCATTTTCTATACTCTTCTTGGAAGATTAGAAGTAGTAGAGATGAGTTTGAAATAATCTAGAGATTCCCTAGTTAACAAATATGGTGTCATTGTGTATGGTTATCTTTTTATGGTTGTTGTTTATGTTGATCACATGTTTCAGATATAATAAGGTTGATAAAAGTTATTTTAATCAAATAACTGATTCAACCCCCCCCCCCCCCCCCTCTCTCGGTTATCTTGGTGGACTTTACTTTCTAATAGATGTTCTTCAATTTTGATATGAATGTATGATGCAATATATTCCATTAACAAACCCCAAATGGTATACTAGATAATGCACCCATTGGGTCATTCTAAATTGATTTGTTGGAATATCTTTTAAATTTTGGACAAGGTTGATGATCAACATCAACTACACAAGGAATTTCCATAGTACAAACAAAATTGTTTGTAGAACTTAGAAACTAGCCATGTAAATACCCTTTTTCTCTCTAATAGAAACCTTCACACTTTCTCTTCAATTTTTTCTCCTTGGAATTATTTGGATTTGAATGAGTAAAAAATTAGTAAAATTTCCTTATAAGATCTCATACAACTTCCTAGTATAAGTAATAAATGCATAGAGAAAAAGCTGCAATAATTTTGTCTATCCATACAATCACCATTTTGCCTTCTATGAATTAGTGCATTTCAATATTTCCTTTTGAAATCTTTTCTACTAGGAGTGTTTCATCATTTTACTCATAATATCCTATTATCTTCATGTTGTGATGACATCATTGCATTCTTTGGTAGGGGAATATGATTTCCCTTTTAGCTCCCCTTGAGCCAAAGCCTATTTACTTAGTTATTGAAGAAAACCTCTGCACCAGAGCTGGGTGTAGTCACTTATTTCATTTTCCTAATCTTATTAATTTCATTTTTTACTTCTTCTATATTTATCTTTTTCACAATTTCATTTATTTTCACTAGTTCATTCATCTTTATACCTTTAATTATGTAGAACTTTGCAATATGTCTAAATCTATTGCAGTTGTAGTACTTAACATTTCTTTGTTTAGTATTATCTTATTTTTTTCTAGATCTGCATTGGTTAGCCTTGTTTCCAAAAATATTGCATACATGATAGTGACCCTTGAAGTATCCACTTCTTCCACTGTTTTGATTATTTATAATTTTACTTCTACACTGACTAGCCTTATGACTAACTTTTTATAGATAAAGCACTGACCAGAAAAGGAGTTAGCATTTTTATTCATTTTTCTTCTACATTCCATTGTCTTATTTCCAAATTTATTATAGTAAAAATAATAGCCATTAAAAGAGGTGTACCTTTGACGAACATGTTACTTGACTGGAGGAATTCTCGCCTGATCTCTTTGACTTTGAAGTTTCTTTCCTTGGTTGATTTATGTAGTAAGAAAAATAGTTTTGTGTCTTTTTTCATGTCCAACTTTCCCTTTGTCTTCAATCTTCTAATGTGAGTGAGCATTCACCAACTTCAAAATCTATACCACTTTTATCTTTCAGAGCCTTTTATACAACCATTAATTCATCAAGATTTGCAACACTCATTCCAATTTTTTCTTATTGATTCTTTATCTTTTTCAGATCTAATTTGAGAAATACCACTTCTTGATCCAATTTCTTATACTCACTTGCTTTATTCTCAACAATTTCATTCATACATTCTTTGTTATTCTTGTCTTCTTTAACTTGCAACTTCAATTTGACAATCATATCATTTTATTGCTTCAACTCTTCATTGACTTCCTTATGTCTTTCCTCGAATTTATTAATCCATTCCCTCAACTTTATGACACATTCATTTTCTTCTTTGATGTTTTTCTTTAGATCTCCATTTTCATTTTTGGTATTTTCAAGATCTTCAAGAGCTTCCTTAAATTCTCTATTTTTTCAAGTTTTTTTTCATCCAAGAACTCTTTTGGAGAGGATCTAGGTGCCATATGTTCAACTTCCAAGATCTCCTTTAAGCTGTTAGGATCAATCAAAGAACATTTTTTGATACCCATTGTTGAACATTTGATATACTAAGAGGGGGGTGAATGAGCATACCCTTTAAATTATTAAATCATCTAAATAACCATCCACATAACATAATCAATTGTTGAAAGGAAATTAAAACATGAGAAGTAAAGAACAACACATAACGCTAGTATTTTTACATGGAAATTTTTAATTGGGTAAAACCATGGAGAGGATTAAATATCAGTATCTTATAACTAGTTACCAAAATATTATAGTATCTCACTACCCTTATAAGGATCACTATGAAAAATGTTGACTCGTAGTCAAGATTACAAAATGAACTATTATGTTTTCATCTTACATATGCATGAGGTAGAATCCTAATAAAGTAAATTATACAAAATTCACACACTTCATCTATTTTTTGTCACTACTAAAATTACAAAAATATCATAGATCATACTTTTTAATGAACTACAACTAATTAAATATCTTGAAGGAAAGTTTAAAATTGGAATGGATATTTGAAAGATAAGTGATTGATGATCACCGAAATACTAACGTATATGTAAGACAATTAAATCAGTTAATGTATTGTCATTGATGTCAACTAGTTTTGACTGTGCGTATCATGATGGTTACAAACATTTTAAGAAGGAAAATGGTAAAGGAATGAGATATCTACATGAAGTTGAGATGGATGAGAAAGATATGGATTTGGAATACATTGGGTAACTTATTGATGTGTCTATGGCATTATGTTAGTTATTTGATTATATTACATGAATCTATCATGTATTAAATATCAAGAATGAACAAGTTTATGTGGTCGGTAAATGAAGAATTCAGTATACACCGAGAAAGTGTAGTGTATACCAAGTATAGTATTAAACAAGTAAGAACACAATGACACATTACGGTATTGACCGAGTGAAAGAAATAAATGGAACTTATGGCAACCGAATAAAGATGATGAGTTGGACAATTGTATATGATTCTGAGACCTAAAAGACAATGTTTGTTATGATGATCAAACAGATGAAAACATTCAAGGATGATCGGATGAAGGAGAATGAAATGTGTTATTGACACAATTACTGAGGAAGGTTAAAGCAGAAAAATCTACGGTGAAGATTAAGAGGCAAAATTTATGGATGGAAATAAAATAGTTTATGATGTCTTTATAAAGAGACATGAGATTAATTATTGAGTCTAATGTGGCAAGATAATTCGCATGAAGGAATTGATTTCATGCAACACTAATCAAACTGGTTGAAGACAGAAATGAGAAAATCTACAGACAACACCGAGTGATAGAGAAAGAAATTACCGAGCATAATAGAGTTGGAGGAAACACAAAGATTGAATTGATTATTGATCAGAGGTATTTTTGAGCTTAGCATAGATCTGAAAATTTGTAAATCAAGTTGCATTTGAATCAGATCATTATTGTATCATTTTAAGCATTGTTATAGATAAATCTCTTAACCAAGTGGGACTTAACAGCCTTTATATTTCAATATATCATTCAATGAATGTTGATTGTTTTCCTGTTGACCCCATAGTGAATGATTGGTCAAGGGAGAATTGTTAGTGATAAATCCTCTAACCAGGTCACACCTCACAATTTATTTTGTAACCTTTAACAAGGTTGGCTCCTAATTGAGCTCACTTCAGAAGAGTGAATTATTTTGGGTTACCAGTCCCATGTGGTTTTTTCCCTAACAGGTTTTCCACATTAAAAATATATGTGTTATATGTGTATGGATGTGTTGAATTGTTATTTTACTTTACACATTGGTGTAACTGGATAGATCGGTAAACACAATATTTAATTTACTGTTAATCGATATATGAAGTGAAAGGCACAATTGATATTTTACCAAGTTGATTAATTGATTTGAAAGTTTTTTTTATACATCTGGGAGTATTTGGGACTATAGGATAACTGGACTTAATTGATTCACCCTCCCTCTCAGTTATCTCACAATTGGTATTAGAGAATAGAGTGCTTGAAATAAAAGTTTGAATGACTTAAGCTAAAGATCACAAGATGTATAAGAGAGAGGTACCAAATCTGAACAAAGACAAATTCTCAACATGGAAAAGCAGAATGAGATTGTACCTATTAGGAATTGGAGAGTCTTTAATATATTACTTGTAGAATGAGTTCATTTTTCCCATTGGACCTTTGTGATGCAGGGGCATTCTTGGGTCCTCGGTGAATCTACATGGTGGTGTGTTACTTGGACGATGTTACTCGGTTGCAACCTTAACCGATGGTCTCAATTATTGAAGTAAGCTCGATCACTGAAGGAACTCAGTGAGACTTCTTGTGCTCGGTGGAACTTGTGCTCGGTAATTCCTATGTTGCTCAATGTTGCTTGGTCAGTTGTTTCACTGGTGCTCATTGTTTCTCTGGCACTCAGTAGTTCTGGTTTACCGACTGGAGTTATTGAAGATTTTCTTGTCCGACTTGGTGCATTTATTGTTGGTAGCTATTGTTGCAGGTTGACATGCTAAATTTATTAATTGTAAAGCTATTTGAGAGCCGACTTGTATTGCATTTAATATTTGTTAGGAGGAGTTAATGGTTTCATCCAGTGACTTGTGGCTAATGATTAGTATTTAAGGGATGTTTGGAGTAGTTGTTTAGGCATGACTTAAAGAGATCATGAAAGTGGATATAAGGGTAGCAAATAAGTGAAGTTGTGGAAAAAATCTTGGGTCCTTGGAAATCTTGTTTCACCAAAAGAATTTGGAGTTTTGTCTGTGTTGCTCGATTTCTTCTTTAACCAAGTTGGTCGGTAGTTGGTTGATTTCCTTTGGTTATCAAGGGTGGTCATTTATCTCCTAAGTGGTCAAAAATTTCACTGGCGCTCAGCATTGTTTGTCTCCTGCTTAATTATCTTGCTTACCGACGGGTTCAATTTTGTTTCTTGTTGTGACTGACTTGTGCATTTATATTGGATCAAGGAATTAATGTTGGAATCCATCATTGGGAAGTGTGTGGTCCTAGATTTGACTTTTACTTCTATTAATTATGGATCTGAAGGCTGACTGAGCATGGTAGCTTCTTGTATAAATGTAGATGCTTGGTGGTAGTTTAGGAGTAAGTTTTGATAGAAGATAGTAGTGGTAAGATTTGAGATTTCTGATAGATCCTCACATGTTTGAGGACTTCTATAATTCACTATAATATTAGGCCCTGACCAGGAAGGCCTTACAGTCTGGATTGTATGATTCCAATTGATGATAATATAAGCAAGATTTGGCATTCTCTCTCTCACTCTTGTTGTTTGTTGCTTCTACATGTGTGTTGTAGGCTTGGATCATTAGGGTGCACCATCCTTTGGCCCCTCTTGCTCCCTACCCTTGCACCAAGTGGTTTCTGAGCAAGGTGAGATCTTGATCTACTTCTGCAGATCTAGGTTTGTAGGCTCCTCTTGAAGCCCTAGTTGAATTTTTGTGGGGTAGTAGATTGCGATCTAACCTGCAACTATAGAGGGTTGTCAAGATGGTTCATGGGAGGTGAGATGCAAATCCAAGATTGGTAGATATGCTAAGACAAATTTCTGCTAGGTTAGAAGCAGTAGAAATAGCCCAAAGAAGAGGCAGACATCTTGAAGATGTTAGTGATGATGAAATAGAAGAAGAACAAGCGAATGTAGAACCTGCACATGTTATGGATCAAGGTGAAGAAACATTTTTTAAGGCTTTGACAAATCTAAAGTCAACACCATATTTCAATCCCCCTGAGTATGGTGGAAAGTTGGATTCTAATGAATTGGTGGACTGGATCACCGAGATGGAAAAGTATTTTGAATATGAAAATATCCCTGAGGATAAGAAGGTGAAGATTGCAAGCACAAAGTTGAAAATTCATGCATCCTTATGGTGGGAACACCTACAATTAGATAGGAAAAGGAATGGAAAAGACAAAATCAAGGTATGGAGTAAAATGGTCAATAAGTTGAAAGGAAAGTTCTTACCCTGTGATTATCAGATTAACCTAGTTCGGCAAATGCAAAGTTTGAGATAGAAAGATAGCTCGGTAAAAGAGTATACTGAGGAATTATATAGACTAGATATTAGATCTAGACATGATGAAGATGATGTGGAAAGGATTGGTAGATACCTGAATGGTTTGAGAGTTTCCATCCAAGAGGAGATTAGTATGGTCAAATTGGAGAACATTGAGGAGGCTTATCAATTTGCTTTGAAAGCCAAGGAGAAATTGAACAAGAGACATGAATAGAGGTAGAGAGGTCATGGTGGTAGATTCCCTAGAGGAAGAGGTAGATCTAATGGTGAAAATGGTAGATCTGAACTAGAAAAGACAAATCTAGACAAAGGCAAGACCGAGTGGAAAGGTGAAATTTCTAGAGGCAGAGGCAATAACTACCGAGGTGGTTATGGAAAAGGAAGTTTTGAGGAACTTGTTATAATTGTGGACAAGAAGGACATAGATCCTTTGAATGTACAAAAGCTAGTAAGAAGGCTGGTAGTAATAGGAATGCTTTGGTGCAAGAAGAATCAACGAATGAACTTGAGAAAGAAAATAACTTGATGGTAAGGAGAGCACTGTGGAATGAAAGCAAGAAGGAAGATCCGGTAAGGAAAAGTTTGTTCAAGACCAGATGTAGAGTTTCTGACAAATTTTGGAAGGTAATCATTGACATTGGTAGCTCAAAGAATCTGGCATCTAAAGAGATGGTCACAAAATTGCAGTTGGAAAGGTTGGTGCATCTGAATCCCTATCAAATTTCATGGATAAAAGATGAGCATACACTCCTGGTAAGTGAACAATGTTATGTGAATTTGAAGATTGGAAAATACTATGATTTAAGGTGTTATGTGATATCATGCCTATGGATTGTCGTCATATTTTGTTGGGTAGACTGTGGCAATATGATAGACGTGCTATATATGATGGGAAATTGCATAAGTATACTATTGTGGATGATGGAAAGAAACAAATCTTTTTACCATTGATAGAAGAACCTGTTAGTAATGTTTTCACATCTATGAAAGTTTGCTTGATGGAAGGAAGGAATTTTGTTAACTCATTGAAGAGGAATGACGTATGTTTTGTTGTGATTCCTAATAAGCCAAGTAAGAAAATAGAGGATAATGTCCCTGAGGAGATTGATAAGTTACTCACCGAGTATAGTGATATCATTTTTGATAATGTACCTGATGGTTTGCCACCGAAAAGAAGCATTGATCATTGTATGGATCTAATCCCTAGAGCTAGTTTACCAAATAAGGCACCTCATCGATTGATACCTACCGAGAATCAAGAATTGAACCGACAGATTCAAGAGTTACTAGACAAAGGTTTAATCAGAGAAAGTTTGAGTCCTTATGTAGTACCTATTTTATTGGCAACAAAGAAGAATGGAGAATGGAGAATGTGTACTGATTCCAGAGCAATCAATAAGATAATAGTGAAGTATAGGTTTCCTATATCGAGAATGGATGACATAATGGACAGTTTGACTGGAGCAAAGTATTTCACAAAGATTGATTTAAAAAGTGGGTATGATCATATCAGAATCAGAGAAGGTGATGAATGGAAGACTTCTTTCAAGACAAAGGAAGGTTTGTATGAGTGGTTGGTTATGCCTTTTGGTTTAACTAATGCACTGAGTACTTTTATGAGGTTGATGAATGAAGTTTTGAAGAAATTATTGGGAAGGTTTGTGATTGTATATCTTGATGATATTCTGATATTCAGTAAGACCAAAGAAGAATATTTTTTTCATGTGAGACAAGTTTTATAGAGGTTGAAAGAGGAAAAGTTTCTGATAAATCTGAAAAAGTGTTTGTTCATGAAAGAAGAGATTGTGTATTTGGGATTTGTTATTTAAGCTGATGGTTTGAAGATGGATCCTAAAAAGGTTGAAGCTATTCTGAATTGGCCTACACCTGTGAATGCTAGTGAGGTAAGATCATTTCATGGTTTGGCAAGTTTTTACCAAAAGTTCATAAGGAATTTCAGTTCAATTTGTAATGCTATGACTGAGACTATGAGAGGAGACAAAAGAGAATTCAAGTGGACACATGGAGTTGATAGAATTTTTGAGACTCTAAAGCAGAAGGTTGTTGAATTACCTATTTTTTCATTACCTGATTTTAGTAAAGTATTTCAAGTAGAATGTGATGCAAGTGGAAGTGCAATTGGAGTCGTATTGAGTCAAGAAGGTAAACATGTTTCTTTCTTTAGTGAAAAGATGAATGATTCTAGAAGTAAATATTTTGTGTATGATCAAGATTTCTATGCTATTGTTCAAGCACTAAAGAAATGGAGACATTATTTGATAATGAGTGAATTTGTGTTGTATACTAATCATAAGGCTTTACAATATTTGGGTAGTCAGAATAAGTTGAATCAGAGACATATGAAATGGGTTGAGTGTTTGCAGAGTTACATATTTGTGATAAAGCATAAGAGTGGAGTCACTAACCAAGTTGTTGATGCATTGAGTAGTGTACACTCAAAATGTGCACTTCTCTAAGTCATTACTTCCAAGAGAATCCATAGATTGGAGACCTTGAGAAAGAAACCTAGAGCTCCCTAGGCATGGAGTCACAAGGATGTTTATAGGGCTCGCAGCTAGAGCTATGAAGCATAAAACCTTGCTAGTAAACCACACAATGGGAGATTCAATAAGACAAGGGCAAGAATTCCAATATCCTCAAGAATCAACAATGAAGATGCAATGCAACTATGCTAATATTAGAAATGCAAACTAAGCTATGAAAGGAAAATGCAAGTATTACAAACCTTTCTAATTAAACTATGTGAGTTAATCTAAAGCATAACAGAAGCTAAAATAGAAATGTAATGAAACTAATCTATAATGCAATAATGAAGACTAAAGAAACAAGATCTCCAAAGCTCCAAAATCACCAAGAAATCTTGTAGCATAAGATTAGTATAAAGAGTTGGGATCCTTTGAATGAGAAGAGAGCTCTGCTTTTAAAGGAATTGAAAAAGAATGGACCATGGAGATTAAGAGGCAAAAGATTTGATCAAGGGTGGAGTTTGAAAGAGGGATCAATCCATGTGCACAAGTCTCCTCCAATGAGAAAGAAGTGTTGACTTTTGAGCCTCATGTGAGACAAAAAGGCCTTTTCTCCTTTTTATAAAATAAGAATAATGCTTTATTTGTGCAACTTGGGATAAGAGGAAAGTTGGGGCTTTTATTTAATAAAAGGGGAGGGAATTCCTTTTAATTAAATAAAGACTTAGGATAAAATGGTTAGCCCATAGAATATAATCAAGTAAATGATAGAATTAGGATTTGATCAAGTAAATTGATTTAAATTGAAAATATTGCGAAGCTTTGATTCAGGAAATTGATAAACTGAAGAATGGGGCCCAAAGTCTAGGTGCATACAAGTAGAAGAAGATCTTTGATGACCGAGATGAAAATAGAAGTTCTTGGTTTTGATGAGATGAGAGGTTTGTATGAAAATGACCCTGATTTTTCTGAGCCATGGAGAAAGTATAGAGCACCTATTCAAGATCAACAAGATACTAAATGGGATGAATATTTTATTCAGGAAGGTATGTTGTTTAAAGGTATTCAGTTATGTATACCAAGAGGAGTAATGAGATCTAATTTGATAAAGGAGAAACATAGTAGTGGTTTGGCTGGACATTTTGGCATTGATAAAACATGGAATTTGCTAAAGGAAAAGTACTATTGGCCACAGTTGTATAGAGATGTTTAGAAATTTGTGAAAAGTTGTGGTATTTGTCAAGTTGCAAAAGGAGTAAGTCAGAATATTGGATTGTATACATTGATTGATGTTCCTAAGAAACCTTGGATTGATATCAATATGGATTTTGTTCTTGGCTTACCAAAGATAGTAAGAGGTAATGATTCTATATTTGTTGTTGTGGATAGATTTTCTAAAATGACACATTTTATACCTTGTAGGAAGACATCAGATGCAATACATGTAGCAGATCTTTTCTTTAAGGAAATTGTCAGATTGCATGGATTACCGAGGAGTATTATCTCTGACTGAGATAGTAAATTTGTTGGATATTTTTGGAAAACGCTTTGGAAGAAATTTGGCACTGAGTTTAAATATAGTTCTACATTTCACCCACAAACCGATGGACAGACTGAAGTTGTGAACAGAAGTTTGGGAAATCTTTTAAGATGTTTAGTTGGAGACACACCGAGTAATTGGGATTCTATATTGGCACAAGCAGAGTTTTCATATAATAATTCAATGAATAGGAGTACTGGAAAGACACCATTTAAAATTGTGAATGGCACACAACCGAGAAGAATATTTGATTTGAGAAATATTGTTGATGAGAATAAGAAAAGTGATGGAGTAAAGTTTGTTGAATACATGAAGACATTGCATGAAGATGTGAAGCTGAAGCTAGAAGACAGTAATCAGAAATACAAAGACAGAGCTGATAGATCAAGAAGACATAAGACTTTTGATGTTGGTGATGAAGTGACAGTTCATTTGAAGAAAGGTCAATTTCCTGTTGGAACATATGGAAAGTTGAAGATGAAGAAGTTTGGACCTTGCAAGATTCTGAAGAAATTTAATAGTGGGAATGCATATGAAATTGAGTTACCTGATGACATGGACATATCACCGATTTTCAATATTGTTGATTTATATGAGTATCATGAACCTGAAGAAGAAGTGATAGTACTGATAGAATATCCTAAGAAGCAGAATGATGAAGTTGAACAAATTTTGAAGGAAAGAGTTGGCAAAAGTACAAGAGGAAAACAGTATATAGAATATCTGATTAAGTCAAAGAATAGACCAATGGAAGATAGTTCATGGATTTCATAGTTTGAGTTGGATGCAGCTTGGACCAGACCTACCAAATGATTCGGAGAATCATTTCAAAATAACCCCAGGTGTCTGATGCAGGATCATCTCGGGTCATTGGCAATCCTATGTCACCAAAAGAATTTGGAGTTTTGTCTGTGTTGCTCAATTTTTTCTTTAATTGAGTTGGTCGGTAGTTGGTCAGTTTCCTTTGGTTACTAAGGGCTGTTGGTTATCTCTTGGGTGGTTGGTTATTTCACTGGCACTCGGCATTGTCTATCTACTGCTCGGTTATCTTTCTTACCGACGGGTTTAGTTTTATTTCTTGTTGTGGCTGACTTGTGCATTTATATTGGATCATGGAATTAATGTTGGAATCCATCATTGGGAAGCGTGTGGTTCTAGATTTGACCGTTACTTCCATTAATTATGGATCTAAAGGCTGACTCAGCTCGGTAGCTTCTTGTATAAATGTAGATGCTTGGTGGTAGTTTAGGAGTAAGTTTTGATAGAAGATAGTAGTGGTAAGATTTGAGATTTCTGATAGATCCTTGCATGTTTGAGGACTTCTGTAATTCACTATAATATCAGGCCCTAATCGGGAAGGCCTTACAGCCCAGTATGTATGATTCCAATTGATGATAATATAAGAAACATCTACCATTCTCTCTCTCACTCTTGTTGTTTTTTGCTTCCACATGTGTGTTACAGGCTTGGATCATTAGGGTGCACCATCCTTTGGCCCCTCTTGCTCCCTACCCTTGCACTAGATTTACCTTAGGGTTTCCATTAGTTGCTGATAGTTTCTCATTATTGAACTAGCTAGAGTTGTGTTGGATCTGGATGATCTTGCAGAATTACTTTTGATTGTAATTGGCCCCAACTCGAAAGGCCTTATAGTTGGGCATGTAATGGAAAACATGTTTTGAAAGATATCCTATTGTGTTGTGCTGTGTCATTCTGCTATGTTTTTGAAGCTGTAAGGTTTGGCCTATCCTTAATTGGATCCACCAATCCCCTTGGCTACGTCAAGTGGTATTAGAGCTGAGTTGATCTTGTGGATTCAAGGTTGACCTAGCAAGATTGATCTTGTGAAGTTAATCTTGTGAGTGAAGAGATCGTATGATCTAAGTTGCAGATCCAGAGCACTGAACTTGTGGAATCTTGCCCTAGTTGTTTGTGTGAGGTGGCAGGTTTTGATCTGACTGGCATACAACTTGGAGGTTGTCACAAGGTGGTCAGTGTAGGGTTTGTTGCAAAGGGTTTCTCTTATCTTTAAGGATGCCTCCGAGAAGATTGGACCCTAGATTGATTGCGGATCTATATGATACTATGGAATCTACAATTATAGAGAAGGTGAAATCAGATTTTAGATCTGAGATGGAGTTGATGAAGAATGACATGGTCGCTGAGATCATGAGAGCCATGGCTGGTGTACCTCAGAATGTTGGTACTAAAGATGGTTATGAGGAAACTACTTAAGACTTTGAAGCTACTAGATCTAGTGGTGATGACTGGAGGGATAGATCCGGTGAAGACATAACTGCTCAGTTGCATATATCTAGAGCTTGGTTAAGTAATAGTTACCGAATGGAAGTTTCTACTTTCTATGGTACTTTGAAACCTGAGAATTTGATTGACTAGATTAATGAACTTGAAGATTTCTTTGAGCTGAAAGAAATTAAAGATCCTCTTTGGGTGAGCTTAGCACAGACAAAGTTGAAAGGACATGATGCTCTTTGGTGGAAAGAATTACAAAGAGATAGAGAAGATGAAGGTGAAATGAAGATCAATCGGTGGAGGTTGATGGTGACTAAGTTGAAATCTAATTTCATGCCTACTGACTATGAGCTTGACTTGTTTAAGAAGTTGTAGAATCTAAAACAAAAGGATCTGATTGTTGAAGATTATACCGAGGAGTTCTACAAAATTACAATTTGGTCTGGACATAGAGAACTTGGTAAAAAAAGGTATCTCGATATGTGAATAGTTTGAGATTAAATATTTAGGATGAGCTTCGTATGCTGAAGATTGATTCTGTTGAAGATGCTTATCAGTATGCTCTGAAGGTAGAAGATAAGTTGAAGAGGAAAAAACATAGTAATCCTCAAGGGAAGGAAAAGATTGATCACCTAGTGAAGGATAAACCAGTGACTGCAGAAGATGAATAGAAACTTGTGGAACCGAAGAAGAAGATGGGTAGAGTTATCTTTAAGGGAACTTTCTATAACTATGGTGAAGAAGAATACCATTATTTTGAGTGTACATAGAAGAATCTTGGTGACCGACAAACTATTGTGGTGAATGAAAATGTTGATAATGAACCTGAATCTGAGAACTTGCTACTTCAGTGAACATTTCTCGGTACAAAGGAGGAACCTTGTCAAAGGATTAACTTGTTTAGGACTTGGTGAAAGTCAAGAGGTAAACTTTGTGATGTTATTGTTGACAGTGGTAGTAATGATAACCTTGTTACTGAGGACATGGTGCAGAAACTTGGTTTGAATAGAATGAGACATCCACATCCTTATAGGATTGGCTGGTTGCAAGATGATCATGCTCTGGAAGTAAGAGAACAATGCTTTATTGATGTTTAGATTGGCCAGTATAAGGATCTTGTGTTATGTGATATTGTGGAGATGAAAAGTTGTCATATATTGCTCGGTAGACCTTGGCAATATGATTGCAGAGCTATGTATGATTGTGTGAAGAATGTGTTTACTGTTGAGAAGGATGACATGAAGTTTTCCCTGATGCCTTTGCTGGATACAAAACTCGGTAGGAGAAGTCTGCGTATTGGTAGCCGAGTTGAGTTTGTCCATCCTGAGAGAATGAATGATCATTTTGGAGAACAGACCTATGTGTTATAAAGGAAAGACTTGAAGAGACAGAGGAAGCTGAAATGGAAGAATATGCAAAGTGAAAAGGTGGAGGACTTGTATGTAAAGAACCAGTTCGGGGTTTATGTGTTGAATCCCAGAAGATGTTCTTCTCACATATGAACATCTTTTCAAACCTGGGGTGTTTGATGCAAGGGCATTCTTGGGTCCTCGGTGAATCTACATGGTGATGTGTTACTTGGCCGGTGTTACTCGGTTGCAAACTTAACCGATGGTCTTGGTTATTGAAGGAAGCTTGATCACTGAAGGAACTCGATGAGACTTCTTGTGCTCAGTAATGCCTGTGTTTCTCAATGTTTCTTGGTTGGTTGTTTCACTGGTGCTCAATTGTTTCTCTGGCGCTCAGTAGTTCTGGTTTACTGACTGAAGTTCTTGAAGATTTGCTTGGCTGACTTGGTGCATTTATTGTTGGTAGTTGTTGTTACAGGCTGACATGTTGAATTTATTAATTGTAAGGCTATTTGAGCCCCGAATTGTATTGCACTTAATATTTTTTAGGAGTTAATGGTTTCATCCAGTCGACTTGTGGTTGATGATTAGTATTTAAGGGATGTTTGGGGTAGTTTTTTAGGAATGACTTAAAGAGATCATGAAAGAAGATCTAAGGGTAGCAGATAAGTGAAGTTGTGGAAAATATCCTACGAGATCTTGTAAATTAGATTGTTATCTAATAGTTTGTAATAAAAGAGCTAGTGGTTTTCATGCTTGGAGACAAGGAGATTTCTTGGAGACTTGCGAGCTCAAGTTTAGATCTGCCTTAGGGTTTCCATCAGTTGCAGATAGTTTTCAGAAATGAACTAGCTAGAGTTGTGTTGGATCTGGATGATCTTGTAGAATTACTTTTGATTGTAATTAGCCCTAACCCAGAAGGCCTTATAGTCAGGCATGTAATGGAAAATATGTTTTGAAACATATATTGTTGTGTTGTGTTGTGTTATTCCATTGTGTTGTTCTAAAGCTACAAGGTTTGGACTATCCTTAATTGGATCCACCATTCACCTTGGCTACATCACTTTGACTGTTGATCAGATGAGAGAAAGACATAAACACAATAATATAATGATAGAGCTTGTTGCCTCCTTAACAAATGCTGAATTTGAAGATGTTAAGACATGTACTTCTGCTAAACATATGTGGGACAAGCTTACACTAGTTCACAGAGGAGATGTGAATGTGCTAAGGGATAAATTTGAAATTCTTAGAGGAAAGTTTGATGACATGAAAATGAAAGAAGGATAGAATATCTCACAGTACATCAACCGAGTCAAGGAGATAGTGAATTTTATCCAAGGAGTAGGAGGTATTATATAAGAATACATTGTTGTAAGTAAAATTCTCATAACCTTGTTGCCTACTTATTCTATTAGAGTCTCTGTAGTTCATGAGATGAGATCAGCTCCTAGAAATCATATTATGCTTGATAGTATAATCGGTAGATTGACTGCATTTGAGTTGAATAACTTTGATAATAGTGTTGTTCCTACTATTGAATCTGCATTTATGTCATCTCTAAAAATTGGTAAATCAAGTAGAAAACACATGATAAGAAATGAGAGAGATAGTGAAAGTGATGAGGATGAACTTGATGAGCTTGAAGCATTAATGGCTAGAAGACTACAGAAAGGTAAAGGAAGATATAGAGGAAAACTACATTTAGTATGTTTTAATTATAAAGAGATTGGTCATATTACAGCTAGATGTCCTAATAGGAAAGAAGATGAGAAAAGTAATGAAAAACCTAGTGAAAGGAAATCTGATAGAAGAGATAACTGAGAACATAGAAGCAATTGACATTATGATACAAGAAGGAACTGAGATTAAAAAGACAAAGGCAAGAAGGCATTTTACCTTGTTGAAGATGATGATGATGACACCAACATTGACACTGATAAATACATTAAGGTGGTATTTGTAGTATTGAAAGAAGAATAAGAAGAAGAAGAAAGGTATGTTGAAACAACACTTATCTCTAAAGTAAGCAAGAATGATACTTGGATTATTGATAGTGTTTGTGCACATCATATGACTGGTGATGAAGAGAAATTTGAGTACCTTGAACATTATAATGGTGGATCTATTAAAATAGGAAATGATACACCTTGTCTAGTAAAGGGAAAAGGGTCTACATTATTGAACAATAAGATCATATGTGAGAATGCATATTGGGTGAAGGGACTTAATTATAATCTATTGAGTGTAGCACAACTAAATAACATTGGTCACCGAGTTGCATTTGAGAACAGGAAAGTGAAAATCTATGATGAGACTAGAGATTTGGTCACTACTCGTGAAGAATCTAAAGGTCATCTATTTTATCTTGATAATGTTAAAACTTCTTGTTTGTTGGATAGAAATGAAGATGGGTGGTTATGGCACAAAAGGTTATTTCATATGAATTTTGACAACATGGTTAAGATCAGTAAGAAAAGGAGAGGTAGAGGATTACCGGGCATATCTAAACCTGACCATGTCATGTGCAAACAATGTCAAATGGGAAAAATGTCAAAATATAGTTTTAAGAGAAAAAAACTATTCATCTAATGTTATTTTGGAGTTAGTTCATACTAACTTGTGTGGTCCAATGAGAACTAAGAGTTATTATGGAGACAGATATTTTATCTTGTTTGTTGATGACTACTCTAGAATGATGGTTGTCATGTTCTTGAAAGAAAAAACTGAAGCTTTTAAGATGTTTAAATGGTTTAAAGCTAAATTGGAAAAAGAAAGTGGTAAAGAACTAAAATGCTTGAGATCAGATAGAGGTGGTGAATTTATTTCTGATGAGTTTAGTAACTTTTGTAATGAGCATGGAATTAAGAGATAGATTTCTACACTGAGGACACCACAGTAGAATGGGATTGCTAAAAGGAGAAATAGATCTATTGTTGATTGCGCTAGAACACTAATGATTGAAAAGGATGATGCATAGATATACTGGAGAGAATCTATCAGTACTGTTATGTGTGTGTGTGTGTGTGTGTGTGTGTGTGTGTGTGTGTCTGTATATATATGTATATATATGTGTGTATATATATATATCTGTGTGTGTGTGTGTGTGTGTGTATGTGTGTGTGTGTGTGTGTGTGTGTGTGTATGTATATATATATATATACATATATATACATATATATACATATATATACATACACACACACACACACATACACACACATATATATATTCAACCAAGTTCAACTGAAGAAAGAATCAAACAAGACACCTTATTAATTATGAGTATGGTTACACACCTAACGTAAGTTATTTTAGAATATTTGGTAGTAGATGTTACATTCTGAAAGATAATAGAAATGGGAAATCTGATTCAAAATGTGATGAAGGAATATTCTTAGGATATTCTACTAAGAGAAAATCTTACAAATGTTTGAATAAGGCTACTAACAAGATATGATTGAAAGTGCAAATGTGAGAGTTGATGAATTTTCTAAAAAGAATGATGAAGAAAGCAAAAAGGAGCCAAAAGACTATGGTAGATTTACTTACATTGAGCAACCTGATACTCTACCTGAGAAATAGCCTGGCGTTACCGAGAAATAGGGTAATACTACCGAGCATTAGTCTATACAAACTAAGAATCACCAAATAGTTACCAATGAAGATCATGATCCTACACCAAGGGGATAACACAATGAGGAAAAAATAAATGAACTTGTACTTGCAAGATATGTGAGGAAACATCATCCATAGAATCAAATTATTGGAGATAAGAAAGATGGCATGATGACACGAAGTAAGTTGAGAAACAATACATGCTTAGTTTGTGAATTTGAACCTAAAATTGTTAGAGATGCACTTGAAAATGATGATTGGGTTAAGGCCATGAATGAAGAAACTGAGCAGATACAGAAAAAAAAAATGGACATTAGTACCAAGAGAGAAAGATAAGAATGTAATTGGAACCAAATGGAGATTCTAAAATAAGTTAAATGAAAATAGAGATGTCACTAGGAATAAAGCAAGACTTGTATGCAAAGAGTATGCACAAGAAGAAGGTATTGACTATGGTGAGACTTTTACACCGGTTTCTAGACTTGAAGGAGTTAGAATATTGCTTTCTTATACTGCTTACAAAGGATTTAAAGTTTATCAGATGGATGTTAAATCTACATTTCTGAATGGAATACTTGAGGAAGAGGTATATATTGAACAACCTGAAGGTTTTGTTGATCTTAATCAGAAGAACATGGTATGTAAGTTGCACAAAGCACTATATGGATTGAAACAAGCACCAAGAGCATTGTATGAAAGATTGCATTCCTACCTTATCGGTATTGGATTTTTTAGAACAAGTGACAACAACAATTTGTATTTGAAAGGCGAAACTGATGATAAGACTCTTATAGCTGAAATTTTTGTTGATGATATCATATTTGGTGGAAATGATAATCTGTGTAAATCATTTGTTGATGAAATGAGAAAAGAATTTGAAATGTCAATGTTTGGAGAGATTAAATTATTTCTTATCTTGCAATTTTTACAACAAGATGAAGGCATATACATTACTCAATCAAAGTACATAAAATAAATATTGAAGACATTTGGTATGGAGGATTCAAAATTGGTTGATACACCTATAGTCACTAGATGCAAATTGACAAAGGATGATCAGTTAACTGAGGTAAATCAAACACTATACAGATCAATGATAGGTAAGTTGATGTATGATGTGCATAGTAGACCAGATATAGCACATGCAATTAGAATTGTATCAAGATTTTCTAATAATCCTAAAGAATCGCATATGACTGTTGTAAAAATATTTTTGAGATACTTGAAGAACACTGAAAGCCATGGCTTGTGGTACAAGAAAGAAGGAAATTTTGAACTAAAAGTTTACGCAAATGCGGATTGGGATGGAAACATTGATGATAGAAAGAGCACTACTGGTGGATAATTATTTTTGGGAGAAAGATTAGTTACTTGGATAAGTAAGAAACAAGGATTCATTTCTCAATCCACTACATAAGAAGAATATGTTGTTTTTTTTGCTAATTATTCAAATTACATGGATAAAACAACTTTTGGAAGGTATGACAGTGGTGCAAGAGCACCTAGGTTCTTGGCTAGCCTAACTCCTAATTTTTGGCTTGTAGTGACCTTAGCCAAGTCATTATCCAATAAGGACTTATAGTAGTCCCTAGTGTGTGTGTGTGTAGAGATCCAATGTGTTTAGGATGGTTACTAATAGACTTAACTAAGGCTTTAATAGGCTTAAGGGGACCTAAGAAGTTTAGCTTACATGCCATTGTTAGTATGTCAATCAGTCAAAGCATAGGGTTGACTGTAGGAAATGGAAAAATGAGTTAAGTAATGGTCCTAGGAGTATTGAATTATCCTTAGAGGTCATTTAAGACCTATTAGGATGACTTAGGAAAAGTTGTCATAAATAATGTAAAAGTTGTCATGACAACATTTTGTCAAAGTGATTGTCTGAGGGCTAGGGGTAGTTAGGGGTGTCTAACTGACTTAGCTTGGTTTTCTGAAGCTATTTAAGGTATTTCCCAACCAAAACACAAGGTTGGAACTCTGTAAGAATTTTGGTTTTTGTCTATGATCATACTGGTGTGATTGTAAGACCGTGACAGTGAATACAAGCTCGGTTATCCTTCATCAATGGATTAGACCAGAGCATTTAAATTACATGTATTATTTCTTCATAGTTTTTTAAGTTTTTTTATATTCTGGTTTGGTAGCTAGGATTTTCTTGTTGTGTGTAATAAATTTCTCCTCTGTGACCAGTTTGTTGGTGTATCCAGAGTAGAGGTTAATAAAATGACCCTAGCATGAAATCCCATGGAAGGAACTGTATGGCCCTTTGGGATATGCTAGGGTATTTTAAATACTTTTTATATATGTACTTTTGTGGCCAGGTTTGTAGTGGAAGTAATTTTGGAGTCAAGCCCTAGGCGAGCTAGAGCATGTTGGTTAGAGAGGTTGATAGTGATCTAGCAAATGAGAGAAGGCTCGGGGATTGAGGAAGTCAATCCAAGTGCAAAATAGTGAAGCTTAGATGTCAAAGACTCAATCCTAAGATCAATCTGGCAAGAGGTGTAAAAGCCAAACCCTCACTAAAAACTAGAGAGACCTAATTAGGCCTAGAAAATAGGCTTGATTGTAAGAAAGTATAGTACGACTGACTTGAGGATCCAAGGACTTGTGAATCCATGAGAACTTTGAAAAGGGTGTCAAAATATGGTTTTAGTTTGTCAACTTGTTTGGAGATTTTAGGAGTTACGCATTGAAAAATGAGTTTCGAGACCTACAAAGGCCTAATAGGGCTTTAAGCTTAGTTCTTCGAGATCGACTTGTGAAGGAAGATAGATAGAGGGTGTTACACCTCAAATCAATTCAAAAACCTTAATAGGATCCTTCTAACATAATTGCAATGCAATGACAATTATTTTGGTAAGAGGATGAATTCAAGGAATGAGTTTATGGGAAGTAATTAAGGACAAAGAAGGGAAACACACCTTGGTAGTGAGGTCTAGTGGAGAGGAGGAGATTGTCAAGAATCCCTCAGTGAATAGGGTCTAAGGTAACCCTATTGAATGCCAAGAGAAGGCCTAGAACAAGTCCTAAGTGAAATAGGACTAGATAGAAAAGACCTCCAGGTATCAGAAAGAAGAGATCACTGACCTAGTGACAATATATTATGATAACACTAGTGCAATAAACATTTCTAAGAATCTGGTGATGCATGCAAAGACAAAGCATATATCTATAAATTATCACTACTTGAGAGAACAAGTACAAGAAAAGCAAGTGAAACTGGAGTATGTGAAATCAAAAGAGCAACTTGCTGATATATTCACTAAACCCTTACCTAAGGATACATTTGAGTACTTGAGGACTAGACTAGGGGTTCATCCTCTATCTATCGGTCACTAAGGTGATTAGGAGGTTGCATCAACCTATACTTTATCATAATATCAAATGATGTTGATGCATGATGTTCACACTTTAGGTTTCCTGAGGTTGTGAAAGCTGAAAGATGAAAGACAAACTGACACTGCATATCGGTACATGAAAGGTACTTGATCTGAACCAAACACCAGAGATAATATTTTGGCTACTGAAGAGATGTTTATTTTATTTTTGTCATTTTTGTCAAAGTGAGAGAAGAATCAATGAAATATCTATCTAAAGGGAGAGAAGAAAATACATACACGGGGAGAAAAGATGAAATCTATAGGGAGAGACTGCATGGAGATTATTAATGTTGTGTACTGATTAAACATATTAAATGTACAAGCTAGGGAGAGATTATCAAGTTACAATATTTTCTTATAGAGTTGTAGAATAGATGTTTGGTATTCCATGGCATATTTCATATTGTGTTGCACCATCAATGCCAAAGGGAGAGATTGATGAACTACAAGTGATTGAATATCTTGAAGGAAAGTTTAACAATGGAATGGATATTTGAAAGACAAGTGATTGATGATCACCGATCTACCAAAGTATATGTAAGATAATTAAATTAGTTAATGTATTGTCATTGATGTCAACTAGTTTTGACTGTACGTATCATGATGGTTACAAACATCTTAAGAAGGAAAATGGTAAAGGAATGAGATATCTACATGAAGTTGAGATGGATGAGAAAGATATGGATATGGCATAAATTGGGTAACTTATTGATGAGTCTATGGCATTCTGTTAGTTATTTGATTATATTACATGAATCTATTATGTATTGAAGATCAAGAATGAACAATTTTATGTGGTCGGTAAATGTAGAATTCATTATAAACCAAGAAAGTGTGGTGTATACCAAGAATAGTATTAACCGAGTAAGAAGACACCAATGCATTATGATATTGACCGAGTGAAAGAAATAAATGGAACTTATGACTGCTAACTAAAAATGATGAGCTGGACAATTATTTATGATTCTGATGTAAAAGATAATGTTTTTTATGATGATCAAACGGCTGACAAAATTCAAGGATGATCGGATGAAGGAGAATGAAATGTGTTATTGACACAACTTCCGAGGAAGGTTAAAGTGAAAAAATCTACAGTGAAGATTAAGAGGCAAAATCTATGGATGGAAATAAAATAATTTATGATGTCTATATAAAGAGACATGAGATTAATTATTGAATCTAATGCTACAAGATAATTCACATGAAGGAATTGATTTCATGCAACGTTGATCAAATTGGTTCAAGATAGAACTGAGGAAATCTGCAGACAACACCAAGTGATAGAGAAAGCAATTACCGAGAAGAACAAAGTTGGAGGAAACAAAGAGATTGAATTGATTATTGATTAGAGGTATTTTTGAGCTTAGCATAGATCTAAAAATCTATAAATCAAGTTGTATTTGAATCAGATCATTACTATATTAGTTGAACCATTATTATAGATAAATCTCTTAACCATGTGTGATGTAGAGGAAAGGGTGGTGGTCTTAAATATACAAGAAGACTTAGAAATTTCAGAGGTTTAGGCACTCTAGCCTATCAACCAACTTCAAATGCTTCAAGGATCTAACTGGTCAACACCTTCTATAACACTCCTAAATGATGATTTTAGTCTTATAGACTCCCAATTACTTGGATTCAAGGAATTGGGAATCTATAAGACTAAAATGATGATTTTAGTCTTATAGACTTCAATTCCCATTTCCCAATTCATAAAACTTTCACAACCTGAACCAAAAGGCCTAGAAGACTATCTAATAGCCCTGCAGTAGACTTAAAATAAGGATAACTTTAACTTTTCTCAAATCACTTGACAACCTAAGGTCATTTATGAACACCCTTTTTAAATTAAAATAACATATCAAAACCTCTCATAAGGTCACTTTGGACTAATGTCTCTATTTAAGACTATTGCCCTATTTTAATGCTTAAAAATGCCTATTTTAATAAAGGAAGTACATGACAAAAACCACCTAGCACTTCCAACTCCTAGACAGTGTCCTCTTGTGTCTTCAAATGCTCAAATCCAAAGGGAATTTGTTCCTAGGGTTCTATAACATAGAAAACCCCAAATTGTGCCCTCAAACCCTAATTTTTAGGGCTTCCGCAATCTCCTATAACAACTCACTCCAGCATCAAATTGGTGATTGAATCACCTTTCATTCATCATACTAAACTGTTCCCAAGCATAAAATATATGTCTTGTGTGGACGGATCCCCCACTGCTACACTTTGGCACCTAACTTCAATGTTTTTTCCATTGTTCCTTGACTGCAAATGCCTACACTCCAATCAACTTTACATCTGCAATGTTAATGAATTATGATACAAGTTATAAATTTTCATTCCATGAATATTAGGCCTGTATATTCATGGAATGATCTTCATTCTTCCTAAACCCTACTGTAACAGTGAAAATAAAGTAAAGAAATGTTGTTTCAAAACAACTGGCACGACAACAGTTTCAATGTAGGAGTAAACTCATTCAATCACAACAATAATTGAATAATCAAGCCCTATTGATTCATCAAGATACTAGACCAAATAGTTAGAGACTTAAAAGATCAAGGAATTTGCAAAAATTGGAAGTTTTATTGCATGTTGTCTTCTTCACCAGTCCATACCCGATTCTACTCTCTATCATAACAGAGACTTCACCTATAATTAAATAACTTCTAAAATAACCAATTCAACCAACTATCATCATTGAGTTGAAAGGTTAAGGCTAAAACAATAACAAACAAAGCTTCCCTCTAAATCCCTGAAGTAGCCGTTTGTTTTTTTGAATATTGGAATTTTAAATAACAATGGCTTATTGTGACATTTTAACCCTTTTGCTAATTGTTTCCTAAAGCCAAGATTCATAGCATATCTATCTTAGACTCCTAGAAACCTTATTGAGAACATTATTGAAACTTGGACAACAAGGCCCATTGCAACCAATTATTAGTCCTTTTGAGGACATTACACTAGATCAAAATATTGCACTAATTTGAGGACATGATAGGTGCTAGGATCTTCCAGTTGACCTGTTGACCCTGATTGTGCATTCCATCCTCCTGATTTTCTTGGAGATTCTTGAAGGTCTTCATACTCCTTAACCCTAACTTTAATGTTTGAGGTGCTCTTGCACCATAGTGGGACTTAACAGTCTTTATATTTCAATATGACATTCAATGAATGAACTGATTATTTTGTTGTTGACCCCATAGTGAATGATTGTTCAAGGGAGAACTATTAGTGATAAATCCTCTAACTAGATCACACCTCACAGTGTGTTTGTTAACCTTTAATAGGATTAGCTCCTAACCGAGCTCACTTTAGAAGAGTGAATTATTTTGGGTTGCCGGTCCCAAGTGGTTTTTCCTCTTGTATCATCTTAAAATGGAAGCACTTCCATGTTAAGAGTGTTTAGCCCTCTGAGTAAGTGGTCTAGGGTCATTTCAAGTGCCTTGATTGGGTCTTTGCATGGATTTGGCAATGTCCCCCTTATTCTTCTTCTCTCCCCCTATTTTTAACCTCTTTCTGACAACTTTCTCTAAGAAATGAGAGACTTTGACTTTCTAGGTCAAGGACAACATGAAGGATCAAGGACAACCTAGACCCTAACCTAGGTCAAGTTCAACCTTGACTCTGACCTAGGGTAGATTCAACCTCATCCCTGACCCCAGGTCCAAATTTTAGTTTCCAGAAGTTTCGGGATGTCAAGTTTCAAAAAGTTTTATTTTTCCGCTTCTGGGTCGGCTATTTCGGATTTCAGAATGGTAAACCCTTAAAATTGTATTTAATCTTGGGCCATTTCTAGGGGTTAAGATTAATTGGGATTTAATTCTCCAATGTCAGCCTCTCTAGAAGTTTGTGCCCTAGATCACTATAAAAGGAAGCCTTCCTCTCTCATTTTCTCCATCCATTATCAAGCATCCACCATCAAGTTTTTCAATCTCAAGCACTCAAGAAAGATCAAGCAAGCATTCCATCAAGCATTTTCAAGGAATAATTCAAGTCCTCTTCTCCATTTAAGTTCTCCATTGAATATCAAGGATTCAAGCATTCAAGCCTTCAAAGGGATTTGGTTCAAGCATTCAAGATTCATCATTCAAAACCCTAGATCTAGCCATCATGGTGGTGTGATCTTCCTTCAAGATCCTTTGTTCATCTTCAAGATCCATTAATTCTTCCCTCAAGGTGGATTCCAAGCATACAATCATGGAGGTTTTGATTTACATTTGTTAATGTTATGTTCAAGCTTTCATATCAATATACTTGTTTACATTTCAAATACAATTGCATATCTATTGAATATCATAGCTTCATTGTTAGATCTACTTCTACTACTTTCTAGCATTCCTCATTTCAATTCCATTATTAAGGTTGATTCCAAACTAGGTTTTGACCAAGGAAAACCCCTCATCCAAACAACAAAACCATTTTTCTTGCAGGTAAATTGAAGTGCAAATCTGGATACCCTTTTCGATGAACTTTCGTGATCCGCAAATAGAATATCCGTCGGAGTTGTTTCAGGTTAGGGATGACCTTCAGTGGGGGGTAAGATTGTGCCCTAGGGTAAGATTGCACCCCGCTATCTGGGTCAAAGTTGACTTGACCTCAAAAGGATAAAAGTTTTATGGGTTTTCTCTGTCTCGGCATTTCCAGTCCAGAGTAGGTTGCAGAATTTCCCAAAACTGTGCACAGACATCAGAAAATAGTGATTTCTTCATCAGCCTTCTTTCGAGATAAGTATTTCTATTTTATCTAGTTTATATGTCCATAAAATTTTCCATCACACACCCGTCCACTATATTTTAACCTATTTATCATATTATCAACCATACTCAATATTCCAAGTATTCATTTTGGTGAACCCAACGAGCTTACCCCTTTTCTTTTGTGGATTTAGATGCCCTATTGTGTTAATTTATGGTTTAATATCTTCTTCCATTAAGATTAGGTTTATTTTATGCTCTTGCATTTTAAATTCAAAAATACAAAAAATCTATATATTCAATAAAATACAAAAACATTTCTTGCATTTCAAAAACTATGAAGATTCTTAAGATGCTTTGGTGTGTGGTCATGTTCTTTATTACCCTTCTTTTAGCATCTCTTTACCATACCTATGATGCTTATGAGAGTATCATTCACTTCATTATGTTGATGATGCTTCATTTTTCTCTTGCCTATGCTTTTGTGAAATTGACCGATACTAATCTTCCTACATTCAAAACTTTCATTAAAGATTCATGTGGTAGACTTATTATCCTCTTGGATTATGTGAAGAATTTGGTAGATGATACACCATCTCCTAATCTTCCTAATCCTAATCCTATCATTCCTAATTTGATTCCTAATCTGATACCTAATTCTCCATCTATTCATCATCATCCTTCCCATACTTATGATGGGATTCAAGCTATAGTTCAGGATGCAGATGTGCAAGATTTCTTTGATTACCTTCTCCTCTGATTCATGATGATATTAAAGGAAAGGGTAAAGAAACTTCTTCAAAACCTATTATTCCACCTTATACAACCTTTACTCATGAACATGATAAACAATCACCTCTTGTAGAAGCTTTACATGATATGTACACTATAAGATATAATATGATAAATAAACAAGGTTATAGAGGTTTAGGGCTTGGAGTTAATGAGCATGATATCAAGTTTCCAGTTCATATACCCCCTAAATAGGATTTGTATGGTGTTGGTTATTTGCAATCTCAAGTCAAGGTAGGTGATGTTGATCATCGTCCTCCTCTTCATATTCTTCTCCCTACACCAAAAATAGATAATCCTGATACTCGTCAAGATATAGCTAAGAAGGTGTATGAACAAATAATGAATTCCAAAAAAGAAATCTTTAAACCTATATCGAAAGATGCTTTATCCAACTACAAATGTCCTTTTCATTATAGTAATACACATTTACTTTTTGATTGTAAGAATTTCAAGTTATATGTTAGAGAAAGAGCTTCTTTAGGAATTATATCTCACTTTCGTGCAGTTTTACAATTCCTTCATAATTTTGATATAGGGGATTCCCCTCATTCTGATATAATATAGATTTCATCTGGACTCTTGTCTCTAGACTGGGGTGCAAGAGGTATATTTCCATCCAGTCTCCTAGGATCCATTAGGATTTTTATTGGGCTTAATTAGTATTCTTTATATCCTATCTCTCTATGGTTTTGTATTATGTTTATAATCATCCATAGATCCTATTCTTTCTAAGACTTTTTTTTTGCAAAGGTATAACTTGCCTTCATCCCTGGGGGGCAAGGTTCTTCCTTCTTTCTCTTTGTCTAGGGAACTACTTTCCTTAGCTTAGTGGTATTTATTTATATTGCAATATTATTTCATCATATTGACAAATGTTTTGACTATGGATAACCTTTTTATATAAGAGGTTGTTGTCCTAGGTCACCTCTTCTCTATGTTGCAAATTATGTTTTTTATAAACACTTACCCTGGCTTTGGTGTTAAAGTTGTTTCCCTCATTTCAAAGATTCCTTTTCCTCTTGATTGTAGGAGGGCTTGATGATTGAATCTTTGTTCCCGCCTGATTTATCTTTGAAAGATGATATTTTATCTAAAATCACTCCTCTATGGTGGGGGTCTTGTTGATAAGATCTCTCTCATTGAGGATCCTTGTCCATGAGTGATATATCATTTTCATAATTATCTATACTCTTGGATGTAGGGGTCAATATCCCTCACTAAGAATATGGTGTACATTGATGTAAACAAGATATCTCCTTGTATTGTGAAGTAGGTATCTTCTTCCTCTTCCTTATCCTGTCTAGTAGACTGCCATGATAAGGAGGGGGGCATATATAGGGTCTCCCTTGTACTATAGTTTTTTTTAAAAAAAATTTATATGCTAAATCTTGGAGGGTAACACACATAAGTTGCTAAATCCTAAAGAAACACGCATTTTTCAAATTTTCAATATGCTAAATCTTGGAAGGTAATGTACATAAGCTGCTAAATCCTGAAGAGACGCACATTTTTCAAATTTTCAATATGCTAAATTATCTTGGAGGGTAACGCACATAAGTTTCTGAATCCTGAAGAGACACGCATTTTTCAAATTTTCAATATGCTAAATCTTGGAAGGTAACGCACATAAGTTGCTAAATCCTAAAGAGACGTGCATTTTTCAATTTTCAATATGATAAATCTTGGAAGGTAACGCACATAAGTTGCTAAATCCTGAAGAGACACACATTTCCAATATGCTAAATCTTCCAAAGGTAACACACATAAGTTGCTAAATCCTGAGGAGATATGCATTTCATATGCATAGTGATACAAGAAGGTAGATCTATGGGTATTCCAGAAGCTGTCAGAAGATGCATTACAATTGCAAGTATAGTTTATGGGTGGACTATCAGGTTTGGCCACCTATTGGGCTCTCCCTCCAGGGTGATTCACGGTAAGGTGGGCATCTTACTGGGCAAGGTAATCACTTTTTCTTTTCTCTCTTTTTCACTTTCATGCTAGTAGGACTGGATCATGAAGCTATGTTATTTATAGTGTTTCTTTTGTCTTTCTTATGTAATCATTTATTCTTTTATGATAGCTTTCCAAATAAGATATTAGTATGAGAAATATTTCTTAGCAAAGTTTCTTATGCTAATTGATTTGGGTTTGTTTGTACTAACCCCTCTTTTGTGTTGTTTTTGGTTCTTTTTTTTTGCACCCTCGTGCATGTGTGTTGAGTTAGAATCCTTAGCCTGGGGGCTTGTGTCCTTAGCTAAGTGTTATTTTATCTCATTGTGAATCCACTTGGATTTCTTCTTTCTTCTCCTTTACCAAGAGTTTCCATTGAGTCCATACTCTTGCTAAAGTGGGGGCTTAATGTATCATCTTAAAATGGAAGCACTTCCATGTTAAGAGCATTTAGCCCTTCGAGCAACTGGTCTGGGGTCATGTCATGTGCATTGATTGGGTCTTTGCATGGATCTGGTTGTTTCCCCCCTATTTTGCTTCTCTCCCCTTGTTTCCAACCTCTTTCTGACAACTTTCTCTGAGAAACTGGAGACTTCAAGACTTTTTGGGTCAAGGACAACCTAGACCCTGACCTAGGTCAAGGTTGACCTTGAATTTAACCTAGGGCAGAGTCAACCTCGTCCCTGACCCCAGGTCCAAATTTTAGTTTCCAGAAGTTTCGAGATGTCGGGTTTTAGAATTTTCATTTTCTCGCTTCCAGGTCGGCTGTTTTAGATTTTGGAATGGTAAACCCTTAAATTGCATTTAATCTAGGTCCATTTCTAGGGGTGAAGATTAATTGGGATTTAGTTCTCCAATGTTAGCATCTCTAGAAGTTTGTGCCCTAGATCACTATAAAAGGAAGCCTTCCTCTCTCATTTTCTCCATCCATTATCAAGCATCCACCATCAAGTTTTGCAATCTCAAGCACTCAAGAAAGATAAAGAAAGCATTCCATCAAGCATTTTCAAGGAAGAATTCAAGTCCTCTTCTCCATTTAAGTTCTCCATTGAAGATCAAGGATTCAAGCATTCAAGCCTTTGAAGGGATTTGGTTCAAGCATTCAAGATTCATCATTTAAAACCCTAGATCTAGCCATCATGGTGGTGTGATCTTCCTTCAAGATCCTTTGTTCATCTTCAAGATCCATTCATTCTTCCTCAAGGTGGATTCCAAGCATACAATCATGGAGGTTTTGATTTACATTTGTTAATGTTATGTTCAAGCTTTCGTATCAATATACTTGTTTACATTTCAAATATAATTGCATATCTATTGAATATCATAGCTTCGTTGTTAGATCTACTTCTACTAATTGCAAGCATTCCTCATTTCAATTCCATTATTAAGGTTGATTCCAAACTGGGGTTTGACCAAGGCAAACTCCTCATCCAAACCAAAAAACCATTTTTCTTGCAGGTATAGGTATAGAACAGCGAATTGAAGTGCAGATCTGGATACCCTTTTCGATGAAATTTCAGGATCCACAAACAGAATTTCCATCAGAGCTATTTTAGGTCAAGGACAACCTTCAGTGGGGGGTAAGATTATGGCCCGCTATCTGGGTCAAAGTTGACCTGACCTCAAAAGGATAAAATTTTTTTGGGTTTTCTCTGTCTCGGCATTTCCAGTCTGGAGTAAGTTGCAAAATTTCCTAAAACTATGCACAGACATCAGATATAGTGATTTCTTCATCAGCCTTCTTTCGAGGTAAGTATTTCTATTTTATCTAGTTTATATGTCCATAACATTTTTCATCACACACCCCTCCACTACATTTTAACCTATTTATCATACTATCAACCATACTCAATATTCCCACTATTCACCCCTAACAGGGTTTCCACGTTAAAAATCTATGTGTTATATGTGTATTGATGTGCTGAATTGTTATTTTACTTTACACATTTCTATAATTGGATAGATCGGTAAACACAATATTTAATTTATTGATAATCGGTATATGAAGTGAAGGGCACAATTGATATTTTACCGAGTTGATTAATTGATTTGAAAGTTTTGTTTTATACATCTCAGAGTATTTGGGATTGTAGGATAACTGGACTTAACTGATTCACCCCCCCCCCCCCCCAGTTATCTAAGAACTTTATTCATACATCCCTATTTTAAAGATGTGAAAGATATATACTTATATACCAATCTACTAATGCAATCTAAACTCTTGTCAATTGTTTAGAATCATCATACATTTTGAGTTTTCTTCCCGCATATTCAATTTAGGAATGGAGAAATCTCTCTCTCTCTCTCTCTCTCTCTGGAGGGGCTTCTCTTTGTCTTAGAGGCTTCTTCTCTTTGGTGGGGGAAGGAGTTATTTTACATGGTTAGCTAATAGGACCTCATTTGTTAGGACCCATAATCTTTTCACCCACCATAGTTGCACTTAAGGGGGTATTAGTGTGTATTCATATTTCCTACTTGGTTAAAGGTGATCCCATAATATGTGATTACACTTTTTTGTGCATCCTATTTTTTGTTGAAATTATATACATTTTTAAGAAAATATAATGATTTAACATTAAGATGTCCATTTGAAAGGAATTAATTGAAGAAGATTAGATCAAAGTCTCTTACGTCAAACTCTCTTTGATAGAACTTTTCTACTCTTAAATCATACTTGCAATGGGGTCTCCTTCATTCTTATCAAAATGCTAACAAAAAATCCACTTTACATTAGCTTTTGAGGGATCAACTAAAGTCATTTAGAAGTTTTGTTTTGTAAGTAATTACTCCTTATTATTAGATTTCTAAAAATTATGATTTTGAATATATTTAATTATATTGATGTATTTATGTTTTATTTCTTATAAATGTAGGTTTTTCATTGAACATTTAGGCCACTATTTCACACGTGGGAAAAATTTTTAAATGAGGAAAAAAATTTTAAAAAATATGTTTTCTCTAGGTATTCATAGTCTCATTTCGACACAAAAAGAAGTTAATTTAAATTCATAAAAAAAACATTATTGTGCATTACATATGTCCAAATTACAATTACTATGACTTTAAAAACAAACTAAAAACATATATACGCAACAAAAAAATTTGAAAAAATATTCATACCCTAGATATTGGTGTGACAAATATATGTATTTTAAAAATATGATTTTATTTTCTATAAAGAAAGTTATGCATTGCACAATAAATGTCCCCTTTGAAAAAATTTAAATACTATAAAAATTAATATTTTAGAAGTTGCGTAAAAATATGCATAATTTATTTCTAATTTTTTAAAAGTATAAATATTTAGAATCTACACAAAAACTCTCACAAATATGTACTTTACTTCATCTTCAAATTCCTAATGGTTTAGTTGTTATATAAATGTTAGAAAGTGAAGATTTAGTGCAAAATGTCAAGTTTGGTGAAAAATTGTAACTCGGTATTGTGAGATCACCCTTATTTATTTTCCTATTTGTAGATTCTCCCTACCCTTTTAATTAAGCTTGCTTAGGATTAATAAAGTGATTATTAGTGTTAGTGGATGCAAGGTGTTGGCATATTTCATGGGAGTTACACTTGCTAGTTTTAGGCTATTATAGTGATCTTTTCCCATTGGTTGCATTTGCTATCTTTCCCCTCTCTCATTTCCTATGTATACTCAAAACCCTAGTTGATCATGTTATATCATTCTATTGTATTATAATTTTTTCTACATTTTTTTCTCCTCGACTCTCCTAATGCTATTTTTCTTCTTTTACAATTGCAATTCTCCCTCTAAAGCTAACTCTACATTGTTATTTTGATATTGCATCATTTACATTTACATTTTTTTCTATATTCGTTTGCACTAGTTATTCTAGGTTCTTCATCATTTCAAATTCTAACACAATTGACATCATGTTAGTGTGCACTAAATTATTTTAAAATAAATAAAATTTTAATCTTGTGGCATTTTCATTTATTAAATAGTTATAAGTGTACAATCTCTATAAAAATACTACATCAAATATCATCATGGATCTTCTATAACAATTCAATCTTTTCAAATTCTCAAGATTATTTTGAATTTTGAATTCCAATTTTTAGCTATTATCTCCTTGTGAATTTTATGAGACTTCTTCTCTCATTCACAGAGGACACTTATAACTTTTTAACAACTCTTTTGTTATTATGTTATCTAATAGTTCATTCTTCTACCAAAAACCCATATCTTTATGTTATTCCTCACCCATTGCTTATTGCCAAACTCCATTTCCAATATCATTTCGAAACACTAGAGAACTGACATACTAGTATAGAATCTTTTTGAATAAATGTTATTTTTAGAATTTCTATTTATCAAAGTATTTGAACCTAGGTTTGTAAGTTCACCTCACATTTTTATCCTCTATTATGTGGAGGTTCGAATATGCCAATCATGGATCCAATTGTTGTACTCTCTCACGAAGCCACAATAATTCTCCATCTCCTCCCTATATCTTTTTTAAAACCTTCATACCTTTGTATATGTAAATCAATTCCCGCAAACAGATGTCCTCTACTATAGAAAAATAACCTCACTACTATAGCTTCATGAACTTCTCATCCAAAGTTTATTTTTTTCTATTCTTGTGCTATTGTTAATCTTGCATTTGGTCATTGTCATAATGTACATATTTCTATAATTTGTACGATTTAAATATTATTTCAAAATAATTTTACATATGCTTTATATATGCAATTGATGAACCACCTTCTTTTACTTAAACTATAGATCAATGACATCATTGTCCTAAAAAAACTTTTCATTTTAATAGCTTAATTTATTTTATTTAAAGCTAAACTCTTATCTAATTAAATGATCATCAATCTACTTTCATTTACTGTATATTTAAACATATATGATTATAAATTATAATACATCACAATTGTAAAATTAAAATAAATGCTAAAATAATTTAAAAATTACTTTACAATACTATAAATTCACTACAAGATCATACACATAAAAATCCTTCAAAGAAATAAAAATCTTTATGTTAAATATGACAACTTCATATCTTCCTATTTAATAACCATTATTGTTGCTCTTAATAATTATGATCAATATAGTATGACATAAAACAAAGAGTAAAAAAAAGTTCAAAATATACCTTATAAATCTAATTTTGTATAAAACGCTTCATCAAATATGTATCTGTATATAGATATTGGAATCTCACATTAAAGTAACTTTTTATAGTGATACATGAGGCCCAATGTAAGGTATATATTATGGATATACAAAGTTTGTACAATCCACTGTATTCTTCAATATATAGATACGTAAAAGCTTTGTTATACTGGTTGTAATCATGCATGACTGACTGCAATCAAGCATCAACTGGAAAAGAAATACTTAAAAAGGGAAAAAGCAAAAGAAAAAGACCAGAGTTGTGAAAAGCTGTCTTTGCTCACTTTGTGATAAACTTGCATATAGAATGAAAGCAAAGAAAACCCACTGAAACAGAAAGTTAATTTGATAACTGAATTAAAATCTCAGAATTTGATAACTGAAGTAAAATCACTGAAGTAAAATCTTAGAACCCTAAGTTGAAAATAAAAGAGTGTGCAGAATAAACGAAGAGATGAAGATGGAGAACATACATGTTGAGTCCGAAATCACAATTCCAGCACTTTTCCTGGACTTATGTATCTGCCTCTGGTGTCAAGTGTCATGCTGTAATGAGCATTCCATCAATCTCAATTTCCATATAACTTAACACTAAACAAGGGAACACCTAAGCCAGACACTGCAACTGAAAGAAACAGAACCTAGAACCTAAAACTACCTAGGTAGTGTGCTATAGTTCTTTCATGACCCATCATCAAGATGAGACAGCGAGAAGGAGAAGAATTTATGATCAATCATCAAAATGATGAAATAACAAGAAAAAAAAACTTATCATCAATCATCGGAACAAAATAGCAGCAGAAGAATTTAAATTTAAGCTATAAGTCAAGTAGCATACAAGAGAATTCACAAGAGTACATATAACTTAACATCAAATAGGGTACACCTAAGCTAGACACTGAAACTCAAAGAAAGAGAACCTGAAACTGCCTAGGTTGTATGCTATGATGACTAATCTAAAAGCTTAAATTCCTTCATCAATAGTTTGCATCAGAGTCTTATGATTGATTATCAAAATGAGACAGCAAACAAAGAGTTTATGATCATTTATCATAATGAGACAGCAAGGAAAAAAAAGCTTAAGATCACTCATCAGAACGAGATAGCAAGAGAAGAGTTTAAAAGTTTAAGATATAGATTCAAATAGCATGCTAGACAATTTACAAGAATACATATAATTTGATGTATTCAAGTAAGCCCAGGTTGTGAGCCATGATGACTAATCTAAAATCTTAAATTCTTTTATCAATTATTCACATCAAATTCTACAATTGATCCTCAGACTGAAATAACAAAGAAAAACAAAAAAAATTGATCAATCATGAGGATGAGATAGCAATAAAGAAAACTTATGATGAATCATCAACGAGAGAGGAGTTTAAGCTATAGGTTTAAATAGCATGCAAGACAATTCACAAGAGTACATATAACTTAACACCAAACATGGGACACCTAAGCTAGACACTGCAACTGAGAAAGAGAACCTGAAACTGCCCCGGTTGTGTGCTATTATGATTAATCTAAAATCTTGAATTCTTTCATCAATAGTTTGCATCATATTCTAGAATCAATCATCACTATGAAATAGGGAGCTAAAAGTTTATCAACAATCATCAGAATGAGATAAGAAAAAAAGCCTACTGATCAATCATCAGACCAAGATGGCAGATGAGATAATGAGCGAACCATAGAAGAAAAAAAGAAAGAAGAAAAGAAAAAGAAAAAAAAGCTTATAAGAGTTCCAATTCAATTCTAGCTATAGGTTCTAATAGCATGCAAGACAATTCACAAGAGCACATATAGTGGGTAGTATATTTACTGTTAGGCTAGAGAAATCACAGCTGACCAGAAAACATCTTCCCTTCAAAGACTACATACAGATTTCTGAGCACTGTACAACTAAATCTGACCCTTGAACCCTAAAACTCTCACTTTTAGGGCACTGATGAAGCAAACAGATCGAACGGAATACTCATTTGAGCAAGAAACTTTTCAGCAGAGCCTCAAAAACCCAGAACGGAAACCAGTCTTTTTTCCAGCAGGAGGAGCCACCTGAACATCCTGCACAGAGAAACATATATATAAGTAGACCATATGACCGGCTGCTGAGCGAAAACAAGAAGGAAAGAAGTAAATATTGCAATTGCAGGCACCAACTACTTGCCTGTGAGATCTGGCTGCCAGCTACCCTTCAAAAGTGGCTCTTCAACTCCATACAATTAATTTGCAGGAAGAATAGCCCTAACTTCTTCAATACCCATTTGGTAACAGATCCAACCAGAATTTAGAAAAGAAAAATCAAATATCAAACAGCAGTGTAAAAGGACAAGCGTTTTGCTGTGGAATTGGAGGTTTTATGGAAAATGATTTGATCGGCAGATGTTGACTGTAAAATTTAACTCTTGTAAGAAGGTTAGATAGCGGTCTCCATATAAATTGTTCGTTGGGATTTTTTTTTGAATTTTACCCATATATTTTAATTAATTTGAGGTCTCTGTTACTGAAGCTGAAATGATCGTAACATACACTTTTTCCCCGGGGAATCCGGGTCAAAAACTCTTGGCTTTCACTACTGGATTTCCGAAACGTTAAAGGTACAGTTCGATCCAGAGAGCTCGGAGAAAATCTGCACCATCCATTATAATAAAGATTTATTACATGAAATTTGCCCTAATTTAGGCAATTCATTTTTTTTATTTTTCACTAGTCCCGTGATGTAAGAGCAGACAACAATTGCACCCTTTAACAAGTTATCATAATAAAATAAGGTTTTGAAAAATATAGAAGGCTTCTTTGGTAAAAAGTGGTACGTAATAGTTTGAAAGGTTGTCAATTTTGAGCATAAGATGTACATTGATAGAGGGAGGATTTTGTAGTTAGTATCTTAATTGTGGGGATTTTGTATTGCGTCTCTTTTTAAAAAATATATGAGACAATTTCAAAATCACTTTCAAATTTTGTATAGTAGTGTAGTGGACAAGGCTCCTTCTGTCTAATTAAGATTTCAAGATTACATTATCATATATACACGTAAACTTGTTAGAGGAAGGATTTTGTAGTTGAGTATCTTAATTGTGGGGATTTTGTAGTTGCGTCTCTTTTTAAACTATATATGAGACAATTTCAAAATCACTTTCAAATTTTTTATATTAGTGTAGTGGACAAGGCTCCTTATGTTTGATTAAGATTGTTAGAGGAAGGATTTTGTAGTTGAGTATCTTAATTGTGGGGATTTTGTAGTTGCGTCTCTTTTTAAACTATATATGAGACAATTTCAAAATCACTTTCAAATTTTTTATATTAGTGTAGTGGACAAGGCTCCTTATGTTTGATTAAGATTTCAAGGTTACATTAACATATATACACATAAACTTGTTTTTTGTCTAAGTGTTGAAAAAGACACCCAAAAAAGATAGACTTACAGTTGTACATTAAGCCATGCTTTGTTAGTTCATTCATTTGGCATTACATGCTTTCTTCTCCTTTAGATATGAAGCTTACATTTCATTCAATCATGAGTACACATGATCAGTAGTGATGATTTTAAAATCAAAACTAGTAGTGCTAAACCAATATTCCTCACTTGCGCTACATCACGCAATTCATTTTTTAAATTTTCATGAGTCTTGTGATGTAAGGTAGACAACTATTGCACGCTTTAAGAAGCTATGCTAATTTAAAATGGTTTTGTACAATATATGCAGTTAATAGTAAAAAAGTGGTACGTATAGTTAGTAAAGGTTATTAACCACAAGTTGTATTTGAATAGCGAGAGGTTTCAATAGATGAGCATCTCAATTTCGTATCTCTCAAAAATATGTGACAATTTCAAACCACTTTCAAATAATTTAAAATAGTTTAGTTGATAAGGCCCCCTACATATAAGTAAGGTTTCAATGTCACATTATCAAATATGATGTCACGCCAACATGATTTTTGTCGAGGTACTAAAAAGAGGCCCCAAAATAGATATAGATTCAAAGTTGTACGTTAAGCCATGCTTTGTTGGTAGTGATGTGACATCACATGTGCTTTCTTGTCTTTTAAATATGAAGAATATATTTCCTTCAATTATGGGTATTTGTGATCAACACTAATAATTTTAAAGTTCTAACTACTAAGGGAGTGAAGCCCATACTTGATGCGGGTCCAATAGTGGAGATGGTAGTTGGACAAAATTAGTCTTTTATTGGAGCACAAAAATTATCATGTCAAATTTTAAAAAGAGATCAATTATGTGATGCCACATCAACTCATCAATAAACATCACTTAGTGCACAACTATGAGACTTACTTTTTTTGGAGACCATTTTGGTTTTCCTTTGTGAAAAAAAATGCTAATGTGGCATCATATATGACCATGTAGACTTGAAACCAAATTCTTTAGGTAGGGGACTTGACAAGTAAGAAGTTGTACAAAATTGTGATTGATTTGAAATATCCAAATAAGATTTTGAGGCACAAAGTTCAAGTGCACCACTAGAGCCCTCTTCCTATTACTAATATATTAAAATTATTAAACATTAAATTAGTAAATATTATCAAAACTATTTGAACATGGTCATCTATTTTTGAATTATTTTGTTCCCTAAGAAGAAGAAATGCTAAAGGTTTACTAGACATCTTGTTCCAAATCGTTGTGCTCTTTTATTTCATTTGCAAGCTATCGTCAAAAGAGTGAGCTAAAACCAAAAATAGTATGTACACAATTAAACTCAAGATTTAGATATCCTCAATTCTAGACATCTTCAATGCCTCTTTGAATTCAAATTTCACTCTTTTAATTAAATTCACAACGTTGAATTCTTTTAACCTGTTCCTATGCGATTTTGGTCAGTTCTAAGCAATCTTGCCATGGACTGTATATTTGGGGGCTTCTTGCTTTGCTTCTGTAACCATAGATATGTTATGATTTTTCTTAGTAGAATGTTGACTACTTTTTGTTTTTGTAAATTATTTTCTTTAATTTTTTTTATGTAAAAAAACAAAAACAAAAAAGTACTTGATATTTTCCCTTACATAATTATGTGGATGATAGTTAGTCTAAGAAGGCGAGGATTTATTAGATTATTTGTTCTATTGTGTAATATTTCTAATTAACATTTATGATCTCGTTCAATAATCTATCAACATCTATAATTGTTAGTAAAAGTTATTTAGAAGGTATAAAAATGAAGTCCGATCCCTCGTACTAGAAGATCTGGTTGTGACTGTATGAAAGGTTCTTCTACTATGAATTGAGCACTCATTTGACAAATTAAAATTGTTTTGAAAATGATAGAAACGACAAAATCTTTACCTACTTATAATATAATTGCTCAAAATTTATTATTTCTAATTTAAAAAAATGAATGATTTCTCTCTAACAAAAAAATTCATACCCCTATTTTTAACTACAAGTTCACAAATTTCATTACTAGTTTGAAGTTTGTGAAGCTGGTTGTATGAACTCCACAAACATAAAGTTAAGGAGAAAGCTAAAAACAAAAGGCAAAGGTGTCTGCCCTATTGATTTTTTGCTTTAAAATAGAGTATTTAGTGAAGTTGGGGAGAAATAGTAAAAGTGAAATAGGGACCGGTTTTGTCTTTTGGCCGACTAGAATGGGAGTCAAGTACATGAAATGATGGTGGCGTGTGTAAAGCAAATATTATTATGGAAACCGCACTCTTTTATCTGGCCCGCAATTGCACTAAAGTGCGTGCCGACATATGTGGAGTTAACAACAAATTTCAACCGTTGATGTCGTTTTGCGGGCCGTATACAGCGGGTCATTACTTGAAACTCACATGGGGCATAGTATAACTTTGTTTCTTTTTAAGTACAAAATAAATGAGAGGAAAAAACAATCCTATATTGTAATAGTTGTTGAATTTTAGTTACTTTTAAAAAATTGGTGGCTATTAGTCTATTAGATGATTTTGAGTGGACAAACAAATAGCAAAATTCAATAGAAGGTAATTGGAGTATGGACAGTAATAATAGTGAAATTTTTAGCTATTTCTAAAAAAGTGGGCCATTACTTGGCCTATTAGATAACTTTTTAGTCGACCTTTTAGAAGGTAATTGGAACATGGACACTAATAATAGTAGAATTTATAACTATTTCAAAAAAAACTAGGCATAATATAACTTTATGATTTTGATCAAAGAAGTCTTATTAAGTGCACAATGACATTCAATGAAAGAGAGAAAGATAGCCACATATTATAATAGTGGGATTTGTAGCTATTTTAAAAAAATGGGTGGCTATTACTCTACTAGATGATTTTTAATGGAAAATCAAATAGCAAAATCCAATGCAAGGTAAATGGAGCATTGACATGGAGCATGGACAGTAATAATAGTAGAATTTGTAGCTATTTCCAAAAAAGTGGGTGCCTACTATTTTGTTATATGCTTTTTTAGTGGATTTTCAATTAGCAAAATCTAATGGAAAGTAATTGGAGTATGGGTAGTGTTGGTAAACAAATTTGTCACTATGAATTCATCTTTGAAATTGACCCTATTTTCCCTGTGAGCAGTGACAACTGTGCCAACAATTGGAGAGATTGCAATCAAATCACTATCTTCTTCTGCATTTGAGAGGGGCAACTCTCTCATATGATGGAGGTATTTGTTGTTTTTGTGTACTTTTCACCTAAAAGTACAAAAAAGAGACAAAACAAAACTAATAAATAGAACATAAACCCCAATAGTAGACATACAAATACTAGTTGAGATTCATAATGAATAATGATCACAACGGGAATTTTGGTACATAATGCAATCATGATAAAAGAAGGATAGCAGACCCTGACATACAAAAAGTTATGCTATTCTAAAAAATTCACATCAAGATATCAAGAAATGAATGCATTTCATCAAATCAATGACATGTTTCAGAAAGACCATTAGATTTCATCAATACATCGAGGGGTTACCAATTTGACATACAAAAAATTAGTAGTAATAATTGATGAACACATTCAAGACATATGACTAAATGTATTCTTCATTATCTCTTTCAAAATATACAAGTTCAAAAACATTTTTGTACATAGTGTAAACCCAAAGTCTTATTTGGAAATTTCTCCATAATTTCTCCCTTGCAAAAAATCTCTCCTTTGCAAAACGTCCCCTTTTACAATGCAAAAGACTTGTATTTATAGGCTCTCTTTGATAACCAACTTGTAACTACTTAACCAACCACTTATGATAACCACCTAGATAAGCACTTTGCATAATTACTTTGCATAACTATCTAGATAACCAATTAGAGTAACTACCTATTTGAAAGCAAGTTAAGATTTACATAACTTTTACATAAAATTAAACCCACTAAGCTAACTTTAATTACAATGGGTGATATAAGTCACTTTTACAATAGGCAACTTGAAAATTTTAACTCTGAAAGAAGATTGAGCTATTCACCATGTTGAGGTTGTTTTTCATCTTTGCCTGCTTCATTTGTGCTTATCGTCATCATTCCACTATTTGGCCATTTGAGAACACAAAATACTTTTCTTTTTATTTGAATGAATAGATACTCTTGAGGCCTTTTCAAGAATGAAAAAATTAATTTTCGCAACATGCCTATCTATTCGTGAATCAAGTATTGGGTTAGTAGTAAACTTATGGATTGGATCACACTTTGAAATTCTTGATATTCCCCACATATTTTCATCCTCCCAAGTAATATCTTTGAATATGCATAGATTGCAGGCATTTTTAATTTTCACCTATCTTCTAATAAGAATGCCTGGACCCACCGATATAAAGAATCCAGTCATAATTTGAAACATTGGATCACCCTACCAAAATTCTTAACCATGCCTAAAAATAATATTATATCACCATCTTTTACCTCGATCTAAAATGTTTTTGAGACAACAAAAAAATGTGTGGCACACAAATTTTACTTTCCTCATAGTGCCTTGAAGAGATAAATTGTAGGCTTTCTCAAATTTCACATGGATAAATTTATGTACTAATGTTATGGGAAAACTTTCATGAATAGTCATATCGTGTGGGAATTACATTCCATGAGAATTTTTTCCCTTCTTGTATTTTGTATAGCCCTTTACATGCATTGTTGATATCTTCATGCACTGCGTATGTAAGTCCACTATGAACATCTCATAACTTAGTGGAATATCTATATGCAGCTTGACTATTATTTTCACTTTAAGGTTTTGAACCAGTTTTAACAAATCCATTTTGTGTCAATCTTCTAATCATTGTGTTTCCTGAGAGGACATTTCTTTATAGAATTTCAAAATGGTGTGTATGCCTTATATGTGCCTCCATAGGCTATGAAAGAAGAGACGAGTGGATCTTGTCTTTACACTAGCCAAGTGCATTTTCTTCATAGCTTTCTGAAGGATTTTCAACAAATTACAATTTGTATGTTTCCTCTCTATTGCATTCATTTTTTTTATCAAACGAACACTTGTTACACAAATCCATCTTGGGCACGTCATAAGCCTAGGTTATCTTGTGCACAATAGGTCATAGGCCTTGGCCATGATTCCAAACCTTCAAGATTATTTTCCTAATAGCCTCCAAAGTCACTTCACCAACAAACAAAGCAAATGAAGTTCAAAAGAGGTTATAGAATTAGCTATATAATAACTAATTTCCTTGTAAATATTCTAATGGTGTTTCAATAAGCTTAAACAAGTTCTCCAAATTGTCAATTAATTGATTTTGAAATACATGGGTGTTTTCATCAAGTTAGCTAACTTCTTTCAATGGTCGAAAAATGATAATCAGTTTCTCTACCAACTTCGCCAAGTCTTTGAAGACCCCACTAATTTTTCACATATTTATCTCATTGGATCTTTGGATTTCTTTGAAAACATTATTGAATGACCCATGACAATTTGGGAGGATTTAACAACTTGTGTCAATTTTGGATATAATTCAAATTTTCTTCATTTAGTACTTTGGGTTTATTCCATAACTTCAAATTTTAATTTTAACTATAACTTGAAGCTTCATTTCACGACCTTGTAAGGGCTTCACCAAATTTTCCTTTCAAACTTGGAAACATGTTGATTTTGACTAAATAAATGTTCTCCCCACAAAATCTTGCTTCATTATAAATAATATCATTGTGTTCAAACCCCAAAAGTATAATCACATTTCAAATGAATAAAACCTTGATTTAATCATTTTTGCAAACCAATTGACAAAATATTGAAGTATTGATACCTTGAAAACCAGGAGGTGGGTTGGCATGGAAACTAGCTACATTTGACATTGTAGCATTGAGATCATTTTCTTGAACTCAATTCCTTCAAAGGTTCAGTTTTTTTCAAGTTCAAATTATTTTTGCATTCCATACCAATGTTTATGACATGTCTCAAACACAGTAGTAATGGTTGGTTGGGTCCACGATGTCTTCACTGAAGGGGCAATACGATATCACGTGCATTCATATTTGGGGGTTTAAAATGGGTAAAAAGGGGAGAAATATATTGCCTAACTAGATGGGAGGGGGGGTTTTGGGGGGTAGGGGTGGGGATTTATATAGGAAAATCGATGTGGTGGATATTGGGTGGTTATTGGAGGGGGTGACAAAAAAGAAGTTTGAGGCAATATTTTTTTTAAATAGGGGGATTCTTTAGTATTCCATGAACACAAGTGCTATGATTCATGTTCACTAAGTGAAGCCCCCATAGTTGGGTCATCTTCAATGCGGCACCTGACATGAACTTCATATCATCAACCTACCTTGCCCAAATGGAATTGGGTATTTAGGGAGAATTTAATTCTTTTATGAAAATGGGACACTAATATAGTGACTGACAACGAGGTACAAAAATGTTGGCTATCAATTGAAGCATTACAATGACCAACCTTGAAAACTCTCAAGAAAGAGAAGTATTTGACCAACAAGGTAATGTATTCAACACAAAGTTCAAATTTTGGCTAGTTAAAAGAATGGGGTTAACAAGTAGTAATAATAGTGGAATCTATAGCTATTTGTGAAAAGTTGGGTGGCTATTGGTCAATTAGATAATTTTTTAGTGATATTTTAATTAGTAAAATCCAATGAACGATAATTAGAGCATAGACAATAAGTTGTGCTCTTCCCCTATGTTTATCTTGATAAATTAATGTAATGTTGTATAAGGTTGGACCCATTTTATTAGTATTTTATTTTCTATTTGTGTACATTTGTATGCGTTTCTTTAATTTGAATTTTTTTCTTACACAAATATTTTTATATATTCATCTTTATCTACATATTCTTTGCATTTGTTTTTGCACCTACCTTCATATTTTTAATTAGTCACCCATGTCTAATTGTATGTTTGTCCTAAGACATTTGTATTGTCATGGAACAACTCAACCATGGACTTATGACTTCATTCAAAAATTCAAAATCGAGCAACTGGCTATATTCACCTTCTTGCCTTGTGCCAACTAAATACATGTGCAACTCAAGACATTTAGTTGTAGTCATTTCACATATATCAATTACTCTCAAGAATCTCTATCATCTTAGAACATTAAAGTGGCAACTAATAGAAAAATAGTTTTATTATGATTAGATGTGTTATACACCTTGCAAATTCCACAAAGCCAACATTCCACTAAGACCCATTGTGGACACTATTGGCTCCCCAACTTACAAGCTGGCTGCCTTCCTATCCAAATTACTTGCCCCACTAATTGGCAACTCAGACTTCTTTGTCAAAGACTCTAACCATTTTGTCCAATTTATTAAGGACTCCAAATGTGATAGTAATGACATCTTGGTTAGCTTTGACATTGTCTCCCTCTTTACCAGAGTTCCCATGCATGAATCCATTGAGATTATCAAGCGTAAGGTTAATGTTGAGGTTGCCTCTCTGGTGGAGTTATGCTTGCGTTCAACCTTCTTTTCATTTTGTGGTATCATTTATGAACAGGTCGATGGGGTAGCCATGGGTTCCCCTCTTTCATCCGTGATTGCTAACTTATACATGGAAGAGTTTGAGGAAATCGCGCTTCATTCTTTCCCCCTTAAACCTAAGTGGTGGAAATGATACGTAGATGATACCAATGTTTGTTGGCCTCATGGTCTAGACAAGCTAGAAGAATTTCATGCTCACCTCAACAATTTAGTTCCTTGCATTTCTTTCACCAAAGAGATCGAATCCAACAACCACCTACCTTTCCTTGATGTTTCTATCCTTAAAAAACCAGATGGCTCCCTAGGATGTCAGGTTTTTCGCAAAGCCACCCACACTGACCTTTATCTTCACGCTTCCTCTCACCACCACCCTAGCCAAAAGGTTGGCATCCTCAAAACCCTTTCTCTAAGAGCCTACCGGATTTGCGACAAGGATAATTTAGACCAAGAGCTCTCGCATCTCCGCCAAGTTATCAAGTGGAATGGTTACACAGACAAACAAATCTCCAAAGCTTTTCGCTTAGCCAAAACCTTCTTTCTTTCCTCCTCCAACCCTCAACCCTCTCCCCCTGAGGCATCCCCTTTCATTTCCATTCCCTATGTAGAAGGTATCTCCCAAAAAATCTCAAAGATTTTGGGTAAAAAAGGTGTGCGGGTAGCCTTCAAGCCCGTGTCCACCTTAAGGAATTGTGTTCCCCCTACCAAAGACTCTAGAGACATCTTTTCAGAATCAGGGGTCTATAAGATCATGTGTTCCTGTGGTACTCCCTACATAGGTGAAACCAGTCGTTCCTTTCACACTAGAATCAAAGAGCATGCTGTCAATATCAAGCATGAATGTGTTCTTAAGTCTGCATTGGCTGAGCATTCATCCTCCACTAAACACCACATTTGTTTAGAGGATACTCAAGTTATTTTCAAGGAGGACAACTTCTTCAAAAGGAAGCTCAAAGAAGCCATTGAAATTAACAACCACCCCTGCAACCTCAATCGGGATGATGGTTGGAGCTTAAGCACGTCTTGGCTCCCTCTGTTGTCCTCCCTCAATAACCCCCCTCATCTCCACCCTCCTTCCTAGCCTTGTCTTCTTTGTCTTTCCGTTTTGTCCCCTCCCCCCCTCCATTTTCCCCCCCTTTTTTTACCTTCCCACTAGGGGATCTTCCTTGGCCTTTTATTGTCTTCAACCCTCTTCAAAAACCCCCCATCGTCCCTCCCCCCTTGTCCTACACCCTTTCCCCCCACGCCCCCCCCCCCTCGAGTGGATGTTGCCTCTCATCCCCCCTCCCCCTCTCTTGTTTCTCTTATACTTAGCCCCCCTTTTCTTCCTTTTTTCCTTTCTTGTCTTTGGTCTCATGTACGCATTATCGTACACCTTGGACCACCTTTTCTCTTAAGCTTTTGTTGTTGTTCACCTCTTTGGTTTGGATATATACACATGCATACATATATGTTTGGATGTATGGGTATATATACTCTCATTGTTATTATCTGGTGCCTTCCTTTATTCTTCAAGTCTATTTTGTTTCCTCTTGTTACTCTCTCGGGCTCCCTCTCTTGGTTCTCTCGTTTGTCCGCTTCCCCTCTTCGCATTTATTTGGGTTACTTTTTTCTCTCTTTTTATTTTTTTGCTCTTTCTTTTATTTTGCTTATAAGATCTTATAGGCATATTCTCTTGCTTTCCTTTCTTCTTATCTTTTTGCTCATTTTTCCTTACATACATATACACAACTACGTTTCGGGTATATATATGTTTTCTATATATATATATATATATATATATATATATATATATATATATATATATATATATATATATATATATATATATATATATATATATATATATATATATATATATATATATATATGTATATGTATATGTATATGTATGTATATGTATGTATATGTATGTATGTATATGTATGTATGTATATGTATGTATGTATATGTATGTATGTATATGTATGTATGTATATGTATGTATATATATATATATATATGTATGTATATATGTATGTATGTATATATGTATATATATATATATATATGTATATATATATATATACATATATATATATATATACATATATATATATATACATAGATATATATATATATACATAGATATATATATATATATACATATACACATATACATATATATATACATATACATATATATATATATATATATATATACATATATATATATACATATATATATATATATATATACATATATATACATATATATACATATATATATATAGATATATATATATATATATATTTAAAATATTTACATATATATTTACACACACACACACACATATATATATATATATATGTTTATTTTTTTCTGATTTATTTATTTTTCTTTCTTTTGTTGGGTTTTCCTTTGTTAGTTTTCCCTTTCGTTTCTTTATTTTGGTTAGTCTTTTTTATATATTTATAGATATAATAATATATTTTTTTATCTTAATTAAAAAAAAATTATTTTCTTTTTCCTCCTTTTTTCCCCTTATATATATATATATATATATATTTTCATTTTCTAGTTTTTCTTGTCATTTTCTTTTTGATTTATTTATTTTTCTTTCTTCTGTTGTGTTCTCCTCTTTTGTTTCCTTATTTTAGTTAGCCTTATGCTTTGTGTTTTTCACTTCTTTCTCTTGTCCTTAGTCTGTTAAGTCACCTTTCTTTATGTTTAGCCTTTCTTATGTTTTGTTTATTTTTTACATTTTTCTACTTCTCTTTTCTCTCTCCTCCTCCCTCCTCCCTCCTTTTATTGTACTCCAGATCTGTAATCTATCATTTCTTGTTCTTCTTGATCTCTAGCATCCTGATGATGGATCATGTAGTATGATCTGAAACATTGATGTTTTTAAAAAAAATCTACACAATCTAATCCAGAAGCTGTTGTCTTACCTTGCAAATTATTTAGATTGTTATATGTACTTGTGTCATAATTAGACATGTAATGTATTTTCTCTAGTATTCATAAAGTGGGTGAAAATGGGACACACATGTGAGATAAAATAATTGATTATTTAGTATTCTCTAGATTATTGGAATATTGTTGCAAGAAGGATCTAAATAACAAGATCAAAAGAAAATGTCAAAGTCTAACATATTTAACATCTTCCAAGGATAGTTTTTATTATGAATACTAAAATCTCTTCATGAGTACCTAGGATTGGCATTATGATAAAAATTATACTTGTAAAAAATTGTATGATGATAATAAAAAAATTATGTTCAATTTATGTCTTTGTGTTTCTTTGTTATTTTCGATGTGTTATCACTAGCTCCAAGATTGGACATCTCCTAAATGGAGACTTCTCTGGTCTTGACTGCGTCAGGTGGTATTAGAGAAAGGTTTCATTTGTTGGAGCATTGAACGGACTCCACAATGGTGATATCCTGAATTGGTTTGTTATGGGGTGACAGAGTGTGGATCTGACCCGCAATTGCAAGGGATTTTTCTCAAATTTTGTCAAATTGAAGATGCCTCTAAGAAGAGTTCATGGAGTCACTGATGAAGGTTTTAGAGCTTTGCAGAGGCAATTGCAAGCTTAACAAGATGAATTGTGAAGGAGAAATTCATAAAAAGTTGGTCAAGATAGTGATGGAGAATCTAAGGAAGAAGAACACTTTGAAGAAGTTGTATAAGATGCCACAGATCCACAAGAGGCCAAATTTCTAAAATCTATGTCTAAGATTGGAAAGAGACCTAAATTTCAAGTTATACATTTTTTGGAAGCCTTAGACTAGAGGAATTGATTGATTGGATTAATGAAATGGAAAAATACTTCGAGTATGAAGCAGTGGAAGATCCTGATCGAGTTTGATTTGCAAAGACAAAGATAAAGGGTCATACAAGTATATGGTGGAGAAAATTTCAATTGGAGAGAAATAAGAAATGGAAATAAAAGATTACTAAATGGGATCAAATAGTTGAAAGCTTTAAGAGACAATTTATTCCATTGGATTATGAATTGGAAATGTTCAAGAAGATGCAAGCATTAAAGCATGCTGAAAAATTAGTACAGGTGTTGGATAACTAAGAGGGGGGGGTGAATCAATTATCTCAAGTCCCTTAACAATTTTCAACCTTAAAACCTTTTCAAAAACTAATCTTAATAATCATATTTAAGCATTCAACCGACCACAGCAGTATGCATATGAAAATCAGGAAAGAACATGCAAAACATTCAATCACACATTAACTCCAATATTTAATGTGAAAACCAAATTTGGTTAAAAACTACTATGATAATTATCACCCACAAATAATTCACTCTTCCAAAGTGAGCTCGGTTAAGAGCCAACCACGTTAAAGGTTACAAAACACATTTTCTAGATGTGACCCTATTAGGGGATTTTCACCAAAGATCAACAAGATCTGTCACCCTATAATGACTGGCCTTATTAGAGGAGTTATTAAATTTTTTATAATGCCACCTTACAAAGGATTTAGAAATAGGACTGTTAAATCCACTCAATTAAGATATTTTTTTCTACAATGGTTAGAAAGTAACAATGAAATGACTTGATAAAATATGCAATTACCTTTTCTTGTTCAGATATCCTTTATGCTCATTTGTCTTCTTCAAACTATTCTTTTATACTTGATCAACATCCACTCTTCATCTCATCACTTTCTTTCACTTGATTCACACTTTTCTTCAATTTTGTTATGCTCGGTGTACCCTTCTCTACTTATTCAGCTATCTATACTGGCAATCAGCAATATTACCATCTTGATCATCCTTTATATAGAATTTTTTTGCCTCTTAATCCTATTCATTAGGGGTTCCATGAATTGATATCATCCATTCGATCAAATCTCAATCCAAATTTGATGTACTAGCTCGATAACATGTTTCATAAATCCTATCAGTTGTATCTTCACCTTGGAACTTGAACTTTTCTTGGATCTCAAACCAATCATTAAATCTTCACCATTTATTTGTACCTAACATTTTTGATCCATTGATTTCATTAACTAACTTTTTTCCTTAGAATCTTCTAGATCAATCTAGATTCTCAATTGATGTCATCTTTTAATTGATTTCTTGTTTAACCGACCAACTTCATCTTCTCGATAAGTCTACCTTCTTGGTTATCATTTACTCATCTTCCTCAGTTATCAACTTCTCGGTTAACTGCAACTGACCAATATCTTTACTTGCTGAAAAATATAATTGACTTGTGCATTATTCTAACACTTCATCAAATCATGTAAAACAATCAAATCAATATTACCTTGTCAAAGACTGATTCATCAATTACCCATTTAAGCTCACACACTTAACATCACTTCTTCATTTCATCTTCTATCTTTACCAACTATTTCTTTACTCATCACCACATATTTCAGATTGATATGAAAACTTGCATAAATCATTAATTCAATAGGCTTGACATCAATGACAACATAACAATTGATCCAATACTTATACATACCTTTCATTTCTCTGCTACTAACCTTACTTCATTATCATCATCAATTTGGGTATCAATATCAATTGGGGTAACAATCTCCCCCTTTGGCATTGATGGAAACACATTTTATATATCTCATGCAATACATACCATACAATACCATTAATCTTCATTCTTGAAATATATTCTATTATTTCTCCATTTTCTTCATTCTCTTGATCATCACATATACTGATTCTTGACTAATTCTCTTTTAATTATTCTCTCCCTTTATTTCTCCCTCTTTCTTCTTACATAGTCATCTCTCTGCATTAATACCTCTCCCTCATTAATATCTCCCCCCCTTTGACAACAATTCCAAAGGTACCTGCAAAACCTTAATCTAAAACTAATTTTCCTTGTAGTTGTACCTTTTACCTTGCTTGTACCAATTACTTATGTTTCCTCATATCTTTCTCACAACTTTGGGCTGCTCCTAAAGAGTGAACATATGCATCAATTCACAAATAGATAATCTGATAAAGCATGAATTGATGCAACCTGCATCTTTCTCTAATGAACATTAGATAGGGGAATGACCCCTACTTTACCTCTTAGGTACTCAAAATTATCCTTAGGTAATGGATTTGTGAATATATCAACAATTTATTCATGTACCTATTCTCTCAAATAATGATACTTGATTAATAGATGCTTTGTCTTTGAGTGCATCACTGGACTCTTTAAAATGTTTAAAGGAACTTATATTATCACAAGAGATTGGCATAGGACCATCTAGTTCCTCTTGTATCCCTTCAAGTAGTTATTTTGTCCAAACAATGTTAGAACAATTGATTGCAGCAGTAACATATTCTGCCTCAGCAGTTGACTGTGAAATGCAACTTTGATTTTTTCTTATCCATGTTACTAATCTTTCTCCTAGGAAGAAAGCTCCTCAACTTGTACTTTTCTTTCCATCCACATTACTTTCCCAATCAGCATCAGTATACACTTTCAATTCAAAATATCCATCCTTTTTGTACCATAATCCATAGTCCTTAGTTCCTTTCAAATACCTAAAGATTCTCTTCACATCAATCATATGTGTCTCTTTAGGATTAGTAGAAAATATTTCCACAATACCAATATCATGTGCAATATCTGGCCTACTATGAACAACATGTTGTATCTTACCAATCATGGATCTATACAGAGTTTCATTCACCTTGATAGAATCATCTTCTTTTGACAATTTGCATCCAGTAATCATCGATGTACCAACCGGTCTTGAGTCTTCCATCCCAAAAACATTCAGGATCTCTTTGATGTATTTTGATTGTGTTATGTATATGTCATCCTTGATCTATTGAATTTTCAATCCAATAAAGAATTTGATCTCTCTAATCATTGACATTTCAAATTCCTTCCATATTTCATCAGCAAATGATCTACACATTGACTCATTTCCTCCAAATATCATATCATCAACAAAGATTTCAGCTATTAACACCTTATCTTTAGATTCACTTTCCAAGTACACATTATTGTTATCACTGGTTCTAATGAAACTTATTCTCATTAAATATGAGTGGAGTCTTTCATACCATGCTCAAAGTGCATATTTCAAACCATATAGTACCTTGTGTAGTTTACAAACCATGTTTTTCTTACTTTTGTCAACAAATCCTTCTAGTTTCTCAATGTACACTTCTTAGATTCTAGTATTCCATTCAAAAATGCAGACTTTATATCCATTTGATAAACTTGAAACCTTTATAAGTTGTGTATACAAGTAGAATTCTCACACCTTCTAATCTAGCAATAGGGGCAAATGTCTCACCATAGTCAATACCTTCCTCTTGATAATATCCTTTGCATACTAGTCTAGCTTTATTCCTTATCACATATCTATTTTCATTTAGTTTATTTCTAAAAATCCACTTTGTACCAATAACATTCTTATCCTTAGGTCTCGGTATCAGTGACCAAGTATTTTTCTTTTTAATCTAATCAGTCTCTTATTTCATTGCATTAACCCAATCTTCATTTTCAAGTGCATCCTTGACTAATATAGGCTCAAATTCAGTAATCAAACATGCATTTTCTCTCAACTTACTTATTGTGATGACTCCTACATTCTTATCTCAAATTATTTGAGTCGATGAGTGGTTCCTTCTGACATACTTTGCTAGTATTGGCTCGGTTCTTTATTCTTCAGTATTTTCTTCTCTCGGTGGGGGCTCAAATAGTTCCTCGGTTTCTTCTTACTAATCAGGTAAAGTACCAGAAACTCCTCCCTGTACATGTATAAATATTTGATGATATTTTGGTTCCTTTTTTCTATCTCCTTAATTTTATTTCCAAACTCATCAATCCTTACATGTGCACTTTCCACAATTTTGTTAGTAGTCTTATTTACACATTTATAAGCTTTTCTTTTTGTGGAGTATCTTAGGAATATAACTTAATCTCCTTTAGAATCAAACTTTCCATTCCTAGCATCTTTAAGAATGTAACACCTGCTTCCAAATATTTTAAAGTAGCTAACATTAGGTGTATGCCCTACTAGAGTTCATAGGGAGTTTTATTTATACCTTTCTTCATTTGTACTTAGTTGAGGGTGAGTGCTAATGGATTCTCTCCAGAATGTTTGTGCAACCTCCTTCTCAATCAACAATGTTCTTGCATAATCAACTATTTCTTTGTTCCTTCTTTCATCTATGTCATTCTATTGTGGATTTCTCGATGCAGAGACCTATCTTTTGATTCCATTTTCATTGCAGAAGGTAGTAAATTCATCAGAGATAAATTCACCTCCTCTATCTGATCTTAAACACTTTAGTTTCTTACCTATTTCCTTATCAAATCTTGCCTTGCACCATTTAAACATTTGGAATGCATCAGACTTTTTTTTTTGAAACATTACAAACATCATCCTTGAGTAGTCATCAACAAACAAAATGAAATATTGATTGCTATAATAACTTTGTAGTCTCATAAGGCTACAGAGATTAGTATGAAGTAACTCTAATATACCATTATATGAGTAATAGTTTCTTGAGAAAAATTATTTTGTCATCTTACTGATCTGACATTCCTTACACATAACTTTATCTAGATTGCTCAATCTTGGTAAACCTCTTAGTCTTTTCTCCTTACTAACCTTGATCATGTTATCAAAATTCACATGACAGAATATTTTATGTCATAACCAAGCATCTTCACTTCTTGCAATCAGACACATATTTACATTAGAATTCAAATAAAACAAGTTACCTTTGGATTTTTCACCGGTTCCAATAAAATCTCTAGTAGCATCATAGATCTTCACCTTTCAGTTCTGAAATTCTAGTCGGTGACCTATGTTATTCAGTTGTTCTACACTCAACAATTTGTATTTTAGTCCTTGAACCTAGTAAGAATTATCACACTTAATATTTGCATTCAGCATAATAGACCCCTTTCCTTTTATATAATATGGAGCATCATTTCCAAATCTAACAAATCCTTCATCATATTCTTCTAAGTTTTTAAACTTATCAATATCACCACTCATATGATGTGAACAACCACTGTAAATAATCCATGTGTCATTTTTACTAATTTGAGAAATAACAACTTCTTCATCTCCATACCTTTATTCTTCTAAATCATCCTTCATAGAACATAAATCACTTCCTCACCTTCATCTATGTCATCAGATTCATCATCAATTAGTCCTTCCTCAACTAGGTAGCATGATTTCTTTCCTTTATCCATGTAGTCTCTAAACCTTTGGTATTAGTTCTCCTTCTTGTCATTATCATTCTTTTCATTATCAAGACACCTAGATACAATAGGACCTATCTTGTTGCAATTGAAAAATTTTAGAGGCAATTTCCCTTTATACTTTCCTTTTCCTCTCAGTAACCTCTTTTCTAGTAGTGTTTCCAGTTATTCTTATTATTTTTCCTTAGATAGTATACTTTCATAGTCACTTCCACCTAAACTATAGTGAATGTCTCTTTATCTTTTTGAACTATCAATGGTTAGAGATGATTTGAAAGAAGTTTCTATCTTCGGTAAACTATTATCAAAGTTACTAAGTTCAAATGTAGCTAGCTTACTGATCAAAGCATCAAGAGTAACAACATTACCAGGTATGGATCTCAATTCCTGAATAGTAGAGACTCAAATATCATATTTAGGTAAGAGAGTTATAAGTATTTTTCTTACCGCATCTTCTTCATTTATGGTTCCACTAGCACCTTTGATAGCACTAACCTCTTCCTTGATTCTGAAACTATATTGTGTAATGTTTTCACCTTCTTACATTCTCATCTCATTAAATTTTCCTCTGAGACTATCAACCTTTTCCTTTTGTACATGTTGATCACATCCATAAACAAGTGCAAGTTTATCCCACATTTCTTTCATTGTAGTGAAGTCCTTTATGTCATTAAACTCAACATCAGTTAGGGAAGAAGCAATCTCAATCAGTACTAAGTTGTGTTCCTTCTTTTCTCTCATCTGACCAACTATCATAGATCCATTAGGCAGTGGAGTGTAGTCATTTTCCAAATAGTAGAGTGCAAAATCTCCAATTCCAAATAGGTGAAAATTCATCTTGCTTTGTCATGTAGAAAATTGCTCCTTGTTCAACCTTGGTACTTCTCTCCTATACATCTTTGGATCTTTAGCCTAAGTCTTTTAAAAGTTTACCTCTAAGCACCAAATGCTCTGATACCAATTGTTGGATAACTGAGAGTGGGGGGGTGAATTAGTTATCTCAGGTCCCTTAACAAATTTCAACCCTAAAACCTTTTGAGAAACTAATATTAATAATTTGATTTAAGCATTCAACCAACCACATTAGTATGCATATGAAAATCAGAAAATAACATTAAAAACATTCAATCACGCATTAACACTAGTATTTAATGTGGAAACCCAATTTGGGTAAAAAATGCTACAGGAATTATCACCCACAAATAATTCACTCTTCTGAAGTGATCTCAGTTAACAACCAACCCTATTAAAGGTTACAAAACATATTTTCTATATGTGATCCTCTTAGGGGATTTTCACCAAAGATCAACTAGATCTATCACCCTATAATGAGTGACCTTATTGTAGGACTTAGTACATTTGTTAGAATGCCACCTTACAAAGGATTTAGAAATGGGACTGTTAAATCCACTCAGTTAAGAGATTTTCTGCTATAATGGTTAGAAAGTAACAATGAAATGACTTGATAAAATATGCAACTACCTTTGCTTGCTCAGATCTCCTTTCTTCTCATTTGTCTTCTTCAAACTCTTCTTTTTTGACTTATCAACACTTACTCTTCATCTCATCACTTTCCTTCGCTTGATTCACATTTTTCTTCAAATTTTTTTTGCTCAGTGTACCCTTCTGTACTTATTCATCTATCTACAATGGCTATCATCAATATTACCATCTTGATCATCATTTATATAGAAATTTTTTCCTCTTAATCCTATTCATTAGGGATTCCTTGAATTAATCTCATCCATTCGATCAAATTTAATGTATATGTAGCTTGATAACACATTTCATGAATCTTTCAAGTTGTATCTTCACCTTGGAACTTGAAATTTTCTTGGCTCTCAAACCAATCATTAAATCTTCACCATTTATCTATACCTAACATTTTTTATCCATTGATTTCATCAACTGACTTTGTTCCTTCCTTAGAATCTTCTAGATCAATCCAGATTATCACTCGATGTCATCTTTTGATTGATTTCTTGTTTAACTGACCAACTTCATCTTCTTGGTTAAGTCTACCTTCTCGGTTATCACTAACTCGGTTAACATCTTCCTCATTTATTAACTTCTTAGTTAATTTTGACTAACCAATATCTTTACTTGCCAAAAAATATAACTGACTTGTGCATCATTCTAACACTTCAGCAAATCATGTAAAACAATCAAATCAAAATTACATTGTCAAAGACTGGTTCATCAATTGCTCATTTAAGCTCACATACTTAACATCACTTCTTAACTTCATCCTCTATCTTTACCAATCATTTCTTTACTCAACACCACATATTTTATATTGATATGGAAAGTTGCATAAATCAATTACTAACCTTGTTCATTATCATCATCATTTTGGGTATCAATAGTAGTTAGGGTAACAACAAGAATATAGTAAAGAGTTTTATCAGATCATCATTAGGACTGGTCATTCTAAATTTGATAAAGAAAAGGTTTCTAGGTATATCTATGGTTTGAGACTTATTATTCAAGAGGAGTTACATACATTTTAAATGACAACAATTGGAGATGGTTATCAGATGACATTTAGAACTGAAGAGAAGCTAAACAAGACGGTTGAAGGTAGGAAAAATAATAATAATCGAGGTGGTAAGGTTGGTGTATCAACTACTGGGAGTAATGTGGTAGAGAATCCTAAGCAAATCGATGAAGGATATAGTAGTAGATGAACCACTAAGGATTATAATGGTGGACAAAGAGGAAGAGGAAGAGGTGAATTTATAGGTACTTGTTTTTAGTGTGGTGAAACAGATCATAGGGATTTTTAGTGTCCTAAAAGAAGGGTTGCACATTTGGATAGAGAGATTACATTGACTTCATAAGAGAGTATATTGAATGCTACTGAAAAATGTAAACTCCTTGTCAGTAGAAGAGTTTCTACATGTATTAACGAACCAGTGCAAAGAAGGAATTTGTTCAGAACTAGATGTAAGTGTAAGGAAAAGGTATGTAATGTTATCATTGATGGTGATAGTTCTGATAATGATTCAATCAAGGATGGAGAATCTAGTTAAGGACTATCCAAACTTGCATTCAAACCACAACACAATGGAATTACACAACAATAACACCAGATCTGATATAAAACTGGAATCTTTATTCATAAATTCACTGATTACATGCAATGTGTCGGGCTATAAGGCCTTCCTAGTTACGGCCAATTACAAAGCAAGTAACAGCCTACAAGATCTCGCAAGATCCAAATCTTTCCACAACTTCACGACAGGACACTGGTAGGGATCTTAGGAAAGATCTAAACTTGTACTCACAACTTCCAAGCAATCTTCCTGTGCCTAAGCTCGCAAGCTACTAATTCCCACTTCCTTCTCTGCCCCTAAACAACTACCCAAACATCCTATAAATAGTCATCCTTAGCCACAAGTCAGCTAGATGAAACAATTAACTCCTACGAACAAGTATTAAATGCAAAAACATCAGTCAGCTTGCAAAATAGCCCTACAATAAATTACATTATCCAAGATGGCCCCAAACGGTCATCAGATCCACATAGAAGAATGCAACACATCAGATCTAGGTCCCCACATGTCCAACGGTCAATCCATAACTTGAGGAACGCAACCTAAATTAAATGCACCAATCGACGAAGCCAATTGATCCAAATAACCAAGTCGGTCTGCAAGAACATCGAGCACCACCGAGCAACAAAGAAATAACCGAGTGCCAAAGAACTGACCATGCCAAGCATGACCGAGCAATGTAGTTATCATCAAGCACCAAGAATAACTGACACCTTTAGTTACCAAGCATTCTTAGAGATCGAGCACCCCGGTAACCACAAAATTCAAGAAACCAAACTCCAAAACCAAGCAAGATACTTCACTAACTAAGATCAACTCAAATATGTTTTTGGTTGATACAGGATTTCCAAGAATCCTAGGATGCTCCTGCATTAGACACCCCAGGTTAAGAAGATTTTCTCATAAGGAAATCAGGAACATCTTAAGGGAATCAGAACAGGTATTCCATATATGTTCTTAACCCATATCTCCTCCTTTCCTTCATTCCAAGTTGTCTTCGCTTCATCCACTATCTCCCACAGCAAGTTTTCCCACTTCCCAGTTCTCTTATCTTTTCTATCTGCAACTGATAACAACCAACTCTAACTATTCCCTTCACTACCGACCACCTCAATACCTTGGTAAATACCATCCTCTCTCGACTCCTCAATCAAATCAGCATCATCCACATCTCTCTGTGTCACAAATGTCATCATCTATTGTACTGTCCCTGTCAGAAAGACCATCTGCCTCTTAATCTCAACAAACTCTTTAGATATATCATTCTCCTTCTCTTTCAAACTAAGCTTTGTAGGAGTAGGTTCATCAATCATCTACTCCTAAGGTTTGGCATAAGGACAACACCTGATAACTCCACATCCCTTAGCCCCTATCTCCTGTAAAGGTAACAGCTTATATCTAGAACCTTCATGCCTAACCACATAGTTGTTTGCATGACCATCAAACAAAACATTTCTATCAAATTTCCAAGGTCTACCAAGCAACAGATGATAAGCATCCATAGGAAATATGTCACACAATATCTCATCATGATAAGATCCAATCTGAAAATTAACCAAGCATTGTTCTTCAATCCTAACCTTAGACACATCTTGTATCCAACTAATTTGATAACAATTAGGATGTTTCCTTCTTTCCAAATTCAACTTACTAACCATATGAAACAAAGTTCTCAGAACTACCACCATCAACTATAACATTACATACCTTATCCTTGCACTTACATCTAGTTCTAAACACATTTCTCCTTTGCACTAGTTCCTGGACACATGTAGCCAATCTCCTAGTGATCAAAAATTCACCCTCCCTGCAACATTCACAATGTCTTCTTTAGCAATCAGTGCAACTCTTTTCTTAGGACATTGAAAACTTCTATGACCCACTTCACCACACTAATAACAAGTACTGGTGAACCCATTCTTCCACCTTCCTCTCTGTCCATTATTATAATTCTTAGTGACATGACCACTACCAGATCCCACATCAGTATTCTTAGGATTCTCTACCACATTACTTTCATCAACTGTTTCACTAGTCTTACCACCTCGGTTCCTATTATTTTGTCTTCCTTCAAACTTTTTATTCAACTTCTCTTCAATCTTCAATGCCATCTTATAAGAATCTCCTATTGTTGTCATCCAAATGGTAATTAACTCTTCTTGAATACTAGGTCTCAAACCGTAGACATACCTAGCAACCTTCTCTTTATCAGCTTCAGAATGACCAGTCCTAATCAGGATTCTGCAATACTCCTCAATATACTCCTGCACTAATTTGTTAGTCTACTTCAAGGCTTGCATCTTCTTAAACATGTCCAATTCTTAATCCACCGGAATGAATTTCTTATTCAACTTGTCAACCATTCAGTTCCATTTAGTGATCTTTTCCTTTCCTCTCCTACTTCTTTCCAACTGAACTTCCCTCCACCAAATATTTACATGACCCTTCAACTTAGTCTTTTCAAATCTAACCCTATCAGGATCTTCTATTTATTCATACTCAAAGTATTCATCTATCTCATTGATCCAGTCAATCAACTCTTATGGCCTAAGGCTTCAAGAAAATGTAGAAACTTCAATCTTAGGTCTTTTCCCAATTTTAGACATAGCTTTCAGGATTCTACTTTCTTCTGGATCTCTAGCTTCTTCTACAACTTCTTTAAAATGATCTTCTTCCTTAGATTCTTCATCACTACCTTCCTTTGGTATAGTCTTCTTCTTTCTCAATTCCTCTTGTAGATCTTGCACTTGTTTCTACAAAGCTCTAAAATCATCAAGATTGAATTCTCTAGTAGCTTCCTCCTCTGAGATCTCACGAGCTCTCCTCGGAGGAATCTTCAATCCAAGATCCTGGTGCAAACTACCTCTCCTTTGGTGATCTATCTACACATACAAGATCAACCTCTAATACCACTTGATGCAGTCAAGGATGGAGAATCCAACTAAGGACTGTCCAAACTTGCAACCAAACCATAACATAGCAAAATTACACAACAATAACACTAGATGAACAATAAGTTTCTGGATTTGATTGTTTGAGTTTTTTTAGCATCGACATTTCGGATCACACTCGGTGATCCATCATCAAGAATAGAGAGTAGGAATGAAAAGTAAAATATGCAGACTTAGCTACTCACAAGAGATATAAGAAGAGATGGGGGAAGGGGCAACACGCAAACCAAAGTAGAGAATAACAGTAAAAAAGAAAAAAGAAAAAACCAAATCCACAATGAAGAGAAACACAAAAGAGGAACCAAAGAGATAGGAAAACAAGAGCAACAAGTGAGAAAAAGGTGAGACTGATAAGGCGAATCAATAAGTTAAAAAATGAAAGACTAAGAAAAGAATGCAATAAAAAGAAAGACAAAAGAACAATATTGTTTATTGTCGTGCTCTTGTTTTGTTGTTATTTTATTGTTTATTTTTATTCATTTTATTGTTCTTTTGTCTTTCTTTTTATTGCATTCTTTTCTTAGTCTTTCATTTTTTAACTTATTGATTCGCCTTATCAGTCTCGCCTTTTGCTCACTTGTCGCTCTTGTTTTCCTATCTCTTTGGTTCCTCTTTTATGTTGCTCTTCATTGTGGATTTGGTTTTTTATTTTTTCTTTTTTACCTTTATTCTATGCTTTGGTTTATGTGTTTCCCCTTCCCCCATCTCTTCTTATATCTCTTGTGAGTAGCTAAGTCTGCATATTTTAATTTTCATTCCTACTCTCTATTCCTGATGATGGAACACGGAGTGTGATCCGAAATGTCGATGCTAAAAAAACTCACACAATCAAATCCAGAAAATTATTGTTCATCATAATGGATTTTGGAAATCTGATTTTGTTAAATAACACCAGATCTGATATAAAAATGGAATCTTTATTCATAAATTCACTGATTACATGCAATGTGGTAGGCTATAAGGCCTTCCCAGCTACGGCCAATTACAAAGAAAGTAACAGTCTACAAGATCTCACAGGATCCATATCTTTTCGCAACTTCACCACTCAGCTAGCCCAGGTCTGCAACATGACAGGACACTAGTAGGGATCCCAGGAAAGATCTAAACTTGTAATCATAACTTCAAAGAAATCTTCTTGTGCCTAAGCTCACAAGCTACTAACTCCCACTTCCTTCTCTTCCCCTAAAGAACTACCCAAATATCCTATAAATACTCATCCTTGGCCACAAGTTGGCTAGATGAAACAATTAACTCCTACGAACAATTATTAAATGCCAAAACATCAGTCAGCTTACAAAATAGCCCTACAACAAATTACATTATCCAAGATGGCCCCAAACGGTCATCAGATCCTCATAGAAGAATGCAACACACCAGATCTAGGTCCCCACACATCCAATAGTTGATACATAACTCGAGGAATGCAACCCAAATTAAATGCACCAGTCGGCCAAGCTGATTCATCCAAATAACCAAGTCAGTCTGCACGAAAATAGAGAAATAACCGAGTGCCAGAGAACCAACCATGCCAAGCATGACTGAGCGACATAATTATTAGTGAGCACCAGGAATAACCGATGCCTTCAGTTACCGAGCATTCTCAGAGACTGAGCACCCCGATAACCACAGAAACCAAGTAACCAACCTCCAAAACCAAGCAAGATACTTCACTAACTAAGATCAACTCAAACATATTTTTGGTTGATACAGGATTGCCAAGAATCCTAGGATGCTCCTGCATCAGATAACTTTATTTTAGAAGAATGGATAGTAAATTGAAGTTGGAAAGGAGAAAACATCCAAATCCTTATCAAGTTAGTTTGTTTCAAGATGAATCTAAGGCTAGGATTGATGAGGAATGCCTATTTAGTTTTAAGATTGGGACTTACTATGATGAGGTATTATGTGATGTGCTGCCTATGGATACTTTTCATCTATTTCTTGGGAGACCTTGTAAATTTGATAGGCATGTTATCTTTGATGGTGTTTAGGGGGAAAATGGTGTTGATAAATTGAACAATGAAAACTAGGTATATCAAGTTTAACACTTTCTCCCTAAGCCATTCAATATAAGAGAAAGAGCGGCTTTCGAGCATAACTTTCAATATGACCTAGGTTAGATTAGAAAGAACCCAAAAGGTGATAGGGGATGTGAATGCTAAACCCAAGTTATATCAAGGAAGTACACTAGCAAGGCCTCTTTCATGCAATGTAACTCAATTATAGATATGTAATAAATATGACAAAATTGAAATAATTGAATAAGCAATAAGTGTAAAATGAATATAGGAACCAAATAAGTGCAATCATCCCAATTAAGATATAGAAATAGAACTATATTAATAGATAAAGAAAAGGATATGGTACTTAGCTCAAAATGTGTAAAGGAATGTGATTTTTTGTTCTGAAAGTAGTAGATCTAGACCTGTAGCTGAATTTCTGACTGTGGATCCCCGATTATTGTTAAAAACCCAGAAAATGTTGAAAATCTCAAGTTGTCAAGAATAGGTCGACCATGTCATAGTGTTCTGGAACAGATCAACCTAAATCACAATGTTCCCAAGGCACTTTTCTAAAGTCAACCTGGGTTCTCTTGGTAGCTCTTAGTTTGTAATAATTGTCCAGCTGATAACCTGTAAATCTATGATAGAATGTGTGTCTGGGTGGCTATAAAAGGGTTTTCCTTAGTCAACCCCCTATTTTGGTGATTTCCACCTCCATGAAAAGTTGTTTAGAAAATAATTATGTGTATGCAGTGCTCGTAAATCCTAGATTATAAATCTAGAATGTAAAAGGGCTAGAAATATTAAGAATCTACTCTATAAGTGAAACCCTAGCATGTATGGGTATGTATGAATGTACAAGATATGAAATGAAAAATATCAGATCTGAATATAGTATAGAAATCATACCAAGCCCCCAAGGCTAAATTAATCTAACCATCTTCATGATCCCCTTGCATCTCCATAATGTCATGTAATTACTTGAATGCTTAAATTATTGATGAAGTCCTCACTTTGCAATGAAAGAACAAGATCCAACCCTTAGTTTCTACCTTGCAATTTCTATGTGTTAGATTGGGGTGTCCACACACACTTGTACCTTTCTTCCATCGTCCATTATCATATCATTCTTGTTGAAAAATGATCATTTGAGTGTCATGTTATTGTGAATTTCCAAAATTACCCCCACAGGAGCCGACTATAATGAGCGGGAATTATCAGAACTTTAAAAATAGGTTCAGGCCCAACAATCCCCAACCACCTAGGAACAATTTGAATTGGTCAACCTATTCCCTAAGGTGTTAGGATCTTGGGTTTATAACCCATCTTCCAAATCCATAGGGATTATGGGTGTAATATGTATCAGGGTTTAATAATCTGAACTTAATTTCAAGAAAATGGAGCCTAGAAAGAGGAGGTTTCCTAGAAATTAGATCCTACCTCAACCTATGTATGAAAAATAGGGAAATCCAAGAGGAAGTGTTAGGTCCCACCTCAATTTTTCCTAGGAGAGAGAGAAAAATGGAAAGGGTGTGTGCTCAAAGTGCAATTGTGAAATGCAAAACATACTAAAGAGGAGCTAAAAGGTCATAAATTGAAGTGCATCCAATTTAAGATGGTATAGATGGTCATGCTAATAGCTATGTGGTAAGGAAATGAAGATCTGAGTATAAATTAATATATTTGTAGGAGAAATGGAATGGAAGATGTGGAGTTGTCAGATGTTGTCCAATTGATAGTTGCAAACATGAAAAGATGAGAATTGATGAATGTATTCCTATGAGTGAAATCAAGGAAAATGAACATTTGAAGGAGAAAGTTAAGCAGAAGAACATCTCTAAGGAACTTACAAATATTAAGGTGTAGATGAAATATTTGGCTATGGAAGTGTAGCATATGATGATGCTTGTAAGTGTTGGACTGAAAGGTACATGTAGTATTGGATTAAAGAAGAATCTTGTCAAAAGGTCTAGTGATGATGTGGTTTAGAGAAGTACCAAAGATAAGCAAAGATAGCTGGAGGATTTTAGCAGAGGTAAATTGAGTGAGAAGAAGAATAAAGAGGATTATAGAGGTTAGTTCCTATCTGAGAAGAGTACAGTGTAGGTAAATTTGCAAAATTAGAAAGTGGGAAGAGGACATAAAGTGGTAAAAGGAAAGAAAGTGTTAGTTGTAAGACAAGAGGATATGTGGATCAAGAATAAGTATGGGATATATGTTATGAATCTATGTTATCTCTATTGAGCCTTCTAAGGTTGTCATTAGTACCAAAGGTGTGTAAAGATATCAGTCGGTTAATTACAATGAGCTAATCGGTAACATAAAGTAGAACAAACTAGTCGGTAAAGCCTATACATCGAGTAGCAGATAGCTTACCAAGTACTAGCAGACACCGACACCGATAGACAGTAAACACTGAGCATCGTAGTATACACCAATTAGTTTACACAGTGTTTACTGAGGATCACAGGAAATGACATAGTAATCAAGAATGGCACATTCTTATATGCAAACGGTTACAACAGTTTTTAAAATGTTTTACCAAGATCGAGGAACATTTAATGTAATGATATTCTGTTAGAATTTAATCTTTCCTTGGTAAATATGTAAGGATAAACCAAAGTATCCTATTGTATTCATCCTCTAGTCCAAGTGGGAGGACATGTCATATTTGTAATTTCCTTTATTAAGGAAAATAGATATTCCTCCTTATGAGGAATCCTACACTTGTCTCACACACTAGTGAAATGTGGCATACACAGAAATGGGAGTTACAATGTAACTCCTTTCTCACATCTCTATTAAGAGATGGCTCTCCTTCTCTCATCTCATATGAGATTCTTCTTTTTCTTGATTATTTTGTATGAGCTTTGCTCTCTCTCTCTCTCTCTCTCTCTCTCTCATTCTTAGGCATTTTTTGCCACTTTCATTAATATCATGAGGTTTTTTTATGCTTTTCCCCCTTCAAAATCTTGTCTCCTTTGTTGCTTGGTTTTGTTGAATGCTCCTAGTTTTTGCATTAATTCATGGTAAATCTTCTTATTCCTAAGCTCATTGATTAAACAAGTTCCTATTTCTCTCTATATTTTGTTATTATTTTAACATGGTATCAGAGCATGTTGGTTTAATCGTGTATTGAGTGTACAGGTGAAGGAGCTACCATATCCTGGAGCACTCCAATTTCAGAGACTCTTGAGAGAGTTCTTTACTAGTATATTTTTTGTCTAATTTGATTAAGAAAAAAATTGAATTTTTTTTGGTTTGGCTGGTTTACCGCCAAACCTGATTTATCTATTGACTTGATTTGTTAGTCCAGGTTTGATACATTATTGATAAAGGAATTAATACAAATTAAAAATATTAAAAATATTATAATATTCAATTTTGATTATAATATTAAGGTTTTAATATTTTTAAAAGATTTTAAAGTTTTAAAAAAATTTCTCAAATATTCTCCATTTAATTTCCTTTCCATAGAATTTAGTTTAGATTGTATTTCAAGGTATATGTTTGTCAAATTTTCATTGGTTAAATATCTGCAAGGAAAAGGAACGCACCTCTATATTTGGTATCTTTTCTGACTCTTTCACATCGATTTTTGCTATCTTACTATCAATATATATGGTCGTTTCAACTTTCTAAGTTTGGTCTTCTTCTCCAATATTCTACTTATCTACCCTTCTCTTTCCTTTGTTTATTCTCATAACTCCTCCTTTGCATGTGTTTTCTTTTTGTATCTATGTATCTTTGGTTCTCTAATCATTGTTGTTTATGCATGCGTTGCCAATATTTTATCTTATATGCAGGTTGTTCCTACATAATATAAATCGCAAGTTCTTTAAGATATCTAATTTTTTCACCTTTGTTAGTGTGTTAAGGTTCTTTTCTCTTCCGTGTCCATCTTCGCTCCATCGGGGTGTTCTTTCCTTCTGCTGGTTTTCTTTAGTTTTTTTTCCTGCGCTGTTTAAGGCTTGGTTTTAACCACTGTGTTACCCTTTTTTTTTACAAGGCCTCTGCTTTCGTTGTGTTATGCAAGGGTTATCCACTATTTTAACTTTAAATTTTTTTGTTCCTGCAATCTATTATTTCTGTTTCCTACCCATTGCGCTCTAATTGTGCGTAAGTTTATCAATATTGGTGATCTAGTGGAGGAAATCCCTTATCACACCCCTACATTTTTTTCTCCCTTCAGGACTCCCTTTTGGATCCCTCATCCCTATGCACTCTTTTCTTTCTATTTTTTTGTCTTAGCTGTTTGTGTTTTTCGTTGTTAGCTTCCGCGGTTGTTTTTAGTGTCTTGCTTTGAGGTTTAGGTTCCTTTATTTTGCTCTTTGTTTGTCTCTTTATCTGGAGTGCATCCATCTGGCTCCATTTTTTTCTTTTTTCCTGCGTGAAAGCTCACGCCTTAACCTCTCAACATTTTTTTGTTATCTGTTGTGCTTGTTTTCTTACCCCAGTTTGGGTGGCATTACATGTGTTTGCGCTTTATAGTGTTGCTTTCATTTTTTTTATCATCTCTTTGTGTGGGCTGTGTTCTGTTCTTTCGATCGGCTGCTATTTCAACCACACTCAAATCTGCATCTCGCCTTTCACGGCTCGGGGTCCTCTACTATTGGTACACAGGCACATCAATGACCAAACTGTAGACCTTAAATATCATAGCGGCAGATACCGTGCTCGCGAGGGAAGTATCCTCATTCTCCTTTTCTTTATCTATTTTGTTTATTCATATTCATTTTTTTCTTTTCATTTAGAGAAATTTACTTTGCTAGCTTCGCATGCAGCTAATCAAACCCAATCTACTATGGAAGGGTTCGATTGGACCTACGGTTAATAATTTATTTATTTTTCACTGTTAACTTAATCTCCTTTGCCTTGTTTATATCTGTGTTTAGAATATCACAGGAGGCGGGTGTATTATCTTTGATTTATCCTTTTTTTTTTATAATTAGATTATTGTTACCTTCGCTCTATTCGATCCTTGCACTGCTCTATGTTCTTCCATTGCATGCTCTCGATCATCCGTATAACGATCTTGTGTATATCAATTGCATGCGCACCTTGTTTGAGCTATTCATTATCCGTATAGAAATCTTTGATGCAGGCAGACTTCATCATTATTCTGATTAACCTCTAGTTTGTTCTTTGTGCTTTTAGCATGATAAGCTCAATCTTGTGTGCTAAGAGTTTCTTTGTTTTCTTATATTTAGAGAGTTGTGTTTATTATAAGCTTAGAAAGAGATTTTTGAATCAATGCTTTAGATTAGTGAAAACTTGCTGCAAATATAGGTATATTCTCTAGTCAGCATTTGAAGAGTCAATTTTGGCAGGGTTTTATTTTATGTTTTGGGCCTGCAGATATATTTTTGTGCGTGTTTGATGTGTGGATTTTGGATGTCATTTAAAGATTAGCTTTTAAAATGTGTTAAGTGAGTGTGGATCTTCTTTAAGTATTTTGACTGGTTTATGATCATCGTATTTAGAAGTGCCATGTTTTCTTTTAAAAGCTCTATGTTGTTTCTCTTATTTCAAATCTGATATCGAAATGATCTTCTGACTGGTAGTAGACTTCCTCATTTCAATGTCATTTGTTTGCAGTTGCTAGGTTTTTGAGCTTTGATTACATGCGTAAAGTTCCAAGAACAATAGCAGGGATAAAGTTTTTTTGGTTGTGTTTACATGCAATGCTCTTTGCTCATTATTCTTATTGTTATTAATTTATATAGGTTGCAGATTTTAGCCGCTTTGAAAGCTCAAGTTTTTTATTTCAATATATCTGGTTGATCTGCATGGATTCATAAGCAGTCAAACATTGTGTCAATTAATCATGAATATTGTATAAATATATAGTATTTATTATTATTTTGTGAGCATTTTATTTAGAAATAAACTACTGTGAACTGCATCTGTGAACTAAGTTATTTGTAGTTTTTTTCTAGTTTGCAGCAGTTTTGTGTCTTTTGTGTGCTTTTCTTTGCATGTGGTTCTTTTGGTCTTTATCTATCTTGCAGTTCACTTATATATTTACATTGTAGGAGATCGAGCTTATCCCTGATATTCCTTGTCTAGTTCATATTTACAAGCTTCATTACAGTTTAGTTTAAATTCTCCTCTTTGGTTAAGGATTTGTTCAGTGTTCTATCTTGATCGGGTTGCTGCCCATGCATGTTCATTTTGTTATATATTTCAGTTGTTAAGATTCAGGGTGTCTTTGTAATTTGGTTATTCTTTTTCTTCCCTTACTCTTGGCACTTTATTTATTCAACTTCTCTTAGAAGTTTTTTAGCTATAAAAGTTGTTAGTTTCCTAACGTTTCTCTGCAAGTTCTATTTTTTTTCTGATTTCTGTTAATTTTTTTTCTCTTTGTTTAGAACTTCATTTTTAACCATGACTACCCTGATGTCAGAAATAAAATTAACTAGTACAAATTATCATGCATGGAAAATGCACATGACCTTAATCTTTAGATTTAGACACATTTTAGATATTTCTACTGATGCTAGTTCAAAACCAGCAACCTCTGCTCCTCAAGCTGACCAAACTGCTTGGCAGACTAAAAATGAGGAAGCACTTGGTTTAATCGAGATCTCCTTCAGTCCCAAATTGTATGTCCTAATTTCTACTTGTACCGAAGCCCATCAAGCTTGGGACATCCTGAAAAATACCTATGACAATGCAGATGAGACTCGAAAAATCCAACTTCAAGACCAACTTGAAGACCTCAGGTATACCGATTTCAACTCTGTTGATGATTTCTTGCTCAAGTTTGATTCTATTAAAGTTTTACTAACTAGTTTACAAGTTCCTCTTTTTGATTTAAGGATAATCCATATCATTATTCGTAAATGTTTGCCTAGATAGTTCCAACAGTTTATTACTAATATTTATTCTCAGTTAGCTATTCTTTCTTTAGCATCTCAACTAACTTATGTCATTTTTTAAAATATGTTACATCAAGAGGAAGCTAAATTAATTCAGTTTGGCATACTTAAAACTCACGAACATGCTTATGTCTCTCAAAGTCACCATAACAATAGATCTTCTAACACTAATCAAAATAACCAAAACTATCAATGATCTAACAATACTAATAATTCAAATAATAACTCAAGCCAACAATTTAATGATCATTACAATTTGAGGCCTTCCAATAACTATCATAGTAATAATCGGTCAAATAGGCCTCATTGCACCTATTGCGGTAAAGATGGTCACTTAATTCATAACTGTTTTAAGAAACAAAAAGATGATCAACGTAATTCTCAAAATTACTCAAATGGCAAACCTAATGGAAATTAATCTCATTCTGCTTTTACTGTATGTTTTAATGCTTCTAAACCACTTGAATGGATTATTGATAGTGGTGCATCTCAACATATTACATCTCATAAGGAAGTTTTTGATTCTTTGCAACCTGATTCTATGAATATTATTGTTTCTTTAGCTGATAATCATTGCTGTCAAGTTGAAGGAACTGGTAATGTTTCTGTTCCAAATGGTAAATTACATAATGTGCTTTATGTTCCTGATTTGAAAGCTAACATTATTTCTGTTCCTCAATTATGTCAAGATTATAAGGTTGAGTTTCATAAAAATAATTGTCATATCATTGATCCTAACACTGATCAAATAGTTGTTGATGCTAAATTAGATGATGATAACCTCTTTAAATTTTATCAATTTTCCTCTCCTAGATATTCTTTACTTACTACTGTTGATTTTCACATTTGGCATGAGAGGCTAGCACATTTAAATTCTGATTATATCTCGTTAATGCAAAAATAAAATATGGTAGATGGGCTACCTAAGTTTACTACTTCTAAGTTTGATTGCAATGGATGTATGAGTGGTAAAATGCATAGAGAATATTTTCCCCATAAATCATCTTGGAAAGCTAATAATAAGTTAGTTCTCATTCATAGTGATCTTTTAGGACCTATGGAAAATACTTCTATTTCAGGTTCCAAATATGCTTTAACTTTTGTTGATGATTATTCTCGTAGAACTTGGATTTATTTCCTACATAGTAAAGATCAAGTCCTTGATACTTTTGTTGAATTTCATATTTTTGTAGAAAGACAAAGTGGTTGTAAAATTTAGATTCTTAGGACTGATAATGGTACTAAATATGTTAATCATTCTTTCCATTCTTATTTAAGATCTTTTGGTATCAAACATGAGCTTATCGTTCCTTATACACCAAAATAGAATGGTGTGGCAGAACGGAAGCATAGAACAATAGTAGAAATGGGTAGATGCTTTTTACATGCTAGAAATATAGATTATAAATTTTGGGCTAAAGCCATGGCATGTGCCACCTATATTCTTAATAGAACTCCTACTAAGGCCCTACCAAATAAAACACCTAAAGAAGTTTGGTCAAGCAGAAAACCCAATTTGTCTCATTTATGGATCTTTGGCTCCACTGCTTATGTTCACACACCTAAACAGAAAAGGAAAAAGTTAGATCCTAAATCCTCACCTCATATATTTGTTGGTTATTTTGAGAACACTAAAGGTTATAGAGTTTATGATCCTCTTACTAATAAAGTTCACATAGCTAGAGATGTTTGCATTTCTGAAAATGGTGTCCATGACTATTCTCAAATTTCAAATTCTGATTTTAGTCACAACAACATAGTTCTTGTGGAGGACCAACCTCCATCTCTCAACCCTACTCCTCAAATTTTTGCTCCTAAAGTTTTTGTTCCTTCTGTTTCTGCTCCTAACACTAAGGATAATACTAATAAATAGGATAATGATGAACAAATAGATAGTAATGATACTCCTTCTAATGATTTTGTTCCTTCTAGTAGTAGCAGTGATGATGATGATGATGATGGTAATAATCTGTTTACTTTTCCTAGTAATATTTATGTTAATTCTAGGAGAAATCCCAAATGGTTTAAAGATTTACTTAATGAGGGTGATGATTACATTGCTAGAATGGGTGGACTTAAACCTAGAAGGATAAACTACTGTAATTATGCTCTTATGACTTCTCTCTCTAATTCTAATGATCCTCAAACCTTTGCTCAAGCTAAAAATCAACCTCATTGGAAAACTGCTATGCAAGAAGAATATGACTCTTTAATTTCTAATAATACTTGGGATTTAGTTACTTTACCTCATGGCAAAAATTTGGTTTCCTGTAAATGGTTATATAAAACTAAGTTAAATTCCAATAATGAAATTAGTAAATTTAAGGCTAGATTAGTTGCACGTGGTTTTTCTCAAATTGAAGGAATAGACTATAATGAAACTTTTGCTCCTGTTGCTAAAATGTCTACCATTAAAGTTGTTCTTGCTTTAGCTGCCAAAATGAATTGGCCTATTCGCCAAATGGATGTTAAAAGTGCCTTCTTAAATGGTGATTTGCATGAATAAATCTATATGTCTCAACCTCCTGGTTTTATTCAACAAGGTAATGAACATTTAGTCTACAAACTAAAGAAGTCTATTTATGGTTTAAAACAATCTCCTAGAGAATGGTATTCCAAAATTAATGCTTTCTTTATTTCTCAAGGTTTTGAAAGAAGTAAAAATGATCCTAACTTGTATATCAAGCATAGTGAAGATGACATTATTATTATCATTCTGTATGTTGATGATTTGATTCTTACTTCTAGTTCTAACCATTTAATTTCTGATATTAAGTTCCAACTCAACCAAAAATTTCAAATGACAGATTTAGGTTTCTTACATTATTTCTTAGGAATGCAAATTTGGCAAACCCCTAAGGGTATTTTTATCTCTCAAAGTAAATATGCTAAAGATCTCCTAAATAGATTTCATATGAATGATGCTAATACTGTTTCAATTCCATGTGATTTAGGAACTAAGTTAATGATAGATATGGAATCTCCTTTCATAGATGCTACTCCTTATAGAGAACTTGTAGGTAGTTTAATTTATGTAACCCTCACTGGACCTGATTTATCCTTTAGTGTTGGTTTAGTTTCAAGATTCATGTCCAAACCTCAACAAAATCACTTCAAAATTGCTAAAAGAATACTATGTTACATTAAAGGTACTATTAACTTAGGATTATTTTATGATGCAAATTCTGATTTTTTTTTAAAAGGCTTTACTGATTCAGATCTAGGTGGAGACCCCAATGATGGGAAATCTACTTTTGGGTATTGTTTTTCTCTTGGTTCAGGTTCTATATCTTGGAAAAGTAAAAAAGAACAATCTATGTCTCTATGTTCTACTGAAGCTAAATATAAAAGTTGTACTCATGCCTCTAAAGAAGCTCTATGGCTTAGAAGAATACTTGAATATTTGGCTCTACCTCAACAAGTACCTACACCATTGTATTGTGACAATCAAAGTGCAATAGCCTTGGCAAAGAATCCAGTTTACCATGCAAAATCAAAGCACATTTCTCTCCACCACCACTTCATTAGAGAACACATTGCAGAAAAGAAAGTTTCCCTCATCCATTGCAAAGGTGAAGATCAAGTTGTAGATATTTTGACAAAACCTCTTTCTAGAGAGAAATTTGAATTTCATTGTAACAATTTGGGTTTGATACCCCTTGATGTAATTACCCCAAGTAAAGATTAAAGGGGGGTGTTAGAATTTAATCTTTTCTTGGTAAATATGTAAGGATAAACCAAGGTATCCTATTGTATTCATCCTCTAGTCCAAGTGGGAGGACATGTCATATTTGTAATTTCCTTTATTAAGGAAAATAGATATTCCTCCTTATGAGGAATCCTACACTTATCTCACACACTAGTGAAATGTGGCATACACATAAATGGGAGTTACAATGTAACTCCTTTCTCAAATCTCTATTAAGAGATGGCTCTCCTTCTCTCATCTCATACGAGATTCTTCTTCTTCTTGATTATTTTGTATAAGCTTTGCTCTCTCTCTCTCTCTCTCTCTCTCTCTCATTCTTAGGCATTTATTGCCACTTTCATTAATATCATGGGGGTTTTTTTATGCTTTTCCCCCTTCAAAATCTTGTCTCCTTTGTTGCTTGGTTTTGGGGAATGCTCCTAGTTTTTGCATTAATTCATGGTAAATCTTCTTATTCCTAAGCTCATTGATTAAACAAGTTCCTATTTCTCTCTATATTTTGTTATTGTTTTAACATATTCATTAAATACAATGTATATCTTTTGAAATAGATGATCTAGGTTATTATTGTACACCATAGATCTTAGGGTTATGATTGTAGTGTGTAACCTAATTGTGTTAAAGTGGCAAAACAAAACACTATATATTTATGTGTTTGCATCATTCTTAGTGAGAGCTGATCTATGAATCATGGAGCACTTGAAGTATTTTTCCTATCTTCAAGTCTATCAGCTAACAGAGTAGAACCGAGCACAGTAGAATTCAGTTTGAGCAGAATTAGCAGAGGCTACTGAGCAATTCAGAGCAGAGATTCATCACAAGTAAGGTGATATTTTTATCAGAGCTTATAGATCTGTATCAGACAATTGAGTGTCAAATAGCAGATAAATACCTATTGCTTTCTAACAATTATAATATAGTTTTTGGATAAAATCTCTTAACAGAGTAGACTTAATAGTCTTATGTAAATCTCTTAACCGAGTGCACACTTCATTAGTGTTGTTAAAATCCTATAACTAGGTAGATCTAGCTGATCTAACATGTCACTCCTAACAGGGTGAGATCACCAGAAGTGATCAAAACTTGTAGCCCTAATAGGCAAACCTTTTCTATCTGCAGTAGTGAAGAATTTGTGGGTGTCATCCCCACCGCAATTTTTACCTTCTTACAAGGGTTTTTGCATTACCAAAATACTTGTGTCATGTGATTGTGTTATGGATTTCATGTTGTTTACTTACTTATGTTAAGTGGACAAATGATTCATGCAATTAGATTCAAGTTATATTGGTCGGTTATCACTATTTATAGTTTTAGATCTGAAAGGTTTTACAAGTAAAGTTTTGAAGGCACTGATTCACCCCTCCCCTCTCAGTACCTATCTCTCCTAATTCCAACAATTGGTATCAGAGTGCAGTTCTCTTATTGAATAGTTTAACCACTGAAGGGTAAAGATCTAAGTCATGGAGAGATACAAGCTTGACAAGACTATTGAGAATCAAAAGATACAAATGCAAATGTTTGTGGAACAATATAAGCAAGCCAAGGAAGGACTGAAGAAATTACTGGCTGAAAGGAAGAACCTAGCTAGACTACAAAATGAGATCGGTTATCATGAAGAACCTATTGATGACATATTCAAGCATATTGGATCTAGTTTTGGAAGCATCTCTGATGGATCTGAAAGCGTAATCACTGATCTATCTAAAAAAAATCAACATTTAACTGATCAAGTGAAATCACTACAAATCGGTCAAGAATCTCAGATGGTGAGAATGATAGAAACAATGAACAAAGCAAATCAAATGGAGCAAGAAAGAAATCTAGCAATCGATGACCGAAGATAGATGAGTGAATAACTTCAAACTAAAGAAAGTGAGATACAAAGACTCACTGACCGACATTTCCAAGTAACTAATCAAGTGATGACTGTGAATCAAGAGGTAAACCAAGTGAATGCAGAATTGTCAAGAAAACTAGAAGATGTTGCAAGACTCGGAGAAGAAAATGAGAAGCTAAGAAATGAAGTGAAAAATCAACAGCAGCAAAATGAAATGAAGAAACTTGTTGAGGACAGCTCCAAGAAGATTGATGACTTCTTAACTAATCAAAGAAGATTTGGGAGCAAACCTGGTATAGGCTACACCAGTGAAGGAGAAACATAACAACAAGCTGAACAAGTCAACATCAGTCAAAATCAAAAACCTAAAGTGTTGGCATGTTATCATTGTGGCAAACCAAGACATACATCTAATGTGTGCAAAAGCAAAGCACAAGGTAAACCTCCTGTCACTCCTAAGTTTAATGGACATTGTTACTACTGTGGAAAGTTTGGACATCTTGCTTATGAGTGTAGAGTTAAGCAAAATGATCTTGCTAATAATACTACTATGGAGAAAATATGCTATACTTGTAACAAGCATGGACACACTACACAAGACTGCAAGGCAAAAATGAAGCAAGTCTGGACACCAAAGGAGAAACCACAATGCAGACCATATCAACAGAAGAGACAAGGTAACTCTTATGTTTGGGATTATAATACATGGACTAACTATGTTATATGTGGTAGATATGGACACATTGCAGCAAACTATTATAGAAAGAGTCAGATTGGACAATCAAGAAACTGGACAAACTTTGGGATGGCTTGTATGCATTGCCATAAGGTCGGTCATTTAAGCAAGAACTACAAAGACTGAGCACCAGATGAGAACCATATATTTGAAAGTGGATATACTATTGTTGATATCATGAAGTTAAGGAACACTGTGTGGAAGAAGGCATCTAATGAGAATGTTGAGTCAAGTAATGTTATCGGTGAAACCCCATCCACTAGATTGGGTGACATCGATACCTCCACTTAAAGAGAAATAGGTATGTATGGGACTGATATTTCAAAAGATCACATTTTACATACAGTTCCTTATGCATAATGTTCTTATACCAAATCAGCATGAATCAAGATGTACTATGGTTTAGTTGTCATGAGCTAACAATGTTATACAGTTGGTAAAAGAGAGACTGAGAGTTGGTTACCTGTCGGTAATCACTATCTAAGGTTAACCGAGAATATGTATCAACCGATGAAGAAAACCTATGTTAACCGAGTGGATGAAAGTTTTAGTAGTCACCGAGCTGACAACTGTTTTGTACCAAAAGTTAGATGGAGCATTTATTACATAAAAGTTTGAGCGAGAACATTGAAAGTCTATAAATACACAAGAACAGAGTTCATTTCTACAATGTGATTTCGAAGAGCGGAGAATTCAAAGAGTAGAGTTTGAGCTAAAAGATTTTTTTGAAGGATTCAAGGCTACGCCAGATCAAACTGACATCACTCTTCATGATACCGAGTAAGTTCATTTGCAATCAAACACTTCCTATCATGTTGCTTGACCAAACCCTAGAATTAATTTATGGCATCGACATCATTTGCAAGAAAAACTCAAAGTGTTGAAGAGGAAGTTAATCTAATCGTTAGGGAAAATTTTGTCGAACCAAATTTTAAGCCGCATCCTAAGGTCGCAGCATAGACAGATACAATGGGTGCATTTTTAAGCATACTAGAAAGGGTTTTACTGACAGAAGACGTAAGGTCTTATATTCACTGCAAAATCAGAGAAGTTGGGGACTTTGAAACTATTGCAGCCTATCAACCACTCTATGGCCCCGATGGAAAAATGAAATCAAACTACAAGAAGATTGAAGAATTAGGTTTATCATATTTTACACACTTGCTGCAATCATTCAAATCGGATTGGATTAGAATCATTTTGATTAGATATCATGATGACAAGTTTTGGCTGGATAAACTGATTGAGCTCACCAAGAAAATAATCAGTAGGGTTACTGGGCTCTGTACAACCGACAAAGCTAAGGCTTTCCAAAGTTCTTCACGACTGGATGTTGATAAATACATTGGAGCACAATGGGACGGTCAAGCATTGAAGATTTCAATAATCAAGGACCCAATAGTAAAATTTGTAGCACATGTGATCGGGTATAAGCTATTTCAATCAAGCAGACTCAACAGCGTACCCTGCAGCACAGTAGACATGGTGCACAAAATTGTACTAAAAGGTCACTAAGTTGATCTTGCAGAGGTACTATTACATCAACTCCAAGAGAATATGAAGACCATAAGGAAAAAGAAATCTAACACATGTAAGTACAGATCTCTACTTGCATGCATATTCCCCTATTTAAAAAAGTATGTGCCTGGCACTGGTAAAGTAAATTGGATATCGGATGTACCAATAACAAAACAAATTGGTGAAATGATGAAAAATTTAGGAGATAAGTTGAATGTAGATTTTAATGCATACTTCACTAAATTTCAATCTAAAATGCAAAAGAGAAGCAGAATTCTGAGGGAATTAGTTCAAAAATTTCAAGATGACATATGTTTTGTGGTCAACACCGATTATACCTTGATAAAAGTGATGAACTACAACTGATTTAGAACCAGAATGAAGAATCTATAATACAAGATTACTGAGGAGTTGATGATTAGATATGCAAGATGATTAAATTAGTATTATGTTGTCATTGACGTCAACTAGCTTGATAGTACTTATCTTATAAGTTACTATACCGACACATTGGAGGAAGGTGAAAGAGATGAAGAATAGAAATATCTACATGAGGAAGATGTATATGATAGATGAGGATAAGGAATACATTGAGTAACTTGTTGATGAGTCTATGACTTGATGGAATTGACTTTATTATGTTGCATTCATCTATGATGAAGAATAGAGCTAAAAGACACAAAGCAATGTTGTCAGTAAATAAAGCATTTCAGTATACACCAATGAAGTGTAGTCTATACTAAGTGCAGTATTAAATGAGCTTGTGTTCACCGATGCATTTCTTTGTTAACTAAGCAAAATAGAAAGGAATTAAATGATTAGTTTAGCCGATAAAGTGATGAGCTGTAAAGAGTATAAAATTGAGGTAACAGATAATGTTTGTTATGAAGATCGACGGCTAACATAAATCAAAAGGATCTAATGGAGTAGATTGAAATGTGTTACTGACACATCAATTAAGGGAGCTTAAAGTGGCAAAATCTATGAATATGATTAAGCAGCAAAATCTGATGGAGGAAAAGAAAACAATTTACTCATATATATAAGAGACATTGGTTTCATTATGAAACGCATGCTAGAAGAAGAAGATATTGCAAAATAATTGTGTGGAGAATTTTTTCTGATCATACTAGTTAATAAGAACTAAGCTGCATAATAGTTACCGAGCTACATAGAGTTATTACCGACGGACAGTAAGTTGATACAGTATTGAATCTAAAGTGTTATATTGGTCAGAAATATTTGAATAAGCTAAAAATTGATCTGTAAACTGTAAACTAAAGTTGTATTTAGGTAGATCACCTACTGTTACATATTTAACCATTGTACATAGTTAAATCTCTTAACCGAGTGGACTATGAAAGTCTTTTGATGTTTCATTCATAGAGTGAACATTGTTATCCTGTCAACCCCAGAGTGACTGCTGGTTGGACGATAACTTCTGGTCTAAAATCCTCTAACAAGGTCACACCTAATAGTGTGTTTGTAAACCTTTAACAGGGTTGGGTCTTCACCGACCTCACTTCAAAAGAGTGAACAATTTTGGGTTGCCAATCGCAGGTGGTTTTTCCCTTTACAGGTTTTCCACGTTAAATCTCTTGTGTTATGTGTTGATTGTGATATTTGTTTGTGATCATACTTTGCATATTACATGTTAGATTTAATCGGTAATTATTACAGAGTTTAGATTGTCAATCAGTAAATACACAAAGAGTGGAAGTATTTTATATTTACCAACTTGCAGAAGTAGTAAAATTGTTTTGGATTATACATTTTGAATTGGGACATTGGATAACTGATTCACCCCCCTCTCAGTTATTCTAACAATTGGTATCAAAGTGGTGGTTTCTTAGAATAGAGTTTTAAGGACTTCAGCAAAAAGGTCTCAAGATGTATAAGAGGGAAGTGCCAAAGCTGAACAAAGATAACTTCACAGTATGGCAAAGCCAGATGAAGTTGCACATATCTGGAATTGGGAATTCTGCACTAGAACTGATGGAGAATGGCTACATTGAACCGACACCAGGTCCCCTAACTCTTGATCAACTAAACGATAGGCATGAACACAATATTACTATGATGGAACTTGTTGATGCCTGTACCGATGCTAAATTTAATGACATCAAGGAATGTGATACTGCTAATAAAATTTGGGACAAGCTAACTCTAATATACAGTGGAGATGCGAATGTTAAGAGAGCTAGAGCAGAAAGCCTAAGAGGTTGATTTGATGATATGAAGATGAAAGAAGGTGAGAACATTGTGCAATACACAAATAGACTAAAAGAAGTAGTACATGCTATTAGAGCATCTGGCAGAGCTATTGATGATGAAACAGTGATAAGAAAGATTCTCAGAACTTTACTGCCAGTTTATGCAATCAGGATCTCTACAATTCATGAAACAAGGGCTACATACAACCTCACCCTTGACACTCTGATCGATAATCTTACAACCTTTGAATTGAATAACTTTTACAACAGTGTTGTACCTTTTGTTGAATCTACTTTCATATCCTCTTTGAAGATTGGTAAGTCTAGTAGCAAGATTGATAAGAACAATGACAGTGACAATAATACTAATGATGAACTTGATGAGCTTGAAGCTCTTTTGGCTAGAAGATTACCCAAAGGTAAGGGAAGATATAGAGGCAAGTTACCTCTAGCATGTTTTAATTGTAAAGAAGTTGGCCACATTGCTACTAGATGTCCGAATAAGAAAGATGATGATAGATCCAAAGACCGATCTGAAGGAAGCTATGGGAGAAGAGTCAACAAAGGCTACCGACACAACAATAGAGACAACCAAAATAGCTATGACAAAGGGAAAAAGGTATGTTACATAGCCAAAGAATTTGAATCTGAATCTGACACTGATGATGATGTAGAAGTAGTATTTTTTGCTATGAAGGATGATTCAGAGGAAGAAGAGAAACATCAGGAGATAGCACTGATCTCTAAAGTAAGAAAAAATGATACATGGATCATAGACAATGGCTACACACATCATATGACTGGTGATATAGATAAATTTGATCTAATTGATGAATATGATGGTGGATCTGTTAGAATGGGAAATGATGCACCTTGTATGGTGAGAAGTAAAGGTTCACTGATGATTAATGATAGAATAAAATGTGAAAATGCATACTGGGTAGATGGACTAAACTATGATTCTATAAGTGTGGCATAGCTGAACAACTTAGGTCACCAACTTGCTTTTGAGGGTAGAAAGGTAAGAATCTATGATGATGGAGGAAGACTTGTTGGAATGGGTACACAATCAAGAGGTAATCTATTTTATCTTGATATTGATCAATCTTCTCATTTATTAATGAAACATGAAGATGCATGGTTGTGGCATAAGAGGTTATGTCATGTAAATTTTGATAACATGGTCAAGATTAGTAAGAAGAAAAGAGTTAGAGGATTGCCTAAATTGTCAAAACCGGATCATGCTATGTGTCATGAATGTTAGAAAGGTAAGATCACTAAGTCCAGTTTTAAAAGCAAAGACTACTCAAAAAAGAAGATACTTGAATTGGTTCATACCGACCTATGTAGTCCTATGAGAACTCAGAGCTATTATGGTGATAGATACTTTATTCTTTTTGTTGATGACTACACTAGACTAATGACTGTTATGTTTCTAAAAGATAAATCTGAAGCTTTTAAGTTGTTTAAATGGTATAAGGCTAAGGTAGAAAAAGAGACTGGAAAGGAAATCAAATGCTTAAGATCTAATAGAGGAGGTGAATTTATCTTTGATGAATTTACTAATTTATGTAATGAGAATGGTATTAAGAGACAGGTCTCTGCACCGAGAACACCTTAGCATAATGGAATTGCTGAAAGAAGGAATAGGTCAATCATTGATTGTGCTAAAACACTAATGCTACAAAAGAATGTTTCTTAGACATATTGGAGGGAAGCTGTTAGCACAACTATATATGTGCTTAACTGAGTACAACTGAAGAAGGACACCAACCAGACACCTTATGAGCTATGGTTTGGACACAAACCTACTGTAAGTTATTTCAAAATTTTTGGAAGCAAATGTTTTATTCTGAAAGATGAGAGAAATGGGAAATTTGATTCTAAAGGTGATGAAGGAATATTCTTAGGATATTCTACTAATAGTAAAGCATACAAATGTCTGAATAAGATTACAAATAAAATGATCGAAAGTACTAATGTTCATGTTGATAAGTATGATGACATAAACATAGAAGAAAGAAAGGAATCAGAAGACTATGGTAGATTCACTTACATTGAACTTCCTGACTATCTACCAAAGTCGCAACCTATGATAACCGGTCAGTAGGAAAATAACCCCGAGGAATAGGAAAGGGAAATTGATGAACAAGATGGTGCTACTGAGAAAGAAAATGAACCTGAACAGGATGAACAAGAAAGAAGAAACTAAGTACTAGCTATTTTTGTTAGAAGACATCATCCTGAGACACAAATTATTGGAAACAGACAAGCTGGAATGTAGACTAGAAGCAAAACAAGACAAGGTACATGTTTAGTTTGTGAATTTGAACCAAAGAATGTGAAAGTTGCATTAGAAAATGAAGAATGGATTAATGCAATGAAGGAGGAAATAGAACAAATAGAGAAAAACAAAACTTGGTCCTTAGTACCCCGACCTAAAGATAAGAATTTTATCGGTACTAAATGGATATTCAGAAACAAAATGAATGAAAATGGTGATGTAACAAGAAATAAAGCAAGATTGGTATGCAAGGGATATGCACAGGAAGAAGGCATTGATTATGGTGAAACATTTGCACCTGTTGCCAGATTCGAAGGAGTTAGAATGCTACTTGCATATGCTGCATACAAGAAATTTAAGGTTTATCAAATGGATGTGAAATCAGCGTTTCTGAATGGTATACTTGAAGAAGAGGTCTATGTAGAACAACCTGAAGGATTCGTTGTTCCAGACAATAGAAAATGGTATGTAGATTACACAAAGCTTTATATGGTTTGAAGAAAGCACCAAGAGCATGGTATGAAAGACTACATACTTACTTGTTAAGTATTGGATTTGTAAGAACCAGTGAGAACATCAATTTGTACATGAAAGGTGATACTGATGACACTATTATCATTACTGAAATTTTTGTTGATGATATATTTTTGGAGGTCAAGATCATATATGTAAATCTTTTTCTGATGATATGAGGAATGAGTTTGAAATGTCTATGTTCGGAGAGATTAAGTTCTTTCTCAGATTACAAGTGATACAACAGAGTGATGGGATATTCATCACACAATCCAAGTACATAAAGGAAGTCTTGAAGACATTTGGCATGGAAGATGCTAAACCTATGGGAACACCGATGGCTACTGGAAGTAAATTGACAAAGGAAGATGAAACTACAGAGGTAAACCAGACACTTTACCGATCCATGATTGGTAAGCTTGTGTATGTAGTTCACAGTAGACCAGATATAGCACATGTTGTGGGACTTGTTGCTAGATATTCTACTAATCCTAGAGAATCACACATGATTTCTACTAAAAGAATCTTAAGATATCTGAAAAAGATAGAGGATTATGGATTATGATATCCTAAGGAAGGTAAGTTTGAGCTGAAAGTTTACACCGATGCTGATTGGGCCGAAAATGTGGATGACAAAAAAAGTACCACCGGAGGAGCATTTTTCTTTGGTGAAAGAATTGTAACCTGGACAAGTAAAAAGTAGGCTTGTATTTCTCAGTCTACAGCTGAAGCAAAGTATGTTGTTGTTTCTACTAATTTCTCAAACATTGCTTATATCAAACAAGTGTTGGAAGGAATGAATGAGGTAATCACTGACCTGGTGATCATATACTGTGACAACACAAGTGCAATTAATATTTCAAAGAATCCTGTGATGCACTCAAAGACAAAGCATATATCAATTAAGTATCACTACTTAAGAGAACAAGTGCAAGAGAAGCAAGTAAAGTTATAATTTGTTACATCTAAAGAACAACTTGCAGACATTTTTACAAAGCTTCTACCAAAGGACACTTTTGAATATTTGAGGACTAGACTTGGGGTTCATCCCCTATCTATTGGTCACTAATGTGATCTGGATGTTGCATCAGCCTAATCTTATCAGAAGATCATCCATGTTGATGTAGCATAGTTCACACTTTGAATTTTTTTCAAGGTTGTGATTAAGTTTGAAGAACTGAAATAGATTGGGATATCAGTATACTAAGATACAGAGGAAGTATTGGACACTAGAGAGTTATTTAGCTATTACAGAGCTGATTATTTATTTGTTTCTTTGGCATTTTTGTCAAAGGGAGACATAAATAATATGAAAAGAAAAGGAGATTTGCACCGATGAGAACTATGTAAGGGAGAGATGATCTGAAAGGAACTTGAGAACTAAAAAGGTTATATCTACAGAATGACAAAGCTGTATTTTATAATGTTATTTTAGTAACGTAGTGATTAAACATATTAAGCTAGGGAGAGCTTACACTACACAACATTTGATCATAGATTTGTAGAAAACATGTTTGGTATGTGTATGGTACATTTCATATTACTTGAGTTGCCATCAATGCCAAAGGGAGAGATTAATGAACTACAACTGATTTAGAACCAGAATGAAGAATCTGTAATTCAAGATTACTGAGGATTTGATGATTAGATATGCAAGATGATTAAATCAGTATTATGTTGTCATTCATGTCAACTAGCTTGACAGTACTTATCTTGTAAGTTACTATACCGACACATCTGAAGGAAGGTGAAAGAGATGAAGAATAGAAATATCTACATGAGGAAGATGTATATGATAGATGAGGATAAGGAATACACTAAGTAACTTGTTGATGAGTCTATGACTTGATGGAATTGACTTTATTGTGTTACATTCATCTATGATGAAGAATAGAGCTAAAAGACACAAAGCAGTGTTGTCGATAAATAAAGCATTTCAGTAGACACCGACGAAGTGTAGTCTATACCAAGTGCAGTATTAACCGAGCTTGTATTCACTGATGCATTTCTTTGTTAATCGAGCAAAATAGAAAGGAATTAAATGATCAGTTTAGCTGATAAAGTGATGAGTTGTAAAGAGTATGAAATCGAGGTAATAGATAATGTTTGTTATGAAGTTCAATGGCTAACATAAATCAAAAGGATCTAATGGAGTAGATTGAAACATGTTACTGACACATTAGCCGAGGGAGCTTAAAGTGGCAAAATCTATGAATATGATTAAGCGGCAAAATCTGATGGAGGAAAAGAAAATGATTTACTCATCTATATAAAAGACATTGGTTTCATTATGAAACACATGCCGGAAGAAGAAGATACTACAAAATAATTGCATGGAGAAGTTTTTCTAATCATACTGGTTAATAAGAACCAAGCTGCAGAATAGTTACCGAGCTATAGACAGTTATTACCGATGGACAGTAAGTTGATATAGTATTGAATCGAAAGTGTTATATTGGTCAGAAATATTTGAATAAGCTGAACATTGATCTGTAAACTACAAACTGAAGTTGTATTTAGGTAGATCACCTACTGTTACATATTTAACCACTGTACACAGTTAAATCTCTTAACCGAGTGGACTATGAAAGTCTTTTGATGTTTCATTCATAGAGTGAACATTGTTATCCTGTCAACCCCAGAGTGACTGCTAGTTGGATGATAACTTCTAGTCTAAAATCCTCTAACAAGGTCACACCTAACAGTGTGTTTGTAAACCTTTAACAGGATTGGGTCTTCACCAACCTCACTTCAGAAGAGTGAATAGTTTTGGGTTGTCGGTCCTAGGTGGTTTTTCCCTTTACAGGGTTTCCACGTTAAATCTCTTGTGTTATGTGTTGATTGTGATTTTTTTGTGATTATACTTTTCATATTACATGTTAGATTTAATCGGTAATTATTACATAGTTTAAATTATCAATCGGTAAATACACAGATAGTGGAATTATTTTATGTTTACCAACTTGCAGAAGTATTAAAATTGTTTTGGATTATCCATTTTGAATTGGGACACTGGATAACTGATTCACCCCCCTCTCAGTTATTCTAACAAAAAGTAGTTGAGCCTAGGATAAAATGGTTGGCACCGATGGGATATGAAATAGACCATGATTTCACACTGAAATCTATTAATGCACTACTTGCAGTACCGAAGGATCCCATAGCCATTAGGTTCGGAGTATATGAAGAAGCCAAATATAGAATATCTACAAATATTGAGATTGGTAAAATAACTAGAAAGGTAAAGAAGATGAAGAAAGATCTCACTGCTAAATATGGAGATAAGTCTAAAACATCTGAAGGGATATCGATTGAACAAGCAACCAAAGGTCAACTACAGTTAGCCGACAAACCATATGATAGTGAGGAGAGTGAGTTTGACAAAGAAGTAGTTCCTACACAGGCTCCTCCACCTGAAATTCCTACAAAGAAGCAGTCACCTATACATGAAGGTATGAAGACACGTTTGTCAATAGCAGCACCACCTACCGAGAAGGAAGAAGCAGTAAAAGTAACAAAAAGAAGAGAAGCTACACCAACAAAGAAATACATTAAGAGAAAGAAAAAGGCAGTAGCTGAGGCACCAAAGAAAAAGAGGAAATACATAAGAAATAAGGAAGATCTAGAGGATACAGAGACAGAGGATGATTTAAATCAATTCAAAGTGGTTAGTAACAAGGCCAAAACAATAGATGAAGTCATTGAGGACATAATTGAACATGGAGACCTCGCTGATCCCTTGCTAGAAAGATTTGACAAAATGTCAAAAGAAGATCAAACTAAAATTGAAGAGGCTATCATCCAAATGATGATAAAATTTAACAAAGTTCCAATGGATTTTGCCTGTGCATTATTGAAGAAATTGGACGATATAATTACTAAGAAATGGACTATTGCATTAGACACCAAGAAGAGAAAGAGAGAACGCTCTCTAGTTCAGGCAGCCGCATACTTAAGCTTTGGACAAGTTAGTGAATACTTGACCAAGTACCAAGAAAACTTTATGATCAAGAATAGAGCCTTAATGATCATGGATGACAATGTAGTAGATATGGATATCACTACTGATTTTATATGGACATCAATTCTAAAAGCTGAAGAAAAAGCTAAGCAACAAGCATTTTTGAACCTGTCTAAGAAGAGACAAAATTCTAAAGGTAAAGGTGTTTACATTGATGAAGGACCAGCAAAGAAATCAAAGAGTACTGGTATATCAGTTACCGAGGCAATTGATATAACTAAGGACAAGGAAGAAATAAAAGTTTCACAGGATGCAACGGATAAAGTTGAAATCCAACTGCAGAAGAAAACTGATGATGATGTACTCATTATAGACATCACACATGGTGATCCTGATGACCAAGATGATGAAGATGTAAATATTGCACCAAACAAAGATGAAGCACTAGACACTGATAGTCTATTTACATCACTACCAGGTGAACTTCCTGTACTTGCTAAAGTAGCTAAAATTCTTTCCCAAGTACAACTCGACGGCTTAGGTCCTGAGAAAAATAAAGATACCACAAGGGATCAACACATAGAGAAACCTATAGAGATAGATGAGCCTACACATACATAGGCACCTTCCACCAAACCAAAGGAAACAAATGCAACAAAGGACACACAAGAACCAAAGGCAACTGAGGTGATCCCATTGAACACCACAACCAAGACTCATACTACAATAATTGAGACCACTACTACCAAGGAGCAGAAGAAGGAAGAACAAGTGCTAATAGGGAAGGACACTCCGAAGACTGGAGATAGATCTATTGCTATCATTGAGAAGAAATCACCACTAGCACAGAATAAGAAGAAGAAAGGAAAAGGGCCGGTCACCCTAGATGAAGTGATTATTATACCTGAGTGTGACCCGAGGACCCTAAGCCCCCAGGACTTGAGTAAATATGGGGAGTTATGTTCAAGGAAGGCAGTGCAAGAGAAGCTAAAGCAAGAGCACAAATGAAAGGAAGTATTAAATGATGTGTGGGATATCCTCCAACAGGTAGTACCTGAGATACATATTAATGAGGATATGCCTATTATAGATCAACTTGCTACACTTTCCAAGAAGATCAACATCTCAGACACTGATGTAGATAAATGAATTGAAGAAAGGGCAGAATCTAGAATACAACACAAACTAGCAAAGAAAATCAGCCAAGAAGTGGCATTACTTAAGGTCAAATTATCTGAGGTAATCACTGAAACAAAATCCATCACCCAGACAATTTGTAAATACATATTGAAGCTATGTACTCTAGACACCTTCACTGTTGAAGTCAATGAAAAGATCAAAGGTTTAGAAGTAGAAATACAGTTGAGTACCAATGCAGCTATCACTGAGCCACATGCTTTCCTAAAGCATATTCATCGAGTTCAGGAACTTCGGTGGTTGATAGAAAATTTGAAGAACCAAAGAAGTGCACCTCACAGATCAGGTTACTGAGTTGCAAACTAAACTCATTCCATACCTGAAAATTTTTTAAGCACATACTGTCAAAGCTGAGTTATTAGTTGCAACACCAGAAGTTTCAGTGTTAGAAAACATCTTTGACATGCATGCACAAGTCAGTCTTGAGCACATTGCTCCCACCAACTTGAAAGAGGAATGGGAAAACCTCTTGGAGTCATTGAAGAAAACCCATTAGTCAATTTTTGACAAACTGTGAGTATACTACAACAATTTTGTATTTGACATTACTATCAAAAAGGGGGAAAACAATGTATCAGATGCTATTATGCCAAATATTATGTACATGGATGCTATGTATACTATATTACTAGGAGCATGCACTGAGGGGGAGTACTTAGTACTTAGAAAATTTAATTTTTTGATATGTATATGTATATGGCGGAGATATAAGTCACATAGAGATTTTTTTCTTTATACATTCAAAGTTTTGATACTAATGCCAAAGGGGAATATTGTTATCTCTATTAAGCCTTCTAAGGTTGTCATTAGTACCAAAGGTGTGTAAAGATATCGATCAGTTACTTACAATGAGCTAATTGATAACATAAAGCAAAATAGACTAGTCGATAAAGCCTATACACCGAGCAACAGATAGTTTACCGAGTACTGGTAGACACCGACACCGATAGACAATAAACACCGAGCATTGCAATATACACCAATTAGTTTACACAGTGTTTACTGAGGATCACAAGAAATGGCATAGTAATCAGGAATGGCACATTCTTCTATGCAAATGGTTACAATGGTTTGTAAAATGTTTTACCAAGATCGAGAAACATTTAATGTAATGATATTCATTAAATACAATGTATATCTTTTGAAATAGATGGTCTAGGTTATTATTGTACACCGTAGATCTTAGGGTTATGATTTTAGTGTGTAACCTAATTGTGTTAAAGTAGAAAAATAGAACACTATATATTTATGTGTTCACATCATTCTTAGTGAGAGCTGATATATGAATCACGGAGCACTTGAAGCATTTTTCCTATCTTCAAGTCTATCAGTTAACAGAGTAGAACCGAGCACAGTAGAATTCAGTTTGAGCAGAATTAGCAGAGGCTACTGAGTAGTCCAGAGTAGAGATTCATCACAACTAAGGTGATATTTTTATCAGAGCTTATAGATCTATATCAGACAATTGAGTGTCAAATAGTAGATAAATACCTATTGCTTTCTGATAATTGTAATAGAGTTTTTGGATAAAATCTCTTAACAGAGTAGACTTAACAGTCTTATGTAAATCTCTTAACCAAGTGCACACTTCATTAGTGTTGCTAAAATCCTATAACTAGGTAGATCTAGTTGATCTAACATGTCACTCCTAATAGGGTGAGATCACCAAAAGTGATCAAAACTTATAGCCCTAACAGGCAAACCTTTTCTATTTGTAGTAGTGAAGAATTTGTGGGTGTCATCCCCACCGCAGTTTTTACCTTCTTACAAGGGTTTCTGCGTTACCAAAATACCTTTTTCATGTGATTGTGTTATGGATTTAATGTTGTTTACTTACTTATGTTAAGTGGATAAATGATTCATGCAATTAGATTCAATTTATATCGATTGGTCATCACTATTTATAGTTTTAGATCTGAAAGGTTTTACAAGTAAAGTTTTTGAAGGCACTGATTCACCCCTCCCCTCTCAGTACCTATCTCTCCTAATTCCAACAATCTCATGAGATGTTCATGATTTCCTCTCATGGATTATCTTCTTCTCACTTGGGATGTCTGATCTAGGAGCATCCTAAGGTATTTGGCAATCTTGCATCTTTAGACAGCTAAAAATGATTCGCACTTATGTATCCTCTTTTAACATGTCTTATATCCTGTGTCATTTCCTCATTTGATCAATTACTAATATTTCCCTCAATTTGTATCATAACCTCAACCTCTTTGGCTGAATCATCATTGGAACATTCCTAATCATTCCTAAATTGATCCTAAATGTTCCTAATCATTCCTAAATCGATACTAAATGTTCCTAATCATCCCTAAACCAATCCTAATTGATCCTAAACTATGTCAAATCTTCCTAAATCAGTTCAAATCAATCCGAATCAATCTAAATTAGTTCAAAACCATTTCAAACACATTCAATCATTCTCAAATAAATCCTAGGCAGTGTCAAATTTCATCGATGCCTCATCATCATCATCATCAACCTAATCCTGAGCGCATTGTCAAAGTTCATCAATGCCTCGTTGATCCCTAATCAGTTTTTAATCATCAAGACCAGTTCAAACCCTAATCAAATAATTCAAGACCAAATCCCCTTTCGATCATACATAATCAATTGGGCCAATCATTTTACCAATCTTTCCCCTTGGGATAGATAACCCATAGTTTATCTCTCTTGTATTAATCTATTTATTAGATTAATTCCCCCTATCTTATGTCTCCCACAATTAATTAATTTTATATTAATTAATGGTTCCCTTTTTGAATTATGATATTTTTATAATTCTTTTTTTTTTTTCTTTTGGATGGAATTAATGAGTTTTTAAATTCAAATATTCCTTCCCCCTAATTGTACTTCCAATCCCTATAATTATGCTTCATGATTTCTTACATCTTTCCCTATCCCTTTTTCCACTAATTTGGATTCCTAATTTCCTACTAATTAGCCTCATATTTATCCTTGCACTTTGTCCCTGATTTGTGCATTGATTTATGCATTCCAAATTGTACATTCAATTTGTCATAATTATGACAATCTTCCAATTCGCACTCTCATTTCCAAATCTACATTTTGGTCTCCAATTCTTATAAATTGAGATCAAATTTCTAAATTCCAACTAACCATCTTCTCTCGAATCTTCTCATCATCATTATATTCATATTATCAACATCTTTCTTTCATTGTGTCATTATGGGAGCTACACCCACTCTTTTAGAGAAGAAAGAAAGAGCACGGTTATCAAATTGAGGGAGTTTTGTTTAGAGTTTACATTTCTTTGTCTTAATTTATTTTGTGTTTGGATAGGTTGATTGTGCATGCTTTAGAGTTTGATGGTTCCTCTTGTGTGCATGTTTTCCTCATTTTCATACACTACATTTGGTGAACCTGATGTAAATACATCGATTTCTGATAAATTTTGATGTTTTTGTGCATTTGCAAGTCCCTAAAGGCTTTCTAGGATCTTACAGGTCAAACTACACATTTGGTTGGAGAAACTGAGCACTTGGTAGCTAGAAACTACATAGTTGGTCATGGGAACTATGTAGTTGGGGGTATGAGCTTGCATTTTGGATTTTAGGTTTTCTTTGCATAATTTGGCTATTTCTAGTTGTTTTGTCTTCATTCTCAAGGCTTAAAATGGACTTTAATTACATCAAATTTAATTTTTAAAGTATTTTATGAACTCTCACACTTGATTTGGAGAACTTAAAATGAACCTCACACTTCAATTGGCTTAATGCAATGAACTACACCTATTTAGGTTCTAATCAAACAATCAATTTTAGTTGGCCAATCACATGTCTCTAAAGTTCAAAATCTTCAAATTAGTCTAATTAGGGATTGAAATTGATCAAATTTTTCCCTAATTTTCAAATTGAAGGACTCATAAACCCTAATTATGCATATTTACATGTTTTAGGGTTAATTTTTAGTTCACAATTAATCAAGAGGTCCTAAAGTACTTTTTTCCTTTTCTGATTGTAGAACTGTGCAGTTGGGGCCCAAAATTGCGTAATTGGTAAGAGAATTTACGCAGTTGGTCAAACTGTACATTTGGTAAGAGAATCTGCACAGTTGGTTCCCTAAACTATGTAGTTGGTAAGATCAGCCATTTTCACTTGAAAATCTATATTATTTGATGTCAAATATTTGTTTTTGCATTTAGGGTAGCAGGTTTTCTATTACTAATCATCTGTTTTAGCTTGTGGCAATTGTGGGATGAAGACATAAACAAAATTACTAACACATTTGATGCGGGATGTGTGAAAAAAACCTTGTGTGTCTTCTAAAACAATAATTTGTGTGTTTTGTAGTTAGAAAAAACTTCATTTTGCGCTTTACAATAAACCTTTTCTTTGAAGTGTTCGATGTGTCTTATCCTTGTAATCCCAAATAATTCTATGGATGTATCCTCTCCCCTCACCTTCGTGGATCTTGGGTGTAAGAGAAATCTATACAATTCTTTTAGAGAGGCCTACCTTGGACCAAGCCGTTCACTTTAAATGTGCCAAGGGATGACCTCAAGAGGTAATAGGCCAAAGTTAGGTCTCCATCCAAACCACTATATAAATGTGTGATTGTGATTAATAATCCAATTGATAGTATGGTTGGGTGATAGCTCTCCTCCAGTACCCTAGTGGTGCTTAAAACCTTGGTTTTCAAGGCTAGGAGACCTCCTATAGGAGTTAATCACACCACCCATTGAATTGGATGTCCCGTACTAAACACCTTGTTCTAGTTTTCCAAAAACCTTTTATTCACTAAGGCAAGGGGTCACCCATGCCCGTGAAGATATCCCACACTTTTCGTGGCTCTTGGTAGAGACTGTTACACATAATTGCATTAAGTGTTATCATTAGTGTCACACATATAGTTGGTAAAGGAAATCAAACAGGCAAGTCGGTCAAAGTATAAGTATAGTAACCGAGTAGAGAAAAAGGAGAAAGACAAGTTAACCGAGCACAGACTTGACTAAGCATCGACACCGAGCCAGATGATTATTGAGTACACCGAGTATAGTTATAGTCAAGCATACCTATTTACCGAACATTAGTATTTTACTAAGATAGAGATGCAATATTTATCGAGAAATATAGGATTGACAAAGAAGTTTGGAATGACACTAAAAACAAGGCAAATAGTTTTTATTGAGCTAGAAAATGGTTTACATAAATTGAGGTAAAGATTTATTGGAGATATCATATTGATTGGTGATGATCCCTATGCAATTTTGAATTAGGTTATTCATATGGATTGTTGATCATATATTTTATAGATGATTCCATAACCCTAATTAGGTTAGAATCATTATGATTTTATTATTGTCAAGATGTTATGTTTCATGAACAATTATGAGAAGTAGCTGCCAAGAGGAGATAATCTAAAGATCAAATAGGGTTATGATGCTAATTTTTTGACTGAGTATTCAAGATTATATCAGAATCAGACCATAGGCTACCGAGTAGTATTTGAAAGAGATATCTATCATAGAAAGGTGATATAAGTTAAGGACTAAGAAAATATGATATTCAACAAAGTAATTTGCACAATCCAAATCACTATACTATTTTTTATTAAGTAAAATAGGTTTTACAAGGTGCCTAAAATTGAATACATAATGTAAGATAGAAATATAAGTCCAGAAAAAGAGCTACAGGAACTAAGAGTGAAACAAGCCATTACCAAAGCTGAAAGTTTAAGCAAAATAGAGACAGAACCAACAAAAAAGTAAACAGCACATAGGGGAAACCAGAAAAACTAGAGAAAATAGTCAGGAGATATTCCTAAGCAGGGTAGCCACTTTTCATTCAAGGCTCTCCATTTTATCTGCATCCTCCTTAATCTTGTGGATATCTATGGAATCATCATGCTCCAAGTTCTTCTTGGATCTAGCTCTAGTTCTCTTACCAGGTCCATCATCAGGCTTCTATAATTTGTCCTCTTTTATGATCACCGTGTCTTTCCCTCCTGGCTTTTCTTCCATTTTGTCAATGAGAAGCTTGATATTCTCATTAGAGGCTCTTGAGATGTTGAAACTCTACTCTACAATGCCTTCGAGAGTGTCCTCAAGACTTGGCATTTTTTCCCCCATCATAATTATCCTGGTTTCCAACCTCTTATAATCCTCGGTCACTCTGTCACCATTATTGTTGTTAGTCCCATTTACTCTATTCTTGAGTTCCCCCACTTTGTGGTAAAGCCATTTGATTGACCTAAAAGTATCTAGCATGTTGTTCTTGGCATTGTTGAGAGGGTTACGCTCCATTTCCCTCTAGGTATCACTGAGGACCATAAGAGCTGGGTTAATCAACTCCTCCTATTGAATCCTACCATCCTCACCCTCAATAACTTTGGGATTAACAACTTCCTTGATAATCCCCATATTATTAGTGTTGACATTAAAACTATGCCACACTTTCCTCCCCTTGACCAACACATTGTAGCAAAACTCCTCATTGTTCTGGTCCTTATCACCCTCCGATTTGTGGGGATGAAAAGACTGGGGAGAGGGGTCAACCTAGTAATTACCTTCAAGCTTGTCCTGGTAGTTATCCTGAGCCTTATCATGAGATCCAGTAGGGGGGGTGTTCCTATGACTCTTGTCCCTATCATCAGGAAATAACCGGCCAAAGCTTTCGCCCATGTTCTTAATTTTTTTGTTAGAAATCCTCTCCGTAGTGGGATCCCTTTTATTTTTACCTTTTCCACTAGAAACCTCCTCCTCATTATCTATATTCATCCCTTCCTCATTTTCATTGTATTCCTCCTCATAAGAGATAATAGTTGTAGCCTATTTTTTGGAAGGGGTCACCGCTTTCTCTTTTTTGACAATATTGGTTGTTCTCTTCTTAGAGGAAGAACCCTGAATCTACTTTTTTGTTTCACAATACTATTGATCCTCTAAATGCAGACCCACACTATCTTCAGTGTCTGATGGGACATAGTCAGTTCTAGAAACATCCACTTTGTCCTCATTTTTAGCAATTTCCTTCCCCATGATTTGGGATTTAAAGTATTCATAGATCAAGAGTAATAACCCCTCATGAAGAGAAGGATTAGCAATAGCCTTATCCCTATAGCTATTTATATTATCATTGATAGAAGCGTATAAGTAGAAATGGATAGAAACCTACATACCATGTCTAAAGTGGTTCATGAGGATGAAATGGTAGTTTCTAATCCTATCGAACCTGGTATCTAGTGTAACATAAGAGATGAGATCCCTCAGGACAAACCTCCACATTATTTTAATCCCTTCAGGGTCATAGTAAGTGCTGACTTTGGTGAGAGCATTCTTCTCGTCCTCATCCATCACAAAATCATTGACCACGGAGTCCAAAATTTTACAATCCCTGTAAAAAAAATTCCCACAGTGGGGATACTAGGGACATTAGAGATGACCTCCTCAGTGACTGTGAAATTCCTCCCTTCAATCACCACACTGCCCTCATTCCATCTTTTCACAAACATTTTGGTCATCGTCGGCTTGCCACCATGGAGCCTTTCAATGAAGGTTGAAATACCCCCTTTCTAAAGGGAATTTTAGACCTTAGTCTATCTCCTCCATTTCTCACTATCATCTGAGGGCTCCCTTCTATGTCTTTCACCTCCCATAGAAAAAAAATGGTTCGAACAAGCTCTCTGGTGTAACAATTTGTAGTTGTTTAGATACTTTCATGCCAAGGTTTTAGATATTTCTATTGTTATTCCATAAAAGGTAGGTGTTAACTTTGGAAATGGGCACCCAGAAAGCATGTGAATGGGACTTGGAGTAATTACCCTTCCTACCCTTTCGGTACTTCCCATTTATGGGAAAGTGCATCCGATAAGAAATATTAACTTTCATGATTTCTAATTTTGATTCCCTCATATCCCTAAATTCTGTCCCTTTCAACTAAATCCTTCACCTCACGTGGGAGATATCCACCATGTAGCCATCTAATCATAGTGTCGCTTTTAAGTGCCAACTTGGCAAACCAGTCAATAATTTGGTTGGCTTCCTTGTTGTAAGATATAAAAATATATATAAAGGATGTATGTATGTATGTGTGTGTGTGTGTGTATATATATATATATATATATATATATATATATATATATATATATATATATATATATATACATACACACATATATGATGTGTATGATGGTTTTGAATGTGTGTGGGGGTGATGTAAAATGGTGTGGACATATATTACCTCCTAATCCAAGACAAGGAGATCCCAATTGATTAACCAAAAGGAGATGATCAATGCAAAAAGGAATCAACTGGTTATGGATAAAGAGGGAAAGGGGATCTAATTTCTTAATTATAAAGTAAGATAATAAATTAGAAAGAGTGGGATAAAATGAAACACTTATCTTGAAATGTAACAGATATGGAAATTATTATTTTCTAGTATCTCTACTGAGTTTCTAGAAATTTTGCAGTAGATCTGGGACAGAAACACAGAGATGGAGAAAACCTAGAAATCTTTTCCTTTTCTGAACTAGGTTGACCTTGACCCAAATGAAGGTCAACCTTGAACCCTTTATGTCGACCTTGACCTGCACAGCTCTGATGGAAATTCTATTCGCGAATCCTAAAAGTTTGCTGAAAAGGGTATCTGAATCTTCTTTGTAATTCACTTTTATGTACTTATTCCTGTAAGAAAAAGGGTTTTATTGTTTGGATGAGGGGTTTGCCTTGGTCAAACCCTAGTTTTAAAATTAACCTTGAAATAGAATTGAAATGGATAATGCTAGAAAGTAGTAGAAGAAGATCTAACAATGAAGCTATGATATTCAAAAGATATGCAATTATATTTGAAATGTAAACAAGTATGTTAATATGAAAGCTTAGACTCAACATTAAACCCATAAATGTAAATCAAAACCTCCATGATTTTATGCTTGGAATCCACCTTGAAGAAAGAATGAATGAATCTTGAGGATGTACACAGGATCTTGAAGGAAGATCACACCACCATGATGGATAGATCTAGGATTTGAATGATAAATCTTGAATGCTTGAACCAAATCCCTTCAAAGGCTTGAATGCTTGAATCCTTGATCTTAAATGGAGAACTTGAATGCTTGAATGCTTTCGATGTGAGTGCTTGGATTGAAATGAGAGGACAAGGCTTCCTTATATACTAGTCTAGGGCACAAACTTCTAGAGAGGCTGACATATGAGAAATAAATTCCCATTAGGCCTATACCCCTATGAGTGGACCTATATTAAATATGTTTTAAGATTCACCACTTCGAAACCTGAAACAACTGACCCAGAAGAGAAAAAATAAACTTTTGAGTTTCCCCCCACATCCAGCAAACTTTCTAATGAAAAAGGGGAACCTGGGTCAAGGTTGAGGTTGACCATGACCTAGATCAGGTTCAAGGATGACCTTGACCCAGGGGTTTAAGACTCCTGGAAAATATGCCAAGTGGGGAAAATAGTGCCCAAAGAGGCCCAATCAAAGCCCTAAATAGGCACAAAATATGGAAAAAGGGGCAGAAAAGATATGACAACATGATGATGGCCTAAAACACCCCCTAAGGAAGGCTAAATGTTCTTAACATGGAAGTGCTTCCATTTTAAGATGATACATTAAGCCCCCACTTTAGTGGAGTATGGAAATCAAACATACTCATAGTAAAGTTAGAAGAAAGACTCCAGTAGATTGCAATGAGGTAGAACATCACTTAGTTGAGGACATGAGCCCCCAACCCAAGGATTCTAACTCAACATACACACACGAGGGTGCAAAATGAAAGAAAATAAGGGTTAGTACAAAAACAAACCCAAATCAACTGGAAAAGGAAACCTTGCTAAGAAATGCTTCCTATACTAATATCATATTTGGAAAGCTATCATAAAAGTATAAATGATTACATAAGAAAGACAAGAGAAACACTATAAATAACATAGCTTCATGATCTAATCCTACTAGCATGAAAGTGAAAAGAGAGTGAAGAGAGAGAAAATGATTACCTCACCCAGTAAGATGCCCATCTTACCATGAATCACCAAAGAGGGAGAGCCCAACAAGTAGCCAAACCTGATATTTCACCCATAAACTGTGCTTTGTAGTTGTAATGCATCTTCTGACAGCTTTTGGAATACCCATAGATCCTCATTCTTGTATCACTATGGAATATATAAATGCATGTTGTTATCTCTATTGAGCCTTCTAAGGTTGTCATTAGTACCAAAGGTATGTAAAGATATCGGTCGATTACTTACAATGAGCTAATCGGTAACATAAAGTAGAATAGACTAGTCAGTAAAGTCTATACACCGAGCAGCAAAAAATTTACCAAGTACCAGCAGACATCGACATCGACAAATAGTAAACATCGAGCATCACACTATACACCGATCAGTCTACACAGTGTTTATCGAGGATCACAGGAAATGGCATAGTAATCAGGAATGGCACATTCTTCTATGCAAATGGTTACAATGGTTTGTAAAATGTTTTACCAAGATTGAGGAACATTTAATGTAATGATATTCATTAAATACAATGCATATCTTTTGTAATAGTTGATCTAGGTTATTATTGTAAACCATAGATCTTAGGGTTATGATTATAGTGTGTAACCTAATTGTGTTAAAGAGGCAAAACATAACACTATATATTTATGTGTTCACATCATTTTTGGTGTGAGCTGATATATGAATCACAGAGCACTTGAAGCATTTTCCTATCTTCAAGTCTATCAGTTAATAGAGCAGAACTGAGTATAATAGAATTCAGTTTGAGAAAAATTAGTAGAGGCTACTGAGCAGTTCAGAGAAAATATTCATCACAAGTAAGGTGATATTTTATCAGAGCTTATAGATCTGTATCAAACAATTGAGTGTCAAATAGCAGATAAATACCTATTGCTTTCTGACAATTGTAATAGAGTTTTTGGATAAAATCTCTTAACAGAGTAGACTTAATAGTCTTATGTAAATCTCTTAACCGAGTGCACACTTCATTTGTGTTGCTAAAATCCTATAACTAGGTAGATCTAGCTGATCTAACATGTCACTCCTAATAGGGTGAGATCACCAGAAGTGATCAAAACTTGTAGCCCTAACAAGCAAACCTTTTCTATCTGTAGTAGTGAAGAATTTGTGGGTGTCATCCCCATCGTAGTTTTTACCTTCTTACAAGGGTTTTTGCATTACCAAAATACTTGTGTCATGAGATTGTGTTATGGATTTTATGTTGTTTACTTACCTATGTTAAGTGGATAAATGATTCATACAATTAGATTCAAGTTATATTGGTTGGTTATCACTGTTTATAGTTTTAGATCTGAAAGGTTTTACAAGTAAAGTTTTTGAAGGCATTAATTCACCCCTCCCCTCTCAGTACCTATCTCTCCTAATTCCCACACATGTCTCTTCAAGATTTAGCAACCTATGTGTGTTACCTTCTGAGGATTTATCATATTTGAAATTAAAAATGTGTGTCTCTTTAGGATTTAGCAACTTATGTGTGTTACCTTCCGAGGATTTAGCATGTTTGAAATTCAAAATGCATGTCTCTTTAGGATTTAGCAACTTATGTGTGTTACTTTCTAAGGATTTAGCATATTTAAAATTGAAAACTATAACATAAGGGAAACCCTATTTATTCCCCCACCCTATCGTGGCTACCTCATAAATAGGATGAGGAAGAGAAAGGAGGATACCTACTTCACAAAGTAAGGAGATATCCTGTTAACAATAATGTACACTATATTCTTAGTGGAGGGTATTGACCCTTACATTGAAGAGCATAGATAATCATGAAAAAGGATATGTCACTTATGGAAAAAAAGGATCCTCAAAGAGAAAGAGATCTTATCAACAAGACCCCCACCATAGAGGAGTGCTTTAGATAAAATATCATCTTTCAAAGAAAAGAAAAGAGGAATCAAAGATTCAATCATCACGCCCCCTGCAATCAAGAGGAAGAGGAATCTTGGAACTAAGGAAGAAAACTCTAACCCTAAAGCAAGGGCAAGAATTTATGAAGAACATAATTTGAAAAATAAAGAAGAGGTGATGACCTAGGACAACAACCTCTCACATAAAAGGATATCCATAAGAAAAACATCAGTTAGTATAATGAAATAATGTTGTAGAATAAAAAAATGCCACTAAGATAAGGAAAGTAGATCCCTAGAAAGAGAGAAAGAAGGAAAACCTTTCCACCCAGGATGAAAGAAAGGGATATCCTAGCAAAAATAATGTCTTTAGAAAAGATATCATGAATACTACAAGAAAAGCTATGGATGATTATGAGAAAAGTAAAGATATCATAATACAAAACCATAGGGATAAAATATAGAAAGAATAACCAATTAAGCTCAAAAAAAAATACATGCTAAGCATAATGGATCCTAGATAAATGGAAGAAATACCTCTTTCCCCCCAGTCAAGAGACAAGAGGAGAAAAGATCTACATTATAGAAGAATGAGAGGTATTCCCCATATGGAAATTATGAAGAAATTGTAAAACCACACGAGAGTGCGATATAATTCCTAAAGCAGCTCTTGTTAGAAATAGGAAATACTGAGAGGGGGGGTGAATCGGTATTTCACAAACTTTTACTTTTTCCCAATTATGGATATAAAAGATTAACTTGAAGCTTGCATAAGAAACTAAACTAATGAAACTAAATAACAAGCATAGAAATAAAGAAAATAAACTCATAACACCATGTTTTTTTTCAAGGAAACCCTGGCCAAGGGAAAACCCTGGTGGGGATGATACCCACAACTAATCCACTAATCAAAAGATATCTAGTTAAGGATGTTGACCCTGTTAGGAGTCTATTACATACATATAGTGTCTTTTTCTTGATTAAAGGACTTTAGGCCTTTTTAGAAGTGTCAACCATGTTAGGAGTTGCTATTACAAAACAAATTTTTGCAAGATGAGCTCACTACACAAACATGCAAGATACAATAATAGCTTCTATTACAAAGGTAAAATACAAAACCTTTTACTGCTGCCAAATAGCTTTTCTATTCTAATGTAGCTTTGTAGGCTCTTCACTTTCACATATAGCTATTTCTTTCTTCCTTCTTACAATATACAACTTCGCATCATATGTCAATTTATTACAATTGCTAAATGTATCATGTATATATTTTGCATTACATAATTCTTACATATATACAAGTTATTACAATTAATAACTTCTAGTTGGATTACAATATATAAACTCTTCTCAAAATATAAAATCAATTCATGTTGCCTTAGGGTTAACATCTAGGATGTCATCCATACACGGTTAAGTCATTATTTTGATAAACAAAATAATCCCTTAGCTTATTGTGATCATATTTTGTCTTCTGCTATGTTCAAGTTGGCTCTACATTGTCTCTATAAATCTTTAATATCTTCTTCCATACATGTTGTATAGACTTGAGCTCTCATATGTGGCTTTGATATACATAGAATCATGTTCAAGAGTGCATGCACTGAACCTTCTTCTATGAACATTGCTCCAATTAGACTGGTAAATATTATTGTACTTAGACAATTTTCTAGTGCACTCATACAAGACTACTTCCAACTATTATGCGATCTTCATACTAAGTATATGTTTCCATAATGCAAACATTCTGATATCCTACTTAGCCAAATTGCCAACAATCTCCCCCTTTTTCATTGGTGGAAACATATGGGAAAATTGGCTAAGTCCCAAAAACTTAAATTACAAAATTGTGGCCATACAAAAATGTGGATCTTACATAACTACTTATCTCTTTGAAATACTTATTTCTCCAAAATATTTATACTCCAAAATACTTGTACTCCCCCCAAGAGTATACTTCATAACTATACATATAATATCTATACAATTTTCAGCTTATACTACTCCCCCTTTCACAACAATGACAAAGGTGTCAAAAATTATTGTAACAAAATTGTTTTACCTCAAATTTCAATATTGCAAGGCTAGAAGGCTTGCAACGCAATCTGCAAAATTGATTTTCAGGCTCTCTATCTCCTTATCCCATGACTTCTTCACTGCATCAAAAACATTGAGAAATGCACATATGCTAAAGGATGCAATCTCAACTGCATTTATATTTGCATAAGAAAAATTTCCATAAGATGTCTTCAAAGAAAGACATTATTCCAATTGACTCTCTAAAATGCTGATTTTCAGTGATACATGCTCTCTGAGTAGAGTGAATCTTTTCAATTTCTTCTCCTTCTCATCATTTAGAAGTCTCGTATCATCAAAAATCTTTCTTGTTTTCCTCTCAATTTCTAATATCTTCGCATTAGGGATTTGCAAAATGTTTACTACCACTTGTAGTTCTACTTCTTTTACCTTCAACTTCTTTGATATCTCAGATGTGTGGCCCAGGATTTTGTACACTGAATGTACAATGTTTTCCCTCTTTCTATGCATCTTCTCAACTCTTTTATACATATATTTAAGTTGTCTAGATCATTTATGATATTCTGGCATACAACTTGAATATATGTGCATCATGCACTCCTTGGGCTTTTACTATTGCAATATCAGATAGGTTTGTCAACTCCATGTCAAAGGCTTTCATAACCTCTTTTTCTTTTTCTTGGGTATCTACCTCACTAACTTGACTTGATATTATACTTTGAAGTTTACCTATTACCTCAAGTAGTGCTCCTTCCAATAATCTTGTTCTTTCCAATAATCTTGTTTAGAGATGAGATCAAGTCTATTTGATCATCATCATCAACTTCCTATCCTAAGCTTGCAAATAATGGTTCAAACTATGGTTTTTGTGATGTTTCAACTATTTCCTTAGCTTTAGGAATGATCACTGATTGTTCCTGTAGAACCACATGCTCTTCTTCTATTGTATTAGTCTTTGTTTCCTCTTTTCCTTCATCCTTTCTTATTTCAATCTCTTCTTTTTCATTCTTTGTTGTGTCTTGTTGCTCATCCATCAAATTGCCAACATCGGCTTCTTGTTCATTGAAGGGATTTTCTTCTTTGTCTAAGGTGATATTTGTTCCTTCAACATTCATAGATTCATCTTCAATGTTGATGGAGGGTGGCAGAGCTAGTGATGGTTCAATCTGATATTCTCCTTCAACCACTTGATTAGATTCACTGATTTTCTCACTTGGTCCAAAGGTCATTACCTTCATAACCACTTGCTCTATTTCTTTGTTAATCTCCTCATAATTTCCTCCCATTATCAGTATTGTTCTTCTTTTCTTCCTTAGATGGGCACTTATATTTTAATTAATTTCCTTGAAATGTTCTTCATCTTTTATATCACATAGCTTTCTTACAACACTCTCTCTTATTCCATTATCTTCTTCTATAGCTCTCTTCTTTCTGTTAACCAATTTCTCATAAAGATTGTTAGGGATCTTTCCTTTTACATCATCAAATTTCTTATCTGCAAGGATCATATGTCTGACAACTGCATTTTCTAGGTTCAACTTCTCAAAGTTGTCATACATTTCATAGTATTTGTTTAACTTAGTGGAATCACCTTCATTAATGATTAAAGGGTTCACTTTATCTATTTTGGGCTTCCATTTCTTCTTGTTGCTTCTTGCCTCTTCATCTTCCTTAACTGTTGATGTTTTCCTTTGAACTGGGGTAAAGATATTTTTCTGTCTTTTACCTAGTCCACTTTCCATTTCTTTAACTCTCTTGGTTGGTGTGGTGGAGGAGGATCTTGTGGATTTCCTTACTTCCTGTACTTCCACTTCTTCAGCTTGTTCATCAATGTCTTGAATTTCTTCAGTAGGGGCTGCAAGAGATGTCAAGGGTGGAACTGATAGTACTTCTTTCTGTCCAATGTCCTTGATTACTTCTATTTTCTGCTTTGGAATGAAAAATTCATGTTTTGTCATACCAGTATCTTTCAATATTTTCTTGATGGTGCGGAATTGAGGTTCTCTCCATGTGTCCCAAATCTAGGACTCTTAGCAATCTACTCACATAACCTTCAATCTCAACTTCTGCAACTTCATACTCAAGAGGGTCTATAAATTCTACTCTTGGCTCAACTACTTCAACATAGGTAAATTCTGTATCAACCAAAAAACATATCTCATCTTTGTACTTTTCCACAATAGATGGTGGAATCCTTGATCTTTTCTTCATTTCATTCTAAAAGGTTTTAATCACTAAAGTAGCACTTTCATTCACTTTGTCTATAGGGTGTATCAAGTACACTGTTGATTATGTCCATAGAATTTCTATTTTCATTACAGTCAACTCCTATAGTGTATGGGAATCTTCTTAGCAAATGAAAAAACATGTATGTGATCATAGATGAAAATCTAAATTGTGAGTTCTTAGTTTTTCTGATCTTCTCAAGGTTCTTTGTTAATTGAATCCTCAAAATTTCACACATATCTACATGTACTTTCTCTACACACATAAGATAAGTTGTATGTACCATGCCAAATGCCATATCATCTTCTCTAGAACTTGCACAAAACTTTGAAGTCAAAATTTTGCACACATATCTAACATCATCATGTTCAATCTTACTTATAAAAATCCCTCTTCCATTGTATAATTATTTGGTGTTGTCTAACATTATTTTCTTGACATTCTTCTCATTTAAGGGAATTACTCTTGATTTAGATAAACCATTTACCTCATGAATAAGGTCTGTGGTGATGTCTATGACTCTGTCATCTAACCAAAACTTTCTATTATGAATTTTGCTCAAAATTATCTTGGTCCATTCATCATTCTGAAATTCATAGTGAAGTGTATACTTGATAACATCAATCTCACTCAAATATTCAAACTCTTATTTGTATGACATATCATGTTTATAGATCTTATCATATTCCATGATTAAGCTACCATCTCCTATGGTCTCAAACTTACATTTCAGATAACCTCTTACATCTTCCAAATGCAAAACTCCATCTCAAATAGATGACAAGGCTAAACTAGGGTCTTCTTCAAAAGGTTCTATAGGTTCCTTCTCCATTCTAGGTCTGACTGAATGTTTGATGTGGTGAACTAGTGATGCATCCATGATTCTATAAAAACACAATTGCTTTGATAGTGAATACTTAGAAAATGTTGGAAATTTGGCTGATTTGGTTACATAGATGTTTTCATTATGGAAACATATGATCCACATGAAGATCACACAGGTCAGAAAGCTAGTATGTTAGAGCGCAATGCAAAATTGTCTAAGTATGAGACATCGTGTTTTTGCTTGTGAACCCGAAGATAGTTTTGATTGGTGATGTTGATTGGAGTAAGTCCAGTAATTGAACACTTGAAAATAGACACTATGATGACTATTGAAGACTCACCTCAGAGTGTAAGTTAGTACGGCATGTACAGAAGAAGTTATGACAGTTTTACTAAAGACAGTGTTAAGCTGACATAACAGAATATGAAGATAGAATTGATAAAGAGTTAAGGGATTATTTTGTTTATCAAAATAATGACTTAACAATATAAAGGGATGACATCCTAGATTTTAACCCTTGGATAAAGATATTTTGTAATATGATAGCCGACTGGAAAGTTATTAATCTTAATAACTTGTATAAAGATTTGTAAAGATATAATTGAAAAGAGAAGTAATATATGCGAATGTAATAGTGAAAGTGAAAGAGCAGTGAAGAGATATTGATGCAAGCAGTATAAGGTTATGTACCTTGACCTATTTTTGTAATCATTGAATATTGTGTATTACTTGTTTGGGCAATGGGCTCATCTAGTAATCACATTTTGTACTACCAACTCCTAACAGGGTTGAGGCTTCTAACAAGGCCTATAGTCCCTTAATCAGGACTGAGACACTATATGCATGTAATAGACTCCTAACAAGGTCAACATCCTTAACATGATACTTTTGATTAGTGGATCTTTGTGGGTACCATCCCCACCAGGGTTTTCCCTTGGCCAAGGTTAACTCGAGAATAAATAATGTGTTATGAGTTCTTTAGTTTTATTGCTATGCATGTTGTTTAGCTTTCTATGTTATGCATGTGTTAAGATAATCTGTTATATCCATAATTGGGAAAAAGTAAAAGTTTGTAGAATATTGATTCACCCCCCCCCCCTCTCAGTATTCACTATTTCTAACAATTGGTATCAGAGCATAGTTACTCAGAAAAGAATCATTCAAGGAAAGCCTATTAGCTTGAGTAAGAACTCTATGGATATGGATCAGCTATAGAAGAATCTTGAAGAAGCTCTTGAATAGATTGATATACTTACTGAAGGAAGAGATACTTTGAAAGGAAAATACAATGATGCAAAGAACCTCATTGAGAAACTGAAAAAAAAGTTGGAAGATCTGAAATCTAAAAAGGAATCCGAAATTCACATTGAAGATTATGATGACAACTTAGAAAAGGAAAATGAGATCCTTAAACATGAACTGAAGATAGCAAATCTGAAGCTAAGTCTGAAAGATGGAAATGGCAAGAATGAAGCAAATCTGAAATCTGAGAATGAAAATCTTAAGCTTGAAAATGAAGGGCTAAAATCTAAACTTGGTAAAGTAACATCTGAACTTGAGAAAGTCAATTTGTAGTATGCTAAACTTGAGAAATACAATACAATTGTGAGGAGAGAACTGACTCAATCTAAGCAACAACTTGAAAGACTATATTCAACTAATGAGAAGATTGATGAACAAATATCTTATCAAAAACCATTCTATGATAAAACTGGTCTTGGATTCAACACTTTTAAAGAAAATGAAGAAAGTAAGGAACTAGATCTGAAAATATCTGAAAGCATAGATGAGAAGAAGTCTGATGAGATTAACAAATCTGAAGATACACCTAAGGAAGAAGAACCACCTAAGCAAGAGGAATCACCTAAAGGTATGCAAAGAGAGTTCAAAGGTAGATGTTTTGCTTGTAATATTGTTGGTCATATGAAGAGAGATTGCACAGGTAAGAAATTTAAACCTCTTAATGGTTATTGTTATAATTGTCATGGTTTTGGACATAGAGCTATTGAATGTAGAAAACCTAAATTTGTTGAGAATAACAATACTAGTAGAATGTTTAGAAATACTAACCATGCAGATAAGAAACCTACTGAAGATATGAACAAAAGAAATGGAGTAGTATGTTATAGATGCAACAAGGTTGGACACATTGCTAGAAATTGCAGATCACAGATCAGCCAGCTTGGACCAAGATATGGAAACAATGGAATAGTTTGTCAGATATGTAACAAGATTGGACATACAGCAAGGTTTTGTAGAATGAACAATAGAGTTTTTCATACCAATCCTAACCTTAGAAGTCATGCAAGAAGAAATGAATATGCAAGCAACAGTCAAAAAGGATGTTGTAGTAATTCAGATGAAGTGAAGTTTGTTAAAAGCACAGATCAAGGAGACATATTCAGCACTGAAGGTAGTCAGAAAGGTGAAGTATTAAATGGTAAGAATGAATCTTTACCTGACCCATCTCAAAGTACTTAATTCATGAAAATTACAGTAAATAGTAACTTAGATTAGTGTAGAAATTGATATATGATGAATTCAGTCTTGCGTAGTTAATGCAAGGTATTATATGATGTTATAATGTTATGGTTAAGAGCATAAAGAAAAATATTATGTTTTATGAGATCGCAAGAAGTTTTAAGTTTTGCAGGTTAACTGAATCAACTTTTTGGAAAGAAGCGGAAAAAGAATTGAATGCGATATCATATCTAAGTGAGATTGAAATAATAAAAGGTCACGAATAGTATTATTTGATCATTGAAGTGAATGCAAGTGTTAAGGAGATCAAAGAGAAGTGATTGAAAGCATTTTACAAGGATTTGGTGAAGAATTTTTGTGTCGAATCTACGCAAGCCCTAAATCACAGAATCGAGGTATTTTACTTGGTAGATCTTTAAATCAGTTAAGGAATTAGAGGAAATCATGGATGTTTCTTTGATTCACAATGTCAGAGATAAGAATAGACCTAAGATGAAAAGGGAACCAGTAGAACCCTTGGAAGATGATCCTAGGTTAGCTTTATCATTTGTACCAGATGGAGTTTTACATCTAGAGAATGTTAGAAGTTATCTAGGATGTAAACTAGAGACTATCAGTGATAGTGATTTCAGTAAGGAATATCAGAAGATCTATAATCAAGACATGTCATTGAAAGTAGGGTTTGAGCATTTGAAATATAATGAGATCATTAAGTATGCTTTACAATATGAATTTGACAATGAAGAATGTACCAAGATAATCCTAAGCAGAATTCACAATGGAAAGTTTTGGTTAGATGATAGAGTGATAGATATCACAGCTGACTTAGCTGACTTAATTCATGAGGTAACTGGACTATCTAAAACTGGAGCCATTCCTTTGAATGAGAAAAACATGAGGAAAATAGTCATAGACAACACAAATTCATCCTACAATGGCAGAGGAATAGTAATCAGCAAGATACAACAAGATGATGTCAGATACTTGTGTAAGATCCTAACAACTAAGTTTTGTGCTAACTCAAGAGAGGATGACATGGTGGCTAGAATGATACATGTGGCTTATTTGATGTGTTTTGATAAAGTACAAGTTGATGTGTGAGATTTTGAAAATTTAGTTGTTTGAAAATTTGGAAAAGATAAAGAAGACTAAGTATTCACAGTTTAGATTCTCTTCTTTAATTACTTATATTTTTTTTCATTTATTGAGAAGATCTCCTTACACCATTGGAAATGACTGGAATGATGGTCAAACTACAATGGAAAGGATTAACCAAGTGTATAGGAGGCATTTTATTGATAAAGTAAATGAAAGTGCATTGTTGGTAATTAAAAAATTTTAGAATTTGATGTCAAGCAAATCAAGGATCCCACAGTCTCTTGTTGAGAAGTATAAAAATGAGATATGTTTCATGGTTGATACTGACTTTACTTACATTGAAGCAGTAGAACCTAGAATAGAGTTCATAGACCCTCTTGGCTATGAAATATCTGAAATTGAGACAAAAGAATATGTGAGTAGACTACTTAAGTGCAAGATGGATATTCACAATAATAGGTTTGGCACCTTTGAGGAGAACTTCAACTCCGCAAAGATCATCCTTGAAGAGAAACAGTCAAAGAAAAGAGTTGAGAGTACAATCAAAAAAATTCTAAAAGATACAAGGATGATTGAACATGAGTTCTTGGTAGCCAAGCAAACAGCAGCAGTAGTTAGAGAAATTGGACAAAAAGAAGTTTTGTCTATGCCACCTTTATCATCAATTGTAGTATAGCAAGGGGAAACAGAAGTTAAGGTGAAAGTGGAAGAAATAGAGAAGGATCAAGAAATAAGAAAATCCACTAGATCAACCTCCTCCACACCTAGCAAAAGAATAAAAAAGATTTCCACTGGACCAAGTAAGAGGCAAAAGACATTGGTGCCACTAGTTCAAAGGGAAATTATAGAAATCAAAGATAATGAAGACACTCTTGTTAAGAAGAAAACTTGGAAACCTAGAATTGAAAAGGTTAATGAATAGATTATTGAAGATGGAAACTTTACAAAGATGAACAAATATTATGATCTCTATGATTATGCAGAAAGACTGAATCTAGAAAATGTAGTGGTGAAGTATATGATTTTATCTAATAAGAAATTTGACACAATTCAAGGTAAGAGACCTGATGACTTGTACAAGAAACTCGTAAATAGAAAGAAGAGAGCATCAGAGGAAGACATAACTATTAGATAAAATCTTGTAAGAAAACTTTGTGTTATGAGAGATGAAGAACACTTCAAATGGATCATGAAGGATCTAAACACTCATTTGAGAACCAAGAAGAGAACTATTCAGATTATGGGAGGTAGATATGAAGAAATTAACATAGAAATAGAGAAAGAAATAACTAAGGTTATGATAGAGAATGTTGGAGAACCATCAGTTGAAGCTGAATCTAAAGATCAAGCAGAAGAAGTAGAAAAAGAAGACTTTCCCTCTCCACCAGCCATAAATATTGAGGATGAAGCCATGAATGTTGAAGGAACAAGGATCACCTTGGATAATGATGATAACTTATTCAAGAATCTTGAAAACATTGTTGACAATTTGGCTTTTGAAGAGCAGGATAGTATCAAAGGAGAAGAGAAGATAGAAACCAAAATTGTAGAACCTAAAGTGACAAAGAAACAAGTACCTATTCCCACTCAAGAAGAAATCAGTCTTACACCTAAGACTGGCAAGAAAACTTAGATTGGTTCTATGATCGAGAATTTGGGAAAGGAAGTAGATGGTGATGATCAGATGGAATTGATCACATCTTTGAATAAGATCATCAGAAAGAACAAGAAAGTAAAGAGTCTTTAAGGATGCTTGAAGGAGCTTACTGAGAAGTTACAAGGCATTATATCTACACAAATTGCAGAAGATGACCCTCTGGAAAGAGCAAAGAAAGTGATGAATACTTTTGATGATGAGTTTAAAAATTTATCTGATATAGCAAAGATGAAAGCTCAAGCATCTTATGAGGCCAAAACACTTTTGGACATTAGTCAAAATATCAAGAATGATATCAATAACCTTGATATCTGCATAAAGGACTTGAGAAAGAATTTAGAAAGAGGAAAATCTTTATACATTCAGTGTACAAAATTAGAGAACTTGGTAGTAGAGGAAGTTCAAAAGATGAAGATGAAGGAAGCAGAAATTCAGAATGAGACAAACCTTCTTTCGAGCCCCAATGTGAAGATATTTGATATTGAGAAGAAAATCCGCAAGATTTTTGATGAAATAAGAGTTTTGCAAGATGACAAGGATAGGAAGCTAAAGAGATTCACTCTTTTAAGAGAGCACATTTCTATAAACTTGAGCACTATTGAAGGGCAACTAGAAGAATGTCTTTCAGCCAAGACATCTTTTCAAAAGTTTAGTTATGAGAATCTCCAAGCATGTGAGATTGCATCTTATGGATTGTGTGCACTACTCAGTGTGGCAGATTCAATTAAGAAATCATGGGAGAAAGAGTTAGAGGCCATAAAGATTAATTTTTAAGATTGTGTTGCAAGCCTATCAGCTTTGCAATATTGAATCCAGGTATAACTTTTTTTGTGAACACGGTTTTGTAACCCTCCTTACCTTTTTTTATCATTGTTGTCAAATGAGGAGAGATATATAGTATAAAATTGATAAGGATACATACTCTTAGGGGGAGTATATTATATATAGAGAATTCATGAAGTCATAAGGACAGTATATACACATTTTGTATTATGGCCACAATTTTGAATTTTTGGAGCCTAAGACTTAGCCAATTTTCTCATATGTTGCCACCAATGACAAAGGGAAGATTGTTGGCAATTTGGCTGAGTTGGTTACATAGATTTTGTCATTATGGAAATATATGATCCACATGAAGATCACACAGGTCAGAAAGCTAGTATGTCAGAGCGCAATGCAAAATTGTCTAAGTATGAGACAGTGTGTTTTTGCCAGTGAACTCGAATATAGTTTTGATTGGTGATGTTGATTGGAGTAAGTTCAGTGCTTTCACACTTGAACATAGACACTATGATGACTATTGAAGACTCACCTCAAAGTGAAAGTCAGTATGGCATGTACAGAAGAAGTTATGATAGTTTTACTAAAGACAGTGTTAAGCCGACAAGACAGAATATGAAGACAAAATTGATAAAGAGTTAAGGGATTATTTTGTTTATCAAAATAATGACTTAACAATATAAAGGGATGACATCCTAGATGTTAACCCTTGGATAAAGATATTTTTTAATATGATAGCCGATTGGAAAGTTATTAATCTTAATAACTTGTATAAAGATTTGTAAAGATGTAATTGAAAATAGAAGTAATATATGCGAATGTAATAGCGAAAGTGAAAGAGAAGTGAAGAGATATTTATGCAAGTAGTATAAGGTTATGTACCTTGAACTATTTTTGTAATCAATGAATATTGTATATTACTTGTTTGGATAGTGGGCTCATCTGGTAATCACATTTTGTACTGCCAACTCCTAACAAGGTCAACATCCTTAACATGATACTTTTGATTAGTGGATCTTTGTGGGTACCATCCCCACCAGGGTTTTCCCTTGGCCAGGGTTTCCTTGAGAATAAATAATGTGTTATGAGTTCTTTAGTTTTATTGCTATGCATGTTGTTTAGCTTTCTATGTTATGCATGCGTTAAGATAATCTTTTATATCCATAATTGGGAAAAATTAAAAGTTTTTAGAATATTGATTCACCCCCCTATTAGTATTCCCTATTTTTAACAAAAAATACCTCAGAATCACAATTTAGGGCTTTGCGTAGATCTAGCAAGAAATATGTCTCCAAATATTACAAAATACTCTTAATCTCCACTGACTAGCTCTCTTATCACTTGTAATCACTTGAATGATCAACTAATACCGATCATATTCTTTTATCCTTCAAATATTCCAAGATTTTGACATCACATTAAATTTCTTTACTACTTCATGCCAAAAAGTTGTTCCTGGTTACCTGCAAAACTTCATTATTTCCATGTACTCGCATAAATATTCATAAATTCATGCACTCTTAACCATAGCTTTATTACATCATATATTAGCTCATATTAACTTCGCAAGACTCAATTCAATCTATTCTAACTTCTGCACTATTCTAATACTTTACTCTAATACATAATTCATGAAATAATTACTTAAGTGCTTTGAGATGAATTAGGAAATGATTCACACTTACTATCAGGTACTTCACCTCTCTGATTTCTTGGTATACTGAGTGTGTTTGCTTGATCTATGGCTTTAACAAATTTAACTTCTTCCAAGTTACTATAGCATCCTCTCTAACTGTTTTTAGTTCTCACATTTCTCCTTCTATAGTTTCTAGGATTAGGGTTTCTCATGTTGTTCATTCTGCAAAATCTTGTTGTGTGACCAAAATTGTTGCATATCTAACAAACTACTCCATTTTTTCCATATCTCAGTCATGTCTGACTGATTTGTGATCTATAATTTCTGGCAATATGTCCAATCTTGTTCATATCTCCAATAGGCCTTTTATTTGTAGGGTTAGTATCTCTAAACATTCTACTACCATTGTTATTATTAGATCTAGGTTTCTTACAATCAATAGCTCTATGTCCAAAACCATGACAATTATAATAATAACCAGAGATAGGTTTGAATTTCTTACCTGTACAATCAATTTTCATGTGTCCAAAAGAATTGCATGAAAAACATCTACCTTTGAATTCTCTTCGCATATCTTTAGTTGGATTAGGTATATCTTCATATTTGTTAGCTTCATTAGGCTTCTTTTCATCTTTTTTCTCAGAGTGTTCCAGATCTGGTTCTTTGCATTCCTAAATTTTCTTAAGGAACTTATCTTCAAGATATCCAAGACCATTTTTATCATAAGATGGTTTCTCATAAGACATTTTTTCATCAATCTTTTCACTACTGGAATATAGTTTCTCAAGATGTTGTTTAGACTGTGTTAGTTCTCCTTTCACAATTGTATTGTACTTCTCCAGTTCAGCATACTACAATTTTGTTTTCTCAAGTTCAGATGTCACTTTGGTAAGTTCAAATTTCATATTATCATTCTCAAATTTTAGATTTCATCCATCTTTATTGTTTTCATCTTTCAAGCTTAACTTTAGATCTACAATCTTTAACTCATGTTTAAGGATCTCATTTTCTTTCTTCATTTTTGAAATTTCAACACAATCCTTGAACTGAATTGTAGGTTATTTCTTTGATTTCAGATCTTCCATCTTTTCTTTTAGTTTATCACGATAGTTTTTTGCATCATCATATTTATCTTTCAGAGTGTCTCTTTCTTCAATAAGAATATCAATCTTCTCAAGAGCTTCTTCAAGATTCTTTTGCAATTGATCCATATCCATAGAGATCTTACTCAAGTTGTTAGGATTTCTTTGAATAACTTTGTTCTAAGTAACTATGCTCTAATACCAATTGTTATAAATAGGAAATACTGAGAGGGGGAGTGAATCAGTATTTCACAAACTTTTACTTTTTCCCAATTATGGATATAACAGGTTAACTTGAAGCTTGCATAAGAAACTAAACTAATTAAACTAAATAACAAGCATAGCAATAAATCAAATGAACTCATAACACCATGTTTGTTTTCAAGGAAACCCTAGCCAATGGAAAACCCCTATGGGGATGATACTCATAACTGTTCCACTAATCAAAAGATATTCGGTTAAGGATGTTGATCCTATTAGGAGTCTATTACATACATATAGTGTCTCTGTCTTGATTAAAGGACTTTAGGCATTGTTAGAAGCCTCAACCCTATTAGGAGTTTCTATTACAAAACAAATGTTTACAAGATCAGCTCACTACCCAAACATACAAGATACAATAATAGCTTATGTTACAAAGGTAAAATACAAAACCTTTTACTATTTTCAAATAGCTTTTCTATTCTGATGTAGCTTTATAGGCTCTTCGCTTTCACATACAGCTATTTCTTTCTTCCTTGTTACAATATAAAACTTTTCATTATATGTCAACTTATTACAATTTCTATATGTATCATGTATATATTTTTCATTACATAATTCTTACATATATACAATTTATTACAATTAATAACTTCCAGTCGGCTTGCAATACATAAACTCTTCTTAAAATATAAAATCAATTCATGCTGCCTTAGGGTTAACATCTAGGATGTTGTCCCTACATGGTTAAGTCATTATTTTGATTAAAAAAAACAATCCCTTAACTTATTGTGATCATATTCTATCTTCTGCTCTATTCAGGTCAGCTCAACACTGTCTCTGTAAATCTTTAATATCTTCTTTTGTACATGTCATTCAGACTTGTGCTCTCATATGTGGATTTAATATACATAGAATGATCCATGTTCAAGTGTGCATGTGCTGAACATTCTTTTTTGAACATCACTAATCAAAATTGTCTCCAATTAGACTGGTAAATATTGTTATACTTAGATAACTTTCTAGTGTGCTCATACAAGACTGCTTCCAACTATTATGATATCTTCATATTGAGTATATGTTGCCATAATGACAACATTTTGATATCCTACTTAGACAAATTACCAATATCTCTTTCTCTAACATACATCTTGAAATACACACAATCAGCAAGTAAATGTGTATTACTATAGTGAAAAAGACATTTGTACTTGGAGAGAGCATCTTTCGGCATAAGTTTAAAGATTTCTTTCTTAGAATTCATTAATTGAACATACACCTTAGACAAATCTTGAGGGGTATCAGGGTAATCTAAGGAAGATGTTGGAAGAAGAACATGAAGAGGAGGGTGACAATCAGAATCAACCACCTTAAATTGAGATAGCGAAAATCCAAGACCACGCATATCTTGTTTAGGGGATAGATGAACCAGATATTTAATACCTTGTTCATTAACACCAAGCCCTAAACCCTTATAACCTCGTTTAGCCATCATAATGTATCATGTAGTGTACATATCTTGTAAAGCTTCTGCAGGAGGTGATTATTTACAATGATCATGAGAAAAGGTTGTGTAAGGTAGAATGATAGGTTTAGAGGAAGTTTCTTTTCTCTTCCCTTTAATATCATCATGGATCAAATAAGAAGGGGAAGGTAAATCCAAGAATTCTTGCACATCTTCATCATGAACCATAGTTTGAGCCTCATCATGACTGTGGGAAGAACTAGGAATAGCAGATGGAGAAATGGGAATGGGAATATTAGGAATTAAATTAGGAAGGATAGGATTAGGATTAGGAAGATGTTGGCAATTTGGCTGAGGTATGTACATGGATGTTGTCATTATGGCAACATATGTTCCCTATGAAGATCGCATAAGCTGGAAAGTAAGTATGGAAGATCGCAGACTAAAATTGTCTAAGTATGAAATAGTGTTTTTGACAGAGCACCCGATATAGTTTGTTTTGGTGATGTTCACTGGAGCATGATCAGAGTTTTCACAGTTGAACATAGACTCTATGGTGTCTAAGGATACCCCATCTCAGTGTGCTTAAGAGTACAGATAGTACAAACAAAGTTATGATTGTTTTACCGATGATAGAGTACAGCCAACAGAGCAGTTTTGAAGGCAGAACTAGTAAATGAATTAAGGGATTATTTTGCTTGTCAAAATAATGACTTAATATTATAAAGAGATGACATCCTAGATGTTTACTCTTGGATAAAGATATGCAAGCCGACTGAAGAAAGATATTATGTTTGTATCTTGTATAAAGATGTAATGTACTGAACATACTTGAAATGTAACTTGTGATAGTTGTATATTGTGATAGCAACTAAAGTTGTTGATGTGAAGTTGTAAGCAGTACCATATTGTAATCAGTAAACATTTGTATTACTTGTTTGGGTAGTGAGCTCATCTAGTAATTAGGTTTTGTATCTACAACTCGTAATAGGGTTGAGGCTTCTAACAAGGCCTATAGTCCCTTAACCAGGACTGATACACTATATGTTTGTAATAGACTCCTAACAGGGTCAACATCCTTAACAGGATATCTTTTGATTAGTGGTTCTTTATGGGTACCATCCCCATCAGGGTTTTCCCTTGGCTAGGGTTTCCTCGATAACATATCATGTGTTATGAGTTCTTTACATTTACTGTTATGTATGATATTTAGTCTCTTATGCTTTAAAGTAATTTGTTGTATCCATAAGTGGGAAAAAGTAAAAGTTTGTGAAATACTGATTCACCCCCCCCTCTCAGTATTTCCTATTTCTATCAATTGGTATCAGAGCACAATTACTCAGAGAAGGAAGATTCAAGGAAAGCCTAGCGGCTTGATTAAGATCTCTATGGATATGGATCAGTTACAGAAGAATCTTGAAGAAGCTCTTAAACAAATTGATATGTTTACTGATGAAAGAAACACTCTGAAAAGAAAGTATGATGATGCAAAGAATCTATTGAAAAATTGAAAGGTAAGATAGAAGATCTGAAATCTGAGAAGGAATCTGAAATTCTTGTTGAAGATTGTGATGATTTAGAAAAAGAAAATGTGATCCATAAACATGAATTGAAGATAGAAAATCTGAAGCTTAGCTTGAAAGATGGAAATGACAATCTGATATCTAAGAATGAAAGTTTAAAGAATGAGAATGAAGATCTGAAATCTAAACTTGGCAAGGTAACATCTGAATTTGATAAAGTCAAATTGCAATATGATGAACTTGAGAAATACAACAAGATTGTGAAAGGTGAATTGACTCAATCTAAACAACAACTTGAGAGGCTATATTCAAACAATGAAAAGATTAATAAGAAAGTATCTTATGGAAAACCATTCTATGACAAAACTGGTCTTGGATTTAACATATTGAAGATAGTTAGTGAAAGCAAGAAACCAGATCTGAATGTATGTGAAAGCAGTGAAGAAAAGAAGTTAGATGAGAACAAATCTGAAGATGCACCTAAGCAAGAAGATCCACCGAAGCAAGAAGAACCACGGAAGCAAGATGAACCATCCAAATTTATGCAAAGAGAATTCAAAGGTAGATGTTTTGCTTGTAATACTATTGGTCATATGAAGAGAGATTGTACAGGTAAACAATTCAAACCTCTTAATGGATATTGTTATAATTGTTATGATTTTGGACATAGAGCTATTGAATGTAGAAGATCTAAAGTTATTGAGAATAATTACAATAGTAGAATGCCTAGAAATACTAACAATGCAGATCAGAGATCAATTGAAGACATGAAAAGAGGAAATGGAATAGTATGTTACAGATGCAACAAAATTGGACATATTGCTAGAAATTGTAGGACACAAATCAATCAGCAAACACCTAGAGATGGAACCAATGGAATCATTTGTCAGATATGTAACAAGATTGGACACACAACAAGATTTTGTAGAATGAACAATGGAGGTTATCATCATAACCCTAACCCTAAAAACTATGCAAGAAGGAATGAAAATATAGGAAACAAAGAGAAAGGTTGTTGTAGCAATGAAGATGAAGTAAAATTTGTTAAAGGAATAGATCAAGAAGGTATATTCAGCACTAAAGGTAATCAGGAAGGTAATGTATCTGATGGTAAGAATGAGTCTTTACCTAACCCTTCTTTAAGCACTTAAATTATGTAAATTTATGTAGTTTAGGAACTTAGAATTAGTGTAGAATTAGATTTTGAATGAGTTAAGTTTTGCAAAGCTAGATGAAGGTTTTTTATGTTATACTAATGCTATGGTTAAGTGCGCAAAAAGAAATATTGTGTTTTGCGAGGTTGCAAGAAGATGTATGGTTGCAGGTTTATAGAATTAGCTTTTTTGGCATTTTAGCGGCAAAAGAATTGAATGTGATGTCAGATCGAGTAAATGCTAAGTATTAAAAGATTGAAATCAAAGTTATTGTGATTATCAAGTGATTAGAAGTGATTTGGAGAGTGAAGAAAGAATTTTGGAAGGGATTTGCAGAAGTTTGAAGTGCCGATCAAGCGAAAGCCCTAATTTTTTGAATTTAAGGTATTTATCCGACTAAGATCTTGAATCAACTTAAGTAATCAGATATAATCATGGATGTGTCATTGATTCACAACATTAAGGATAAGAACAGACCTAGAACTAAGAAAGATCTAGTTGAACCCTCAGAAAGAGATGCTAGTTTAGCTTTATCATCCGTACCAAACGGAGTTCTTCATTTAGAAAATGTTAAAAGTTATCTTGGATGCAAATATGAAACCCTAAGGGAGAGTAATTTTAATGATGAATATCAAAAATTGTACAACAAGGATATGTCAGTGAAACAAGGTTATGAACATCTAGAAAATAATGAAATCATCGAGTACTCTATGAAATATGAATTTGATGATGAAGAGTGTACTAAGATCATTTTGAGTAGGATACATAATGGTAAATTTTGGTTAGAAGATAGAGTTATAGACATAACTGTAGACCTAATTCATGATGTGACTGGATTATCAAAAGTTGGTGCAATTCCACTGAATGAGAAAAACATGAGAAAGATTGTGATTGATAACACCAGTTCAATATACAATGCCAAAGGTATAGTCATTAGTAAGATTAAGAAAGATGATGTAAAATACTTGTGTAAGATTTTGACAACAAAATTCTATGGAAGTTCTAGAGAAGATGATATGCCAGCATGTATGGTACACATTGCTTATTTGATGTGTGTGGAGAAGAAGCCTATGGATATGTGTGAAATTCTGAGAATACAGTTGTTTGAGAATTTGGAAAAGATAAAGAAAGCTAAATACACTCACTTTAGATTTTCCTCATTGGTTACTTACATGTTCTTCTACTTGCTAAGAAGATTTATTTACACTATTGATTGGAATGATGGTGAGAATACTATGGAAAGAATCAATAAATTTTACATGAAACATCTTATTGAGAAAGTTAATGATAGTGTAAAGTTAGTGTTGAAAACTTTTCAGAACATTGTGGTAAATAGATCAAGAATTCCTCCATCCCTAGTTGAGAAATACAAAGATGATATATGTTTTATGGTTGATATTGATTTCACTTACATTGAGGCAATAAAACCTAGACATGAATTCATAGACCCTCTTGGCAATGAAATCTCTAAAGTTGAAACAAAAGGATATGTTAGTAGATTGTTGAAAAGTAAAGTGGATGCTCATAGCAATAGATTTGGAACATATGATGAAAACTTTGATTCAACAAAGACACTCAAGGAAGAGAAACAATCAAAGAAGAGAGTGGAGACTACAATAAAGAAAATTCTAAAAGAATCAGGTATGAGTGAGCAGGAATTTGATATTGTAAGAAAGACTGCAGAAGCAATAAGGCAAAGTGAGATACTATCAGTCCCACCTTTGGCATCAAGTACAGAACCCATTCAAGTTAAGGTAAAGGTTGAAGAACCTAAGAAGGAGCAAGAAATTAGTCAGAGAAACCCTTTTCTTCAGCACCAAGCAAAAGAATGAAGGCAAGTGCTTCAAGACCGGGTAAAAGACAAAAAATAATTGTTCCACCAGTACCTAGAAGAGTTGCAGAGATAAAAGATGATGAAGTAACAATAAAGAAGAAATCATGGAAACCAAGTATAGAAAGAGTTAATGAAGACATATTGCAGCATGGAGACTTTACCAAGATGAACAAATACTATGATTTATATGGATCCTCTGACAGATTAAATCTAGAGAATGCAATGGTTACACATATGATTTTGACAACAAGAAATTTGATACTATCCATGGAAAGATACTAGAAGATTTGTACAATAGACTTGTGAGCAGAAAGATGAGAGCACAAGAAGAAGATACTAAAATGAGAGAGAATGTGATAGGACAGTTCTATGACATAAGAGATTATGACTACCTTAAACAGATCCTCAAGCCACTTGAAACCCTATTAAGAACCAAAAGAAGAACTATACAAATAATGGGAGGTCAGTATGAACAAGTAAAGACTGAAACTGAACAGGCAATTGTGCAAGTGCTAGCAAACTTGGTAGAAGGAAAAGATAGTAAAGATCAATCAGTTGCAGAACCAACATAGAAACAGAGTTTAGAACAGGTAGAGGTAGCAGTAGAGGTAGTTGAAGCTGAAGATATTCCCTTTTCTTCTATAAACATTGGCACAGAATCTATGGACATTGAAGGAACAAAAGTTACTTTAGATTTAAATGATGCGGTACTCAACAGTTTGGATAACATTGTTGACAATTTGGCTTTGGGAGAGCAAGAAAAGAGTATTGAAATAGAGACTACACAAACAGAAGAGCAAATGGAAATAGAGGCCCATACACCTACTGAACCACAAGAAGACATCAGTCTTACTCCTAAGACTGGTAAGGAGAAAGGAATAGGAACATTGATTGAAGATTTGAGCAAGGAGGTTGATGACGATGATCAATTAGAGTTGATCACTTCTTTGAACAAAATTATTGGAAAGAACAAGAAAGTTAAGAATTTGGAAGGTAGCCTGAAAGATTTGACTGAGAAGCTACAAAGTGTTATATCTACAAAAGTATTTGATTCAGACCCACTTGAAAAAGCAAAGATGGTAATAAATTCTTTTGATGTTGAGTTCACTAATTTGACTGATATTGCTAAGGTTAAGGCTCAGGTAGCTTATGAAGCTGAGATGTTGCAGAATATAAGTCAGAATATCAAAAATGACATTGGCAGCCTTGACAGACACATTAAGAACTTAAGGAAACATCTTGAGACTAGAAAGTGTTTGTACATTCAGTGTACAAAATCTAAAAATATAATAATTGAGGAAGAGAAGAAGCTAAAGAGAAGCAAGATGAAATTGCAGCAGAGACAAACTCAATGGCCAGCACAGACATAAAGATCAATGCAGTTGAGAAAAAGATCAGAAAATTATGTGATGAGATAAGGACTTTGAATGATGAGAAGAACAGGAAAATTATCAGGATAAACATCTTGAGAGAGCATGTCTCAATCAAGTTGACTATTATAGAAGAGCAGCTAGAAGAATGTCTTACTACTAAGACATCATTTCAGAAGTTCAATTTTGAGTCCCTTCAAGCTTGTCAGATTGTAGCATACGAATTGAGTACTTTACTCAATGTAGCAGAATCAATTAAGAAGGCATGGGAGAAAGATTTTGAGGCTTGGAAGACCAATTTTGTAGATTGTGTTACAAGCCTATCGGCTTTGCAATAAGACAGTAAGGTAAAATTTTTGACATAATTTTGTATATCCCTTTCCACCCTTTATTTTGTCATTGTTGTCAAAGGGGGAGAGATACTTAGAAAATTGTCTATATATGATAAGGAAGGATACTCATAGGGGGAGTTCTATGGAGTATTATGAAGTGTTATAGATTATGTGTATATTTTGAGGAGATATAAGGATAATATTCTATGGCCACAATTTTGATACAATTTTTGAGATTTTGACTTGTACACTTAGCCAATTTTCTCATATGTTGAAACCAATGACAAAGGGGGAGATTGTTGGCAATTTGGCTGAGGTATGTACATGGATGTTATCATTATGGAAATATATGTTCCCTATGAAGATCACATAAGCTGGAAAGTAAGTATGGAAGATCGCAGACTAAAATTGTCTAAGTATGAAACAATGTTTTTGACAAAGCACCCGATACAGTTTGTTTTGGCGACATTCACTGGAGCATGATTAGAGTTTTCACAGTTGAACATAGACTCTATGGTGTCTAAGGATACCCCATCTCAGTGTGCAAAAGAGTATAGATAGTACAGACAAAGTTATGATTGTTTTACCGATGACAAAGTACAGTCGACAAAGTAGTTTTGAAGGCAGAACTAGTAAATGAATTAAGGGATTATTTTGCTTGTCAAAATAATGACATAATATTATAAAGAGATGACATCCTAGATGTTTACTCTTGGATAAATATATGCAAGCCGACTGAAGAAAGATATTATGTCTGTATCTTGTAAAAGATGTAATGTACCGAACATACTTGAAATGTAACTTGTGATAGTTGTATATTGTGATAGCAGTGAAAGTTGTTGGTGCAAAGTTGTAAGCAGTACCATATTGTAATCAGTAAACATTTGTATTACTTGTTTGGGAAGTGAGCCCATCTGGTAATCAAGTTTTGTATCTACAACTCCTAATAGGGTTGAGGCTTCTAACAATGCTTATAGTCCCTTAACCAGGACTGATACACTATATGTTTGTAATAGACTCCTAACAGGGTCAACATCCTTAACAGGATATCTTTTGATTAGTGGATCTTTGTAGGTACCATCCCCACTGGGGTTTTCCCTTGGCTAGGGTTTCCTTGAGAACATATCATGTGTTATGAGTTCTTTACATTTACTATTATGTATGCTATTTAGTCTCTTATGCTTTAAAGTAATTTGTTATATCCATAAGTGGGCAAAAGTAAAAGTTTGTGAAATACTGATTCACCCCCCCCCCCCCCTCTCAGTATTTCCTATTTCTAATAGAAGATTAGGAAATAGATTAGGAAGAATAGGATTAAGATTAGGAAATGTTGTGTCATCTACCAAATTCGTCACATAATCCAAAAGAGTAATAAGTCCACCACACAAATCCTTAATGAAAGTTTTGAAAGTAGGAAGGGTATTATTAGTCAATCTCATAATAGCATAAGCAAGTGAAACATGAAGAGTGACAAACATAATGAAATGGATGATACTCTCATAAACATCATAAGTACTATAAAGAGATGTTAAGAGGAGAATAATGAAGAAAATAGCCACACACCAAAGCATCTTAAGGATCTTCATTCCAAATGAAATGCAAGAAATATATTTTTTGTATTTTGTTGCGTATATAGATTATTTTGTTTTTGAATTTTAAAATGCAAGAGCATAAAAGAAAACTAATCTAAGCTAATTGTAAGGAAAGGAGGCAAAGCATCCAACACCAAAAAGAAAGAGTTGTCTATCGCGGGTTCACCAAAATGTAAGATATAAAAATATATATAAAGGATGTATATATATATTTATATCTATGATGTGTATGATGGTTTTGAATGTGTGTGGGGGTGACTTAAAATGTTGTGGACATATATTACCTCCTAATCCAAGACAAGGATATCCCAATTGATTAACTGAAAGAAGACGATCAATGCGAAAAGGAATCAATTGGTTATGGATAAAGAGGGAAAGGGGATCTAATTTATTAATTATGAAGTAAGACAATAAATTAGAATGAGTAGGATAAAATGAAACACTTATCTTGAAATGTAATAGATCTGGAAATTGCTATTTTCTGGTATCTGTACTAAGTTTCTGGAAATTCTGCAAGCAGATCTGGGATGGAAACACTGAGATGGAGAAAACCTAGAAATATTTTCCTTTTTTGAACTAGGTCGACCTTGACCCAAATGAAGGTCGACCTTGACCCCTTTATGTTGACCTTAACCTGCACAGCTTCGATGGAAATTCTATCCGTGGATCCCAAAAGTTTGCCGAAAAGGGTATCTGAATCTACTCTGTAATTTGTTGTTTTGTACCTATTCCTACAAGAAAAAGGGTTTTGTTGTTTGGATGAAGGGTTTGCCTTGGTCAAACCTTAGTTGTTAATTAACCTTGAAATAGAATTGAAATGGAGAATGCTAGCAAGTAGTAGAAGAAGATCTAGCAATGAAGCTATGATATTCAATAGATATGTGATTGTATTTGAAATGTAAACAAGTATGTTAATATGAAATATTAGACTCAACATTAAAAACCATAAATGTAAATCAAAACCTCCATGATTGTATGCTTGGAATCCACCTTGAAGGAAGAATAAATGAATCTTGAGGATGCTTATAGGATCTTGAAGGAAGATCACACCACCATGATGGATAGATCTAGGGTTTGAATGATAAATCTTGAATGCTTGAACCAAATCCCTTCAAAGGCTTGAATGCTTGAATCTTTGATCTTCAATGGAGAACTTGAATGCTTGAATGCTTTTGATGTGAGTGCTTGGATTGAAATGAGAGGAGAAGGCTTCCTTATATACTAGTCTAGGGCACAAACTTCTAGAGAGGCTGACATATGAGAAATAAATTCCCATTAGGCCTATACCCCTAGGAGTGGACCTATATTAAATATATTTTAAGTCACTGCATCGAAACCTAAAACAACCAACTCAGAAGTAGAAAAATAAACATTTGAGTTTCCCCCCGCATCTGTCAAACTTTCTGATGAAAAAGGGGGACCTGGGTCAAGGTCAAGATCAACCCTAACCTAGGTTGACCTTGACCCAAGGGTTTAAGACCCTTGTAAAATATGCCAGGTGGGGAAAATAGTTCCTGGAGAGGCCCAATCAGAGCCCTAAACTAGCACAGAAGATGGAAAAAGGGGCAGAAAAGAGAGGACAACATGATGATGGCCCGAAAAACCCCCTAAGGAGGGATAAGCGGTCTTAACATGGAAGTGCTTTCATTTTAAGATGATACACCTGTACATATGGGATATGTGTACATTTTCAAAGGAATTCAAAAGAGAGTGTGTTTCTTTAATCATATTGGCTATAGTCCATGATGGGGAGTGAAGGTGGTTTAAATAATCTATGATGTTATTAGAGTCACCTTCGAGCCAGAGATTTTTAACTCCAATATCATGGGCTAATTTGGTGACTTGAAGGGCTACATTAGCTTCTACATAGTGGTTAGATTGGGTGCCAAGAGGGAGTATAACAATAGCAATTCCCTTTCTATAGCAATTTGTTATCACACCACCACTTCTCACCTTTCCTGAATTGCCCTTGGTAGCACCATCAAAGTTATTCTTAGACTAGCCTTTTGGGGGATAGCTCCAGGTTCAAGTCTGTCTTTTATTGTTGTTGTTCTTTGGGTCTCCATTCTTGTCTTTTCCTTTAAAAGGGTTAGTATCACCACAGGTAATAAAATTTTATTTTAAGGCATGGTGGATCTTTTCAAAAATTATTTTGGGAGGAGCACAACAATCCTTGAAGATACGATTGTTATGCTCTTTCCACACACACCAACAGAGATGTGGGAGAGCCCAAGAGAAGAATTTGTGAAGATCACTATTCTTAAAAGGTAGGGACCATTGGGAAAAAAGATCTTGTATAGAGGAGGGAAAACACCAATGCAGCCCAAAAGCTGAAAGGAGATACTATCAACCTTACTAACATAAGGGAAATGAATGAATAGGTGGTCCATAGACTCCGCTTGGCATTTACAAAGAACACACCTATAAGGAATCGGGATACCTCTCTTTAAAAGATTATCAACAATGAGGATGTGATTTTGAAGCAAAATCCAGAAGAAGACATTAATCAGATCACTATACTATTACTTTCTAACAATTGTGGCAAAAAAATCTCCTAACATGGTAGAATTAACCATCTTTTTGTAAATATCTTAATTGAGTGCACACTTAAGAGTGTTGCTAAAATCCTCTAACAATGTAGATCTTAACAAGTCTTATATTTTACTCCTAACAAGGTAAGATCATCAGAAGTGATCAAAATTGTATGCCCTAATAGGCAACTTTATTATTGTAGTAGTGAAGCTTTGTGGGTTCCATCCCCACCACAATTTTTACCTTCTAACAAGGGTTTCTGTGATACCAAAATCTTTTTGTCAAGTGTATGAAGTTTCATGAATGTTTATTTGTTAGATTAGAAGTATTTACATTTTAGTTATGTTCATGAATGAATGGTAATGATGAATGTGACAGTCGGTTAATGAAGGATATTATCTTAAGGATTGAGATTAAAAAAAAAATTAGGGTTACTGATTCACCCATCCCCTCTCAATAACTCACCTTTCTGTAATCCCAACAATTGATATCAAATATTTTTCTCTTGTTAAAGAAGTTTAATCACTAAAGAAGAAAGATCCATAGAGGTAGAAAGGTATAAGCTTGACAAGATAATTGAAAATTAGAAATAGGAGTTGCAGATTACCCTGGAACAACTTAAGGACATCAAGGAAATGTTGAGAGAGTCATTGAACAAAAGTAAGGAATTATCATTTCGGTAAAATGATACTCAGTATTAGGAAGAAGAGATTGAGGAATTATCAAAAGGATCTTAAAGTCTATATGATGCATCTCAAGGAACTATTCCAAATCTATCTGAAAAGAAGCAACACCTCATCGAACAACTGAAAGCACTACAAATTGGACAAGAAACACAAATGGTGAGAATAATTAAACTTATGAATAATACAAGACAACCTGAACAACAGTGAAACATGAATATTGAAGACAAAAGACAAATGACTAAAAAATGGAAGAAAAGGAATCTAAAATATAAAGGCTGACCAAGCATCACTTTGAAATTTCTAATCAGATGGTTATCATAAGTCAAGAAGTTAACCAAGTGAACAATGAGCTTGCTAGGAAATTGGAAGACATTGGTGAATTAAGGAAATAAAATGAAAGACTGAAGAATGAATTGAAGATGCAACAATAATATAATGAAATGATGAAGAAAACTAAGGAAAGCACCAAATGAATGGATGAATTCTTAATGAGTCAGAGGAGACTAGACAACACCACTGGATTAGGATATACAAAGAAATGAGAGTCATAAAATCAAGCAGAGGAAAGGAATATTTATGCAAATCCAAGACCAAAGAATCTCTCATTCTATCATTGTGGGAAACCAGGTCATATACCAAATGTTTGTAGGAGAAAAGTAAGTAAAGCTAAAGGTACTCCTAATACTATTCCTAAATTTGATGGTTATTGCGACAATTGCAACAAGTATGGACATCAAGCATATGCATGTAGATAAAAGACAAGAAAGTCACCTAAGAGGTAGTATATGGGAAAACACTGTAGTATTTGCAACAAACATGGTCATATATCACAAGAATGTAGGGCACAAGTGAAGTTAGTTTGGAAATCGAAGAGACAAAAATACATATCAACCGAGAAGAAAAGGTAATTCTTATACTTGGGATTACAAAACCTGGGTTAATTGTACAGCCTGTGGAAAATATGGTCATATTGATGAAAATTGTATGAGACTACACTAGAGAGGAAAATCTAGAAACTAGACAAATTCTAGAATGGCATGTCTGCACTATCATAAGGTCAGTCACTTAAGCAAAGATTACAGAAATCGAGCACCAAAATCAAATGAAGATATGAATGAAAATACCATTGAAGGAATTAGAAGGTTGAGGAACCAAATTTGGGGAAGATCAAAAAAAAGATAATGGAGGAACAAGAACAACAGTGGGTGATACCTCATCCTTTGGATTAGGTGATTTCACTATTCCTACTTAAGTTAGTCAAGCAAGTATAGGAGCTGAATTTTAATCATTTATATCTTACAACAGTTCCTCATATCTATTGCATGAATACCAAATCATCATGAATTAAGATGCACTAGGTTATTATATGTTATTAACTTGAAATGAGTATAGTCGGTAAAGCTATACTGAGTAAGAAATTTTCAGTCGATGAAAGTGGCAAAATAACCAAGTTGTGTAGTCAACTAAGCACTAGTAGTGTTAACCGAGATGAAGTATCTGATGGAGAAGACTCAGTGTTTGATTGTTAACTGAGTAGTGGTTAGTGAAGCATTTAATACACCATACTTAAGTCAAAAATGGTTTTTGGGTATAAATATACAATGATCCAACTCATTATCTACATTGCATTTGAAGAGCGAACCAGAGTGAAAAAGAGTGAAGATTGAGCAACCAGATTCTAAGCTAATACAGTGATTTGTGAGTTCTACAGAGTGATTGAAAGTTATTTAGGAAAGTTTTGAAGCATAACCGAGTGATTTGAATGTAGATTTCACAAGCCCTAATTTATCATCAGTAATGACTTCTACATCAAAATCCATTCAATCTAAGGTTGATAAGGAAAATAAAGTGGCATTAATCAAAAGCTCAACATATGAAGAACCCAACTACAAGTTACATCCAGAAATTGCTGCACAGATTGATGAAAAAGGTGTGTTTTCATCTATACCACCTAGGGTTTTACTGGTAAAGTATATTAGGTCTTATATTCATTGTAAGATTAATGAGATAGGTAATTTTGAGCTTCAATCCACCTATCACAAACTATGCACAGATGGAAAATTAAAGGATGAAAACCAGCATCTAGAGGTAAAAGTTTGACAAATGCATTATATTTCTTGAAGGAATTCAAAACCGAATGGATTAGAATCATACTTAGCTAAGTACATGATGGAAAAATGTGGTTAGATGAGCCGGTGAGAATCACCAAGGATGCGATTCATATAGTCACAGGGTATCCAGTGTTAGAGTAATTAGTTAGTTTTATTACTCTTCTTTACTTAAGCTTTCTCTTAGGTACATTATAATTAATATCTTTATTAATTATAATGTGCAACCTAGCTTTTCTAGTTTTAGGGTTTTGTTCACCTTTATAGGTTGAACCTTGTATTATTTTTTCATTATCTTCGAATACAATTTCTCTCACACCGCTGAGATTTTCCAAGCCCACGCTTTTTTGTCTTCTTGGTTTCCTTTCAGCAACAGGTTATTTGCATATGGGTGTTCTTGGCATTTTGTGAAACTATTTCTTAGTTTCTACATGGTATCAGAGCTTCCCTGCTGCTACCTGGTCTAAGATTTTGAGAGTCGTGATTTGAAGATGAAAGCCACAGCTCCTCTGGTCTTTTCTCTATTATTTTTATTGGATCTGGGGGGTCTCTTTTTTTTGGAGCACTTTGGGCAAAAACCAACCTCACAGTTGCATCCAAAAGGCCCAAAAACCCCTATTTCCATATAAAACTTGACCTATTTGGACTCCGGGGCTTCTGGGTGAATTTTCTAGCCCATTCGAGCCATATAGCACAAAAAATGAAAAAAAAAAAAAAAATCTCATTTTTCATGCAATTTTTGGTGTTTAACAGGGTGCTGCCACTCAACCACCCTGGCGCCACCACCACCCGGGCTTCACACCACCCGCCACAGTGACACCCGTCGGCCGCCGCACCACCCGCCGGCACAGTAGGTGATGTCACCCTCACGTCACCTGCCAAAAAAATTTTCCAATGGGTTTTTTAAAAATTTCCCAGCGAAAATTTTTTTTCCGGTCACTTTTTTCTTCCACCACATTTTTCCAGCGAGACGGCCCCGTGATGGGCAAATGGCCATCAAATTTTATGTTGTGACTGGTTTTTTCCAGAGAGTTCATTTTCAAAGGTGCAGTTGGTTTTTTGGTCGTAACTTGTGCATACGGTGTCCTTTTTTGGAAAATGAAATATCACCAGAAAGGTCTTTCTGAGATGGATGTGATGATGCTAGTTTAGTTGTCTGACTTAGTAGTTTGAGCTCTCATTTTTGGCATTGAAGTAGAGGCTTCAGTTTCCTCCCTCTCTGCATCTGGCACCCAAGTTTTCTTCACATTTTTTGTGCTTTCATAATTGTTTACTTTGTTGTGTATGGGGGTTAGTATTATACTTTGTGGGGGGGCTGCTCTTTACTTTTTGTACTTTACTTCAGAAAGACCCTTCTACTTCTGTCTTCTTTCTCTCCATGGCGGACTCTTCTGTCGCCTGCCTTACACCTCATAACTATCATACTTGGAAAGGACAGATGACCAGATTACTTATGAAAAAAGGGCTATGGTCATGCCTCAATGCAACTCAGCTAGTTCTACAGAGGCCTTATGAGGCTCTTATGTAGAGAAACAAGATGGATGAGGCAATGGGCCTCATTGCAATGAACATTTCAGATGGGTTGTTGTTCCACTTGGATATTTTGACCACACCCAGGGCTATGTGGGACAAGTTTTCCACCTTGTTTGGCACAATGAATTAGTTCAAGGTTCTACAGATAGATGCAAAGTTCACCTCCTTAGTACCTAAATCATTCACCAGCATTAAGGACTTCTTGATGAAGTTCAAGTCTCTTCGTTCTATTTTACAGGTTGCTAGAAAGACGAAGTCAGATGATGAGTGTATCTTTCTGATACTCTCAAAGCTTCGTGGCCCTTATCAAATTTTCACTTCTACCTTCTACTCCACTATGGATGCACTGGGTGCACATGTTATGCCCTCTTTTGAGACCTTCTATGATAGGTTGACTCATGAGCAGTCCAAGCTCAATCAGATGGACTCACTTACAAGTTCACAGTGACAAGCATTTCTTGCCAAGACACCTCAGGATACAAAGAAGTAGAAGTCAAAGCAGACATCTGATTTCTCTTCTTAGCACTCTACTAGACCACCATCTTCTTCTAAGAAGGAGAAATAGAAGACTGAGAGCCCTACATGTTCCTCTTGTCAGAAGGGGCCTCATGATGAGTCACATTGTTTTTAGAAGAGATTTGATGGCTATGAGAAATAGATTGTAGATTTGCAAGATCTCCTTTAGAAGAGCACTATTTCCTCTCCATCCTCTTCCATCTCACAGGGGTCTACTTTTCAGCCTTCTACCTCATCTTCGACATCTGGACAGGATTTTGGATAGGGTCATGCATTACGGGCTTTCGTTGCATCCCCTTCATAGGTCCCTTGGATACTGGATTTTGGTGCTTCTCACCATATGGTATCTTCTCCAAAGATCTTCTCGTCTATTAAGGCTTCTCTTATTCCTCACATTCTCATGGGGAATAACACTGTTATGCCAGTCTATGGGAAAGGTTATGTATGCATTCAGGAGGCACATTCAATGATGTATTGTATGTTTTATCTCTGTCTACAAACCTTCTCTTGATTTATCAAATTACACTCAGTGGGTTAGGGAAGACAGTTGAGTTCATGCCAAATTCAGTCTTCATTCATGATAGTGTGATAGATGGCATTGTTTCTATAGGGACAGTTGATCATTCCACCCATCTCTACACCTTCTCACACTTTGGTCCACCATCTCCATCATCAGAGCATAGCTCTCCTCTTATGCAAGAGCATCATGTGGGATAGTCAGGTCACTTGAACCTCTGTGTTGTTCCTGAGACCACTTTTGTGACTACCTCACCTTATCTTGTTGGGATTTCTTCTCTTCAACAGGACTCTTCTTCAGCACTGCGAGACCCTCCAGCTCCATTCATTGAGCCACTAGGTGCAGTTGTTGAGGATTCTATAGAGGACACTCATCTCCTCTCTCCTGACAGTGTCTACACACCTGTCATACCACCTACATTGGGGATTCCCTTTCAAGATCATCGTGTCTACTCCTTTGAGCATCAGCTCAGCCTTCCAATGACACCTCATCTTTTGAGGGCCCCTCTTTAGTGTTCATTGTCTTTCACTCCTTTGTATTGGAGTCACAGTGGTTCATTCATTGTTCCAGGGGTTCTTTCATTCTGGGGGGGCTTTGGAGCCCTGACCCTCTCTCACGAGGGGGTTGACAGCTCGCATTGTACTTATGGCTTTGAGAGAGTCTCTTGAAGTCATTTTTTCATCTTTTTCTTGCTTTTATATCTCTTTTTGGTGAGGAGTTTTTCCCACTAGGTTTTCTCCTTTGTCTTCAGTTCACAAAGATTTCCTTGTATTGGGTACCTGATCAGGCCTTATTGTCGGGACCCATTTCCTGCTTTCATAGTTGTGCTAGGTTAGCTTACCTCCTAAGCTTTGCTTAAGGGGGGGTGTTAGAGTAATTAGTTAGTTTTATAACTCTTCTTTACATAAGCTTTCTATTAGGTACATTATAATTAATATCTTTATTAATTATAATGTGCAACCTAGCTTTTCTAGTTTTAGGGTTTTGTTCACCTTTATAGGTTGAACCTTGTATTGTTTTTTCATTATCTTGGAATACAATTTCTCTCACATCACTGAGATTTTCCAAACCCTTTCTTTTTTGTCTTCTTGGTTTCCTTTTAGCAATAGGTTATTTGCATGTGGGTGTTCTTGGCATTCTGTGAAACTGTTTCTCAGTTTCTACATCCAGTATGTGACAAAGAAAATCCCTAAGGCACCCACCGAAGAATGAAATTGAGAAGTTGACTAGAGAAGAGTAGGATGGTAGAGGAATGAAGATTAACACCATTACTAACCCAGAGACCAAATTTAGAGCATATTTGGTTGCGTATAAGATATTTCAATCTATTATAACTAACAGTGTTCCATGCAACATTGTATACATTGCATACAAGACTCTGAAGAAGGGTCTTCAACTTGACCTAGCTAAACTAATGTTGAGGCAACTGGAGGAGAACATGACAATTATCTGAGTTGTGAAGTCTAATATCTGCAAGTTTGGATCATTATTGGTATGTATATTTTTCTACATGCAGAACTCATTTCCCTTGATCGGTAATGTAGAATGGGATGTGAAAAATCCTATTATTATTCAAACTGGAGAATTCACAAATAGTTTGGATAAGAATTTTGAGCCTATGATGGATGATTACTTTAGTAAGTTTAAGGACATAATGCATAAGAGAAGCAGAATTCCTGCAAAACTTGTTGAGAAATACAAAGATGATATATGTTTCTTAGTGGACACCAACACTACATTGATTGAGGTAGTTGAACTGAGAACTATATGGCTACCACCGATGGAGTATGAATTGGACATTGATGAAGCCACTAGGTCAATAAAGGCACTACTAGCATAACTGAAGGACAAAGGAGCTACAAGTTTTGAAACTTATGAGGAAGAAAAAAAAGAATAAAAATGGACTTGGTTGGAGTAAAGATAGGAAGGAAAACAAAGAAAATCATCGAGACTTTAGAGAAACAATTTGGTGATGTTGAGGAGGAAGTAGAGAATTTGGTTAAAGAGGAAACTGACGAGCAGAATTAGTTGGTGAAGGTGAAGATGAAGAGGAAATTGAATCAAATGAAGAAGTACAGGAAGATCCATCAAAGGAAATAAGAGGAAAAAGGAAACAAGTTGATACATTAATAAGTGCAAGGACAAGGTCCACTATAGGTAATAACCCACCTCAGAGAAGAAGAGTTGCAAAAATCACAAGGCTTGGACCTACTAAAACATATCAGAAGAAAAGAGTTACACAAGCTTCCATCGAGGTACTTGAACCTAAGAAGAGGAGAAAATTAATCAGAAATAAAGAGGATGTTGACTCAAAGGAAGAAGAAAATAGTCAATTCAGAGTTGTAGTTAATAAAGCACCACAGTCAATTGATGAAATTGCAAATGGCATAAGAGAAAGAGGAGGACCAAGTCATCCTAAAATTAAGAGATATTCAAACATGAACAAAGAGGACCAAGACAAACTGGAAGAGGCTATCATTGGCATGATGATTAACTTTAAAAGAGTGCCAGTTGAATTTTCAAGTAGCACTCGTAAGGAGTTGTATGATAAAGTTTCAGCAAGATGGACCTATGCACAGAATACAGAGAAAAGGATGAGAGAAAGGTCCCTTATTCTAGCAATGTCAAATCTATCTATTCAAGAGATTGAATTTGCAATGAAAACATATTCCAATAAATTTTTTATGAAAGCAAGGGCACTAAATATTCTACAAGGAAAATTGCAAGAAGTTGATAAAGAGAGTATAGAGATTTGGACTAGCATTCTTAGTTTAAAGGATCAAACTGATAAAACTACATATGTAGTTAATACAAAGAAATCTATACCAATTAGAGGAAAACAAGTTTAAAAAGATGATGATTTTGATACAGCACAAGAGCCCATTCACATCTCCAACACTGAGCAGCTAGAAGACCAAACATATGCTAAAGATTTTATAACTGTTCTACAAAATGTAATTGAAGATATTCTAGAGATGTTGAAGATAACAAGGGAAGAAGAATTATTAATTGAATATATTAAAGAAGGAGACCCTAATGAGGAAGCAAAGGATGATGAAGACATAACTGCTAATACCGAGAAAAAAGAAGAATCACAACTTGTCAAGGTAGCTAGAGAACTTATACCAGGTGTGATGCAGGAGCATCCTGGGTGTAAAAGCAATCTTGCATCACCCAAAAATATTTCTATTTTTGAATTCAATAAGGGCTATTTTGTGCAGAGCTGCTATTTATGGAAAGTTGCTATTTTTGGTAATTTTTGTATGTGCTCAGAATGATCTGATTTCTTTCTTGGAGGTTCATTTTGGTCATATAAGTCTGCCAGTAAAGTTTCATTGCCAGATCAAGTGTATGTTGGAAGATATTGAAGATTTTCGGTATTGGCAGCAGGATACAGAAACTTTGAACTCAGTTTTGAAGGCTTTAGAGGCCCCGGATGAGGTCGAAAATTTGAGTGACAGGCGCTTGCGCCGGTCAAGCCTGTAGAGCACTTCGTGGCATTTCCGAAATGGGGTTATAATAGCCGAGCGGGTCAACAGGTGATGACTTATGGTCTTCGGAAGTTGGGCCACCTGAAATGGCGAAAAATAATTTTCCTTCAAAATTTCTGTTCGGGTTTCAAAAGTTATTTTGAGCCGACTTTGATGTAATAAATTGAAAAATAAAATAATTCTAAGTTTGGTCGGCCCTTAGGGCTAAATTTCTGGAACCTTCTCGGGCAGTGGAAATTGCCTATATAAGGAAGGCTGTATTATTGTCTTAGACAGTTCAGAATAGTTTTGGGTAATAGTTCGAGGCTTTATCCTACAGAATATTGTAAGGGAATGCCCATGTGGCTTTGCATATTGTAATTCTGAAAGTTTGTAATTCCACATTTGTGGAGATAATAAGAAGCCAATTTTCTATTCTTGCATATTGTTGTTGTTTCTCTATTTCTGTTATGTGTTTGTGGTATTAAGGGGAGCACCCTTCATCAAGTGGTATCAGAGCAGGAGTTCTTGAGTGTGTAAATAGATTTCCGACTGTGAGGCAGTTTGCACCAGGACCGTGGCTAGGGTTTCAGCGCGCATCGCGAAAATGCCTCCACAAAGGGAACGTGGCGGAAGAGCTAGTGTCGTAACACCTGAGGTTAGAGAGCTGCAGAGACAAGTGCGAGCATTGCAAGAAGAGATTCACAGAGGAATGAATCTTAATGTCAGAGATGAAAGCGAGGATGAAGCCGAAGAAGAATATCAAGCAGGAGAAGTTGAAATTGTGAACCAGGAGGAAGAAAGACTTTTTTGGGCCATTTCCAAGATTGGGAAAAGACCTAAGATTGAGGTTCCTACATTTTCTAGAAATCTTAACCTAGAGGAATTGATTGACTGGATCAATGAATGTGAGGAATATTTTGAGTACGAAGATGTTGACGATCCTGATAGAGTCAAATTTGCGAAGGCCAGACTGAAAGGTCATGCGAAGATCTGGTGGCAAGAAATTCAATTGGAGTGAAATAGAAGAGGGAAAGATAAAATCACAAGATGGGATCGGATGGTGGATAAATTGAAGCGGCAGTTCATTCCTGTTGATTATGAGCTTGACCTACTGAATAAAATGCAGAGTTTGAAGCAAGCAGGAAGATCTGTTCAGGAGTATACAGAGGAGTTCTACCGACTTCTCATCAGAACAGGCCATGCAGAAGCTGATAAGGAGAAAGTTGCCTGATACCTTAATCGGTTAAGGCCAAGCATTCAGGAGGAGCTGAATCTGGTTCAAATGAACAGTATTGAAGAGGCATACCAGTTTGCCCTAAAAGTAGAGGAAAAGTTGAACAAGAAGTTTGAGAGCAGACAAAATGGAAGAGGTCGTGGTGGACGATCTGGTGGACGGTCATATGGTGGCCGAAATGAAGATCCGAAAAAGAAGGATGAGGCCAGTAGCAGTCAGAATTAGCGAGGAAATAATTCCAATCGCTTCCAGGATCAGAATAATAGAGATCAGAGAGGAAGAGGAAGAGGACAAGGATCTGGAAGAGGTGCCTTCCGTGGAACATGTTTTCACTGTGGAGAAGAAGTTCATAGGGCATTTGAATGTCCTCAGCGCCAAGGCAGAACAGACAGGAGAAATGAAGGCTAGGCCAGAGTTGCACATGTAGATGAAGATGCCAGATCATCAAATTCTGAAGATGCTGAAAGAGGAGAAACGTTGATTAATAGAAGAGTCTTGTTGAGTGGTGAGAATGAACCTGAGCAAAGGAGGAGCCTGTTTCACACCAGGTGCAAGTGTGAAGGTAAATGTTGTGATGTGATTATTGATAGTGGAAGCACTGACAATTTGGTGTCAGAAGAGATGGTGACAAAGTTGAAGCTCAAGAGACAGAAACACCCATATCCATATCGGATTGCCTGGGTACAGGATGACCACAAGGTCATGGTCAATGAACAATGCCTGGTGAAGTTCAAGATTGGCAGATACCAAGATGAGGTATTGTGTGATATCATATCTATGGATGCATGTCATATGTTGTTGGGTAGACCATGGCAGTTTGACAGATGTGTTGTACATGATGGTCGTGCGAATACCTATTCCCTGACAAAGGATGGAGTGCGACATAAGCTAAAACCATTGAAGGAGACTGAAGAAAAGGTATGTGGTAATGCAAGGATAACTTTTGTTGATGGAAGAAATTTTCTAGATGGTATGAGGCATGAGCATGTATGTTTTTCTTTAATTCCAAAAGCTGGTAAAGAGGAAGTAGAAGATGTTCCTGTAGAAGTTGCAGATTTGTTGAATGAGTTTCAGGATATTGTATCTGATAACGTACCTAATGGATTACCACCAGTCAGGAAGATCAGTCATCAGATGGACTTGATCCTAGGAGTGAGTTTTCCGAACAAGGCAGCACATAGAATGACACCTGCAGAAAGTGAGGAGTTGAACAGACAAGTACATGAGTTGTTACAGAAAGGATTGATCCGTGAGAGTCTGAGTCCCTATGCTGTACCAGCAGTATTAGCACCAAAGAAGAATGGAGAATGGAGGATGTGTACAGATTCTAGGGCAATAAACAAGATCACAATCAAGTACAGGTTTCCATTGCCACGAATGGATGATATTATGGACTGTTTGAGTGGAGCTGTGTATTTCTCAAAGATAGATCTGAAAAGTGGATATCATCAGATTCGGATCAGAGAAGGAGATGAATGGAAGACTGCCTTCAAGACAAAAGAAGGACTATATGAGTGGTTAGTCATGCCTTTTGGGCTAACCAATGCACCGAGCACTTTCATGCAGCTCATGAACGAGGTTCTCAAAGAATTTCTGGGTAAGTTTGTCATTGTTTACCTAGATGATATTTTGATCTTTAGTAAGACATTGGAGGAGCATATGATGCATATTCGTATGGTATTTGAGAAGCTGAGAGAAGAGAAATTGTTGATTAATTTGAAGAAGTGCATTTTTGTGAAGAAAGAGTTAGTGTATTTGGGATCTGTAGTTTCAGGAGAAGGTCTAAAAATGGACCCAGAGAAGGTACAGGCTATCCTTGAATGGCCTACTCCGAGGAGTGCTACTGAGGTAAGATCTTTTCATGGTCTAGCTAGCTTTTACAGAAAGTTTATCTGAAATTTTAGCAGTATTTGTGGACCCTTGACTGAAACAATGAGAGGGGATAGAAAAGAGTTTACGTGGACTAATGGGGCAGAAAAGAGTTTTCAATTGTTGAAACAAAAAGTTACAGAACAACCTGTTTTAGCACTTCCAAATTTTAATAAGGTGTTTCAAGTAGATTGTGATGCTAGTGGTACTGCAATAGGAACTGTTATGAGCCAAGAAGGTAAACATGTTGCTTATTTCAGTGAGAAGTTAAATGATGCCAAGAGGAAATATTCTGTTTATGATCAGGAATTTTATGCTATAGTTTAGGCATTAAAGAAGTGGAGACATTATCTACTTCCTAAGGAGTTTGTTTTGTATACTGATCATCAAGCTTTGCAATATTTGAATAGTTAAGGAAAATTGAATCAAAGGCATTTGAAATGGGTTGAGTTTTTGCAGAGTTATACATTTGTTTTGAAACACAGGAGTGGAAAGTCTAATAGGGTTGCAGATGCTCTTAGTAGAAGGTAACTATTGCTGACAGAAATGCAGATTGAAGTGGTTGGGTTCAAGGAACTCAAGAATTTGTATCCAGAGGATCCTGATTTTGGTGAAGCTTGGAAAGCTTGCACAGAACCTATTACTCTAGACAGGACGAAATGGTTGGATTTCATCATCTAGGATGATATGCTATTCAGAGGGAGTCAGTTGTGCATTCCACGAAGTTCTATGAGGGAGAATCTCATCAAGGAGAAGCATAGCGGAGGATTGGCTGGACATTTTGGTCGTGATAAAACCCTTGGTTTGGTTAGTGAGAATTATTATTGGCCACAGTTGCAGCAAGATGTGAAGAAGTTTGTACAGAATTGCAGAGTATGTCAGATGGCGAAAGGAGTGAAGCAGAATACAGGATTGTATCAGCCATTACCCGTACCAGAGAAGCCTTGGGAGGATATCAGCATGGACTTTGTTCTTGGTTTATCGAGGACACAGCGGGGACACGATTCAATTTTTGTGGTGGTTGACAGATTTTCAAAGATGGCACATTTCATTCCCTACAAGAAGACTAATGATGCTGTTCATGTAGCAGAATTGTTTTTCAGAGAAGTAGTGAGACTTCATGGTTTGCCAAAGACCATAGTTTCAGATCGAGACACTAAGTTTGTTGGATATTTTTGGCGTACATTGTGGAAGAAGTTAAAGACAGATTTGAAGTTTAGTTCATCACATCATCCACAGACTGATGGACAGACAGAGGTGGTGAATAGAAGTTTGGGAAATTTGCTGAGATGTTTGGTTGGAGATAAGCCAGCAGGATGGGATTTGATTTTACCACAGGCAGAATTTGCATACAATAATTCTGTCAATAGGAGCACTGGTAAATCACCATTCCAGATTGTATATGGAAGTAGTCCAAGAAATGCATCTGAATTGAGAAAGATAGATAAAGGAGAAATAAGTAGTGCTGAAGCTGAGGATTTTGCAGAACACTTGAAGAACATCCATGAGGAGGTGAGGAAGCATATTACCAAGATGAATGCACAGTATAAGGCTAAGGCAGATGAGAAAAGGAGGTATAAAGAATTTCAGGTTGGTGATGAAGTCATGGTTCATTTGCGGAAGGAGCGGTTTCCAGTTGGTACATATAACAAGCTGAAAATGAAGAAGTTTGGACCATGTAGGATACTGAAGAAACATGATTCAGGAAATGCATATGAGGTAGAATTGCCTACTGAGCTGAATATTTCACCAGTGTTTAACATTTCAGATTTGACAGAGTATCACGAAGGAGGTGTTGAAGATGAGGTTGCAGCAGCACAGTGGAGTATTCCAGCAACTAGTTCAGACACTAAGGAGATCGAAGATATACTGGACAGTCGTGTTGGCAGAAGCACAAGGAATAGGACATATGAAGAATATCTGGTCAAGTGGAAAGGATGACCTGTTGAAGATTCATCATGGCTGGCAAGGGAAGAGGTTGGCCGTCTTGGCTTTCCTCTGCACACCTGAGTCGTGACAGGGTCACTTCTCAAATTACCCTGGGTGTCTGATGCAGGAGCATCCTGGGTGTAAGAGCAATCTCGCATCACCCAAAAATATTTCTATTTTTGAATTCAATAAGGGCTATTTTGTGCAGAGCTACTATTTATGGAAAGTTGCTATTTTTGGTAATTTTCGTATGTGCTTAGAATGATCTGATTTCTTTCTTGGATGTTCATTTTGGTCATATAAGTCTGCCAGTAAAGTTTCATTGCCAGATCAAGTGTATGTTGGAAGATATTGAAGATTTTCGGTATTGGCAGCAGGGTACAGAAACTTTGAACTCAGTTTTGAAGGCTTTAGAGGCCCCGGATGAGGTCAAAAATTTGAGTGACGAGCGCTTGCGCCGGTCAAGCCTGTAGAGCGCTTCGTGGCGTTTCCGAAATGGGGTTATAATAGCCGAGCGGGTCAACGGGTGATGACTTATGGTCTTCGGAAGTTGGGCCACCTGAAATGGCGAAAAATAATTTTCCTTCAAAATTTCTGTTCGGGTTTCAAAATTTATTTTGAGCCGACTTTGATGTAATAAATTGAAAAATAAAATAATTCTAAGTTTGGTCGGCCCTTAGGGCTAAATTTCTGGAACCTTCTCAGGCGGTGGAAATTGCCTATATAAGGAAGGCTGTATTATTGTCTTAGGCAGTTCAAAATAGTTCTGGGTAATAGTTTGAGGCTTTGTCCTACGGAATATTGTAAGGGAATGCCCATGTGGCTTTGCATATTGTAATTCTAAAAGTTTGTAATTCCACATTTGTGGAGATAATAAGAAGCCAATTTTCTGTTCTTGCATATTGTTGTTGTTTCTCTATTTCTGTTATGTGTTTGTGGTATTAAGGGGAGCACCCTTCATCAAGGTGATTTATCTATTTTAGTACAAACAATTGACATAGCTAACGAGAAGAAAACATAGGATATAACACCCAAGAAAGTAATGGATATAGTTGAAGATAAGGGTGATGAAACATGAAAGGATATGAAACATGAAAGGATATCGAGCATTGTGGTTATTCTAAAAAGAATGGAGAGAAAACTGAGACCACTAATGCTGAAGTAAATGATCAAGGAGACCAAGATGAAAATAAAGTAGATGATTCTACTATAGGAATTTGGCCACAAGGCCTAGGAGCTCAAACTGAGGGAATTCATATGGGGCGAGACAAGAAGGAAGAAAGTATGTCTACCAAGCAACCACAACCAAATTTAGAGAAAAATGCTAATTCCGTAAAGTAAATCGCCTACATCAAGCAAGCAGGAAAAGAAGAAAAGGAAGAAACATGGAGGTAAAGGTCTGGTCACACTAGAAGAAATCATCAAAATAATTTCTTGTAACCCTAGGACATTGGATCCAGAAGGTCTAAGAAATTATGGAGAACTATGCACCAGAAAAGTAGCTCAGGAAAAGCTGAGGTAAGAAAGCAAGAATAAACAGGTGCTAGAGGATGTTAAAGAAATTTTGATGCAATTTGTCCTTGATGTCAATTTTGATGAGAATACACCTATCATTGACCAACTTTCTATGCTAACCAAGAATATCAATGCACTAAAAACTAATGCAGATAAGAAAATAGAGGAAAGAGATGAGAATAAAATATAGTTCAAGATAACTGAGAAGATCAGCCAAGTAGTGGCAATACACAAGGTAAAACTTTCTAAAATAGTAATCAAGATAGAAGGTATAATTTAGAAGATCATTACTAGTTTGTAGAAACTATGCACTTTAGATTCTTTTACTACAGAAATTAATGATAAGTTGAAGAAATTAGATGAAGATTTCCATAAAAGTGTAGAAAGTTTAATAACCAAACCCCATGCATTTAAATTGCATTATTCAAAGGTGAAATACATTTAGGGGTTGAGACATGATTTAAGGAGAGAAGAGGACCGAATAAAAGAGAAGATAATTGAGCTACAGGATGAGTTATTACCACACATTGATGTGATGTAGAAGAATGTGAAGAAGGCAAAAGAGCTAATTTCGACCCCCAAGATGTCAGTTGTGGATCACATTTTTTACAAGCATGCAAAGGTAGGCCTAGAATAAATTGTACTAGAAAGTCTCAAAGAGGAATGGGAAAACCTCTTGGCCAACCTTCAAAAAACCCATAAGAACATTTTTTATAAGTTGTAAGTACATATTTTTTGGCATTATTATCAAAAAATGAGGATTCATATGTATATATTATGTACTTTACCGAGAGCATATTGACAAGGGGGGTCTACATATTTTGAAGTTTACAAGTTTTTGAATTTTGGAAAATATTTTGGATATGGCATACATATGTGTTTTTGTCTCTAATTCCAAAGGGGCAGAATATTACACATAATTGCATTAAGTGTTGTCATTAGTGTCACGCATATAGTCGATAAAGGAAAGCAAATAGATAATTTGGTCAAAGTATAAGTATAGTAACCAAGCAGAGCACAAGGAGAAAGACAAGTTAACCAAGCACAGACTTGACTGAGCATCGACACCAAGCTAGATGATTACCGAGAACACTGAGTATAGTTATAACTGAGCATACCTATTTACCAAACATTAGAATTTTACCGATACAAAGATGAAGTATTTACCGAGTGATACATGATTGATATAGAAGTTTGGAATGACACTAAAAATAAGGTAAACAGTTTTTTACTGAGCTAGAAAATAGTTCACATAAATTGAGGTAAAGATTTATTGGAGATATCATATTGATTGGTGATGATCCCTATGTAATTTTGAATTAGGTTATTCATATGGATCATTGATCATATATTTTCTAGATGATTCTATAACCCTAATTAGGTTAGAATCATTATGATTTAAGTATTTTCAAGATCTCATACTGCATGAATAGTGATGAGATGTAGCCTCTAGGAGGAGACATTATGAATATCATATAGGGTTAGGATGCTACATTTTTTATAGAGTATTTAGTATTATATTAGAAGAAGACTAGAGGCTACCAAGCAGTATTTGAAGGAGATATCTATCACAAAAAGGTGATATTAGTTAAGGGCTAAGAAGATCTGATATTCAGCAAAGTAAGTTGCAACATCCAGATCACTATATTGTTACTTTCTAACAATTGTGGTAGAAAAATCTCCTACTAGAGTAGACTTAACCATCTTTTTGTAAATCTCTTAACCAAGTGCACACTTAAGAGTGTTGCTAAAATCCTCTAATAAGGTAGATCTTAATAGGTCTTAAATGTTACTCCTAATAGGGTAATATCATCCGAAGTGATCAAAATTGTATGCCCTAATAGGAAAATTTATTATTGCAGTAGTGAGGCTTTGTGGGTTCCATCCCCACTATTGTTTTTACCTTCTAACAAGGGATTATACGATACCAAAATCTTTGTGTCAAGTGTATGAAGTTTAATGAATATTTATTTGTTAGATTAGAAGTATTTACATTTCAGTTATGTTCATGAATGAATGGTAATGATGAATATGATAGTCAATTAATGAAGGATATTATCTTAAGGATTGAGATCAAAAGTTTTTAGAGTTATTGATTCACCCCTCCCCTCTTAGTAACTCACCTTTCCATAATCCCAACAAGAGACAATAATTTATTGGGAAGTGATGACCCTTGGAATTCAAAGCTTGGTGTGCCTGAGAAGTGAGTGCACTATAAGGGGGAGCTCCTTCCTAGGTTGTGGTGTGCTTGTTTTAATTTTTACAAAAACCATTCTTCTTGATGTGTCTTGTGTGAGTGCTCAAACATTACAAAATTGTCATAACACCCTTCAAAACATTCCAGAACATTTGCACAATCTTTCAAAAGTTTCCTAAACATTCATTGGTCACAAATACCTTGATTTAAAACCCTTTTGAACATATGTACTTTCAAAACATTAACCTTGGAGCCTTGTGGCATGTGTAGGAGTCCTCATTTGCATCCATTTATATATCATAGTCCTTGCATAATTTGCATTATCCATATTCCATTTGCAACTTTTGATCGTCATCATGGTCCTCATTTTGATCCTAATTTTAGTCCTATATCCTTTTTCATTTAGAACCTTTAAAATATTTTGCAAAATCCCACAAAATTCCAAATTTTATACTCTCTGGACTTATGTTGTTGAAAACAAGATTTTGACTTAGTCCCTATATCCCTCTTATCAAAATTGTCCCTTTTTCATTTTGTAAAAATCCATCTTTGTCATGTTGGATTTAACCCAATCTCTTTTATCAAATTATCCTTTGTCCATGTGATCCTTTCAAGTCAAGATCCCTATTCAATTTCCTTAGTTTATACCCTTAGATTTGTGTTTTCCAAATATTTTTCAAAGTCCAAAATTCCAAAAACATAGTTTGCATAATTTGCATTTTCAAAGTCCAAAGTCCAAATCCTAAGTTGCATAACCCAAGCTTTCAAAAACCCCAATAAAATATTTTCATTTGCATATCTCCCAAAGTTTCACATCAAGTTGCATAAAACCCTAGCTTGCATGTCATATCCTAAGTCCAAAAAATCCCAAAAACATATTTGCATTTTGTATAATCATTCCAAATTCCCTACAAAAAATCCAAAAAAGTTTTGCATTTGCATATCTCCTAAGTTTGATTTTGCATATAGTCATCATGCCAATTATGACAAGGCAACACAGTTCTTACCAACCCATCTATATTTCGAGTGAAAACACACAAATACCATTTGATCCTAGATAAGGTATACCTTTTCAAACACAAGGTTTTGACCCAAGTACCACGTACCTCTCAAGACAAGGGATCCAATCACCTCTTAATTTAAGATAAATGACACTATCACATAATAAATCACATAAATCTCATACACACTTCATTAAAAATTTGATAGTTGAATAAGAGGAAGAAATTATGCTTGTGGAACAACAAATCCAACTATTGAAAAGACTAGAAGAGATACGGCCAAACTCTGTAAATGCCCATAAGATAGTTTGCGTGAAATTAACATTAAAGCTATCATTGAAAGATCAAAAATACCAATAACTCATTCACAACTACATGAAGCACATGAAAATATCAACCAAACCCAATCCAATCATGTCCAAGAGAAAAAATTCTTCAACCAAGTCCCAAATCATGCTCAATTAAATCAAATTTCAAAACAATTTACACACAATCAAATTTTAAATCAATCATTCAACCAAGTTTTAAATCAAAGTTTTCAACCAGAGCATGGTGTAAATCAATGGGGACCTCCACCTAATTATGAACCAATCTTTATTCCAATGCAACCAAGTGTTTCTCAAGAAATTTCATAACCTCTTGTGCCAATCATGCAAATGAGTCAAACAATACCAAGATCACAAACAATATTTCCTCCAAGAAAATTTCATGTTAATGAACAACCTTTTATGGCATCAAGTCAAATTAGTTTTTCTCAAACAAGAACAAGTTCAAACATATCAAGCATAATAAATTATCAAGCTTTTGTGGGACATATTCCATCAAAAAATTCTTCAAAAATTGAAAACATTAATGTGGTCTCACAAACAAGATCCACCAAGAAGAAAAAGACCAAATCTAAATTTTTAAAAGATTTTCTTCAACAATTGGGTTTTATATATGAAAATAATAATGCACCCATGTCTAGCAATGGCCCCTCCTTAAAAAATCACATGGATGACACACCTATTTCCTTTCAAGAAATATCCATGTCTCCTTCCATCTCTTTATCCCCTAAATTTTCACAAGAGCAATTCCCTCCATCTCCCACCAGTGACATATCTAATGATGAAACCCTCCAAGGGCTATCCATAGAAGAAATCCAAGCTAGTCTCATTCTTGATGCAAGTCTATCCCATGCTTCCAAAATTATAGAGCCAATGCCACCATGTCCTCCATTTTCAATTAGTCCTATTCAAGAAAGTCCCATTCAAAGTACATCTCATTCATGTCAAAACATTGACCCTTTTCTAGAGTCCCCTATTCATATTCTATGTCAAGCCCCATGTCAAGAGGAAGAACCAAAACATGAAAAAATAATTCTTGCAACAAATCAAGACCAAGATCTCACCAATAACTAATCCCAGTCAATTATTGACCAAGATTCCACTTTCGTTAAGCCTCGTGATGATCCTATTATCCTTAAACCTCCTATCCAAGATGACCCCCTTCCATCTCAATAACAAAATGTTCGTCCAAGTCCCATTGAGCTTCCCCTTCCTAAGAAAGATTATGATCCCTCTTCCAGTATTCCTAATGATTCCATTCAAAACCAAGAGAAAAATACCTTTAGTATGGAACCATATGATCCCATTCTAAGTCAATATCAAAGTATCCCTTTGTGTTTAAACCCTCCACATGATCCAATCATACCTCCAAATTCCCCACAAGATCCCATCATCCCTTTGGATCCTCCCCAAGATCCCTCCATTCCTTCATGTCCTTTCCCTTATCTTCCATATCCTTTGCAAGACCCTATCATGCTAGATGATCCTATTAATATCCCTATTCCATCATAGGATCTCCATATTCCTCCTAATCCTCCTCATGACACAAATACATTTATGAAAGATGTTCATGAACCCCTTACACTTCAAATGGGTTCCATTATTTCTATCAAGTCTAGTCCACTCTATGATCCTATCAGTCCTTCCATAACACACACATCACAAAATGGACTCGCATCTACCAGTTATATCCTATTTTTCAAAAGAAATATCAAGTCAAAGAGTTAAGCATCCTTGAGAAATGTATATCAAAACCATTTCAAGTCAAATAAAAGTCTAAAGGTCATGATCCCAATCCTAAATCTCACTCTCAAGGCATTGGTATCCCTTTAAAACTTAAATCCAAATGTATACCTCCTCCTTCACCCCTTCCATCTATTTTAGGTCCATATATTCCTCCATCCACTAGTTCACAATCCACTTACCCTTTCCCATATGCAAGTTAGAAAAGGCACACATCTTTGATAACCTTCCATCCATCCAAAAATCATCCATGTCACTCCTATCCATCCATGAATCCCCTTCATTTTCTAAGCAATTTGGATGCCAAGAATAAATTTTGTAATTCAATAAATCCACATGCAGTCAAGGATCAACATGTCTAGTCTAATTGGCATGTGAAATCAAAGAAAAATATGATCCAAAAAGAAAAAGAAAAAGAAATGTCAAAACAACCACAAAGGCCATTAAAGAAAAATAAAATCAAAAGCAATATGGGTTCCTAAATCCCTTGTGCAATCAATTCATTTCAAGGACCCGCAAAAAGGTGAAAAATCAAAATGCATTTGGGTTCCCAAGAAGCTTCTTGAAGCACAATGTCCTAAAGAAAAATCTAGTTCGACATCCAAAGTTGTTATCCCTCCATCTAAAATCCTTCCATCTTCAAAAACCATTTTGGGTCCTTTTGTCCCAAAATCCATACCCATTTCTCCATCACTCCATCACCCATAAAGGTGTGTGCTAATGTTGTTATTTCCTCCATTTCCATATACTCAAAATAAAACCCTCCTCCACTCCCTCCATTATCCAACACCTCTTTTCTAGCCTGTCATCCAGCCTATCCAATCATTTACCTAATCCTTATCATTCCCTACCAACATCATTGAGCATACTATCATAGTCATGGCCCATTATTATATTTGCTTTCAAGAGAACTATCCAAATAACCAGGTGCTTTATTCCATCCTCCATGTCATGTCATGCATCAATCATCTTCCCAAAATGTCAAAAATACAAAAAACAAAAGTCAAAAAAGTAAAGAAAAAAGAGTTGCGTCGATGAAAACCTGGCAAGTAGGCGTCATGTGTAATTTATGAACTTCTTACATTCCATACTTGGGGGAAAAAAAATTTGATATTTCCATATCCTATTATACCCCTTTTATTTCTTCCATTATCCCTATTATCTCCTCCATTATCCTAATTCCTCTCATATCCATTATCCTATCAACTTTCATATTCCCTTTTTCCCAACTTTGATCTTGACAAGGTTAAGGATCTTTTTAGAAGAAAAAAATTTCTTATATGCTTTACATTATCCTAATCCCTTTGGTCCATATCACCTATCTCATTCGCATCCCTTTGATCCATGCCACCTATCTTATCGAAGCCTTAAGTCCATTATCCTTATCCCTTATTGATCTTGTGTATCCTATCCACATCCTATTATTATCCTATCTAAATCCCTGTCTTGGTCTTGATGAAAATAAGGACACTAAAATGCAACACATATTTCAAAAATCTCTTGACATATCTCATCCTATGCATTACTTTCCATCTAGTGCACTGATACATTACCCTATCATTGTCATGTCCAATCCCTACACTTGGTAGAAACATGTCCTTCCATTATGTGGATAGTCCTTGGCAACCTAAACAAACCTTCAATGACATACTCATCAACCCTATGGTCTTCATCTATCTACCAACCTATCAATCAATCTATAATGTCCTTGCCTTGCTAGACACTAGGGTAGTTCTTGCAATATAAATACTAAGAACCTGAATAAATCCTAAAAACTTGCATATGATCTTGAAAAAATTACTTAAAATCATAAAATGTCATGAAAAATCCAAAAAAATTGTATAAGAACCTGAAAAAATCCTAAAATTTGCATAAAGACTTGAAAAAATATTTAAAAATATTCAAATATGATCTTGAAAAAATCAGTAAAAATCACATAATGTCTTGAAAAAATCAGTAAAAATCAAATATGATCCTGCAAAAAAATCAGTAAAAATCATATAATGTCCTGAAAAAATTAGTAAAAATCAAATATGATCCTGCAAAAAAATCCTAAACATTGCAAAATGTCCTAAAAAAAGCACAAAAAAATCAAATATTTTCAATACCCTAAAAATTAGAAAATCCTTCAAAATTGAAATAACAATGTACATAACCATTTCTATTCTTTCAATAAATGGTCCCTTGCAACAAATAGACATTTCAGCAGATACAATCTAAAGAGTCTTAAACATTGCACTTAACGAAATCACGCATTAACAAACAAACGATCCAATCAAATCAGCAATCAATCAGATCAAACTTGTCCTATCAATCAAACAACATCAATCAGTCCTTTATCAAACCTGTCACTTATCTTATATAGGATGTGGTATACTCGAAATCAAACAGTATCTGTCTTAGACAGGGTACTTCATGCCTGAAACCAGACATAATCATTATCAAACAAAATATCAATTTTGACGAGATTAGAATGGTTGTTGGCTTGCTTGGTTTATTGGTTCTTAACTTTTATTGATTTATCTCTTTTTTATTTTTGTCTTCTTCGTGTTGGATGATCTCATGAGATTCTGGAGCATTTCATTAATATACATCAGGAAAGATGAGATCTTTGTCTTCTATGTGTTTGTTTTCATGCAAATGGATTGCATTATCATCCTAGCTTTATGTTCCATGGTGTGACGCAGCCACTTTTTACATATTTGATGCAAGAGCATCTTGCATCACAAAATAAAAGGGGGCAAAAAAAAAAATTTAAAATGGAGGAGAGAGAAAGTGACAAAAATTAGAGGAGAAGAAGGTTATTTCATTTACCAAGGTGCATAGGTGGAATAAAAATAAAAATAAAAATATAATATCATTTCATTTATCGAGGTGTGTAGGTGGCATTTTAGAAGTTTGTGGAAATTTCTTACATTTAATATTTGTAGCTAGGTAGTAACACCTTTCTATTTTCTTATTGGCCACAAAGGCAATGTAATTTTCTAATTGGCCCACATGGTGGTGCTTAATAATAATTAGGTGGGTATTTAATGTCTGTATCAAGGTAGTTTGATCTATCTTTTATCCCACATTGGTTGTGTTGTAATATCTTGGGTGGTAAGTGCCTATATAAGGAAAGCATATGAGCATTCAATGGCAAGCTCTCAGGTTGTAGGATCTCCTATTGGGGGAGAAGCTCTCAGATTGTAAGCTCTCATATTGTAAGCTCTCAAGTTACAAGCTCTTAGGTTGTAAGCTCTCATGTTGGAAACTCTCATGTTGTAGATCTCATATTTGGAAGAAGCTCTCATCTTGTAAGATCTCTCAAGTTGTAATGATTTTCAAGTATTAATGTATGTTTTGTAAACCATTTTATCTTCCCTTTGTCTCCATGTTGTTATGTCTTTAGTTATCAGTTTGTTAGGATGGTGTGTCCCTTCATCAGTGGTATTAGAGCACCCTTCATCATTGGTATCAGAGTGCCCTTCGTTAGTGATATTAGATCAGGAGTTCCTAAGTGTGTAGACAAATCATTGAGCGTGAGGCATTTTTCACCAAGACCTTGGCTTGGGTGAATTTTTCCTTAAGAAGACATGATTATGGAGAAAAGAAAGAAGAAGATGACTTTTGTGATTGGATGGATTCTTATAATTCCTAGACTTGAGAAAATTAGAGAGAGATATCAAGAAGAGACAAGATTTGTAATACTATATTTGAAGAAGTAAGTGGTTGAATTAGAAGTGGAGCTGAAAAAGGGAAGAGTGATTCATTAGAAAAGAGATGATGGCAATTCTTTGGATGCAGGAAAGAAAGAAGATATAGTGGAGTATCATGCAAGAGCTACAAAAGAAGAGGGAGAGCATAAAGATGAAAATGTTCATGAACCTGCAATTGAAGAAGATGATTTGTTGATGAAGAATGCAGCAGTAGAGGAAGAGAGGAATGCCTTGATTGGAGGTCAAAAGAGAGAATTTGTTACATGCCTTGTTGAATACACAAAAAAAGAAAACAAAGATGAAGATGTGAAAGAGGTAAATATTTACGAATCATGGGATGCTAGTTTTGAGATGGATTTGAAAGATAATGATGATGGTTTATATGAGGACCTTTCAAGTGATGTTTGGTAGGAAAAAGAAGATTTGTATGGTATTACAAAGTTTATTACATGTGCATTATATCCTAGAAGATTGGAGGATAATGAGAGTTACACTTGGACAAAGTTGATTGCAAAGGAGTATTGTCAGCAGCAGATACTTGTTCCAACCAGGTGTTGGAAAAGAAGAGAAAGGAAACATATCGGCAACAAATGCTTGTTCCCGCAACGTTTTGGAAGAGAACAAAAAAAAAAGATATATCAGCAACAGCTACTTCATTTTTTGAATCCATATTCACAAAAAAATTCCTACCTCGGGTGTCTAATGCAGGAGCATCTTGCATCACAAAATAAAAGGGGGCATGATAAAAAAAAAAAATTAAATTTTTTTTTTAAATAGAGGAGAGAGAAATCACAAAAATTAGAGGAGAAAAAGGTTATTTCGTTTACCAAGGTGCATAGGTGGAATAAAAGAAAAAAAATATAAATATAAATATAATATCATTTCATTTATCGAGGTGTGTAGGTGGCATTTTAGAAGTTTGTGGAAAGTTCTTGCATTTAATATTTGTAGCTAGGTAGTTGCACTTTTCTATTTTCTTATTGGCCACAAAGGCAATGTAATTTTCTAATTGGCCCACCTGGTGGTGCTTAATATTAATTGGGTGGGTATTTAATGTTTGTATCAAGGTAGTTGGATCTATCTTTTATCCCACATTGGTTGTGTTGTAATATCTTGGGTGGTAAGTGTCTATATAAGGAAAGCATATGAGCATTCAAAGGAAAGATCTTGGGTTGAAGGATCTCCTATTGGGGAAGAAGCTCTTGGATTCTAAGATCTCAGATTGTAAGCTCTCAGATTGTAAGCTCTCAAGTTGCAAGCTCTTAGGATGTAAGCTCTCATGTTGGAAACTCTCATGTTGTAGATCTCATATTTGGAAGAAGTGTTAAGAATGGATGTTGAATATGTCTTATGGGGGAGTATTCTAGTATTTATGTAGTAGTTTCATGTTGCATTCATGACTGTGTTTGTCATTGATGTCAACACACTGATTATGCTAGAGATTAGTAGAGAAGCAGATAATGTTTGAATCAGCACACATGGATAATTTTAGATAAGGTTATGCAGAGTTGAGGACATGTTCCTTATGGTGTCCTGATATCATGGCTAAGAGTGTGTACATAAATTCAATTATTTATGTCAATTATGAGTAATCTAGTCAAAATTGTATTTTTTCAGTGTTCCTAAGAATTGGTTTGTAATAATTGGATTATATCTCCTAATAGGGATAGAATATGTACATGCGAAGTTATACATAGGTTGAAGACATTGTAGAGGTGAATTGGATGAGTCAGCATAGTCAGAGGTCGCATGTGTGAAGATTTATTACGTTTGTGAGCCGACAGTTTTATGTGGATATGAAATATATTGTAACATATAATGAGCTTAAGGGTCTTTCTAATGAGTGGTTCATAAGGTACAACACTTGGTGAAGGTTTTGCAAATGGGATTGCAAGCAGAGTGGGTTTAACCATGGAGGAAACTCTATAGTTAAGCACGCTCAAGCTGGAGTAGTACTGGGATGGGTGAGTCATGACCTCTCAGGAAGTCCCAGTGCTTCACCTCTATGACCATCACCTAGATCCAATGAGTGCTAAGTGTTCCATTCATTCTCATGAGAGATGGGTTCATGTGAACCACTACTCATGAAACATGGGTCAATGAGTTTGACTCAAAAAACTACACAGTTGAATCCTGATAGCAATATCATAATTTGACTTGTTGTGGAAAATATCTCCTACTTATCAATTGATGAGCTTAAGGGGCTTTCTAATGAGTGGTTCATAAGCCACAACACTTGGTGCAGGTTTTGCAAATGGGTTGCAAGCAGAGTGGGTTTAACCATGGAGGAAACTTTGTAGTTAAGTGCACTCAAGCTGGAGTAGTACTGGGATGGGTGACCTCCCGGGAAGTCCTGGTGCTTCACCTCTATGAGCATCACATAGATCCAATGAGTGCTAAGTGTTCCATTCATTCTTATGAGAGATGGGTTCGTGTGAACCACTACTCATGAAACATGGGTCAATGAGTTTGACTCAAACAACTACACAGTTGAATTCTGATAGCAACATCACAACATATAATGTTTTATATTTTCTGATTGGTTAAGCCTAATTGGCCAAATGAATTATGAAATATTGTGCATGGTATAAAGGAAGGATTATTTTCATTAATTGGGAAAACAATGTGCATGATATGAGAAGTATATGATGCGAAGTGAGAAGATTTGGTAGTGAGATTTGGTGAAGCATTTCGTGCAGTTTTTGGCATAGGTAAAGGAGAGAAGAGAAGTTGTTGAGATTAGTAATTATTGGTATTATTCTATTTGCATAATACAAAGATCAGTTGGACAGTGTGTTCGGTGATCTTTCCCTTAAAGCTATTTGGACAGTGGGTCCTTCTGCCTTCCTTAACTCCTAACTGGGTTAGAATCTTCTCATAGGGATTTAAAGCTCCTAACAAGGACTCATATGTATTGAATGTAATTCATAAGACTCCTTATAGAGTCCATCCTCTCACAAGGAATTTTCATATTAGTACATCTTTTGTGGGTACCATCTCCACCAGGGTTTACTCTCTGATGAAGAGGTTCCCTAATTAAAAAATTTGGTGTCATTGTGTATGATTATATTTTTGTGGTTGCAGTTTATGTTGATTACATGTTTCAAATTTAATAAGGTTAATAAATAAAAAAATTATCAGATAACTGATTCACCCCCCCCCTAGTTATCTTGGTGGACTTTACTTTATAACAATCGATATCAGAGTGGCAGGTCCTTGAAGAAAAAGTTTAACAACTTAAGGAGATCTATGGCGAGTCATTTCAGAAAAAGAAAGTCCTAAGTTTGATGGAGTTAACTATGACAGTTGGAAAGAAAATATGAAGACACATCTGCTATGTTTAGGACCAGGATATTGGTTGATTACAAAGAATGACAAGACTATCATTAAAGAAGACAAAATGAAGACTACACTGAGAAAGAGAGAGATCTATTTATGTGTAACATACTTGCCAAAGAAGCACTTTTGTCAGCTCTTCCTAAGAATGAGTACAATCAGGTAAAAACTCTAAAGACATCTCATGAAATTTGGTTAGCTTTGGAATCTACTTATGAAGGTGATAAAAATGCTAAGAGAATCATATTACAAAATTGGATATGTTTATTTAAAGAAGAAAATATGATGGAAGATGAATCTGTTAGAAGTTATATTGGTAGAATATCAGAAATTGTTGTAGGTATCAAGGCTTGTGAAGGAAATAAGATTGAAGATTAAATCATATGGAAGATCTTGAAAACTCTGACCCCAATATTTAAGTAGACATCATAGATGATTAAACAAGTCATACCTTGTACTGAGAAATTCACCAGAGAGGCTCTTCTTGGAAGATTAGAAGCAACAGAGATAGGTTTGAGACAATCTGGAGATTTTCCCAAAATTGAAACTACATTTAGTGCACTTAGTGTTCACCCAACTTTTGCAAGAAGTGTAAGTGTCAGTGGAGATTATGCAAGTAGTAGAAGATCTAAGACTAAAGAAGACAGAAAGATTGAAGAAGGAATTTCCTTTCTAATAAAAAGAGAACTAGAAGTAATAAGAAAATCTTTAAATGTTGGACATGTCAAGAATATGGTCATTTTGCATCAAGTTTCCTAAGAGAGTGAAGAAATATAATAAGAAATTTAAGCCTAGAATACCTAAAGAATTTAATTATGCTAATGATGAATAATTTGAAGCTAGCATTGAGAAATTCTTAAGTGAAAGTGATAATGAAAGTGATGACATAGGATTTATTGCAATAAAAGAAGAAAACTTTGAAACTGAAGTTAGAGAAGAAAAAGCTTTAGTATCTCCAGTTGAAAAGAAAACTAATTAGATCATAGACAGTGGTTGTTCACATCATATGACTGGCAATATGAAATTTTTTATAAAGTTTAATAATTATGATGGAGGAATTGTTAGAGTTGGAAACAATACACCTTGCCAAATAAAAGGAATAGGATCTATTACTCTTGATGGAAAGACTAACATTGATGATGTTTACTTTGTGGATGGATTGAAACATAATCTTTTAAGTTTTGGATAGTTATTTGACAAGGGATATCAAGTCTAGTTTACTGAGAAGACTTGTGTGATCAAGGATAAGAATGGTAAGATTATTGGAATAGGAGAAAGAACTAGAGGTAATGTATTTCTGTTGAATCCTACTAAGATGACATGTTTGATTACTAAAATTGATGAAAGTTGGTTATGGCACAAAAGGTTTTGTCACATGAACTTTGATAACATTGTGAAAGAAAGTACCACATTTGCAGTAAGAGATTTGCCTAAAATTGTGAAACCTACTAACATGGTATGCAAAGAATGTGTTATGGAAAAGAAGAAAAGAAGTTCTTTTCCTAGTAAGAAGTTCACCATAGTAGAAAATTTGAAGATTATTCATACTGATCTAAGTGGTCCCACAAGAAATAGAGGATTCTATGGTGAAAGGTATTTTATGATTCTTGTTGATGATTTTACCAGAATGATGTGGGTAGCATTTCTTAAAGAAAAATCAGAAGCATTTGATAAGTTTAGATTGCTTAAGAACAAAGTTGAGAATGAATCAGGAATGAAAATTAAATGTTTAAGATCTGATAGAGGTGGAGAATTTACTTCAAAAGAATTTAATAGTTTTTGTGAATTGAATGGCATTAAGAGACAACTTTCAGCCCCTAAAACACCTAAGCAAAATGGTATTGTTGAAAGAAGAAATAGATCAGTAACTAAGGAAGCAAGAGCTATGTTGTTTGAGAATGATGTAGTGAATACATTTTAGAGAGAAGTAGTGAATACAGAAGTGTATACAATAAATAGAGTACAGATCAAAGAATATATAGAAAAGACTCCTTATGAATTATGGTTTGGACATGCACCATCAGTAAAATATTTTAGAATTTTTGGAAGTAAGTGTTATATTAAGAGAGATGATGACATTGGTAAGTTTGATCTGAGAAGTGATGAAGGTATATTTCTTGGTTATTCATTGAAAATCAAAACTTATAGATGTTTTAATAAGAGACCTAAGACTATAGTTGAGAGCGCAAATGTTAAAGTGGATGAAAAATTCAAAATTCAGGAAAGAATACTTGATTATGATTCAAATGAAGAAGTCTATCCTAAAAATGATCAAGAAAATGTTGAGTTATTTTATGAAACTGACAATGATTTACAAATGAGATTCATATTGAGTAATGAAGAGAAGAACTAAGACCAGAACCTAGAATTGGATCAAGAATTGAAATAGTAACACCTAATAGGAGTTCGATAAGGAATCATCTTGTTGATCAGATTATTGGGAGAAAAGAAAAGGGAGTTATGAAAAGAAATAAGGTACAAGAAGAATTATGTTTGATTTCTCAAATTGAACCCAAGACTACTGATGAAGCTTGTAAAGATAAGAATTGGATTCAAGCAATGAAGGAAGAATTAATCAGATTGAAAAAAAAACAATACCTGGGAATTGGTCCCTAAACCTAAGGACAAAAATGTTATAGGAACTAAATGGGTTTTCAGAAACAAGATGAATGAACAATGTGAAGCTATAAGAAACAAAGCAAGATTGGTATGTAAAGGATACTCATAGAAATAACGTATTGATTAGGAAGAAACATTTGCACATATTACAAGAATTAAAGCAGTAAGAATGTTTTTGGCCTATGCATCTTATAAGAAATTCAAAGTGTATCAGATGGATGTGAAGTCAACATTTCTAAATGGAGAATTAGAATAATAAGTCTACATTGAGAAGCTAGATGGTTTTCCTTTGACTCAAGAAGGAGACATGGTATGTAAACTAAATAAAGCCTTATATGGACTAAAACAAGCACCTAGAACCTAGTATGCAAGATTGGACAAATATTTAGTAAAATTGGGATTTGCTAAAGGCACCATAGACAGTAATTTGTATTTGAAAGAAATAGAGAATAGTTTATTTATCGTAGTTATTTTTTTTATGATATAATATTTGGTTTTGAAGCAAGTGATAAATTTGCTGATGAAATGAAGCCAGAATTTGAAATGAACATGATTGGAGAAATGAAATTTTTCTTAGGATTACAGATTGTGCAAAATAGTGATGGTATTTTCTTATCTCAAACTAAGTATCTGAAAGAATTATTGTAGAGATTTGGTTTGGAAAATTGTAAGCCTATTGGTACACCTATGGTAACTGGCCATAAGCTATCTAGAAAAGATGAGACTCCTACAGTTGAACAAAGAAAGTATAGATCTATGATTGGAGGTTTGAAATATTTAACTCATACAAGACCAAATATATCACATGCAGGTGGAATTGTTGTGATATTTCAAGTTGATACTAAACAATCACATTATGCAATAGTAAAAAGAATATTTTGGTATTTTAAAGGTATAATTGACTATGGATTGTGATATGATAAAATAAATGTTTTTACCCTATGTGAATATACATATGCGGATTAGGGAGGTAGTGTGGATGACAAAAAGAGTACAAGTGGTGGAGCATTTTTTCTTGGAGGAAGATTGGTTTCTTGGCTAAGCAAGAAATGGAATTTTATCTCACAGAGCACATTAGAAGCATAATATGTAGCAACAACAAATAATTGTAATTAGATAATATGGATGAAACAAATGTTGAAGGATATTGGAATCAAGTTCAATGAGCCTATTATCATACACTATGATAACACAAGTACAATAAGTATGTCTAAGAATCTTATGTTACATTCTAAAACAAAACATATAGATATCAAGTATCATGTTGTAAGAGAGAAATTTGCAAAGAAAGAAGTCAGAATTTAGTATATCAGTACAAAAGAGAAGATCGTAGATATATTTACAAAGCCCTTACCTAAAGATACATTTGAGTATTTGAGAGCTATGCTTGGGGTTATGCCCCAGCCTACTTTTGAGTAGTGATGTAGAAAGTTGCATCAATCTCGTGGTATAGAGCATTATCTTTCTGGACTGTATGTTGATGCTTCCTCTACAGGGGAGTATCTATGTTTTGAGATGAGTCATGAAGGACTATTTGGTAAAAGGTATCTTCAAATAGTGTCTTTGGACATTTGAGCTTTTATTGGATTGACATTGTGATGTTTACTTTGTCATTGATGTTAATGTCAGAGAAGGATACATGAAAAACATTTGATGATCTAATGATTTGATGATTGATGAAGAGGATTTGAAAAGATAATGCAGAACAACAGAGTTGCACTTTGGTATTCATGGAACTTGGATGTTTTTTATCTATGTTTCCATCAATTCCAATGGGGGGATATTTTTAAGAATTAACGTTGAATATGTCCTATGGGGGAGTATTCTAGTAGTTCTATAGCAGTTGCATATTGTATTCATGACTGTGTTTGTCATTGATGTCAACACACTGATTGCCTAGAGATTAGCAGAGAAGCAGACAATGTTTGAATTAGCACACATGGAGAATTTTAGATAAGGTTACATGGAGTTGAGGAAATTTTCCTTATGGTGTCCTGATATCATTTCTAAGAGCATGTACATAAATTCAATTATTTATGTTAGTTATGAGTAATCTAATGGAAACTATATTATGTCAGTGTTCCTAAGAAGCGGTTTGTAATAATCGCTTTATATCTCCTAACAAGGATAGAATCTAGACATGAAAATTTATACAAAGGTTGAAGACATTACAGAGGTGACGTGGATGAGTAAGTATAGTCAGTGGTCACACATGTGAAGATTTATTAATTTTTTGAGCCAACAGTTTTATGTGGTCATGAAATATTTTGTAACGTATAGTGTTTTATATTTTATGATTGGTTAAGCCTAATTGGCCAACTCAATTATGAAATATTGTGCATGGTATAAAGGAAGGATTGTTTTCCTTAATTGGGAGAATAGTATGTGTGATATGATAAGTATATGATGTGAAGTGAGAAGATCTGGTAGTGAGATCTGGAGAAGCATTTGGTGCAGTTTTTGGCACAGACAGAGAAGAGAAGAGAAGTTGTTGAGATCAGTAATTATTGGTATTATTTTTTTTGGATAATATAGAGATCATTTGGATAGTGTGTTCGGTGATCTTTCCCTTGAATTTGTTTGGACAGTGGGTCCTTCTGCCTTCCTTAACTCCTAAAAGGGTTAGAATCTTCTCACAAGCATTCAAAGTCTCCTAACAAGGACTGATATGTACTAAATGTAATTTATAAGGCTCCTTATAGAGTCCATCCTCTCACAAGGAATTTTCATAATAGTACATCTTTTTTGGGTACCATCTCCATTAGGGTTTACTCTCTAATCAAGAGGTTCCCTAGTTAAAAAATTTAGTGTCATTGTGTATGATTATCTTTCTGTGGTTATTGTTTATGTTGATTACATGTTTCAGATTTAATAAGGTTAATAAAAGTTGTTTTTATTAGATAAATGATTCACCCCCCCCCCCCCCCTCTCAGTTATCTTGGTGGAATTTAATTTCTAATAAGAAGCTCTCATGTTGTAAGATCTCTCAAGTTGTAATGATTTTCAAGTATTAATGTATGATTTATAAAGAATTTTGTCTTCTCTTTGTCTCCATGTTGTTATGTCTTTAGTTATGAGTTTGTAAGGGTGGTGTGGCCCTTCATAGTGGTATCAGAGTGCCCTTTGCCAATGGTATCAGAGTGTCCTTCGTCAATATTAAATAAAGCTCTCATGACATAAAATGCACTTATGAAAGCAATTTTCATCATTACTAACTTTTCTCCATCTAATTTTAGCCTTCTAGTAACATTCCTTCCATCAGTCCTCATCATCATTCTCTTTTTGAAAAATTGTCCTCGAATCAATTTCTGCCAAATTTTTTGAGGGGGCATCCTACCTCCCTTCTGTCAATCTACTGGGGCATGATCCTTTATTTTTATTTGAACCAATGTTCACAATCGTATTGTCTCAAAGAGGGGAAAAAATGCAGACACCTAAAAATAGTTCACACGTATGTGTCCCCTTTTAACATGTCTTCTATTGTGTGACATTTCCTCATTTTATCAGTTAATAATATTTCCCTCATTTCATATCATAACCTCAACCTCTTTGGCCGAATCGATCAATATTGAATCATCATTGGAATGTTCCTAATCATTCCTAATCAATCCTAAACATTCCTAATCATTCCTAAATTGATCCTAAACATTTCTAATCATTCCTAAACTGATTCTAATTGATCCTAAACTATGCCAAATCTTCCTAAATCATTTTAAATCAATCCCAATTAGTCCTAATCAGTTCAAAACCATTTCAAACACATTCGATCATTCTCAAATCAATTCAAGGAATTTTCAAAGTTCATCGATGTCTCATCATCATCATCAACTCAATCACAAGCGCATTGTCAAAGTTCATCAATGCCTCGTTGATCCCTAATCAGTTTTTAAAATCAATCATTCAAGACCAAATCCCCTTCTGATCATACATCATCAATTCAGCTAATCATTTGATTAATTTGTCCCCTTTTGATAGATAACCCATAGTTTATCCCTTTTGTATTAATCTATTTATTAGATTAATTCCCCCTATCCTATATCTCACATAATTAATTAATTTCATATTAATTAATTATTCCCTTTTTGAATTATGGGATTTTTATAATTCTAATTCCTAATTTTTCCTTTTGGTGGGAATTAATGAGTTTTTAAATTCAAAAATTCCTTCCCCCTAATTTTGCTTCCAATCCCTATAATTATGCTTCATGATTTCTTACATCTTTCCCTCTCCCTTTTTCCACTAATTTTGCTTCCTAATTTCCTACTAATTAGCCTCATCTTTATCCTTCCACTATGTCCTTGATTTTTGCATTGATTTATGCATTCCAAATTGTGCATTTAATTTATCATAATTATGACAATCTTCCAATTCGCACTCTCATTTCCAAATCTGTATTTTGGTCTCCAATTCCTATAAATTGAGATCAAATTTATCAATTGCAACAAACCATCTTCTTTTAAATCTTCTCATCATCATTATATTCATATTATCAATATCTTTCTTTCATTGTGTCAATATGGGAGCTACATCCACTCTTTTAGAGAAGAAAGAAAGAGCTCACAATTGTTAAATTGAGGGAGTTTTTTTTAGAGTTTACATTTCTTTGTCTCAATTTATTTTGTGTTTGGATAGGTTGATTGTGCATGCTTTAGAGTTTGATGGTTCATCTTGTGTGCATGTTTTCATCATTTTCCTATCCTACAGCATCAACCAAAAAGATGTTTTGAATTTTTTTCTCATTTTATGGCTTGAGTGATCAAGCTAGCTTTCAATCCTGTGTTGGAGTTGTTATATGTGATCGTACTATGATTTTTAGGACCTATTTGTGAATAGTTTCCTATGATTGCATCTCTTTTGGTTCATGGTAGTATGAGTTTGGGTTCATCTAGTGGTTGTGGGTAACATTTTCATTTCCTGTCTAAACCAATCTAAGAGATTTATTATGCAGTTGGTGATCGTTGGATTTTAATGTTTGTGGTTGTCAATTATGTTAGAAAACATGTGGACCTATATCTACGATTATGAATCCTTATGCTCTTATTGTGGTGATCAATATTTCACATTTTGGATCCTGACCTATATATTTGTAAACCATTTTCTTTATCTTAGGATTGATGATCAGATAAGCCAACTTGTGGTTGGTGATCTTGTTTATAAGTTGGGTAGTAGTTCTTGTTTAAGGGGTTCTAGGAGAGTAGTTGAGTAGAAGAGAGATGAGAGAGATATATTTGAGGTTTGACAGATTAGAAATAGGATCTAAGATGAGTTTCTTTGTATTGGGATGTAACCGGGAAGGCCTTATAGCCTGACATGTTTGAAGCCAATTTGATGTAAATTTTGTTGATGATAATAAAAGATGTTATGTTCGATTATGTTGGCATGCTTTTAGCACCCCTATTTTAAACTTTTAAATCAAGCCCCCACTCCATTAAATGCAAGTGTTGCATAATTTTTAAATATTTTGTGAAGTTATGTGAAGTAAGAGACATGTTTTGCAAAGTCAGTCCTCCCATTGAACTACAAATCTTGAACTATTTTAGTTCAAAGTTCAAGGTTCAACTGTCGGATGTAAATTGTAACAAGCCTTGGGTGGTAGCCAGTTCATGCCTTTTATGATGCTTCATTTCTTTGTAAATGCACTAAGGAGCAGTGCTTCATTTTCAAGCATCCAGATTGAGTTCAAGTTTTTATTCCAAAGGCTGATGACATATTGAACCTGAACTTTGAACCTTTTCAGTTCAAAGCTAAAAGTTCAACGGCGCGATGATTTGTGCTCACTCGGCTCAAAGTTCAAAGTTCAATGGCAGGATGATTCGTGTTCACACAGTTCAAAAGTACAGGTTCACTTTCAAAACTTGAAATTGTAGAGTTTGTGGCTCATAAGTTTGAATTCCAAAAGTGAGTGATATATTTTAAATGGAGGGCATACAATCAAAAGCTTGGGTTAACAAAGTTCTGCATGATAATCTTTCAATTGATGAATTGTAGTCACTTACAAAATGCAGCTTTAGTGACAGGGATCTCCGATGCAATCAATGTTTTCAAGTAATAAGATATGGGGTCCAAGAATTTTATGAAAGATAGTTTTATGCTTCCTCTAAGGTCATCCATCAACCATTTTGAGACAGTCTAAAGAAAAAATTACAAACTGTGAATGTGCAGCCATGCACTTACAGCTTGTATCCAGTCGGATTTCATGACAGTTTTACATACCCGAACTCAGTAATTAATAACTTTTGACTGAGATATTATTTTTGAAATATCTCTACTCAAAATTTAGATAACTAGGTTCCAGACAACATATCCAAAATTTAGCTCGATCCAACGGTGGAATCAAAAGATATGCCCCCCGTATGGAGACCCATTTTTTTTGCCAAAAATATTTTTGTCTGCCCAGCATTAAAATGTTTTTATTTTTGGTTTGACATATTCAATTGCCAATTATCCAAATATCATTTAATATGTTAAGCTATATCTTTATAAACTTTAAAATTAATAGTTTATAAAGATATCATGTTTTTAAAAGAGAAAAACTTTGGGAACGAATGGCAAATATTTTCCAGAATCAGTTATGGAATAAAATTGAAAAGTTACGGGGAGTGAAAGATGAAGGGAAAATTAAAATCAAGAATCAGTTATTAAAACGGTTGCAGGAGCAGAAGATTATTTAGAGGAAGTTTTTGATGAAGCAGGGGTTCTTCTTTTTTCAGCAAATCTGTTGGCTACAGGGGAGGGAGATCAATTTTTTGAATGCAATTATAACAGAGGAAAAGGATTTATTTTTTACTTTTCTGCATCTTGATTGTAATAACAGGGATGATCTGATCTTGTGGTTATGTCATTTGGTATCTGAAATAAAGATTTAAATTATATTTTGGATCTGTTGGTCTAATTTATGATTTCTCTGATTGAGATAAATCATATGGTGATCTCTTTCAAATTTCAGTCGCTATCTTGTATTTGTTTTCATTAAGCAGATGTTTGAATCTGTGGGTTTATTCATTCTTCATATTGTAGAAATGATTTATTTGCATTTCCTCTATAATGTGAAAGATTTAATAAATGGTCTTGTGGCTATCTGTTAATCTTTCTCTCTTTTTACTTATAAACTTGATAATCACATTCATTTCATGTTGATGAATGAATGTTAGGTTGCCTTCGTGTCTTCTGGTTAAAGACATACTTAGTTTTTTAATTCATTGTAAATCTTTCTAAGAGGGAGCTGTACCTCACAATTCAGAGGAAGATTATCAATTCAATGATAATCTATCCAACTGTTAGTGTTGTTTGTTCTTCTTTCTAGGCATTTGGAGTTGAGTTATTTATTTATTTTTGAAGTGCAAATTTGTTTACTAACAGATTAATATCTCTATGTTTCTTTGTTATTTATGTTATGTTAACTCTACCTGCAAGATTGGGCATCTCCTTTGGAGACTTCTCCGGTCTTGACTACATCAAAGAATAAAAGTTATAGTACTCTAAATCTAGTTCGCAAACTACTAATTTGTTTTTTGAAATTGGTTGAGATTAAGGGCCTCAAAAAGGGGGAGCACAAAAAGTGGTCCTATTTTTTGTGAAAAAACATAACATAGCATCTAGTGTGCTCTCCCTAAAATGTCAACTTTATAAAAATAAAATTAATCACTCTAGTGAGAACTTAGCTAACACTGTGTTATTTATCCTAGATTTTTTGGCTAATTTTATGAATCTGAACTTATGATTTTTTACAAATTCTCAAAGTGGACACATCCTAAAAAACATGAAATTTCAGAATTGTCCTCCTAGAAACTATTCAAAACTAATCGAAAATGAAAAAAAATTATAGGTGTGTAGAATAGACTCTAGTTTCTAAAAATATGATTTGTTTGAAAATTTGATGAATGAGCCAAAATATATGCCCAATATACTACAGATTGGTTTTTGACAAAAATCAGACCTACTTATTGAAAATATCATAGATGGAAAACTTAACATAATCAAAATTCAAAATACATTATATGGTTAGATATCTAACATAGTGCTTAACACAATCATGGTGTTTGATTTTGTCTACATTGAACCACATGAAAACCCAACAAGGAGAACAAACAAAAATATGAGAAATTTTTGAATGATTTCTAAAAAACATGTCGCAAACCTATTATAGTTGTCTAGGCCTTTGTTTTGGGTGCCCAAGGAAATTCCAAGCCTAAGGATCGGTATTTCTCAATGTTGTTAATGTTAAAAATAGGGAATACTGAGAGGGGGGGTGAATCAGTATTCTACAAACTTTTACTTTTGCCCAATTATGGATATAACAGATTAACTTGAAGCTTAAAAAATAAAGTAGACTAAATGACATGCATAGAAATAAAGCAAATGAACTCATAACACCATGTTTCTTCTCAAGGAAAACCTCAGTGGGGATGATACCCACAACTGATCCACTAATCAAAAGTATCTGGTTAAGGATGTTGACCCTGTTAGGAGTCTATTACATACATATAGTGTCTCCATCCTGATTAAAGGACTTTAGGCCTTGTTAGAAGCCTCAACCCTGGTAGGAGTTGGTATTACAAAATAGAATGTTTACAAGATGAGCTCACTGCCCAAACATGTAAAGTACAATGATATCTGAATACAAAAGGTAAAGTACATAACCTTTCACTGCTGTTGAATAGCTTTCCTATTCTGATTTAGCTCTTCGCTTTCATAAACAAAGTCTTCTTGCTTTTCTTTTACAACATACTACTTTGCATCATAGCTTTTCAATATCTTATTACATCCATCTATATACTTTGCATTACATGCTTTTTACATATATACTAGTTATTAAGATTAATAACTTTATAGTTAGCTTTAGCAAGCATAAACTCTTTCCCAAATACAAAAACTAATTTATGTTGTCTAAGGGTTAACATCTAGGATGTCATCCCTTATATGGTTAAGTCATTATTTTGATAAACAAAATAATCCCTTAACTATCATTATTATTATGTCTTCTTTCTCTATTCAGGTCGACTAACACTTTGTCTCTATAATTCTACAATATATCCTTTCGTACATGTTGTACAGACTTGCGCTTTCACATGTGTCTTTGTCATACATAGAATTATCCATGTTCATGTTAGGAATAGTCCCAAGAGATAACTGAGAGGGGGGGTGAATCAATTATCTACAAGATTCAATTCTTTATCTAATTAAGTATATAAGAACATTAAGCATAAACACAGTGAAAGAACACTTAACACAACACGACAATTTTGGTTACAGGGAAACCCAAATAGGTAAAAACCTTGGTGGGAATTGACACCCACTAAGAACTGCACTAGTGTATTATGATCCATGTTAGAAGATCTTACAACCCTGTTAGGATTTTATCTTTACAATGTAATAAGTACAGTGACCTGGTCAAGGGTCAAACCTTGTTAGGAGTCTTTTACAATTAACCCTATTAGGGGTGAGAATGCACTGTCTGAGAGCACACTGCTTAAAGGGTTGAAGGTTGCAACCTTTTGTTTAAAAGATATACACTATATCTAGATTTTGGTGAACTGTGCATAGACCTACTATCTTGATCAGTTCCAATTATTTGCATAAACTCTCTACTATGTCACATAGACCTTCTATTGATGGCTCAACACTTCACACTCTCTTCTCTGCTCTTCTCTTTCAACTAATAGCCATACCTAGCAATTACAAATGACTGCCTATAAATATCTTTCCTCTAAATGATATAATCAAGTCAGCCTATTAGAACCACCTTGAAATCATATTAGATAAAAAATAAAACTTTCCACTAACATCTCTGTCAGCTCTACTAAGCACGCAACATGAACTGGGACCTGTCCAACTTAACATGAGTGAACGCATTACTTCATACTGTTGGCTCCACCAAATTAACTGATACTTTCAGTTCATGTTGAATTACATTGTGCACTCTTAACCAAACATCCTTAACTCTCTTCTTAGCATAAATCCAAGTATGCATACCGAGATGATAGGTGCAACTACCGCAATCATATAAACATTGTCGACTCTTTTAGGTAGACTCGGGAAACTGTGACTGTTAACTAGAAACTTCATAACTCAACCTGTACTACATATCTGACTCTGCGTCCATGAACATAACATCATACATATGTCTACAACATAAATATAAATGTGCAAGGTTCTACTACAACCGTACTACAAATTATATACAAAAATGTTCCTGGGACCTATTAGAAACACACACTGATATACACAACTGTACTACTATCTTTACTCATAATCAACCTCTACATCTATGATATCATGTTGATAACATATCTATGCAATATATGCTCAAATCTCTCTCCATCAGGCTTCTACACATGCTTCTTACCATATGTTTTTATCAATGACAAACATAGAATCAACAATCTGGCTTGCTGGCAAATCTCCAACAATCTCCCCCTTTGGCATTGATGGCAACATATGGAATGAAAAACACCACCAATCTAACGTCCAATTATTTTATAACATTCTCCATTTCCTCAACAAAACTCCCCCAAGGAAGTATCCTCCAACTGCTATAATATTCTTCAATATTCTCCATTTCCTCAACTCTACTGCTTCCCATGACTTTATTTTTACTCCCCCTTTCTACTTGTTTTTTATTACTATATATTCCTTATTTTTATGTTTTTCATGACTATATACTACTCCCCCTTTGACATCAATGGAAAAGGGCACCAAAAACATTAAGCACCAGTACTACTCCTGAGGGAGAGTAGTCAACCTTTCATCAATCACCGAGGACTGATGCATTCCTCCTATCTCTAATCAAATTTAGGGAAGGTAATTACTCCCAGCTTCTCCCTGAGATACTCAAAAGTATCCTTAGGTAAAGGCTTTGTGAATATGTCCACTAGCTAATCTTTTATACTCACATAGTCCACCATTACTTCTTTCTCTACTACTTTATCTCTTAGGAAGTGATATTTTATCTCAATATGTTTTGTCTTTGCATGCATCATAGGGTTCTTTGACATATTGATAGTGCTAGTGTTATCACAATGAATAATAATAGGGTAGTCAATCTGAATACCAAAATATTTTATCATCTGCTTGATCCACACAATTGTAGAACAATTTAATGTTGCTGCTACATACTCTGCTTCTGCTATTGACTGAGATATACAATTTTGATTTTTACTTGTCCAAGTAACAAGTCTATCTCCAAGAAATACATCTCCTCCAGAGGTACTCTTCCTATCATCCATGTATCCTACCCAATCTGCATCTGTATATACATGAAGCTTTACATTCTCTAAGTTAGGATACCATAAATCATAGTCTAAGGTTCCATTCAAGTATTTGAATATTCTTTTTACTGCCATGAGATGACTTTTCTTAGGTTCTACTGCAAATCTTCCAACAATACCAATTGCATTGGAAATGTCTGATCTAGTTTGAGTAAGATATATAAGTTTACCAATCATAGACTTATACAAGGTTATGTCTACTGCTAGTGAATCATCTTTTTTTGAAAGCTTGCATCTTGTTATCAGAGGGGTACTTTCTAGCTTGCAATCATCCATCTTGAATGTCTTAAGATCTCTTTCACATACTTAGTCTAATTTATGAATATACCTTTATCTATCTGCTGCACATTTAATCCCAAAAAGTACTTGATAGGAACAATCATGCTCATTTCAAATTTGTTCTGCATCTCCTTAGCAAATTCTACACTAAGCTTATCATTACCACCAAATATAATGTCATAAACAAATATAGCAACTAACAATAGTCCATCAGATGTCTCTCTTATGAATAAGTTACAATCTGTTGCTCCTTTCTTGAATCCAACCTTTGTTAAGTAACCATCAAGTCTTTCATACCATGCTCTAGGAGCTTGCTTAAGTCTATAGAGCACTTTCTTCAATTTGCATATCATATCAGGTTTGTCTGATAAAGTAAATCCTTCTGGTTGCTCAATGTATACTTCTTCCTTCAACTCTCCATTTAGGAATGCTGACTTAACATCTATATGGTATACCTTAAAGTTCTTGATTTTAGCATAAGCTAGAAACTACTTTATGGCTTCCAATCTACTTATAGGGGAAAATGTATCTGAATAATCAATTCCTTCTCTTTGCATATATCCTTTACATACTAATCTTGCTTTGTTTCTTACCATTGTTCCATCTTCATTCATCTTATTTCTAAATATCCATTTTATTCCTATTACATTCTTATCACTAGGCCTAGGGACCAATTCCCATGTGTCATTCTTAATTATTTGATCTAGCTCTTCTTTCATTGCTTTATGCTAATCTGAATAATTACATGCATCTTTAACACTTAAGGGTTCAATCTGTGATAGTAAACATACCTCTTCATTTGTTGTGGAATTCTTTACTTTTGATCTTGTCATGACTTTTCTGCTCTGATCTCCAATGATGTCTTCCTTTGAGTGATATCTAGATGTAAATTTAGGAACATTAGGTGTGACTTTTTCATCTACCTTTTTTGTTTCTTCTTCACTTGTTTCAGGGTCATTGAATAGAACATTTATGTTGTCATACATTTCTTCAACAATTGCTTCACTATTGGTAGGTCTAGGTTCTTCTTCAATCATAGGTGCATAATCATGGTATCTCTCTTGAATCATAAACTTCTCATCAATCTTAACATGAGCACTTTCAATGATCTTCTTCAATCTCAGATTAAAACATCTATAAGCTTTCCTTTTAGTAGAGTAACCAAGAAAAATACCTTCATCACTTCTTGCATCAAACCTGCCAATTGCTTCATCTCTCTTGATGTAGCACTTGCTTAAAAAGATTCTGAAGTATTTTACTGAAGGTACATTCCCAAACCATAGCTCATAAGGAGTTTTGTCTACGCCTGACCTTAATTGAATTCTATTAATAGTATAGACAACAGTATTGACTGCATCTCTCCAATAGGTGTGTGTGACCTTTCCTTCAATCATGATGGTGTGCACTGTGTCAAGAATGATCCTATTCCTTCTCTCTAAAATTCCATTTTGTTGAGGGGTTCTAGGGGCACTTAGCTATCTCTTTATCCCATGTTCTTTGCAGTATTCATAAAATCTATCAGAGGTGAATTCTCCTCCTCTATCTGATCTCAGACACTTAATCTTCAATCCAAACTCATTTTCAACCTTAGCTTTTAATGTTTTAAATTTTTCAAATGCTTCTGATTTGTCCTTTAAGAATGCAACCCATATCATTCTAGAATAATCATCAATGAACAAAATGAAATACCTTTCAACATAATATGATCTTGTTTGAGTTGGTCCACACAAGTCTGTATGTGTCATATCCAACTTGTTCTCTACCAAATTATATTTGCTTCTAAATGAATTCCTTACATGCTTTCCCATCACACATTCCCTACATATTGCATCAATTGGTTTTGAAATGCTAGGAAGATCTCTTATTACTTTTACATTACTTATCTTTACTATGTTATCAAAATTGATATGACATAGTCTTTTGTGCCATAACCAACTGTCATCTACTTTAGCAACAAAATAACTTGCTTCAGGATTAAGCTGAAAAACATTACCTTTAGTCTTTGAACCTGATGCAATCATTTCTCCTTCCTTGTTATTAATGATGCATTTGTTATTTTTGAACTCCAATCAGTATCCTTTGTCAAGCAACTGTCCAAAACTTAGTAGGTTATGTTGCAAACCATCAACATATAGAACATCATCAGTGGTGTTCTTTTCATCTAGGGTGATGGATCCTCTACCAATGATAGGTTTAGGAGTGTTGTCTCCAAATCTAACCATGCCTCCTTTGTATCTATCCAAATGTACAAATCTATATTTGTCTCATGTCATGTGGTGTGAGAAACCACTGTCAATGATCCAATTTGTCCTGATGTCATCTTGTGAAATCAGTGCTAACTCTTGTGCATTCTTTTCATCTTCAAGAGCAATGAATCCAATTTCATCCTCTGTTGATTCTTCATCTAATACTCTATCTCTAGCATAGTAACATTCATTTGTATACTTAGGCTTGTAGTTATTCTTGAACTTCTTAACTCTTGTAGGACACTTGGATGCAAAGTGACCAATCTTATTACATGAAAATCATTTGAATGGTAATTAACCTTCATATTTTCCTTTTCCTTTCTTTTCTCTTTTAGCAATCATAGCAATGAAATCATCTAGTTTTTTCTCTTCATTATCATTATCAAAATCACCAGAGGTGTTCAAGGATTTCTTACCACATAGTGAAGCTTTGAATGTTGTTTCACTTTTAGGCTTTGCCTTCAATCTTGATATCTCAAAGGCTGAAATCTTGCTAATTAAATTCTCTCTTTTAAATTATTTTGTGGACTACATAGTTTCATCTAGGATGCATATCTTGTTGTCATATTCTGGTGTCAAGGTAGTCATCAATTTATCCATTATGTCTTCTTCTGAGATTTCTCCACCATTGTTTATGATTCCTGTAACTGCTTCATTAATCCTTTGATTGTAAGCTCTGACATTCTCATCAGGTAGCATATCTAATGTATTTTATCTTTTGTTCCATGTCTTTCTACGCGCATTCTTGGCTCTAATGTCTCCTTCAAACATGTCTTATAGATACTTCCATATCTTATAGGCTTTGTCCATTTTCTTGATTTATGAAAACTCACTGTCAGATAGGGTGCTGATAAGGGCTTCTTTGGCAATAGACTTTGAAGTGAACATCTCCTTTTGCTTCAAGTTTTTATCTTCTTTTGCAAGATCTGCTAGTGAAGGAATCTCAACTTCTTTGGTAGCTACTTCAAAAATCTCAAAGGCAATGCACTACAAATGTGTCATCATTTTGTTCTTCCAATCTAGATAGTTCTCTCCATCAAACTTAGGACTTTCTTTTATAAAGAATGCCATCTGATCAACCTCAAGCTATTAAACTTTCTCTCTGAGACACTTGGCTCTGATACCAATTGTTAGGAATAGTCCCAAGAGATAACTGAGAGGGGGGGTGAATCAGTTATCTACAATATTCAATTCTTTATGCAATTAAGTATATAAGAACATTAAGCATAAACACAATGAAATAACACTTAACCCAACACCACAATTTTGGTTATGGGGAAACCCAAATAGGTAAAAACCCCGGTGGGAATTGACACCCACTAAGAACTGCACTAGTGTATTATGATCTCTATTAGAAGATCTTACAACCCTGTTAGGAGTTGATCTTTACAATGCAATAAGTGCAGTGACCTGGTCAAGGGTTGGACCCTGTTAGGATTCTCTTACAATTAACCCTATTAGGAGTGAGGACACACTGTCTGAGAGTATACTGCTCAAAGGGTTGAAGGTTGCAACCTTCTATTTAACAGATACACACTATATCTGGATTTTTTTGAACTACGCGTAGACATTTTGTCTTGATTAGTTCCACTAATTAGCATAAACTCTCTACTATGTCACATAGACCTTCTACTGATGGCTCAACACTTCACACTCTCTTCTCTGCTCTTCTCTTTCAACTAATAGTCATACCTAGAAATCACAGATGACTACCTATAAATATCTTTCCTCTAAATGATATAATCAAGTTAGCCTGTTAGATCCACCTTGAAATCATATTAGAGAAACAATAAAACTTTCCACTAACATCTATGTCATCTCTACTAAGCATGCAACATGAACTGGGACTTGTCCAACTTAATATGAGTGAACACATTACTTCATACTATCGGCTCCACCAAATTAACTGATACTTTCTCTTCATGCTAAATTGTGTTATGCACTCTTAACTAAACATCCTTAACTCTCTTCTTATCATAAATCCAAGCATGCATACCGAGATGATAGGCACAACTACCACAATCATATAAACACTTTTGGCTCTTTCAGGTAGACTTGGGAAACTGTGACTATTAACTAGAAACTTCATAACTCAACCTATACTACATATCTGACTCTGCATCCATGAACATAACATCATACATATGTCTACAACATAAATATAAACATGCAAGGCTCTAATGCAACCATACTAAAAATCATATACAAAACTATTCCTGGGACCTATCAAAAACACGCACTGATCTATACACAACTATACTACTATCTTTACTCAGAATCAACCTCTACATCTATGATATCATGCAAATAACATATCTATGCAACATATGCTCAAAGCTCTCTCCATTAGGCTTTTACGCATGTTGCTTACCATATGTTGTCATCAATGACAAACATACAGTCAACAATCTGGCTTGCTAGCAAATCTCCAACAGTTCAAGTGTGCATGCACTGAACCTACTTCTACAAACATCGCTAACCAAAACTATCTTTGATTAGATTGGAAAATGTTTCTATACTTAGACAATTTTACTTGCGCTCTTACAAAAATGCTTGCTACTATAGTGCTGTCATCATAGTGACTATATGTTTCCATAATGACAAAAACTTGATATCCTACTTAGCCAAATGGCCAACAATCTCCCCCTTTGTCATTGGTGGCAATATATAGGAAAATTGGCTAAGTCTCACAAAATTTCAAAATGGTGGCCATATAAAAAACTTATATCTCCTTATATCTATACTCCCCCTAGGAGTATGCATCATACTATACTATCTATACAATTTTCTGCTACTACTCCCCCTTTGACAACAATGACAAAAAGGGTACCAAAAAAAAATTGTCAAAAATGATTTACCTTAAGCTATTAAAATTGCAAAGCCGCTAGGCTTGCAACACAGTCTGCAAAATTTGTCTTCATGCTTGCTAACTCCTTATCCCATGATTTCTTTATGGCATCTAAAACACTTAGGAGTGCACATAGACCATAAGATACAATTTCACATCCCTGAAGGTTTGTAAAGTGAAATTTTCCATATGATGTCTTAGAAGAAAGACATTCTTCCAAATGACTTTCAACAATACTCAGTTTAATTGATACATTCTCTCTTAATAGAGAAAATCTTCTCAATTTCTTGTCCTTTGCATCAGTCAGAATCCTTATGTCATCATTTAGTTTGCTTATATTTTTCTCAATATCTGAGATCTTCACATTTGGGCTTGACAAGAGGTTTGTTGTTGCTTGTATCTCTGCCTCTTTTTCCTTGATCTTCTCTATTATTTCTAATAAATGATCTTCTAATTTTGTACACTAAATATACAAAGCCTTTCCTCTTTCCAAACTTCTTCTTAGTTCCTTAATGCAAACATCCAGATTATCTGTATCATTTCTAATATTCTGACATATATCCTAGAATATCTTAGCTTCATAGGTTACGTGTGCTTTAATCATGGCCATGTCTGATAAGTTTGTAAATTTTGCATCAAATGCTTTCACAACTTTTTTAGCTTTATTATGTGGGTCAGCCTCATTAACCTGACTGGTTATTATGCTCTGTAGTTTCTTTGTCACTTCAAGCAATGATCCTTCTAAGATTTTTACTTTCTTATTCTTGCCAATAATCTTATTCAAAGATGAGATCATGTCAATTTGATCATCATCATCAACTTCCTGTCCAACACTAGAAAAGATAGATTTAATTTGTGACTTCTCTGTTGCTTCCTTGGGTTTAGGACTAGTTGCTTCTTGTGTTAGGAATGGGAACACTAAGAGGGGGGGGTGAATCAATATTCACTATATTTTAACTTTTCACTTTAATCCTTATATTGAACTTAAATGCTTAAGTACTAAACATTTACATAAACATGAAACATGAAATCAACACATGACACCAATATGATTACAGGGAAACCCAAATAGGTAAAAACCCCGGTGGGAATTGACACCCACTAATATTCTGCACTAGTATTTTGTGATCCTTGTTAGAAGATCCTTAACCCTGTTAGGAGTTTCTTTACAATGCTTTAAGTACAGTAGACCTTGTTAAGGGTCAGACCCTATTAGGATTATTTTACAATAATCCCTATTAGGGGAGTGGACTCACTTTCCTAGAGCTCACTGCTCAAATGGTGAAGGCTACAACCTTCTTATCTTAGATACACACTATATCTGTCAGGTGAACTGTCACTATGACACTACTTGTCAGATCAATTCCTTTGATGTGTTGATGCTTTGACCTCTAGAAAAGCTCTAATACATCTTATGTTGTCTTCGCATACTTCTTCTCTACTTCTTAAAACTCTATATCAACATTCATACTAAATACAATGGGGGCACATTATATTTCTACGCTCATACAAAATAAACAATTAGGTCGGCCCTTAGACCTATTACATACAACACTTCCAAATGAATTGGCTTAAGCATGCTTACAAAAAAACAAGTATATATGTCGAAAACCTAAATACAATGGGTGCATAGCCTTTACAACATTATATTATAATCACAAACCAAAATACTAACTGTCGGCTTCATGCTCTGTTCTTCATTAGCACACACTGGCTGTGCAACTTCAACTGACTATAACTTTCTCATCTTTGCATATCTGATCATGCACTCTTAGACTAAGCATGAATATAGTCTAACCAATTTAACTTCTAAGGTGCATACCATAATTTGTCTGTATGCACGTGCATTGATGCTTTGAGCTGCAAGAACTCTGTACACTGTCCAGTCTTCAACACTTAACTAATTTATGATCTTCTCTTGAAGTGCACTGACTCCAAACTACTATATGACTTTTTTTCCATAATGAAAACACTATATTAAGTCATATAAATTAGTATAGATGACTTTCCAACAATCTCCCCCTTTTTCATTGATGGCAACAAAGGAATATGGCCAAGTTGCTAACTGTCCTTAATACAAAAACTTATGTCATCTATACATATACTTATATCTCCCTATACATATTATGATCCATATTCTATACACAACTCCCCCTTTGACATTAACAACAAAGGTGTGCCAAAAAAATGTATCTACACATACTCACTGAGGGAAAACATTCGGATATGCTATCTTAAGGTTCTAGATATCTTTCTTCCAAAAAGTTATGGAGTTAACTATCTAGAGATGGGCGCATAAAGCATACCAAAGCTTCTCCATCTTCTTCAAATCTTTTCTTGGGCCATGATCATAGGTTATTATGGTGGCATCAATCTCCTTTATATTCTAATTGAGAATGTCTGGTGAGGGCACAAGAGCATTCCTCAATTGAGTCTGTCTAGACCTTATCTTTGCCATCTCTTTCTCTGCCTTCTCAATTTTTCCCAACTGACCTTGGTAGACATTGTTGCACATGTTCACATCAATGGATGTGTCTTTCAATGAACTCTTCACCTGCTCAATCATAGCTTTTGCCTCTTGTATTTTCTTAAAATGGGCATCAGTAAGCTTATCCTGATCCATGCAGTCTGCAATGAATTTTCTTCCTTGATCAGCAAATTCTTTTAAAGATGCTTGTCCTGTCTTGAGTGAATTCAAATCTAGTGAAAAGTTGCTCATCAACTCATTGAATCTCTTTTGCAAGTACTTCTCTTATGAAACTTCGGATGCAGATTCTTCAAGGCTTGAAAAATTACTTTTGAACTGAGAAATGATTGTACTTACATCATCGACAGAATGTACCTTGGACACTTTCTTATCTGCAGGCAACAAATTGTTCAGTATGTTCATAGATTCCAAAAGGAGAGGATTTATCATTACTTGTTCTCCTTTTCCTTCTCCATAGCTAGGACGTTGAACTTAATCAGGTCTTCTTCTCTCCATGAATCCAAATTGGATGTGTCAGGTGTCAAACTTGACAACAATGTTGAGGAGGTGATGGGAGTGCTATCCATCACTTCTAGTTTTATCTTGGACAGTAGTTTCATCTTTCTCTTGTTATTTTCCTTCCATCTTATCTTCTTCTTCCTTATTTGTTACATTTTCAATCAATACTTCTTCTTGTCGACTGGGAGGTGTGTTGCTACATAAAATTTCAGCTTCTTGTGTGCTCACAAAAGCTTCCTCAAATTTGTCCAATTTTGTGTCAGTGGCCGCCATGGCTATCTCAACATTATCAATGATAATGGTTCTATCCTTGAGTGATTCTAACATGGGCACAGATTTATCTAACTCTGTTTATACTTCCACTACAGGTGTTGAATCCTAAGGACCTGTAGATTGTACCTTCATGGTTTATGACCCTTTGGAAATCATTGTGGGTACATTAGCTTTGGGCGCAGTAGATGGATACATGTTTCTATCCATAAATACCTTCTCAAAGGCTTTCCTTGTCTCTTTTGCAATTAGCTCATAATTTTTATCCATTATGTTTAGAGTTCTTGTCTTTGTTCTAACATGAGGCTTCACCAGATCTAATAGAAATTTCTTCTCTTCTAGCTCACATACAGGAAGGGTGTCATCAAGAATCTTTTCTCTTATCTGTTGATCTTCCTCAATGGCTTGTCTCTTTTGGAATTCAAGGATATTCCATACTTTGTCAAGAATCATTGTTTTTAGTTCCAAAACTATCCTTTTGAACTTGATCATGTGCCTTATGATCATGCTATGAATCTCTAACTTGTCAATTTCACTATACTTGTCATAAAACTTCCCTACTTGATCAATTCTACCCTCATCAACTATTCTAGCACTTAGCACACTAAGCCTAGGTTTGAAACTTACTTCAGGAGGTGCTTGGGTGTTCCTTCTATTTCTTGTGACTCACGAGGATGGATGATTGGTGCCAACCTCTTGTTAGCTATTTTTCTTGTATCCCTCAACTCTAAAAGAGAAATATGAAAACCAGACCTGGGGATCTTTGTCCAGTAACACAAATCTACTTGTTCATGCAAACTGAGGGGAAAGAAAAGACTAATTGATAAGGATTTTATCCTCCTTTTGCTTTGAGTTCCACACACTCGGGTGGGTACACCTAAAACAAGCTAAAATCTGCATACATATAACTCACTAGGTAAAACCCTTTATGCAGTTGTGACTGTGGATAGTTCTCAGACTTATAAAACATGGGAGTTCAACTCAACCAGTCTTATACAAGATCCCACTTGTATGATCTGCTAAGAACCAGGGAAATGGTCAAGGTAACAATAAGGATAAACTCCTTCTCTTTGAGCTTTGAGCTCGGGCAGGTTAACCCATGGATTCGTTTCTTCAAAGAATCACTAACAACACTTGTGTTTAGGAAACACAAGACATAAACATGAATGCTCTCAAACATGAAATTAAAGATGATTTGAATTTTAAAGGTTGATGATGAAAATTGCAAAGAAAACTAGGACCAGTGCCTTGTTCATTGGGAAACAGAGTCATACAAACATATATTTGCAGAAAACCTTAATCCCAAACTCAAAGAAACCAAGTGAAATGCCTTACAAATCACTTCTCTCACTCCAGTTCTGGGACATTGAATTCATATACAAACTTATAACTCTCAGAATTTGAAATCATGACTTACTCTCTCCTTGAAAGAAACTCAAATTCAAACCCACAGATACCTTATAACTAGTATACTTACATGCCTTACAAATCAATACACAAGAATTAAGATCATGCATACAAAGACATCAAATGAGAACTAAATAGGGATTCCATCATTTTTCATTAAAATTTATCTATAACTGTACATTTGCAAAACAAAGAAACACAAAAAATAAGATCAAAAGCCTGGAAGCTGCCTTGTAGCATAAATTTCAACATCCTTTTGCAATGAGAAGAAAACAAAGATATAGCAGAATTGAGTCAGTTGAAAAAACCCACTGACAACTGTCCATTTTTTGCCAGAAAATATCTCCAGGTTCTTCCCATACTTTGTCTGCAACTGATTCCTCCAACTGAACCATTAACTGCAATCATTTCATCAACAAACTGACCTTGATTCTTGTCCTTAGAATTTCCAGCTCAGACTACTCTCAGCCACTTCACTGAAACTAAAAAACATCATTGCCATTGGATTCCTCGTTCCTTGCCGATTCTGGAAACATATAACACTTATATGTTTGGCCAAAAAATGAATTCCCAGGACATCTTTCCGTCAGCAGGTCATGGCATTTAAATTTTTGAATATTTTGCCAATAGTCTTAACTATATCATTTCATTAAATTCTTTCAAATCTGGCATTTTTAATCATTTTCTGCATTTTGCCACAGAATGCACCAGGGAGCACCACTTGTCATCATGTGACAGGTTGCTCGGACTAACCACGGGTTAACTACCCTATTTAAAGAATGGGTGACCATATGTATTCTCCAGATCTCATGACATAATCTTTAACTGCAGTTTAGCTCAGCGATCTAGCAATGCTCTATCTCCAATTCGTGGAATGAAATCTTGACCTCGGGTTACATCCGGCGATTGGACGTTCTCACAATCGCGAAAAGAAAATCCTTGACCGCCAGCTATTTGGTGACTCAGCGACTAAATTATGGAAAGACTAGGGCTACACCGCCAGGATCTGGCGACCTGGTGACTGGCGGATAGCAGACCTCCATCTCCAAATCGCGCGATGTTTCACTAACTGTCAGCTTCATTTGGTGAATCTGCGACCACTGTCATCTCCAAGTTGCCAGATGTTTGTAGTAACCGCCAATTTATTCAGCAAATCCACAACCAAGTGCCACATGTCATCTCCAGCAACCATCAGCGCTTTGTAAAAATTCTTATTTTCAGGCCCACCGACATAGAAACCGAGGCAGCCACATAGCACACACGAGCATAGCCTCTTGGGCTTCAACTTATTTCATATTGGGATTGGATTTGGTTATATTCATCTCTAAGACCCATTTTCACATGCATGTGGGACTAAGTTCTTGAAATGTTTTAAATGACTATATTCAAAACTCTGTCTATAGTGGCCAGCTAGCGTGCATAGAGACACAGGCCCACATGAGCAAAGGCTAGCACATAGCCTCTTCACACTGCTTTACATTACACTTGGGTAGACTTGCATTTAAACACTAGTTTCATATGAAAACCTATGAATGTGGGATTTAATAAAAAACCAATGCACCACCCACAAATGCTCGGCCCTCACACCTGCGCATGATTTCCCTCACTCCATTTTATCTCATGTTGCCATGACTCATTCCTATATTGCGTGAGGCCTCGTACTCACCTTGCGCTAGCTACTAATAGATTTTCACAAGCCTTTTCTATTCCTTTGCATGATCCTGCCCTCTATTGTGCGTGGATCTCATCTTTCTTACAAGCATTTGCGTGAACCCTATTCACTTCCACAAGTCTTTGACTTGCATTAAAACATGTTGGCCTCTCTTTTGTATTACATGTGGCTCCTTTGTATGCTGGTTCCCTCCATATTGCAGGCCCACACACATCCCCTAGTGGACTGGCTACTTCAAATTTAACTTGTGCAGGGTTCTTTCATATTTGCGTAGGTCTTCCCTTAGTGCATTGACAATCCCCTTATCGGGCACAAGGCACTAACACATTTTAATGTGTGGGCATTATATTAATAGGTAGCAAGTCCCCTCTTGGTTGTGTGAGGCACCTTAGAAAATGCGTGGGCTTTTCCCTTTGTTCTTACTTGATGCTTCATGTGCTGAGCATTTCGCATATCCTGTGTATGAATCCTCCTTGCACTGGCATTCTTGAGTCACAAGGAAATTGTGAGGCCTCTTCTTGCGCAAGTTCTTTCCCCATTTTGTAATTTATCCCTGCAGGTGGAGAGCGTGAGGCTCCATCTTACTCTTGGCACGTGCCCCTTTCATATTCATGTTTGAGCCTTCAATTGGCAACTTCAAAACAGTGCCAACACTCCTCATTTCTTTCTTAGACTACACCTCTTCATTGGATTAACTGGCAACCTCTGTAAATTTATATTGTGTGAGGCATGTTTTATGCTTGGCAGCCTCCCACTATTGCACTTGCTATGAACCTCAAAATCTCATGCTGGCCCCAAAATATTGTGTGAGGCACCATGAAATAGTGTATGGGCTTCTCTTATTGGCAGCGCCAATCCACTTGCGCAAGACCAGCCCATGCCTGTTGCGTGAGCTCTCACCCACTCACACCTAAAGAATAGCCTTTTCAAGATAGAAGGAAAGATTTTGTTCATGTTTAGCAATGCCTTGCAAGTTATTGCACCCTAAAGCAACCATAGTTTGGCATATGCATTCAGCAAATTCAACTTCACTGTCATCAAAACAACTGATTCCTGAAGCTGAGTTGTCCAAGATTTTTCTTGTAGAATTCATAACAATATCAAAGATAAAAGTCATGGTTGAATCAAAATCCAAAAAAAAGTTTCATCAGATGGCCTTCTCCTTGAAGCAATCAGCTTAAAAAAATCATAAGCAATGAGATGAAATTCATTATAGCGTAGAAGATGTCCACACTCTTCTGTCAGATGAGAACTCCCTAGAAGTGGAATAGGGGCCCATTCTACATATGCATTAACAACATTAAGAGCTATAGTAACTATAGCAACATTTTGTTTGGCAACATCCATTTGCTTTTGCTTCACAGCATATACTGTTGCTTCTAAATATCGACGAAGCAACATATTTAATTGATAGAAAATGTGTGGCAAGCAAAGTGTTAGACTATGAAGTAACTACCTCCGTCGATCTCCTTCTAAATCTTCATTGTGCACCGTTATGTCCTCTAGGAGCCACCTTAGCACCATAGCCACCATTTCTACATGTATTGGACTTTTGTCGCTTAAAGAAAAAAAAACATTTGATAATATGTTTTTCCCTAAAGGAAGTTCTCTTCTTGCAACCTCAGCAACAAGTGCTGCAATATGGCTCTTCAATACCCATACTTCACGAGGTTTTGCTACCTCACAAACCATGGCAACTACCATCTCAACAAACTGCTATCTTTCTTCACTGCAGAGCTCCTCCCATCGCAACCGCACCAAATGTTGTAGCAACTTAAATCCATAATGGTGTATTTCAGAAGACCAGTTTGATTTCACCAATTCGAATGAGGTGGCTGCTAAAACATGAATATCTCCTGATTTTATCCTTTTGACTTGATGTCACACTTATGCTCTTCATTCTCTGGTATAATGTTATTTGACTTATCTCCCCTTTTAAAAAAAAATATCAAGGTTCTCCAGCCCAAATTTGTAAGTCCTCTCATGTGTGGTAAAATATGGAGATTTGTACCCACTAATTCATTGCTTTGGCAATTGATCCGCCAATTTCACTTTCCCCTCATACTAGACACCTTTGCCCATCCAAAACACACTCTCCTAGTGAAAACAAACCATACCGTTTTCAGAGATTTTAAGCATATTACAACTTCTCACACTTTTGCACAACTGCCAGATAACATCAATTAGCACCCGGGAGTAGCCTCAAAAACTGATAAAAAGGCCTGACATGAGAGTGCCACTAGGAAGACAAGTTCACCTTCAGCATTATAATATGTCGGTCAGAGGAAAACTCCCCAGAAGACTTTAGCCAAAAGTTGTCAATGATCAAACATGGCCAATTGAAATTAATCTGTCTGCACTTGTGAAATCACATAAATTGGCTTTGGAACCGGCCTTTAAAACTAACCAAATGAAACTTTCGAGACCCACAAGCCTGGCATTGATTCACCCTCACTCAAGGAATACAGATCCATCATTAGATTCCTCAAAAATTTTAAATTCTAATCACAATAAAATGCCAAAGTCAGCTTACAAGATATGTTCAGAATTTAAAACAGTGAAAAGCCTAGAAATTGGGTTTGGAAATGGCTTTGAAAACTAGGCTAAACATGATATCAGGATCCAGAAACAAGGGCATTTGTTCTTTATCATACAGAGAATATAATTCCACAAGTAGGGCTCATGACGAATAACAGGGTGCAATTGGCAGTCAGGCAAAGATAGGCTCTAAGAATTGCAAACTAGGAAACATAGTAAAACAGTGATTTGTGCATAAAAAATGACCCTGGGAAAGTATGCTAAAAGATTTTTCAAGACTTATAACTTGGCATACTTGTAGTATTTTCAGAGTATAACATAGTGGTATAACCCATTCAGGCTCATCAATCATGAATCAAAAGTTATAACATCTCGAACAGGGGTAAAAATCAATCTGCACATTTCACAACTTGTAAAACAACAGAAGTTGTGTTTGGAATCACATTTGCAAACTGAGCAAACGGATTCGTCATGACCTCAAAATTGAAACATAGGAAGCATTTGACCCCTAGAATATGATGAAAAAGGAATTTTCTCAATATTATCAACTGGGTCAAAGATATGACTGGTCAAACATGCCCTTCCAGAAATCTGAACAATTACATAAGTGCATGACAACAACAAACTACCAACTTTGAGGGGTTCGAAACCTAATCAAACAGATCTGAAATAACTTGAGAATTGGAACATAGGTTCTTTGATATGCATACTAAAAATCCTCAAAGTGGTAGGTTATGAAACATTTCTGGACACAAGATATTCAAAGGCAAACTGGGCTACTGTACTCTATTTGACACTTAGGCAAAATTGTGCAATTTGACACCTGCTAAAAAAGGGACTTCACCGAATGATTTGGGATGATAAAATATCATCATAGAATGCATGCATATACTAAATGGAGTGTATTAAACACTTGGAACACCTTATAGGCTTCAAAATGACAGTCAGGTACATATGCATGAAAGGCATTGAAAGGGCTTCAAACTATGAAATTTTAACATGGTACTCAATAACCCATGTTGTGTTTTTGGTCCCAACACCTCTTTCTTCCTCTTAGGCATTGCCTTATACTCGGGAGGAGTAGTAAGGTCAATGGTTACCTTGGGCGCAGAAGGAGTATCATCTTCTTTATCCTTCTGACTATCATCTTTTTCAATTTTCATCTTCTTTATCTTGGGATCATCAGACTTAGCTTCCAATGTGGATGCGCTCTTAATTTCCAAAGAAATCTTTTCATCCCTTACTTTATCAAGGTCTACTTGAGATACACCATGAATCCTTAAGATATCTTATGTGACTTTAGTAACCTTTCTTTTTGTTGCTACACTGTTAAGTTTAGCATCTACTTCTCTGGTTTTCTCCTCATATGTTCCCCACCTAGGTTCATTAGGATCTTTGGGGGCTGATAGTAGTACCTACGCATATGCTTCAAGAACCTATTCCTCTACTTCATAACCAAGTGGATGAATCCACTTAGTTCTTGGCTCAACAGCTTCCATACAAGTTGTGTCTATCTCCACCATAAAACAAATTTTATCCTTATACTTTTCCACAATGCCCTCTGGAATCTTGTACCTCATTTGCATCTTAGCCCTAAAGGTCTTCCATTCCAATGTTACATAATCTCTCAATGTACTCTCAGTGGATGCTTTTTTGGATATCTATGGCATGGTTGGAATGGACTTGTCCAAATACAAATCTGATACTCTCCCAACTATATGAAGGTACATGTAAATGATCAATGAACCAAACCCGAATATCTTTGTCTTGTCATGCTTGATGGCCTTGATGTTATTAATCAACTATGCACGCAAGATCTCACACAATTTGAACTCTTCATCTTCCTTCACAAGTCTGATGGCTGCTAGAATAGTGCCCGTAGACACACTATTCACCCTGCTGGTGTGATGAAACTTGTATCCTAGTATCATAGACATCAATTTGATTTGCTTGTTCAATAAGCTCAATTATCATGTTGCACCTATCGCTCCTTGACTTACATGTTTTCTCAACCATATTTCTAACATCCTTGCCCACAGGAAGGATGGCACCTATCCTAGAAAGGCCTATCATCTCATGTATCAAGTCACTAGTGATTCTTATTGGTACATCACCAATCCAAAACAAATCATCATGAATTATGCTCATTAAAATCTTTATCCATTATGTCTCATAGAATTCATATGCCATAGCATACTCAACAATAGGGTGATCATTCCATTTAACATATTCATCCATGAATGTTTTGTCTGGTTTCAACGTGGTGTCCATGTGCGCCCTTAACCTATCCAACCCTACTGGTTCTTTCTTGTAGTAGATGTAAACCCTAATATCTTCCACATGCATGACGCCCATAGGCATGTGGGAGAAAGCTCCCTCTAAATCATCTAGGGCTGACTTGAAAGGATGTTTCTTGAATACATATCTCTTCTTCTCAGCAACATTAAAAACTATGGGAGTGGCCATGACTTGTTAATCGCTTTCCAACTAATCTCCAAGATAATCTGAAGGCTTCTGAATTGACACAACGAACTAGGGTTTTTGTAACCAACCAAATGCATTGCTAATCACTAATAGATCAATCTCCAAGTCTTCACAATTACTTCTAAGGCTCTTTCTTCTCTTCAATCACTCTGAATTCAAATGCAATGAGTAATTAAGCAACTTTTGTTAGGAATAAGGTGTCTCAACCTTGGATAATTCCTATTCTTATTATTTGTTTTGTAAAATGTATTTCTTGCAAATAATGTTGATGTGTCGGCATCTTGAATTGTGTGTAAGGAGATCATGGCTAAAATGGTTATGATGGATTCCTATGACACGTAAGAGCTATGTCAGGAAGATTTAATGATAGGTGAAGACATGTGGCAACTGATAAATTTGAGTACTGTACACTCTTCCCCAATCGTGGGGTTCAGGGCATCGCCTTGAAAAGTTTTTTGGGGTTCCTATTTTCTCAGAGAATGGTAAAACCCTAATACAGTTATCTTTGGGAGTAGCCCTAAAAAGTGAAGCGCATGATATAAGCTTTTTTAGGGTTGCGAAGAGAAGTGATGTGAGTGTATGGTTGGAACATTTTTATGCTACCGTGATTTGTCTTCAAGGTTTTGGAAATCTTCTGAAAGAACTTGCATTGCAAGTGTATTGTAAGCTGTAATAGTTTTGATCAATACATTGTGTAGGTTTTGGAGTGCTGGGGTTTTTACCAAAAGGTTTCCCCAGGGTATATCATTTTGTCATTCTCTATTTTTCTGTATGCATGGTATGTGGTTGCAATATCTTTGTTAAAGTAGTTAACGAATATGAAATTGTAAGGATTTATAAGAATTTGCACAATACTCTCCTATAGAGATTAGCGTAGGAAGCTATTTCTGCACCTGAGTTTCCTTACAACTTTCTATGTACTTAAAGTGAGATTTCTGCCATTAATGCAAGTCATGTAAACTAGGCTGTCACTTCAAAATTTCCAACTCAAGTTATGCTAACAATCAGCATGTGTGCTCTTGCACAAAGGTTCCTTTATGTTCCAAAAGCTTAAGTCCAAAGGTGCATACTCTGAGGATGAGTATACCAGCCACGAAGGGGTTTAGAGCTAAATTAGCTCCCCCTATGACCCTAAGGGCCATTCATCCAGATGTAGAGGGTGCATCCACTACGGATGCATCCAATACATTCTCATCAACTTTTTCCTTCTTTCCTTCTGACCAAATCAAGCTCACATCCTCTGAGGCTTTCACAAACTTGACTTCACCTTGAGGATCCAATACTGGTTCTTCAGCCTTTTTAGGCCTTTCCTGACCTTGTGTCCTTGATCTACAGAATCTTGAGATATGTCCAACCTTGTTACAAGAGTGACAAATGACTGGAGGTCATATATTCCTCAGCACATTGACATGAGTCACCATTTTGCATTGTTTCACTGAGTGACCATTATAGTTACATATCTAACATGTAACAATCTGAGAACTTCTTACATTTGTCTGATTCTGATTTCTTTGATCATGCTGGATCTTGTTCTTCTTACTAGTCTTGCAATTCATAGCTCTATGACCAAATCTATTACATGAATAATAGTAACCATTAAAAGGTCTTACCTTTGTATAGTTCCTTGCAATGTGTCCATGCTTGTTACATGCAAAACAAGTGCACTCTCTAGGCTTGCACTCATTCTTAGGAGGTCCTCCATTATCTTTGGTTTGATCATCAATCTTCTCAGTATCAGTAGAGTCTTTTTGTGTCTCCTTTCTTGCTTGCATATTATCAATCTGATTTTGTGCTTCATTGTATCCAATACAGCTAGTGTCTCCTTTGGCTCTTCTTGCATACAACTGAGATTCTATGAAATCAGAACTGGTTTGCAATTTGTCAATGTGATTCTTTGCTTCTTTCAATTCAAACTCCAAGCTTTCTTTGCTATTCCTTAGCTCCAAGATTTCCATGTTTGCTTGCCTTAGTTCTTCATTGAGTTGAAGGTTCTCTTTGATTTGTTCATTGTATACTTCCTGATTGTTGATCAACTTATCATCAAATTCATCTAGTAGTTCTTTCATAGATGCATTTTCTTCATTTAGCTTCTTGACCTTTGCTCCTAGATCACTGGTAGAGCATTTTTCAAATCCTTTCTTAGCCTTTTGATAACCAACTATGCATCACTGACTTTTTCTTTTAGTTCTTCAATTTCTCTTTCTGATTTGTCCAGGTCTTCAAGAGCAACTTCAAGATTTCTTTTCAGATGTTTCATTTCTACTTTGTCCATGATCTCCTCAAGTGGTTAAACTTTGATGCTGAGGACCAGAGCTCTGATACCAATTGTTAGGAATGGGAACACTGAGAGGGGGGGGGGGGGTGAATCAGTGTTCACTATATTTTAACTTTTCACGTTAATCCTTATATTGAACTTAAATGCTTAAGTAATGAACATTTACATAAACATAAAACATGAAATCAACACATGACACCAATATGGTTATGCGGAAACCCAAACAGGTAAAAACCCCAGTGGGAATTGACACCCACTAATATTTTGTACTAGTATTTTGTGATCCTTGTTAGAAGATCCTTAACCCTGTTAGGAGTTTCTTTACAATGCTTTAAGTACAGTAGACCTTGTTAAGGGTCGGACCCTATTAGGAGTATTTTACAATAATCCATGTTAGGGGAGTGGACTCATTGTCCTAGAGTTCACTACTCAAATGGTGAAGGCTACAACCTTCTTATCTTAGATACACACTATATATGTCGGGTGAACTGTCACTGTGACACTACTTGTCAGATTAGTTCCTTTAATACGCTGATGATTTGATCTCTACCAAAGCTCTAATACATCTTATGTTGTCTTCACATACTTCTACTCTGCTTCTTACAACTCTATGTCAACATTCATACTAAATACAATGGGCACACCTTATATTTATACGCTCATACAAAATAAACAACTAGGTCAACCCTTAGACCTATTACATACAATGCTTCCAAATGAATTGGCTTAAGCGTGCTTACAAAAAAACAAGTATATATGTCAGCAACCTAAATACAATGGGTGCTTAGCCTTTACAAAATTATATTATAATCGCAAACCAAAATACTAACTGTTGGCTTCATGTTTTGTTCTTCACTGGCACACACTGGTTGTGCAACTTCAACTGACTGTAACTTTCTCATCTTTGCATATCTGATCATGCACTCTTAGACTAAGCATAAATATAGTCTCACCAACTTAACTTTTAGGGCGCATACCATAATTCATCCGTACGCATGTGCACTAATTCTCTAAGCTGCAAGAACTATGTACGTTGTCCAATCTTCAACACTTAACTAATTTTAGATCTTCTCTTGAAGTGCTCTGACTCCAAACTATTATATGACTTTGTTTCCATAATGACAACACTATATTAAGTCATATACATTAGTATAGACAACTTGCCAACAGCTTGGTCTTGTGGAACTTCCTATTCTTCTGCTTCCTCATTAGTCTATGCTTCTTCTTGTGTCAATACTGCTTCTTCTTCTTTTCTTTTTTCCTTTCCTTCTTCCTCGTTCACTATCATATCCTGCTGCTCAATAGCCGAATTGTCCACAATGTTCTCAAGATTTTTGAATGGGTTATCTTCACTGTCTAAAGTGATGTTTGTTCCTTCCACATTCATATTTTCATCCTCAATGTTGATAAATGGTGGCGGTGACGGTGAAGGACTTTTCTGATGTTCAGCTTCTAATGCTTGATCAGATACACTTGTGTGCTCACTAGGACCAAAGGTCATAACCTTTATAACTACATGTTCTATCTCTTTGTTTATTTCCTCACAGTTTCCTCCCATTATCAAGATAGTTCTCCTTTTCATTCTTAGATGAGTATTAATATTTTTCATAATATCCTTAAAGTTTTCTTCATCTTTTATATCACATATCTTTCTCACATAGTTTTCTCTTATGTTTTTATCTTCTTCAACTGCTTTTTTCTTCCTTTTAACTAACTTCTCAAAAAGTTCATTAGGAATCTTTCCTTGAAAAATATCAAACTTTTGATATGCCAGTATCATGTGCCTGACAACTGCATTCTCTAAGTTTAATTTCTTAGAAAAATTGTACAACTCATAAAAAAATTTCATTTTAGTGAAATAACCCTCATTGATAATTAAGGCATTCACCTTTTCTATCTTAGGTTTCCATTTCTTTTTACTGCTACCTACTTCTTCATCATCTTTTACTTCTGATACTTTCCTTTGTGCAGGGGTATAAATAGTCTTTTGTCTTTTTCCTAGCTCACTTGCCATTTCTTTTACTCTTTTTGCTAGTGGAGTGGTGGAGGATCTAGTGGATTTTCTTACTTTCTGCACCTCCGCAACTTTAATTTCTTCTTCTAAATCCTGAATTTCTTTAGTGTGAGTTGCAACTAATGTTAGGGGTGGAACATATAAAACTTCTTTCTGTCCAATATCTCTAATTGTTGTTGCAGTCTTCTTCGCAACTATAAACTCATGTTTTGTCATGCCTGTATCCTTAAGAATTTTCTTTATAGTGTTGTCAACTCTCTTTTTGGATATTTTTTCTTCTTGCAATGACTTTGCGGAGTTAAATTTCTCATCATATGTTCCAAATCTAAAACCATTTACATCCAACTTACACTTAAGTAATATGTTTGCATACTCTTCAATTTCAACTTCAAAAACTTCATATCCAAGTGGATTTATAAATTCCACTCTTGGTTCAACTACCTCAACAGAAGTGAAATCAATGTCAAACATAAAGCATATTTCATTTCTGTATTTCTCTACTATAGCCTATGAAATCCTTGATCTTTTTCTCAATAAATGGAAAAACATATAGGTCATCAGGGATGAGAATCTAAACTGTGAATTCTTGGTTTTCTTAATCTTCACACATATCAACTTGAAATTTTTCAACACATATCAAATAAGTTGCATGTACCATACCAGCTACCATGTCATCTTCTCTATAATTTGCACAAAACTTAGATATTAAAATCTTGCGTACATATCTAACATCATCTTGTGTGATCTTGTTGATTACAATTCCTCTACCATTATACAATAAATTAGTGTTATCCAACACAATTTTCTTTACATTCTTCTCATTAAAGGGTATAACTCTAGATTTTGACAAACTGGTTACTTCATGAATTAGGTCTACAGTGATACCTATCACTCTCTCATCTAGCCAAAATTTACCATTTTGGATTCTACTCAAAATGATCTTAGTGCATTCATCATCTTGGAATTCATAATGTAGTGGATACTTGACAATCTCAGTATCCTTCAAATGTTCAAACCCTACTTTTAATGACATGTCCTGATTGTATATCTTCTCAAATTCCATAACCATATTTTTATCACTTAGGGTCTCAAACTTGCATTTCAAATAACTTTTCACATCTTCTAAATGTAAAACTCCATCTGGAACGGATGACAGTGCAAGACTGGGGTCTTCTTCCAAGGGTTCTACTGGTTCCCTTTTAACTCTAGGTCTAACTGAATCTCTTATATGGTGAACAAGTGATGCATCCATGCTTCTTCCCAAAACTTAACTACTTTTGATAAATTTTCTTATTAAAATACCTCAAATACATTATTTAGGGCTTTGTGTAGATCTGGCACGAAATCCTTCTGCAAATCCTACAAATTGCTCTTAAACTCCATTGTATTGCTCCTTCTATCAGTTTTAGTCACTTGAATGATCAAATAATACTGATCATAAGCTTTTATGCTTTCAATATTTCAAGATTTTGACATCGCATTCAATTCCTTTGCCGCTTCTTTCCAAAAAGTTGTTCCTATTTTCTTGCAAAATTTCATTATTTTTGTTTACTCACATACATTCATATTAGCTCATGTGCTCTTAACAATAGCATCATTATATCATATACTACCTTACATTAACTACGCAAGACTCAATTCAATCTAATATAACTTTTACACTATCCTAATCTCCTACTCTAATACATTCTACATGAATTAATTACTTCAAATGTTTTGAGATGGGATAGGAAAAGATTCACACTTACTATCAAATACTTCACATGTCTGATTACCTTGTGTATTGAGTGTGTCTGCTTGATTTGTGGCTTTAACAAACTTAACTTCTTCTGAGTTACTACAGCATCTTTTCTGACTATTATTTGTTGATGAACTACAACTGATTTAGAACTTGATTGAAGAATCTAGAGATCGCCGAGTTGCTAATTAGATATGACATATGATTAAATTAGTAATATGTTGTCATTGATGTCAACTAGTTTGACAATACTTATTTTGTGAGTTACTATAACTAAACATCTGTAGAAAAAGAGTAAAAGAGATGAAGAATAGAAATATCTACATAAGGAAGATGTATATGATAGATGAGGATAAGGAATACATTGTGTAACTTATCAATGAGTCTATGACCTTATGTTATTGACTTGATTATGTTTCATTCATCTATGATGAGGAAAAGAATTGAAAGACAAAAAGCAATGTGTTCGGTTCATGAAGCATCACAATATATACCGAGAAGTGTAGTGTATACCGAGCACAGTATAAACTGAGTGTGTGTTCACCGACACATTTCTTTGTTAACCAAGCAAGAGAAAAGGAACTAAATGATTAGTTTAGCTGATAAGGATTGTTGAGCTGTAAAGTACATCAAAATTAGTGATGGGGATAATATTTGTTATGAAGATCAACGACTAGCATAATTCAAGGAAGATTTAAAGGATGAAATCAAAATGTTTTACTGGCACAACTACCGAGGAAGGTTTAAGTGGCAAAATGGACGAAGGAGAATAAGTAGCAAAATCCTATGGAGGAGAAGAAAATGGTTTACTTGTCTATTTAAGAGACTAAGGTTTCATTATGAAACTTATGCCAAAAGGACAAGACTACAGAACTATCGCATGAACAAGCTTCATGTATGCCTGATCAAACTAGTTAAGAAGAACCTAACTGCAGAGTTTATTGAGCGTCAAAAAGCTATTACCGAGTGACAATAAGTCATTGATTATTGTGATACAAAATTGATAAATTGATCAGAGGATTTGAATGAGCTTAAAATAGATCTGATAATCTACAATTGAAGTTGTATTGTATTTAGATCAACTATTGTTACATTTTAACCATTGTAAACAGAGAAATCTCTTAACCGAGTGGACTTGAAAGTCTTTTATGTTTCATTCATAGAATGAACATTGTTATCCTCTCAACCCTATAGTGAGTTCTAGTTGGATGATAACGGTTGGTCTTAAATCCTCTAACAAGCTCACACCTAATAGTGTGTTTGTAACCTTTAATAGGGTTGGGTCTTCGCCGACCTCACTTCAGAAGAGTGAACATTTTTGGGTTGCCGGTCCCAGGTGGTTTTTCCCTTCACAGGGTTTCCATGTTAAATCTTTTGTGTTATGTGTTCATTGTGATGATTGTTTTTTATCATACTTTACATATTACATGTTTATTTGGTTGGTAATCATTAGTTTGTTATTGACTAGTAATCAGTAAAAGCACAAATAGTATAGTATTTTAAGTTACCAAGCTGTAGAAGTTTAAGTAAATTGTTTTGGATTATACATTTTGATTTGGGACTGTGGATAACTGATTCACCCCCCTCTCAGTTATTCTAACAATTGGTATCAAAGCAATGGTTGCTTGGAATAGAGTTTTAAGGAGTTCAACACAAAGGTCTCAAAATGTTTAAGAGGGAAGTGCCAAAACTAAACAAAGATAACTTCACAATATGGCAAAGTCGAATGAAGCTGCATATATCCAGTATTGGGAATTCTGCCCTAGATCTGATGACAAATGGATACCTTGCACCACCCAAGGGTCCCTTGACCCTTGGTCAACTAAGGGATAGGCATGAACATAATGTTACTATGATTGAGATTGCTACTGCCTATTCAGATGCCAAATTTGAAGACATCAAGGACTGTACTACTGCTAAGCAGATGTGGGATAAACTAGCTCAAGTTTATAGTGGTGATGCAAATGTCAAGAGAGCAAGAGTCGAAAGCTTAAGAGAAAGATTCGATGACATGAAGATGAAAGAAGGTGAAAACATTGTGCAGTACACAAATAGAATAAAGGAGGTAGTTCACACTATTAGAGCATCGAATGGAGTCATTGATGAAGACACTGTGGTAAGTAAAATTCTAAGGACCTTATTGCCTATCTATGCCATCATAATATCTGCAATTCATGAAAATAGGTCAGCACCTAACAACACACTCACTCTTGATAATCTGATTGGAAAGCTTAAAACATTTGAACTGAATAATTATGATAATAGTGTTGCACCCAATGTTGAATAAACTTTTATGACTTCTCTGAAGATTGGTAAGTCTAGAAATAAGAATGATGATAGTGATAGCAATACTAATGATGAGCTTGATGAACTTGAAGCTCTTATGGCCAGAAGGTTACCTAAAGGTAAAGGAAGGTATAGAGGTAGGTTACCTTTAGCATGCTTTAACTGTAAAGAAGTTGGTCACATTGCTGCTAGATGTCCACATAAGAAAGATGATGATAGAACCAAAGACCAATCTGAAGGAAGCTATGGGAGAAGATACAACAGAGGCTACTAACACTACAATAGAGATAAAAAAAAAAATGACAAAGGCAAGAAGGTATGCTACATTGCTGAGGAAGAAGATGTCGCCAATACCGACACTGATGATGATGTGGAGGTTGTATTTGTGGCAATGAAGGATGATTCTGAAGAAGATGAAAGATATGTAGAGACAACACTTATCTCTAAGGTTAATAAGAATGATACATGGATTATAGATACTGGTTGTACACATCACATGACTGGTGATGAAGAAAAAATTGATTATCTTGAAGAATACAATGGAGGATCTGTAAGAATGGGAAATGATGCATCCTGTATGGTAAAAGGTAAAGGATCCATGATGATAAATGATAGATTTAAATGTGAAAATGCTTATTGGGTAAAAGGATTGAACTATAATTTGCTAAGTGTCACACAACTGAACAACTCAGGCCACCGAGTTTCTTTCGAGAGCAAAAAGGTGAAAATATTTGATGATGGAGGAAGACTTGTTGGAACTAGTACACAATCCAAAGGTAATCTATTTTATCTTGATAATGATCAGTCTTCTTATTTAATAATGAAAGATGAAGATGCATGGTTGTGGCATAAAAGGTTATGCCATGTGAATTTTGATAACATGATTAAGATCAGTAAAAGGAAAAGAGTTAGAGGTCTGCCTAACTTATCTAAGCTGGATCATGTTGTGTCATGAGTGCCAGAAAGGTAAGATGACTAAATCTAGTTTCAAAAGAAAAGACTATTCAACAAAGAAGATACTTGAGTTAGTGCATACCAATCTATGTGGTCCTATGAGAACTCAGAGTTATTATGGAGACATATATTTTATTCTTTTTGTTGATGATTATACTAGGTTGATGACTGTCATGTTCTTCAAAGAAAAATCTGAGGCATTCAAGATGTTCAAGTGGTATACTAAAAAAGTAGAAAAAGAGACTGGTAAAGATTTGAAATTCTTAAGATCTTATAGAGGAGGTGAATTTATCTCTGATGAATTTACTAATTTTTATAATGAGCATGGTATTAAAAGATAGGTCTCTGCACCGAGGACACCACAACAAAATGATGTTGTTGAAAGGAGGAATAGGTCAATTGTTGACTGCGCAAGGACATTAATGATAGAAAAGAATGTTGCCTAGACATACTAGAGAGAAGCTATTAGCACTGTAGTTTATGTGCTAAACCAAGTACAACCATAGAAGGACACTAATAAAACACCCTATGAGTTATGGTTTGGACACAAACCCACTGTAAGTTATTTCAAAACTTTTGGAAGCAAATGTTTTATTCTGAAAGATGAAAGAAATGGAAAGTTTGACTCAAAAGGTGATGAAGGGATATTTCTAGGATATTCCAGTAAAAGTAAAGCATATAAGTGTCTAAATAGAGTAACTAATAAAATGATTGAAAGTACTAATGTTCGAGTTGATGAGTTTGATGATAAGAATACAGAGGATAGCAAAAAGGAATCGGAAGACTACAGTAGATTCACTTACATTGAACAACTTGAGTATCTGTCGAAGCCGCAGACAGTGACAACTGGTCAGTGGGAAAATAATATCAAGGAGCAGGAAAGAGAAACTGATGAGTAGGAAGCACCCACCGAGAAAGCAAATGAACCTGCACAGGATGAACAAGAAAGAAGAAATCAAATACTAGTGAGTTTTGTCAGAAGACATCATCCTGAGACACAAATGAAAGGAGATACTGATGATACTATTCTTATTACTGAAATATTTGTGGATGACATTATATTTGGAGGATGATATCAAATTTGTAAGTCATTTGCTGATGAAATGAGAAGTGAATTTGAAATGTCTATGTTCGGAGAGATTAAGTTCTTTCTAGGACTACAAGTGATTCAACAGAATGATGGTATATTCATAACACAATCTAAATATATCAAGGAATTATTGAAGACATTTGGCATGGAAGATGCTAAACCTATGGGAACACCAATGGCTACTAGATGTAAACTGACTATGGAAGATGAAACTATAGAGGTGAACCAGAAACTATACCAATCAATGATTGGTAGGTTAATGTATGTAGTGCATAGTAGACCAGACATAGCACATTTTGTGGGAATTGTTGCAAGATTTTTTGCAAAGCCTAGAGAGTCACACATGGTTGCTACAAAGAGAATCTTAAGATACCTAAAGAAAACTGAAGATTATGGATTATGGTATCCTAAGGAAGGAAAATTTGAACTCAGAGTCTATACCGACACTGATTGGGCTGGAAATGTGGATGACAGAAAAAGTACCACCGGAGGAGCATTTGTCTTTTGTGAAAGACTTGTTACATGGACAAGTAAGAAGCAGACTTGCATTTCTCAGTCTATAGCCAAAGTAGAGTATGTTGTTGCTACTACAAACTGTTCAAATATTGCATTAATTAAGCAAGTATTGGAAGGTATGAATGATATAATCACTGAGCTGGTGATTATATACTGTGATAAAACAAGTGCAATAAACATTTCAAAGAATCCAGTGATGTACTCTAAAACAAAGCATATATTTATTAAGTATCACTACTTAAGAGAACAAGTACATGAGAAGAAAGTTAAGCTAGAGTTTGTTACATCAAAAGAACAACTTGCAGACATATTTACAAAGCCTCTACCGAAGGATACATTTGAGTACTTGAGGACTAGACTTGGGGTTCATCCCCTGTCTACCAGTCACTAATGTGTTCTTGATGTTGCATTAGCCTAATCTTATCAGAAGATCATACATGTTGATGTAGCATAGTTCACACTTTGGATCATGTCTAAGGTTGTGACTAGTTTGGAGAACTAGAATAGATTGGCATATCAATATACAGAGATACAGAGAATGCACCAGACAACAGAGAGTTACATGGCTACTACAGAGTTGTATGTTTATGTGTTTCTTTAGGATTGTTTTCAAAGGGAGAGATAAACCATATGAAACAAGATGCACCGATGAGAACACTAAAACATCTGTCTAAGGGAGAGACAAACTGAAATAAAGGGAGAGCACTGAAGATTAGTTACTAAGAACAGAAGAATGAATCTAAGAGCTGAAAAGATCATATTTGCATAATGCCAAAGCTGCATTGGTAATGTTGTTGAGTAGCGTAGTGATTAAACATATTAAGCTAGGGAGAGCTTGTACAACATTTGTTCATAGAGTTGTAGAATACATATTTGGTATGTGTATGGTATATTTCATATTACATGAGTTTCCATCAATGCCAAAGGGAGAGATTGATGAACTACAACTGATTTAGAACCTGATTAAAGAATCTACGACTAGAGATCACTGAGTTGTTGATTAGATATGACATATGATTAAATCAGTAATATGTTGTCATTGATGTCAACTAGTTTGATAGTACTTATTTTGTGAGTTACTATAACTAAACATCTATAGAAAAGGATTAAAAGAGATGAAGAACAGAAATATCTACATGAGGAAGATGTATATGATAGATGAGGATAAGAAATACATTGTGTAACTTGTTGATGAGTCTATGACCTTATGTTATTGACTTGATTATGTTTCATCATCTATGATGAGGAAAAGAACTGAAAGACACAAAGTAGTGTGGTCAGTTAATGAAGCATCATAGTATACAACGAGCAGTGTAGTGTATACTGAGCATAGTATAAATCAAGCATGTGTTCACTGACGCATTGCTTTGTTAACCGAGCAGGAGAAAAGGAACTAAATGATTAGTTTAGCTGATAAGGATTGTTGAGCTGTAAATTACATCGAAATTAGTGATGGAGATAATGTTTGTTATGAAGATCAACGACTAGCATAATTCAAGGAAGATCTAAAGGATAAAATCAAAACATTTTACTGGCACAACTACCGAGGAAGGTTTAAGTGGAAAAATGGATGAAGGAGAATAAGCAGCAAAATCCTATGGAGGAGAAGAAAATGGTTTACTTGTCTATTTAAGAGACTAAGGTTTCGTTATGAAACTTATGCGAGAAGGAGGAGACTGCAGAACTATCGCATGAACAAGCTTCATGTATGCCTGATCAAATTGGTTAAGAAGAACCTAACTGCAGAGTTTACCGAGCATCAGAAAGCTATTACCAAGCAATAATAAGTCATTGATTATTGTGATACAGAATTGATAAACTGATCAGAGGATTTTGAATGAGCTTAAAATAGATCTGATAATCAGCAATTGAAGTTGTATTGTATTCAGATCAACTGCTACTACATGTTAACCATTGTAAATAGAGAAATCTCTTAACCGAGTGGACTTGAAAGTCTTTTATGTTTCATTCATAGAATGAACATTATTATCCTATCAACCCCATAGTGAATGGTGGTTGGATGATAACGGTTGGTCTTAAATCTTCTAACAAGGTCACACCTAACAGTGTGTTTGTAACCTTTAACAGGGTTGGGTCTTCGTCGATCTCACTTCAGAAGAGTAAACATTTTTGGGTTGCCGTTCCCTGGTGGTTTTTCCCTTCACAAGGTTTCCACGTTAAATATTTTGTGTTATGTGTTCATTGTGATGATTATTTGTTAGCATACTTTACATATTACATGTTAGATTTGGTCAGTAATCATTAGTTTGTTATTGACTGGTAATCAGTAAAAGCATAGACAGTATAGTATTTTATGTTACCAAGCTATAGAAGTTTAAGTAAATTGTTTTGGATTATACATTTTGATTTAGGACTGTGGATAATTGATACACCACCCTCTCAGTTATTCTAACATTTGTGTTCTCATTTCTCCTTGTATAACTTCTAGGATTAGGGTTTCTCATGTTGTTCATTCTGTAAAATCTTGATGTATGACCGAATTTGTTACATATCTGATAAAATATTCCATTGTTTCCATATCTTGGTCCTGTCTAACTGATTTGTGATCTGCAATTTCTGGCAATATGTCCAATCTTGTTGCACCTATAACACACAACTCCATTTCTCTTTTTCATATCTTCAGTAGGTCTCTTATTTGTATAGTTAGTATCTCTAAACATTCTACTACTACTATTGTTATCATTGAATCTAGGTTTCTTACAATCAATAGCTCTATGTCCAAAACCATGATAATTATAACAATAACCATGGAGAGGTTTGCATTGCTTACCTGTGCAATCTTTCTTCATATGTCCAAAAGTATTACATGTAAAACATCTACCTTTGAATTATCTTCACATATCTTTAGGTGGTTCATCTTCTTTAGGTGGATTAGGTATGTCTTCAGATTTGTTAGCTTCATCAAATTGATTTTCATCTTCAGAGGTTTTCAAATCTGGTTCCTTGCATTCTTCACTTGTTTTATATAAATTAAATCTAAGACCAGTTGTATCATGATAAGGTTTTTGATAAGATGTTTGTTCATCAATCTCCTCACTGGTGGAATACAGTTTCTCAAGATGTTGTTTAGACTGAGTCAATTCACATTTCACAATTGTATTGTACTTCTCAAGTTCAACATACTATAATTTGGTTTTATCAAGTTTAGATGTCACTTTACAAAGTTTAGACTTCAGATCTTCATTTTCAGATTTTAGATTTGATTCATTCTTGTTGTTTCCATCTTTCAAACTTAACTTCAGATCTACAATCTTCAACTCATGTTTAAGGATCTCATTTTATTTCTTCAAATTTGAAATTTCATCACAATCTTCGATTTGAATTATAGGTTCTTTCTTTGATTTTAGTTCTTCCACTTTTTCTTTTAGTTTCTCAATGAATTTCTTCACATCATCATATTTCCCTTTTAGAGTATCTCTTTCTTCAGTAAGAATATCAATCTATTCAAGAGCTTCTTCAAGATTCTTTTGCAATTGATCCATATCCATAACGATCTTCCTCAAGTTGCTAGGCTTTCTTTGAATGACTTTCTTCTGAGTAACTAGGCTCTGATACCAATTGTTAGAAATAGGGAATACTAAGAGGGGGGTGAATCAGTATTCTACAAACTTTTACTTTGCTTAATTATGGATATAATAGATTAACTTGAAGCTTGCAAAATAACGTAGACTAAATAGCATGCATAAAAATAAAGCAAATGAACTCATATTACCATGTTTGTTCTCAAGGAAACCCTAGCTAAGGGAAAACCCTGGTGGAGATGATACCCACAACTGATCCACTAATCAAAAGTATCTGGTTAAGGATGTTGACCCTATTAGGAGTCTATTACATACATATAGTGTCTCTGTCCTGCTTAAAGGACTTTAGGCCTTATTAGAAGCCTCAACCTTGCTAAGAGTTGGTATTACAAAATAGAATGTTTACAAGATGAGCTCACTGGCCAAACATGTAAAGTACAATGATATCTGAATACAAAAGATAAAGTACATAACCTTTCACTGCTACTGAATAGCTTTCCTATTCTTATTTATCTCTTCGCTTTCATATACAAAATCTGCTTGCTTTTCTTTTACAACATACAACTTCACATCATAAATTTTCAATATCTTATTACATCCATCTATATACTTTGCATTACATGCTTTTTACATATATACTAGTTATTAAGAATAATAACTTTACAGTTGGCTTTACCAAGCATAAACTCTTTCCCAAATACAAAAACTAATTTATGCTACCTAAGGGTTAACATCTAGGATGTTGTCCCTTATATGGTTAAGTCATTATTTTGATAAACAAAATAATCCCTTAACTATCATTCTTATTCTCTCTTCTTTTTCTGTTCAGGTCGGCTAAGACTCTATCTCTGTAATTCTACAATATATCCTTCCATACATGTCACACAAACTTGTGCTTTCACATGTGTCTTTGTCATAAATATAATTATCCATGTTCAAGTGTGCATGCACTGAACCTGCTTCTACAGACATCACTAACCAAAAATATCTCTAATTAGATTGGAAAATGTTGCTATACTTAGATAATTTTACTTTTGCTCTTACAAAAATGCTTGCTACTGTAGTTTGGTCATCATAGTGATTATATGTTGCCATAATGACAACAACTTGATATCCTACTCAGCCAAATTGCCAACAGTTAATATGGCACACACTCTATATGATGTGCACCATTTAAAAAAATAATAATTTAAGTATGACATGCACCATATATGGATCATAGTATATTAGTGCACACCATGGCTTCAACATTGCCAATTTCTATCTCTTTGTCTATGTCTACAATTCTCCATCCATGTTTTATTACCTCAGTAACCTATATCATCATCTATTCATGTAAACCTTTTATTTCTATCTGATTAGGTCTCTAACATCTCTTTCTTTCTCTAAGTGTCTCACCTCTCTAGTTGTGTCTCCTCCATCTGCACCTCTATGCATGCCCTCTTAAAGAAATGTCTCTCTCTCTCTCTCTCTCTCTCTCTCTCTCTCTCTCTCTCTTTTATTTTTTCCTAATCTATTTCAAGATTTCCCCCCTCCCTTTAGCCATACTTCTGCCTCTCTCTTAATATTTATATTCTTCCAAATCCAAAATCTTAAACTATAAGCCGTAAACCCTAAACTATAATCCCTAAACCTTGTCTCCCTTTCTCCCTCTATCCCCCTCTAACTATGTCCCTCTTTCCCTTCTCTCTACACTAGTACAAAAATAGCAATATATGACCAAATAAACTACCAAAAATTGTAGATAAATGACCAAATTTGGTCACGTGACCAGTGGTAGTTTATTGCCGGTCATTTATCTCGTGACCAAATTTATGACTAAACTATTTTAGTCATTTATTTGATCATTGATTTGATCATATATTTAGTCATTTATTTGGTTGTTTATTTGGTCATTTGGTCATTTATTTGGTCATTTATTTGGTTGTTTATTTGATCTTTTATTTAGTCATTTATTTAGTCATTTATTTGGTCATTTATTTAGTCATTTATTCGATCGTTTATTTGGTCATTTATTTAGTCATTAATTTAGTCATATATTTAGTCATATTAGGGCACGATGGAATCAAACCATCATCCTCCTACTTGTAAAGTAGGTGCTCTTCCATTGAGCTAGTACCCTTTAAAGAATAATCATAACATGTATACTAGTAGTTTCCACTAAACATGATTTCAAGTTTTTCCATCTAAACTAAACTGATTACAATCCCCTGTACTGGTTCATCTCGAGAATCAAACTCCCAAGACCAAACTGTCCTTACTAGGCCTAATTCAATTAGCCCTTGGAATCAGGTATTTTTTAACTTTTTTCAAACTTACTCCAAAACACTTGGCAAATAAAATAGGGATTCAGATACCCATTTGTGAGTTCTCCAACATATCTCAAAACCAAATATGGTTGTTTTGGACCGATACTCTAATCCAATACACAGGCCTACTAGAATTAGGCCTAATTAGCCCACGTTATCAATTCAACACTATCAACCACAGCTCTCCAAACTCTCAAACCATGAAATATTCTTTAGTAATGGTCTAAATCAACATATTTTCACATTTTTTTGAGGTGCCATGCTCATCTGATCAGCCATTTATCAAACCCTCACTTTAAGGGGCCTAAGCTAGGGCTTTCTCAATCTACCACTCCGAATCACTTCTGAACCCAACCAAAGGTCCTAAAACCATCCACTTGACCTAGGTAAACACAATCCAACATAAAATGTTGCCCATATTTAGAGAAAACTCTTAGACCTGCACATGGCACTGTGTACCCTATACCTTCATCAAGCACATTTGCTCATTTGGTGATCACCGTCCATTCAATCTGACTTCTCCTGCATTCAAGTTAGTATAGGAGACTATAATACATTGTTTCAGACTCATCCCACAAGCATCAATAGGAACATAAAGTGGAATGAGCCTAATTCACCATAATGCCCTTAAAATAATTACAGCTATTTTGAAAATAGATGCAGTTACACAGATGTCTTTAAAGTTTGCAAACTGTTCAAACACAGAATACCATCTCTCTTCCTAGAAAAGGCAAGGATAAGTTGAGGATTTGAAAAGTTCATTGGGAAAATAAGCTTTATTTATAGTAAATTAACTAAATGTAAATTAGGCCAAATTTCTATGGAGTTTAGGTGAGGGTTAAACCTACCTAATCCATGATTAAATTGTCAGAAGTTCTAATATCCAACACCACAGATATCCCAATTAGCTTCTGTTTCACTTTCAACACTAACAGTTCTTTATGTCATTGGAGTCATTTAAATGGATTGAAATTGACAGTCATTAAAACATCTAAGGCTTTTTTTACCATGAAATTCTTTAAATAGTTTGGTTTCCCTTGTCTGCTTTCTCCTGCTAAGGAAACTGGATCACAATTTTATTATATATGATGTGTGTAAAGTTAAATATAATGATTATGAAACACGTATATAATGATCAATCAAAACCAACTCTCCCAGAATAGTCTATAGTGAATTCAACTTTCCTTCTTCCTCTATTCGGGCTATCATACATTTCTCACCGGTTATATTTGTAAGCCTGTGCATAAATATAAAGGGCAGTTTACCCATGAAGAAAACATTTTTTGACAGGCATAGGGGAACATGAATTTTCAAGGCTGGTCATGCATATCATTTGAGTAAATTCAACTTTTATGGTTTAGACATCTAGCATGTCACATTGTATTTGAGCAAGGTAATGTGCATTCTAAATGCTAGAGAACTACATGGCTCAAAAGGAATGCCTGTCACTTGTGAGGCAATATAAACCTTTTATAATTGTATAAGGATTTTGACCAATATATCATCAATACATTGTCATTATATTAACTTCAGAGCACATAAAAGCTTGCATACCTCAAGGCAGTTGTTTATATCTCGGAAAAAAAGTCTACTCTCTTCAAATCCCAAGACAATCCTTAATGCTTTCCTCAAACTTGTCCAAAGCTGTCATTGTCTCCATAAAAGCACCTCCTAAGTTCTCACTGTAACAAACAACGAAAATGAAATCCCATATAGACAGTTATTGCTTGCTCAAATTCCTCCAGCATGTATTAAGCTAAAACAGACATAATTAAAACTAAGAAGAAATTCAATAGTATAGACACAACATATCATAGCAAATAGAACACATAATTTTGAATCTAAAAATGGAGGCTCCCCTGTACATTGCAAGCCCTGAATTATATTTAGTTTTAGATAGCGTTTACAGGAAAATGCAAGGCAGCAAGGATTATCGTATTCTCATTTATCGAGTTTAGGCAGACAAAAGTAGCTTTGTTAAAAATGAACACAATAAAAATGTTTCATCAAAACTAAAAAGATCTCCACATGGCATAGAAACCTGAGGTTAGATATGTGTCTATATCTTACTCTTGATCATGCAGCAGTAAATTGCAATCAATTTTTTTATCCAGCTTTATAAAGGCAGAAATATGATTCAATCAGTGCACTCAAGAAAAATAGAGTTTTTAAGGTTTTTTTTGAAATTTTGAATTCATTTATCTATAATTGTATTCAAGGATGAAAGAGTAGTTGGTTAAAATAGAAAGATATACAACATAGTCCTTCAGTAAACCATAGGTGAATAATTATATAAAGTTCTTAACTTTCACAGCATTCTGACCACTAGCTTTTTATTCTAGGAGATGAGAGATGACCACTAATAGTACAGTATGAGTTGGCTTCTTGTACACCTAACATGCCAATGAACCATCCTAAATTTTCTCAAAAAGGACATCCAAGAGGAGTATAGAGGATTATAATTAACTATTTGACAGGACATGCATCAAAGAGATGTATTTTCATGGACCGCAATGATTACAGGATATGCACATAATGGATATGTTGAAAAAGCTTTAGAGACTTTCAAGAAAATGCAATTGGCAAGTATAAAGCCAACTCCCACTACCTTTGCTAGCATCCTCCCTGCCTATGCCAAAATGGGAGCTTTGGAACAAGGTATGTACATCCATCAAAGCATTAAAGACAGGAATTTTATCAGATGTTGTAGTTGCAACTGCCCTCATAGACATGTACACAAAATGTGGAACTATTGACAAGGCACGTGAACTGTTTGACATAATGCCTCAAAGAAATATGATTTCATGGAATGTCATGATTGTGGGATATGCACAAAATGGGTTTGGTGAAAAGGCTCTAGAAACTTTCAAGCAAATGCCAATGGCAGGTTGATGCAGAGCCCTCCACTATCACCTTAAATAGGCTAACTCAACTCGAGGATTCAATAAGAAACTTGGAATCAACTCAAGGAGTCAGTTCTACTCAAAGATCAAATGGAGTTCTCTAACTTGGTAGATCACTTCCACACCCATATTTATGAGTTCATTATCTCAATTCCTCAATCCAATCTAATTATACTTCAAATACCCTCCTGGGTTACCTAGTGCACCTAGTGTCCCTCGTGCCTTCAACATGGCAAACCTCCAACTAAGCTTCCCACACTGATTCCAACACCTTGGATCACCTCATCATGGTCTATCTACCATGATCCAACTCTTCACCAACTCCAAACAACTCATCTTTCACCATTTCACACTTTAGCCCTTCTAGGCCTGCCTAGTAGCCCTGTCCAGACAGAAATCTGCAAATTCCATGAAATGTTTCCAAACAACCTAGTAAAGTAATTAACTTTCCAAATACCCTTTTGGGAGTTATAAAACCCCTATCAATCTCAAACCTTCATCTCTTGACTGGTGAACCTTTCTACTGATGATTGCACATGCATTTAGGCCTAATTAGCCTACCCCAACAAAGGAGCCCTATCCTCCACTACCCTCCAAGACTCAAGGGCATGAAAAAGTCTTGGTAGAGGAAAAAATATCACCAATTTTCAACTTATATTGTCTAGATACCCACATCTACACTCCCAACCAACAAACCCTCATGAAATGGGTTAACAACCTAGGCCTTCTAGAAAAAACCCTTCCCTGCTATAGAAAACCGTAAAGATGGTTTAGACACCTTCCAGTATACTTCCCAAAGTGTTTCCAACCATTACTTACTCATTTCCTTCATCGGCATCACCCAACCATTATTGGTGCTTAAACAGTGCACCTTCTTACTGTATTTTCACCAGTCAAACACTGTTTCCCTATCCTCCTGTGTCTTCCCTGTAGTAAGAACTTCACATATAATATATAATATACACCATGGCATCTCCCACCAAACCACAGTTAGTATAGAGGTGGGATTTCCTTCACATCTTTGAGGGTAACAATGAAGACGCTGACTGTTCCCTCAAAACAGTCACTGGTTATGCCACACCAGTCAAGTTCTTTGTGTTACAATAAATAAAATAGTAATGTACTCTTGTAAACAAGTAAAAATTAATGCAAATAGATGGTCCTACACCATAGCCAAACCAAAATAACATTAAATATATCTTACTAAGTCACTGTTGCCAGGACTGTTCTACGGAACAGTGAACTATAAGAATGCAGGGAATTTCATTTTCATTAATTGATTGTCTTACAAACTCGAACCAATCAAAACTGAAAGGGTCATTATAAGAACTTCAAATCAAAACTGAAACACCAATACAATCATTTATTTCAGATTAACAATCCAGCATTAAGTTTCATAACACTAACAAATGTTGGACAATAAAAGAATGCATTACTTGGCAAGATTGTGATAAAGTAGTCAATATTAAAATTATGAGTAGAATAATGTAACAAGATTGTTCTCTTGCAGACCATTCTGTAAGTTGTGTGTTCTGTGAGGCCAATTTAGTTCAAACAAGTAATGTTAAGATGTTACTAACAAGTAATGTGCCAAAAGACAGATCGAGGAGAAGTACTAGTGACAGTGGAAAGAGGATGAGTAACAACAAAGATATGATATAACAGTGATCAAAGGACCCAAAATAAACAATCATATATCTGTTTGAAGACAGTGTCCATAAGTTGCAATACAGTGACTTCAATGATGACAACACAGTGATAGATAATTTTTTGAGAAGCAAAGATTAGACAAAATGAACCTCATTGTCACTTGAAAGATTAAAAAATTAGATGTTTAGGCATGGTTTGCAGTGCACTCAGTTCCATGATACACTTTGATTTGATAGATTTCTTTCTTGCCTACTTTTATGTGAAATCTATTATTTTATATCAAACAAGAAAAAATATTAATATACCCCTAATGTAAACAATTAGCAAAGCAGATTTGGGAGTGCTCGGTTGTGCTAGTGAGGATGGCTAAGTCATTGATCAGAAGAATGAATGTCTAACTTTGGTTGATTGAGGAAACCCTTTGTGATGGTTTTGAATGTAAGCAAGTAAAAAATGTACTCCTTTGTGCTTGATATAATATGTATGGATGGTATGGAAAGTTTCCTCTTTATAGCTAAGACATAAATTTGCAACTTCCTAAAAAACTCTATTGCTTCTATATTATAACATCATCTCACTGAATTTTAAGGTTATCTAAATGTCAAATCCATCATCTCACTGATGAACATGTGAATACTTATATTGAAATTGTCACTGATAATGATAATGTGTAAAATATTTGGAGGTTTCTTTTGGTAGACATGTTCAGTATTTTAGTCTAGGGTACGTTCATATGAGGTCCTTTATTACCTTCATTCTTTCTTTTATATAACAGGAAGGGAAGTAGTAGGAGTGGTAACTGTAGTAGGACCGGGACTGGAAGGAAGACATGTGGGTGATTTAGTTGGCTATGCAGGGAACCCTATGGGTTCATACTTGAAGAACAAATTCTTTCTACAAGTGTTGTTGTACCAGTTCCATCGAACATTGATCCTATCTTGGGTGCTGCAATTTTGCTAAAGAGTATGACTGCTCAGTTTCTTGTTTAGTGTTGCTTTAAGGTATATGATCTAATTGCCAAATGCAATTTTATTCTCAATTCATTTTCATGCTATTTATGAGATCTAAAGGAAAGGTTAACTATGTATTTCAGTTTTAGATTATTTTTGTACATTTTAAAAACCCATTCGTTGAATATCCATTATGGAACATCATGAGTATAGGTGGAACTTGGGCATACAGTTCTTTTTCATGCTGCTACTAGAGGGTTAGGATATTTTAAGTCAATGGGCTAATGCCCTCGGTGCAACTATCATTGGAACAGTATCTACCAAAGAGAAGGCTGCACAAGCAATTGAAGATGGATGTCATCATGCCATCATGTACACCCAAGAAAATTTTGTAGATCGTGTCAAATAAATTACAAATGGACAAGGTGTGTAGGTTGTCTATGATTTAGTGGGCAAGGAAACATTCCAGGTATAGAGATGCTATAATTTGTTTTTGTTTTGTGAAGCATCATGTTTTATATTTTTTATTTCTCTATGTCAGGGATCTTTAGAGTGCTTGGCTTCTAGAGGTTACATGGTGAGCTTTGGCCAGTCATCAGGTGCCATTGATCTTGTTCCTTTGTCAGCCCTTGCCCCAAAATATTTGTTTTTGACTTGGCCTTCCATGATGCATTACACTGCAACTCGGGAAGAGTTTCTGGAAACAACAGGAGAATTATTTGACCAGGTTACCTTTGGTGTTTTGAAAGTCCATGTGACCAAGATATACCCACTATCAAAAGCTGCAAAGGCTCATGCCAACTTTGAGGCTAGGAAAAAAAGTGGTTCAATAATTTTGAATCCTGATAATAGCTTATGTGCAAAAATATGTGCAGCGGCATATCACTCTATGCAAGGGCATATTTTTTAACTGAGCATGGCTTTTGTATATAAGATTTATGGTAAATAAGCTCAAAAGAAGTTTAAATTGATGTAAAGTCTCTAAATTGATGTAAAAGCACTTCGAGTGCCAAATGTACAAATTTTCCTTAATATGGCAAAATAAGGCCTAAATGGCTAAGTAAGGGTTTAGAGGGTTTAAAGGCTTAGAATAAGATCCTAAAGCCTTTGAGAAGGTTAATAATGTGCAAAATGATAAGAAGTTGTCGAGTTGACAACTAGGTTGTCAACTAGACTACTAATCTAAACGTATGACTACAAGTAACAGTCATTTGAACTGACTGTAACCGGTTCCAGGTAGTTGGCCGGTCTTAGTAAGAGTTATTTGATAGTATAGGCATGAATAAAAGAAGGGGAGGAGTCTAGGGTAGATTCAGGGGCTATGTGTATCGAAGACAATGTAAAGAACTTTTGAAAATCAATAAAAACATTATTCTCTGCAAACTGTGTATCCCACTGGCCTACGGGTACAGTCACATAACAGTGAACTATTGTATGTGAAATTTACATGATCCTTGTTTTGTTTTGATGTGAGAACATCTATTTATATTTGTTTTTATTTTGGTTAAGACATTCTTGCATTGATTTGTCTCTTAGAATGTCAAAGGAGTGATTGTTGTTGTGTGAACAGTGACTGGTTACAAGGGTACAGTCAGCAACTATTCATTGTAACCATCAACATGTGAAGGCACTCCCACCCCTGTGCTAACTGTGGTTTGGTGGGAGATGCCAGGAATGTATATTATGTAGTTCATTTGGTTTCAAATGCAGGGAAGGGTGCCATTTGGTGTGAAGAAGAAAGAATAAGCCTGGTGTAGTTCGAGAGAAGGGAACACTAACTAACACCAGTCATGGTCTGGAAGTTTTGTCCATTGGAGGGCCACCTATTATGTATTAGAGGGTCAGGATATGATCAAGGGATGGTGTTGGATCCACTGAGGGGATCTAGAAGTGCTTAGAGGTGCTCAGTTGAGGAAACCCCAGGTTAGTACATGGTGCAGGAGCACCTCAAATATTCAGTTCAGAGTCAGAGATAATGAAGACCTCAAAAACATTCAAAGAAAATCAGAGGAATGGAAAGCCCAATCCTAGTCAAGAGATTAATTGGCAAGTCCTCAAGTCTATAATGATCTTCAATTGATCAAATTGATGTAATGAATCAAATATGTTTGAAGTGTCCTTAATAGGACCAATTGTGCATTCTAGGTGGACCAATACTGTCCAAGAGGTTCAAGGGGTTATTTAGGGAGTAGGAGTGTTTACAATAATGACTAAGGTCTATGAGAACCTTTTAACTTTTAATATTCAAGTCAGTTTTTAAAGTTAAGTAATTCAAATATTCAAACATGAACGGCTAGTTTGGGAAGTTAGAATTTCTTGTTTGTTTAGACTAAACATTCAATCCAACCAATGAGAGTTGGTTAAGTCAGTTTTGAGAAGTTATTTTGAGTCTTTTTAATAGCAAAGATGTCTCTGTTATGGGACAGAGAATCTAGTGTGTAACTGGTGAACAACAAATCAATAGAATTCACTGTTTTACTAATATTCATTCATCTAAAAGTTTCTGTAATTCCATTTATCTTTGAAACCTTAATTTGATTGCTCTAATAGATATATGTGTTCAAAGAGTTTCTCTTTCCATCTTACATCATTTTTGAATGAATCCCAGATTTAATTGAAATCACTATTGCATCAGTACCGTTAACCAGTCATTCTTTATCTGATTTTGTTGTTGCAGTAGGTTTAGGAGAATGGGAGTCATTCCATGAATGTAGAGGCCTAACCTTCATGGAATGACATTACTTAACATGTATTATAGATTTTTTTAACATTGCATATGCAGAACAACATGAGCAAGTGTGTACACAGTTCAGAACAGAGAGAAAACTAGTGAAAATGGGTGCCAAGTATAGCAACGGGCATTCTATCCAAACAAGGAGCAGCTTTTATGATTTGGAACGTTTGAGTATGGTGAATGAAAGGTGATTCAATCACCAATTTGATGCGAGAGTGTGCTATGGCAGGAGTTTGAGGAGGCCCTAAGAAACCAGGGTTTGAGGGCACAATTTGGGGTTTTTCATGTTGTAGAACCCTAGGAATAAATTCCCTTTGGATTTGAGCATTTAATGACACAAGAAGACATTGTCCAGGAGTTGGAAGTGCCAGGTGGATTCTGTAATGTACTTCCTTTGTTAAAATAGGCATTTTTCATGCACTAAAACTGAGTACATGTCATGTTTAACAGTGTTGGTCCAAAACAAGTATAGGGAAGTCTTTGGTATGTTGTAGTACTGAAAAAGGGGTATTAGTAAATGTCATTGGATTGTCAAATGCTTTGAGGAACAACAAAGTTATTCCCTTTCCATGTCTACTACAGGGTTATGAGACAGCCTATTAGGCTTTTGAGTTCAATTTGAGGAAGCTTTGTGAAGTGGGAGTATGGAATTGAAATAGAGTCCTAAAAGTCTCTGAATCCAAGTTAGTTGTGAGTCTATGAAACTAAAATCATCATTTAGAAGTATTGTGACAGACCTAGACAAGTCAAGTCTTTGAAGCATTTTAGGTTGTTGATAGGCACAAGTGCCTAAACCTCTGAAATATACAATTCTCATTGTGTTTTGAATACCACCACCCTTCCCTCTGCATCAGTACACCTAGAATGGAGGGTTTTGTGGTTGAAGTGTTAAAACATGGTGGATCATCCTAGAAAGTTGAAAATCTGAAGCATATACTAAACAGGGTAGTGCCATATTGATGACGGACTAGCTTATAATCAAAATAAAGGCACCAAATTGACTGTAGTAGCAGACTCATTTGTTTTTTATTTTGATATGGGAGATCTGCAGCAGCAACAACAATCATTGAGGTTGTTGAGACCACAGCAGAAATTGGAACCCAATAATCTTGCTGACAAAGAAATGGATGGGCAGAATTTTGTATTTTTTTATTGTTCGCAGATACTACAGGAGTTCCTAATGAGGATGGTGGGGAAACATATAGACCTGGACCTAATATTCCCTTCTAATTGAGAATTCATGGACTATTCCTTGTCTCAATACTGATTAGATCAAAAAGGTGACTCAGGAGTGACAGTGATCAGTAGCTACAAGTTTTATTTGGGATTTTGTATTGGTGAGCGTGTTGTTTGGATGGTGGGAGATGTTAGGAAGGTTGTACACAATAAAAGATCTTGATTTGTTAAGGGAACCCCAAGGGCATATGTTGGTCTGGCCCTAGTTGGCACTCTAGTAACTGTCTTGCAATAGTCATGTTTTAATTCTACCTCTTATGTTCTCTTTTGATCTCATCTTGCTTTGATGCATCAGCAAAGGTTGGGTAAATAGTCCTTGAGAAGTTGAGAGTCATATGGGAGTTTTGGGTGATCTCATTTGTGTGTCAAAGGAGGACAATCTTGTCTTTTCAACAACATGTTTATCTAATGAAGTTAGTATGAAACAATGACTTTATGTTTAGAATATGTCAAGTCATCAAGAGTGTTTGGTAGTTATTCTTATAGAGATGATCAAGGATGTTAAGAGTATTATTTCCATTTTGAGAGTCATGGAACAAGTTGATTTGTGAAGAGGAATGTGTAAGGTAATGGATTTGGCTATGAATTTTGGTTGGGAGTTATTCCTTGACACTAACCAACGTCAATGAGCATAGTGACATAGACAAGGCTGTTAGTTTATAAAATTAAGAATGGAAAGAAGACCAATATGTGTTAAGCTTCACAATATTCTTCAGGAAGAAACATACACCTTGCGATCTAGTTTATGCTATTAATACATAGAAGGAAAAAAAAACATGCATAAAACAAGGAAATTTCTTTTTATAAATCCGAGGACTCTGCAATCATCATTCATCAACATAAACATACAAGAGGTGAGAAATACATCTCTATTAACAAAGACTACATACCGTTTAATCTTTACATCCCGAGTTCATTATTCCAAATATGTCTAATGGCATCATGACAAAGACGGGAACCCTTCTTTTATTTGATTTGTCTAAACAATGTGAGATTCCCTCCTCATTATCTACCATACTGTAAATAACCCTTAAAGTAAGCATAAAATTTTGACAACAAAGAGAAAAAAAAAAAGAGAGTTTAGTCACAATTCTTCATCATTTCAAAAACTTGCAAGCCTCTATATTTAAAGCATTTTTGGCTTCTTAGGTTCATGCATTATATGTTATCAAGGGTTATTTAAAGATTATTGGCATCAATGCAATTAAGCTCATCTCTTGTCATTCTCACATAAATAACAGACTAAACCACACAGTTTGAAAGACTTGCACTACACCTAGAAACCCTAAATTTCCATTAAAGGGAGACACCCAAATAGAGGATGCCTTGATCAAACTAAAAATATCCACCATGAAATCAAAATAATATCTACACATCACCCTAGCAATTCAATTCCCCAAAATATGCATACAGAAAACATACTACAAAGATAGAGAAATTAAAGAAATAAACTAAAAAAAACTAAATAAGGGTTCTATTTTTTCAAGAGAAAAGCTTACCTCTGAAATGATGAGTAGTCCATTCTTTAACTGAGGATCTTCATTTTTTTCCTCGTTCTAATGTCATGACACCCTTTGAAGCCCAGGTTTCGCGCTCATGATTTGAGCAAAGCTATCAACAACCGTACCATGGAATGTAAAGCTTGCTTTAAAAATTCATTATTTGTTCTCTATAATATACAAGAAAATCAAAATCTGCCCCCTGCCATTTCCCCTACTACCTTGAACTAGTGTATTTTTCTTCATTCTTCCTCTCTCCCCATCTTCCCTCCAACCTAAAATGGCTCCTCAACTCTTGATTTGGACGATCTGGCGCCAAAAATTTTGACATTCCAAAAATTGATCTTTCCCTTCATCAATAAGTTTTGTGAGACATTTTCAATTGGTGGTGAGACATCTCCAATTGCTTATTGGTGATATTGATTGTGAAAAAATAATGATGATAATATGATTCAATAATATTATTTCAAAAATTATTATTTATTAAATAGTATTAGATTATTATATAGATTATAGTATTTATAAAAAATAATGTCAATAACATATTATTTAAGATAAATTAAAAACATTACTCTCATAATAATATTTAAAAATAATTTTAAAAATTTATTGTTTATTAATTATTATTTAAATTATAGTATTTATAAAAATACATCAATAACATATTATTTAAGATAAATTGATAATATTATTATCATAATATTATTAAAAAATAATTTTAAAAATTTATTATTTATTAAATATTATTAGAATATTACTTAAATTATAGTGTCTTTGTCAAAAATGGAGGATGAGAACTTATGAAACATTTAGCAAAGGCATATGGGGTCATGTCTTTGTTGGACTAAGTCTATTTTATCGTACATGGACATCCTATGGTTTTTAGGGTTCTCTGAGATTTATTCTTTGATACCGGGCATGATCATTCTGGAAGTTGTGAGATATGTAATCGAGTTAATACCCTTTATTTTGGAGCATATCACTACGAATGTCACAGACTTTTTGTTTACAATAGATTTTGGGTATGTGGAGGTGAACCAGAGTGCTTGCAATTCTTTAGTGGGCTCCTTGGAATAATATTGTTCGTGCAATAAGTCTATTGGTGAACACACATTATTGGTGAAATGCAACATCTAAGAATATAAGTAAATGATATTATCAAATTTGTTTTTAGACATGAGATGAGAAACCGATTTGAAATAGTAAGCCATGACTGAAAATTTGTTTGATGAAAATATGCTCTCACAATAAAATGAATGAAATTGTGAAACCAAAAAGGAAAAACCCCTCAAACTATTTATTTAGTCATTTACCCGATGACCAAATTGGTCATTTATTTAGTCATTTTACGCGATAACCAAATTGGTCATTTATTTAGTCATTTTAGTTGTGATTTTACCTGATGATCAAATTGGTCATTTATTTAGTCATTTATTTACCAAATATGATCAGTTTTGGTCATGTGACTAAAACTTTTAGTCACGTGACTAAAATTTTTAGTCACTTAGTCATTTATTTACCAAATTCTACTAGTGCTATCTTCCCCATCTCTATCCCCTATTTCTCTTTCTCCAAACTCCAAACCTTAAATAATAAGTCATAAGCCCTCTCTACCTTTATCCATCTCTCTCTCTCTCTCTCTATATATATATATATATATATATATGTGTGTGTGTGTGTGTGTGTGTGTGTGTGTATAGACACACACACGCACACACATATATATATATAAGCTCAAATCCCTAAACCCTAAACTATAAGCCATAAGCCCTTATCCTTGTCTTCCCTCTCCCTCTCTCCCTCCCTCCCCCTCTCTCTCTAAGCTGAAATCCCTAAACCCTAAACTATAAGCCATAAGCCCTTATCCTTGTCTTCCCTCTCCCTCCCTCTCTTCCCCTCCCTCCCCTCTCCTAATCTCTCCATCTCTCCCTTATCTCCCTTTTTGCATCTCTATTTCCCCCTCTCCTCCCTCTCTCTATTTAAATCCAAAACAAAAAGAATAAGCCATACTTTTACTAAGAATTTTCTCTCTTTCTCCCTCTCACTCTCTCCCTCTTTCCCTTCTCTCAATCTTCCCCACCTCTCCCTACCTCTCTATGTGTCTCTTTTTCTCCAAACCCCAAAGCCTAAATGATAAATTGTAAACCCTCACCCCATTCATCCCTCTCTCTCTTTGTCTCCTCTTTTCCTTATGTATATTTCCCACCACTCTTTCCCTCTCATCCAATTGTTCCCATCCACCCTACTTGTCTCCTTCTCTCCCCCATTGTCATAATCTCTTTAAGATCAAAGAACTGAACCCTAAACTAAAATCCATAAACCTTCTATCCCATTTTTTCCTCCCCCTAGCTCCCCCACTCCTACTCTTTGCATCTCTCCCCCTCTCCATTTCTGCATCATTTTTTCACTATCTCTCACTTTTTTCATCTTCCCCTTTCCCTAAACCCTAATCCATAAGTCTCAAACACTTTAGTTGTTCCTTAACCCTAAACATTAAGCCTTAAACCTTTTATCCCTCCTCCTAATGGATTAAGGCTTAGGTTTAGGGTTTAGGTACTATTATGTGGTTTAGGGACTAGTGTAAAGTTAAAGGATTAGTTTTTAGGGTTGAGGTCTCTAGGTTTAGTTTAAGGTTGAGAGAGAGAGAGAGAGAGAGAGAGAGAGAGAGAGAGAGAGAGAGTTTAATTCTTAGGGATTAGTATTTAGGATATAGGAACTAGTATAGCATTTAGGGTTGATCATAAAGAGGAATAGAGTGAGAGGAGGAGACATGGAAAGGGGGTTTAGGGTTATTTAGGGTTTAGGTATTAGGGTTGATCACTTAGGGATTAGGATTTATGGATTTAACAGTAGAGAGGGATATATTAAGAGGAGAGAGGGAAAGGCGTTAGTCTAAATAGGCACTAAAAGGGGGGTGAATCAATATTGCAATAAAATTGATAACTAAACTTACAAACTTGAAAATAAACCAACAAGTAAAACTAAAAACAATTTAGAACACTATCACATCCAACATCCACAAAGATTAACACAAGACCCCAAGATTTTTCTTATGGAAATCCTTGTTAGAGGGAAAATACCCCTAGCTCTAATTTGCATCAATCAACTATTTCAGATCTAACAACCTTGTCAAAAAAATTGTTGTCACACTTCAATCATGCAACCAATTACCCAAGCATCATCCAAAAATCTTTTACCAATCTCATACATCAAATTTATACTTGTATAATGCATGATTCATCTTGTTATGTTGGCATAAAATATTCTTGGGAAATGTAAACCATTTTCTACTCCACCGCCAAAATAGAATCCAAATGTTAAATCAAAATAGGTATAATCATTTTCTTACCTTATCATATGTTGACTCAATTTATTTGACTATTGTTTTACAATTAAAATCATTTTACCACTTTACATGGTAAGAATCTTTTACCATGTAGGCCCTATTCTATTTGTTCTTCATGTAAACTATCACTCAATGATCTATTTAACTCTATGCACAAAAATATCTCACCATGAGACTTTGGGATTAGAAAGAATATACCATAATTATGCTTCCTTCAAATGTGCACTTTAAAATACTTATCTAATAGCTGGCGCAGATCCAAAGATTTTTTGTATTGTATATCTTATTTCTTGTACTTAACCAAAAATTGATATGTCACTTGATCTTATCTCCTAATGAGTTGTGCTTGTGAAAATGATGACTATTCATGATTTTGTTTCCATCAATGATAACACTTCATCCATCTGACTGTGTCTCTTTCCATCTTGCCAACAATTTTGGCATCTCCCAATTTCTACAAAAAGGAGGCATTGATATGTTAGGATCAAAAGGATAGGGACAAATATCCTCCATAGAAAATGTGGTTGAGGTCTTCCTTGTGTTGTTGAGGTTATCAATTTCTTGTTAAAAAGAAAGAATCTTATTACTAATGGATTATTGTTCGATATAAAATTTGATGCTTTAGTGGATTTATTATAGTCAGGTTGTAAGTAAAAGGGTCTAAAGTCTTTTACTTTATCATCATTCTTGGATTTGGTGTGTTTAGGTCCAATAGATCCAGCATTTTCTTCTAATGTAAGTAAAGAGGTATCAATATTAGCAGGTATCTTTATTCTTTGATTAACCATAGATTTGAAATATTATTGGGGGTTAAACTTTAGTACCTTACTGAAGAGCTTATGGAACTTTTCTTTAGTGCCTTACTAAAGAGATTATGGAAATTTCTCTATGACTTGATCATTTATGTCATCATCTTCATTTTTTTTCTTATGGTTATTTTTTTTTATCATTATATCCATCTAAGTCTCCACACTAATGTGTTCCTCATGTTCATGGTAATTATTCAATGCTCATCTCCTTGTGTCATCTCTCTACACAATTGAGCTCTTGCCTTAATGAGCATAAAAAGTTTCTTGATATTGACCTAAGACAAATGATATGTTAGATGGTATTCAATTCTAATTTTATGGCTTAATGAAAACTCTAGGGTGTAATGAAAACTTTAGGAATAATTATGTAAGCTAGGATATAACCTATGAATGACAATGATTATAGGGATGTTTATGCAGCCAATGTAATTTAAAAATAAGATTAAAATGAAACAATAGTCTCCAAGTGTGATGATGGATGGAAGATGCGACGGGTGTGTTCTCTAAGTACAGGCTAGGGCTCGTTCCCTAGTCGTGTTCCTGCATTGTCTACAATATTTATCAGTGTTGTGTAGTGTTTGTTCAACATGCAAAGATGGGACGGGGGGTTTTCTGCTAGTTGTAGGGGGTATGTGAGCTTGGGATTTGTGTGGGTTGTGCAGTTTCTATGAGATTTTTGTGTGGCTTGGGTGGAGCTCTTCAGTGGTACTCATTATGGATGTTGGGAGTGTAGTTTTCTTGTATTGTGGTTGGGAGATTTGTTGGAAGGTTTGTGGTGGTACTTGGGTGTGGGGATTCATTTTTTATCCTTTCATGGCTTTGCATGTTGGTTCTTCAGAGATGGGTTCTTTATTTAAGGATTCTTTATTGGGAGGCTCTTCTTTTGGTGTAGGAGCACCTAGGCTAACCTCCAATGTCTATGTCATTTTGGCTTGTATCTGACATTAGCCAAGTTAGAATGGTGAGATGAGTTGTGTGTTTGATTTGGACCTTAGAAGGTCATTGAAAATGTGGACTAGGTGAGTTAGTGATAGAGCTAAGGTCACCAATTAGTCATTGTTAGTTGTTTTTAATAGTTTAGCTTTAGAAGCTTAAGGATAGGATTTGAGTTATTAATTTGTTCTAAACACATGAGAGATGTAAGAAAGATGCCTTAAGGCCATAAATGAAGTTGGTTCATCGAGTTATAGGGTTTAGAGGTCCTAAAAGTTAGGAAGGTGGCATGAAAGCAAAGATGCCAAATGTTGCTTAAAAGTTGTCATGACAACATTTGCAATAATGGAAAATGTTGCATGCAACTCGGCAACCTTGGATCCCCTCAAAGGTAGGAGTGGGAGATTAAATAACTTAGCCTAAAAACATGGATAATTGCATCTAAGACCATCTTAGGCTTGAATCTTGAGGTAGAGTTTATTGTAACAAGTTTGTGAATAGCAAATATAGCTCTACAACTCTGTTTTGTGTGGATACCGAGCCTTTCAGTGTGACAATGCTATCTTGTGGATTGAAAGCTTTGATTTAGTGTTGGATTTGTGTTTTTGGAGTAGTTTTAAGTGTTTTTCATTCTTTTTGCAAGAATATTAGTGTTAGTTTAAGGTCTTGAATAAATTGTTTAAGGTTTAGAAGGTTTCCTAGTCCTATCTTGACCAGTTTGTCTTTTCATGGCTCCCCCATGAAATCTAGCCATGGCATCTTCCTAAGGGTGGATGAATGTTTTATGGGATCCATTGGTCTATACATATTTAATATTAGGAGTCATGAGGAGTTGAGCAGCTATTTTTAATGGCAAGCCCTAGGCGAGCTTAGAGTGCCCGGTTAGAGGCTTGACAGTGAAGAATCTATAGATTATATGGAGGGTTTGAAGTACAGAATGGAACAAGTATAGTTCCATGAGGGTTATCAACATATAAAATCATATTTTAAGAATTGAGGTCATATAAATCCATTTGTGAGAGTTTCAAATAAGAATTCAGTCTAGTCCTAGGAAATAGATCTTTTAGCCCTACTTGGCCTAGATTATAGGAAGTCTGTGTACGGAGGCCATCAGGCCCTAAAACTTGCAGAATCTTTGATAAAATCCAAAAGGGTATCCAAATCCCTAATTTTTTTTGCAGGTCATTTTTCAAGATTTGAGTAGAAAGTGAGAAAACACCCTGTCAAGGGCTACAAGGAAATAGGCCTAATTAGGCCTCCTCAAGACAAAATCTTGAACCCGGTGGAAAAGGGCTTGAAGATCCTTCAAGATGGATCCAAAAGAAAACATATGGAATTTTTTTAACATGTTTTATACCCCTGCTATGAATCTCATGATTTGTGGGAAAATGGCACTTAGAGCCTTCTAAGTATAGGAGAAGTATTGAAGTAACTAAATGGTGTTTGTCCTTCAAGGTGAAGCACAAGGAGTGAGACTCTTGGAGAAGAGTTGGATTAGGTCTTAGCTAATCATCTGAACCTATCAAGTACCTAGATGAGATTAGGATCCTAGAAGAAGACAAGGAAGGTCTTCTTAGCAAGGTGTGCAAGCAAACCTAGAAGCACTTACATCATATTGGTATCAGAGCCAGGTTTTGATCAGGCTTGTGGTTAATGTTGTAGCCTACTGAATCAGTAAGAGAGAATACATATTTTGAGTTATAAGAAGCTAAACCAATGGTTACTAATGTTGGGTTAGACAAGAAGGTTGAAGACCAAGAAGAGGATAATAGATTGCTAAGAGAAAGATTGGCTCAAATGGAACAACTCTTGGGTGAAGTCCAAGACAAAGTTGATAAGGTGAAAGATAAGATAGATCAAAAGGAAGAGAAAGAAGAAAGGAAAAAGGAATTATAATTGGAGGAGGAAGATCCAACCCCTGACCATGTTCTTCTTGAGGAACCCTTCTTGAAGACACTAAAGGCCTTAAGTGGCAAAGCTTTGGAGGGTGTACCACTATTCAGTGGACAAATGGATCTAGATTCAGTCATGGATTGGATTGACAGCATACAAAATCACTTTGAATGTGATGGTATCTTAGAGGCCCAAAAAGTAATGGTGGCTAAGTCTAGGCTGAGAGGATCAGCACTCACATGGTGGAAGTTTGTGCAAACTGAAAGAGAAAAAGAAGGAAAGGGTCCTATAGTTACATGGAAGGGCATGGTAACTAAGGTGAAGAAGACCTATCTACCTAATGACTATGAAGTTTATTTACATAGGAGGAGACACAATCTTAGACAAAAATATTTGGATGTCCAAGCATACACCGAAGATTTCCAAAAGTTGTGCTTAAGATCAAAAGTGGTTGAGGATGAAAGCGTTAAACTAGCTAGGTACTTGAATGGTCTCAAGTGGTCTTTTCAAGAAGACATGAGTCTTGTGAACTTAAAAAATATCCACTAATGTTATCAAATGACCTTGAAGATAGAGGAGAAAGGAAAAAGAAAGCAAGATAAAACCTCCAAGGGAAGAGGTAAAGGAAGAGATAGTAGAGGACAAAGAGGTGGATATTGAGGAAGGAGTTCAGAATCTAGGACTCAAGGAGAAGTCAAGTACACTAAATAGCAAGACAAAAGCTCTAGTAGAGGTGGTAGAGGAAGGAGCTCTAAGTTTAGAGGAAGAAGTGGTGGACAAGGAAGAGGCAATTACTTTTCCAATATGAAATGCTATCATTGCAACCGAATAGGACACCCTACCTATAGGTGTCCAGAGAAGGGTAGTACTTCTTAAGGAGGTAGCAAGAGAACTAATTTGGTTCATGATGAGACAAATGCAGCGGTGAATCACCCTAAAGTACCACTGACATCAGAGGAAGGTGAGAACCTCATGATGAGGATAACATTGATCAAGGAGCTAGTTAAAGAAGAACCAAGCCAAAGAAGGTCCATGTTTAGGATAAAGTGTAAAATGATGGGAAAAGTATGTAGAGTCATCATTGAGTCAGGGTCTACTAACAATATTATGTCAGAGAAGCAGTCGGCAAGTTAAGCATGACAAGGATACCCCCACACTAGTCCTTACAAGGTCAGATGGCTGAATAAAGGCCAACATGTCTTGGTAAATGAACAAGCTTGGGTGGAGTTCTCAATTGGAAGGTACAAGGACAAATTTTTGTGTGATGTGTTACTTATGGATGCATGTCACTTACTCCTAGGTAGACCATGGAAATTTTACCACCGAGCTATGCATGATGGAGTGAAGAACTCCTATTCTTTCAAGAAGGATAATGTGACTTTCAAAATTCAGTCACTGTTAGAGGATGTAGAGGTGAAGACATTAGGTCCTAATGTACTCATGGTTGGTGAAAAAGAGTTCTTAGAAGCTATGGAGGAGAGTGGAGGAGTTGGATTTTCATTGGTGTTAATGCCAAGAGAGGTAGATGAAGGTAAGGAAACCAAGAAGCCAGAGTTACCTAAAGAGATACAAAGCATGTTGCAGACTTAGGAAGCCATAGTAAGTGATGGACAACCATCAACATTACCCCCTAAAAGAGCCATAAGTCATAGGATAAACTTAATACCAGGAGCTACCCTACCTAATAAGGCAGCCTACAAGATGACCCCTAAACAAAATGAGGAAATTGCTAGACAAATACAAGAACTCCTAAACCAAGGTCTCATTAGAAAGAGTATTAGTCCATGTGTCATACCCACTGTCCTAGCACCTAAGAAAGGAGGAACTTGGAGGCTTTGTACTGATTCAAGGGCTATAAATAGGATAACCATTAGGTATAGGTTTCCCATTCCTAGGATTGAAGACCTAATGGATTGCCTAGGTGAAGCCAAGTATTATACCAAGGTAGACTTAAAGAGTGGTTATCACCAAATTAGGATACATGAAGGAGATGAGTGGAAAACAACCTTCAAAACCAATGAAGGTTTGTATGAATGGCTTTTCATGCCATTTGGACTATCTAATGCCCCCTTCACATTCATGAGGCTCATGAATGAAGTCCTCAAAGACTACATTGGAAAATTTGTAGTGGTATATCTTGATGATATATTGATTTATAGTAAGACAAAGGGTGAGCATCTCCAACATCTTGAGACTGTTATCAAGAAGCTGGATGATGAGAAGTTGATGATCAACTTAGAGAAGTGTGAGTTCATCAAGATAGAGCTAGTGTACCTTGGGTTTGTTCTATCTCATGGCAATCTAAAAATGGACACTAGCAAGGTGGAAGCCATCCTCAATTGCCCCACTCCAAGAACAACAATAGAGGTAAGAATTTTTCGTGGCCTTGCTCAATATTATAGGAAGTTTATAAGGCAATTTAGTGCTATTTGTGCCCCTATGTTAGACACCATCAAAGGAGGCATGAAGACCAAGTTTGTATGGAATGAACAAGCTAGCAAGAGTTTTGAGTTGTTGAAGGAAAAGATTGCTACACAACCTGTTTTAGTTTTGCCAAGCTTTGAGAAGCTATTCACCATAGAGTGTGATGCAAGCAATGTGGCTATTGGAACTGTTTTAAGCCAAGAGGGTAGACTAGTGGCTTTCCATTTAGAGAAGTTGAGTGAAGCTAAGAAGAAGTATTCTTCTTATGACCTTGAGATTTATGCATTAGTTCAGGCCTTAAGGAAATGGAGGCATTATTTGCTTCCCAAGGAGTTCATAGTCTATTCAGACAACCAAGCTCTAAGTTTCTTGAACTCTCAAGAGAAACTCAGTCATAAGCACATGAAGTGGGTTGAATACCTACAAGCATACATATTTAACATCAAGCATAAGAAGGGAGTGCTAAACAAGGTGGTAGATGCCTTGAGTAGAAGAGTTCTCACTGTCTAAGAGATCTAATTGAAAAGCATGGGAATAGATCACTTCAAAGATCTATATGCTGATGATGAAGACTTTGCAGACATTTACAAGGTATGTGTAGGACATAAAAATCATTTCCATAGCAAATATGTTGAATATACCTTGCAAAGTAACCTTTTGTTTAAAGGAAGTTAGCTGTGTTCCTAGAGGGTCCATTAGAGAGAATTTGATTTAGGAAAAGCATAATGGTGCATTGAGTTGTCACTTTGGGATCACTAAGACACATGAACTTGTTCAAAGGTTCTACTTTTGGCCAAGAATGAACATTGATATAAGGAACTATGTTGAGATTTGTATTGTGTGTCAAAAGGCCAAAGGTAATTCTTCAAATGCAGGCTTATATCAACCACTACCTATTCCCACTAGGCCATGGGAATGCTTGAGCATCGACTTTGTAGTCGGGTTATCCAAGAAAAGACAAGGCATGGATAATGTTTATGTAGTTGTGGACAGATTCAGCAAGATGGCTCACTTTGTGCCATGTAAGACAACTAATGATGCCAGCCAAATAGCCTCTCTCTTCTTCAAAGAGATAGTCAGAATACATGGGTTACCCTTGAGCATAGTGTCAGACAGAGACACCAAGTTTATGAGTCACTTTTGGAAGACTCTTTGGCAAAGATTGGGCACAAATTTTTCCTTTGGATCTGCATACCATCCTCAAACAGATGGTCAAACTGAGGTGGTAAATAGCAGCCTTGGAAATCTTTTAAGGTGCTTGACCAAAGAATATGGTCAACAATGGGATCAATTGATTGGACAGGATGAGTATGCATCTAATGACACTGTGAACAGGTCCACAGGGAATAGTCCCTTTGAAATTATATATGGCCTACATCCTAGGGGAGTCTATGAACTAAGAGACTTAAATGATGGAGTTAAAGGGAGTGGCTATGTTGATGATTTTGCCTATGCAATGTAGGAGATTCATGACACAGTCAGGAAGACATTGACTAAGAATACTATGAAGCATAAGACTAAGGTTGATAAGGGTAGAAGAGAAATCCAATTCAATTTTGGAGACTTAGTGATGGTGCATCCCAACAAATCTAGATTGCAAAAGGGAGTCCCTCACAAGTTTCAAATGAGAAGGATAGGTCCTTGTCCTATCTTAGCAAAGTATGGAGACAATGCTTATAAAGTGGAGCTGCTGGAGGATAGTGGACTGTCCCCTATTTTCAATGTTGCAGACCTAGTTCCTTACAAATGACCCACACTTGATCTAGATCAAAGCTTGATTGAAGTTATCCAAGATGTGGATGAACTCCAATCACCTTCTATCATAGTCAAGAAGGCTGACAGTATACTGGATTCAAGAATCTACAAAAAGACTAGGAAAAAGGACAACAAAGAACATTTGATCAAGTGGCATGGTCAATCTAATGCTGATGCAGTATGGATCAAAGAAGAAGAGTTCAAGAAGTTGGGCATTGTCCTCAACTTACTCAATCCAAGGGTGGATTGAAAGCTTTCACTTGGGGAGGATGGTGCAAGAGCACCTAGGCTAGCCTCCTAATTCTATGTCATTTTGGCTTGTATCTAACATTAGCCAAGTCAGAGTATGTGTGTGTTTAATTTGGACCTTACAGGTCTTGTAAGTGTGTTGCTAGGTGGATGGATAACTAGTATCTAGTCCAACCTAGTTTGGTTAGCTAGGTTTTAATGCTTAGTTTAATGTTTATTTTGGCTTGATTAGGGAAATGGGCTTAATGATGTCTTAAGTCTTGGCATAGTTGTAAGATGCCTTTTTAGGCATAAATGAAGTTAGTTCTACGAGCTAAGTGAGATAGAGGTCCTAGAATATAGGATACCTCATTATAACAAAGATACTAAAAAGTTGTCATGACAACATTTGCAACTTTGTGCAAATGTTGCATGCAACTCGACCACATTGGATCCCAACCATTCTAGGAGTGGGAATTGAATACCAAGACCTGAAAAGAAGGATAAAGTATCTTAGGATACCTCATGGCTCATGTTTTTGAGGTAGGGAGTATTGTAATCAAGTTTGAGAATAGTGAAGCAACTCTGCAATTCTATTTTGTGTGGACATTGAGCATTATAGTGTGACAATGCTATTAGATGGATTGAATGCTTTGAAATAGTGTTGGATTTTTGTTTATAGGTTAGTTTCAAGACTTTTTCATTTTGTAAGAAAGTAGATTAGATTTGGTTTAGTGCTTTGAATAAGTAGATTAGAGTCTAGAGGGTTTCTTGGTCCTGTCCTGACCAGTTTGTCTTTCTATGGCTCCCCCATGAAATCTAGCCACAGGATCTTCCTAAGGGTAGATGAATGTTTTAGGGGAGCCACTATTCTATACATATTTAGTTTTAGGAGGTTGGAAGAGTCGAGCAGCTATTTTTAATGTCAAGCCTTAGGCGAGCTTAGAGTGCCCGGTTAGAGGTTTGATAGTGAAGATTTGAAGATTGCTTGCAGGGGAATGAAGTACAGTACAAAATATTCAAATTTATAGATGGGGTATGATCATATCATATCATGTTAGGAGGATTGAGAACTTACCAATCCATTTGGTTGAGATTTGAGCAAGAAATCAGTCTAGTCCTATAAATTAGGCCTATTCGACCTAGATAATAGGAAACCTGTGTACGGATGACCTAGGAGCCCAAAACCTTTTGAATCCTTCATAAAATCAAAAAGGGTACTTGAATGTGGGATTGGTTTTGTAAGTCTTTTGAGAAGTTTTGGCAGGAAGTTGAAAAAGGACCCTGTTAAGGGCTACAAGGAATTAGGCCTAATTAGACCTCCTCAAGACTAGTTCTTGAACCCGATAGGAAAGGGCTTGGAGATCCTTCAAGATGGATCCAAATGGGAGAAATATGAATGTTTTTGAGGTATTTGACACCCCTATAGCGAGTTTGATAGTTTGTGTGAAGATGGCACTTAGAGTCTTCTAAGTGTAGGAGAAAGCATTGGAGTAACAACAAGGTGATTGTCCTTCAAGGTTAAGCACAAAGGGTTTAAATCTTAGAGAAGAGTTTGTAAAGGTCTTAGTTAATCATCTAAGCCTATTAATATCCTAGAGGATATTAGGATCCTTGAAGAAGACAAGCAAGGTCTTCTTAGCACTTGTGCAAGCAAACCTAAAAGCACATACACCAACAATTCAACATGCCTCATGCATATCAACATGCTACACCATCTCTAAAGTCTTTGGTACCAATAGATATAATGGACACATTACACAATAGTTGCTAGGTCCAAAACATAAATGAACATGCTCCAAATAGGATCGAACCCAAATAATCGATCCACCATATGTTGCACACAAAATAGAACCACCACTGAAAAAGAATAAGAGTAAACATTAAGGTAGGTCCTTCAGTGATCACCTCTACTAATACACCAAGGATATTGGTACACATCAACTGATACAACCAAATCATAAATATGCATAGGATATGTTGACATCAATGACAACCATTAATGACAACAACATGTATAGCATCAACTTCACATTCTAACACATGGAGATGCATAAGAGGGGCTTGATGTTTCAAGAGTATTCATTGTAACTCTATAGGTGTTTTGTATTGCTTTATGGCTAAATATTATGATGGAGTACATATGCTTTTGGAGGCTAGGTTTTTCCTTTTGTGAGGATTTATGTCATGGCTTGTCTATTTGATCTATGCATAATGGTGGTTCTATAAGAGTGTATACATGCTTGTCTCTCACGAGCTATGTAGGAAATAGATTAAATGTGATTGGGTATGATGCATTATTTTCTAACAATGAGAGCTTGAGAATGTTGTGGTAAACTATAGAAAGCTATGAAGGCCAAGAGAACCTAAGAGATTTTTAGAGATGATCTAAGAGAGATTGTATGTAGTAAAAAGATGTATTTTAAAAAGAGAGAAAATGAGGGAAATAAAGGGCTTTCAATCCATTAAAAAATGTCTCAAGCCATTTCCATTGATTTGGTTAAGTGGCAAAATGCTAAAAAGTGACCTTTTCACAATAAAAGGTCATGGTATGCTAGCACTATGTGTGGACAACCATGCTAGGCACTATTGTCAAAACAAATGATGCTAAAAATTGACACGAGATGAGAAAATCACATGATTAACAAAAAATTATCACAAGAAGGTAGTTGCAAAAAGGGAATCTTGAGCATCTAAGAGGGGAAAAAAGGTGATCACAAGCCTCCTCAAGTACTAGGAGAATGAACACTAAAGTGGATAAAAAAGTGTAGGTTAAATTGCAAGGGTATGCAATTCCCGACATTACACATAGATATATAGCTCAAAGAGTGTGTCACATCAAAGGAACCTCTTTGCCCCTTATGATCTAGATCTAACAAGAGATCAACCATAGTTACACAATTCCTCACACATGGCTTCTTATCATCTTTGTTGGCTAACTCCCATATGCTAAATATTTGTATTCTTATTTCTAGATTTTTTAATCTCTTGCCCAAGATATGGAAAAAAATCATATTACTTAGCTAGAAACCCTTGTTTGTCATTGCTTCACCTTCATTGCAGCCTTTGTCACCTTTCCCTTCTTCATGAGATATTTTAAAACATGTTGCTTCTTGTAATTTCCCCAAGGAGGATGCCATAAACTCTAATAGGGTTAAACTAACCACTGCAAATAGATGCTAATTCTCTTCACCAAAATTTCACTTGTATCCCTAAATCAAAATGTTATGATTGTTGCCTCTCCAAGCTACGTGCTACAACATTCATATCTCAATAACCATTATTCTTGTACTGTCCCAATCAATGATCATATAAGTAGATTACAATCTTCACCCTCTCATTATTGAGTAACTCTATTATCTAAATTAATTTATACTTCTATTTATATGTATATTTATTGTTGTTTTATTTCTTCATGCTAATCTTAATTGCATTTATTGTGTGAGCCTTTTGTTATATTCTATTCATTTTCCATTTTAAGATATTATATAAATCTATTTTTTTCTTCTAAATAAATAATCAAAACATCAATTATGTGCCACTTCTACAAAATTATGTATGAAAATAATTCTTAATCAATATTCAAAATAAATTGAACGAATCTAGTGAAATTCTATCCATTAGAAAAAAAAACATCCTCAAATCCTCAAAACAAATAATCCAATTTTAACAAATTATAATTTTTAAATAAAATCTATAATAGAAAACCTCACATCAAACATAATTTCAAAATATATCCCTTGATCCCTTAAAATGATTGATACATGAACTTCCTCAAACTCTCAAAATAGATGATCCAACCTTAACAAATTATGACTTTTTAGATAAAAATCTATAATAGAAAACCACATCAAACATAATTTCAAAATATCTACCTTGATCCCTTAAAATGATTGGTACATAGGCCTAGATCACATTAAATCTTTCATTTAATTTCATAAATTCAAATAACCGACAACACTCCTTCGGACACTATTATGATGATCCTACCCTTTAGGGTTCTGCAATTCCACGAGCCAATTAGTAACAAGCGCATATTGATTCGGCAAATGCGACTACAAATTACAATCACACATTTGTCGCGAATCTTTCCTTGTCGAAGGCCCAAAAATCAATCCACCCACCATCTGTAGACCTCTAAAACCCATCGTCACAAATATCAAATCTGCAAATTCCTAAATCATAATCATAATAACAAAATACAGTAAGGGTGTTAAAAATGGTGGCCCTCTGTATTTGCCCAACTCTTTCTTTTGAAAATTACAAGTGCGCATTGCTCACCGTGGAATTAATGTTCAGATTGGTCAGTCAACAATAACTGAATCCTTCAAATGAAAAACCGTTGTCTATACTACAGTTTACAGGTAACTATTTTTCTGCAAGCCTTGATCACCTTTGTGGAAGTACGTTGGAAAAATGTTATGTTGGGTTTTGCATATGGGCGACATTATTTTAATTGTTGCTGAAAACATTTATATTTTGGTCATTATTTTTTCTTAGCAGTAGGGATGGTCCCGGATTCGAACCCTCGCAGTTACTTCTTGAAACAGAATGTCTGAAAATCTTGGCCTTATCACTCGTAGAGCTTTTGTTTATGTGTTGACTGTTCTAACTTCACTGCACGTTCATGTTGCCTTTCTCCTCTTTCTCTCTGCTTTTTTGTTTTTTCCCTCCTATTTCATTGTTTATTACAGGTGAACTAGATAGGGTCACTTCCCAGGGGGAGTGTGTTTAAGGTACAATCTCAATAACATATTTCCTAGTTTTCAAGTCTTGTGCGCCTGATAAAACAGATTCTCTGTATATGTAATGCAGCAGTGAAAATTAATCTCTTTGTACACAGGTTTTTCCCTGAATGTTGTTTTACTAAAGATTACGGACAGTGGAAGATTAAATTTTTGGTTACGTGTAACTGCTTGATACTTATGTGCTTCTCTGAGACATTACTAAAATAATGTTTGTTTTGGTCTTTCTGTGATGGAATGAAAATTGCCAGCCAGTATGTTTATTTCTAAGAAAGTACAATGTATCGATTTGAAAGAGGTCAGAATGCTGGGATGGTGTGTACGAGGACGAGAAGAGAAAGTACAGGGCTTTTGTTGAGATGAAATTTCATTACGTTTTCTGTTAGGTGTGTAAACAATGTCCTCTGGGATTCAGTCTTCAGCAGTTCCTGTGCCTGCTGGCATTATTAATCCAAGCATTAGATATAATAACTATTGTTTTAGGCTGCAAGGATGCCGTCTCTCTATATCTGCAAGAAGTTGCCATTCAGTTGATTCATTATCATCATTGACTTTGCGTTTGCCGACAAGGTCAATTGGTGGGGCCATTGCTTCTTCTCAGCCACAATGGAGTAACAGCACAGAGCCAAGTAGAGTCATATCTGGTTTATGTCTTGACAGTCATATTGTGAATGGACATTTTGGTTTACGCAGGGAGAGCATGGGAGAATGCAGAAGGCTTCTGGCAAGACAGATTAAGGTGGCCTCTTATTCCAATGGTGCAGGATATTTCCGGAGACCCCCAAAATGTAAGCATTGTATAAAATCAATCTTGGCATCACTTACTTCTTCCAGCAGACAGGATCCATTCTTAGATTTGCATCCAGAAGTTTCAATTCTTAGGGGGGATGGACGAAATACGATTGGCCCCTCAAAAAAACAGAATGCAAATAATGTGCCTTTTCCATTTGAGGATTCTTCTCCACCTGTCAATAATAATGCAGCCAAAATCAAGGTGATAGGAGTTGGTGGGGGTGGCTCTAATGCCGTGAATAGGATGATTGAGAGTGAATTGAAAGGGGTGGAGTTTTGGATTGTCAATACTGATGTACAGGCCTTGAGAATGTCACCTGTGTATTCTGATAATCGTTTGCAGATTGGAAAAGAACTGACAAGAGGTCTTGGTGCAGGGGGTAACCCTGAGATTGGAATGAATGCTGCCAAAGAGAGTCAGAGTGCAGTTGAGGAAGCTGTTTCTGAGGCAGATATGGTCTTCGTGACGGTAAGCTTGGAACTTCTAACTTACCTTCACAGTAAGTGATTATTATCATTGGAAAGACTTAAAAGTGAAATAATTTTTCTTCAGGAATCAAAAGAATGCATCGGGCTAATGAGGTGAAAATTTGAAGGAATGAGAACCTTATTATTTTAGATATTGAATTAAATCAGTAATTATGAATAGTTCAAGACTTATTGAGATTTTAGCTAATTAGGTAACTTTCTTCAAGTTCTTATCTTAGGTCTTTCTTTATGCCCCCTGAATTTAAATGTTTTATTGCAAGTCATTTTCTTCACTTCAAAAGTTTTAAAAAACAAAATGGATTGAGAAGACAAACGAAATATTTTCTTCTATTTTGTGACATAAGACAGTTTACGGAATGAAGTTGCATCATTTTAGAAATTAATGGTATTATAAAACCAACTACACACACTGAAAGACACAAAACATAAGGAATAATTGTAGTATCAAATAAGTCCAAGCCTATTCAAGATCAAGGGGAATAGACAGCATTATTTGCTCGCTCATCATTGTGTAAATCAGAGATGGTGCATATAGAGCTTGATATATGGCTTATACAGAACACCCATGCATCCACTTCTTCAACGATCAGTATCATATAGTTATAGGTCATATTTGTAGTTGCCTTCAGCTCAACTGTACATGGGGATACATCATACACAGTTCCCCCTCATAAGTAAATAAGTGACAAACTTGATTTATACTTTATACCTTAGAGCCCATGCTTTGAGTGTGGCTTCAACAGCATCTGTCCAAGTTTATAGTGATGCTACTAATTGGATATAATGTTTTATGAATGAATTGAACATTGATCATGAATAGTTTAATGACTTGTGATATTCATATTATAATGGCCGTCCTTTCAACCTGTGATCTTTTTGCATCAAGACTTTCCTTTGCTTGACTGGACCATTTTGGATTGTGCCTCACCAAAGAATAGTTGTCCATGTGAATAAAGGCTTATAACAAGTATATGCATAACAAGAGGCTCTTATTTGAATACGCATGGTTTCAACACGTATGCATGAATAGCAGTTCAATTTTTGTCTATATTTTTATACATATGCTTACATTTGTTGATGATCATCCATATGTCCCTATGTTTAACATCAGTTTAGAGCCATAAATGTTGTGAGCGACGTTCAAATTAGGCATAAACATGAGGCGAATAATATGTCCAATTCCACGATTAGCCATTAGTGATTTGCAACATTTGTATTGATTATATGAATCTGTAAAAGATACAACCATCAATAAGACCTTTAGCATGCAAGTAACTTGGCACATAATGTTGAAAATGGGGTTTTCAGGGCTTCCAAATTCAGTATATGCAAGTATCATCACTTTAACCCATATGTTGACCGTTAGTAAGCATGATATAAATATTGTAGGATTGTATAGAATATGTAAAGACTTATTGTTTATTATGCCTTATCATTTGACATTACTGTTACAAAGATTGAAAATTTTGATTCACTTGGGAGGTCAAAACAATTTGAAGATCTGGGATTTAAAAAAATTATAGTAGGTATTGAAAAATCCAGATCAAATTGGACAAATCTAGCTTGTCCAAAAAATCTGGATCCAGTTCGATTTGAACCAAATCTGTTGTATTTGGTATCTATGCTGTCATCGATGGCCACAACACCAATTTCACCATCTAAAACATTGATAGTTTTGGCCATCAAAGTTATCAAAATTGATGGCACAAAAGTACTTGCCATAGCAGATTGGAGGTAATTGCATAAGTTTCTCCCTTTAGGATTTGTGGGTTATAAAATATACATAATATAAGAAATAGAAAAAATGGTCAGGTATTTGTTGTTATCCGATTTTTTTGTACTTGGGATCTGTTATGAGTAGGAATGCTTGCTACTCAACAAAATATTATAGCCAACACCAATAGGATGATTACATTCTTAGGAGCCTTACTAGGTGTAGATTTCTGTCTTTGATGGTCCTCATAGCTAATGCCAATGTTAATACTTCCATTCAACAAAATCTTATAGCCAATACCAATAGGATGATTATTCTTAGGAGCCTTACTAGGTGTAAAATTTTGTCTTTTACGGTACTCTTGCTAATGTCAATGTTAATACTTTCATTCCACTGTCTCTCAAGTTTCTTAATCAAGTGTTTATGTATGCATATTTGGATCTAACTGGAATCTCCTATACCTATTGTTCACAACCAATAACTGGAATTTTTAAAGAAGATTCTTCATACCATGCTTATTTTTGGGCATATAACCATTTTCTTTACTTATAGTATTATAGGCCCTAGGGCATGTTAGAAAATATTCCCTTAGATCGACAAATTACTATGTACCTAGATGCCATCTTTCATTATGCAAGATAAGTGCCCATTTTGTTATCAAGCACATATTTTTAATATCACGTTGTGCTGCTTAGGAGTGTTAACTATATTATGTAAAGGGGCCTTTCATGTGACATAGGGTCTGCACAATAATTGGGCAGCAGTTAGGGTTTTGTACCTTATTATCAATAGGGGTTCTTTTCCATTTTATATATCTATTTCATTCTTTTTTTGCAATTATTATTTAAAAGAAGTTTCTCATCCATTTTTTTATGGATAAGTGTTCTTCCCAACTAATATGTATAATAATATATTTCATTTTGTTGTGCTATTATTATTTTGAAGAAGACTTTACTCTATTATTGGTCCATTCTTTTTCTTGATTAAGCGGGTGCCCCATATTTCCTTTGTTGTGGCACAATCATTCTTGTTATTGATGCAGAAATGGTAGAAATGGTGCAACAGTTATGTTGCAGATGTTAATATCAAATAGAGATAAGAACTCAATTGAGGGGTTAAAGAGCAGGATGGATGAAGAATTAGAGAAAGAACAAGGGATAAGAACCCTCACAACATGGATTACGAGAGACTGGTATTTTATGAGCTGATGTGAGTATCAAAGAGATATGTATCTTTTGTGAAAGTTGCTGGAGGAGTCTTTTTTGCATGATTATTTTGGTAACATTTTTTACAGCTTTCACTAGTACAATAGGAACAAGAACTAAAGTATGAAGAGGAGGAACAAACTGGTCATGGAGACTGATGAGTAATTGCAATGTGAGGAAGAAGATATAGTTAGTGAACTTGAAGGACCTTCAAAGGATAAAGAGGAGTTTGACCTTGAACTAGAACCTTTTGAGGCAGAAGAAATTGCAACAACTATGGAGGCTTTGAGGCATGAGATTACTCACCAACTTTTGACTAGGAAGAACAAGAGGATGTCTTACATGGTACAACTAAGGGGAAGAACTCCAAATCTTTGGGAAACCGTCATATTCCTCCAAGAACAGTCACGTTCTTTGATACTAGTCCATAAGGATTTTCCGTAGAATTTGTCTTAAAATCCATGATCATGGTTGGAAGAAGGTTATACATAAGCAGAATGAAAAGAACAATGTACATGGAAGGTCCATTATTTGGCCTATTTTTGGGTATCCTAATAATACACCTAAGCATTGTAAGTCATCTAGCTGAAAAAGGGAAAAAAGCATAAAAGAAAATTTCATGCTGCATACTTTATTTATTCAAGGATTTTTCATAATGCAATTTGTCCAAGCTTAGTGGATAGAGAGCTTTGGGTTCAAATCTTTAAAATATAAACTTACCAATTAATGCATGTAAATCAATTGCACTAATAACTAAATGGTATTCTATACCCTAATCATGTAATATCAATTGAACTCTCTGATTTCTCTTCCAACAATGAATCATACTATAGATTGGGGAAAACATGATAGAGTGTCCGAACATCCAACCAAGACAATTTGACCCCTTGGCCTCATGAGTGGTAGGAACATCCAACCAAGACAATTCCATCCTACTCAGGGTGGTGCGCTTACATTGTGGGAACACTCCTTATAATGCTTATTTAGTAATCCATATATGATTATTTGGAGGAAAAATAGAAATAGTAGATTAATAATTAAAGAGTCTAAGTAGATTAATAATTCCAGTAGTATCTTAATTTAGCATACATAATGGAATATATATTAAGTAATTACATTGCTTACCATTTACTTCTTAGATCACTGGTTTATTGAATGCAGATTGTGTCTATATATATATATCAGATCTGATCTTCTTAATTTCTTAATCCCTTTTGCAGATTGAAACTATTCAGTATTTTAGATTAGAACTTCTTATAATTTTCTTCCTTACAATGATCCCCTTTTGGATGCTTGTCTGATTGATTTAACCTTCCTTTTATATCTCCCATTTATAGAAAGACGCACCCCTTCAATAACACCCTTTTTCCCAATGGTTACACCTCTTCAAGGCTGAGCGCTGTCCTAAATAATCTTGGCCAACCCTCTTTAAAATAACCACTGCATGATTCCCATATTAACTTCTGCCTTTGTATATATTTAACCGCTGCCTTATAATTCAGTTAATCTAATCGGCCCTATTTTTATTTCTCTACTTGTTTGGCTCTTTGGTATGTATGTTCTTTGGTCAGCTCTCTTTAGACAATCACTTCCAAATTTTAATTTATTTTGGGTCAGCCCTCTAATATTTATTCAATTGCTTGGGTTTGTTATTTATAAATAGATTTGACTCTATTAAAGCCACGACCTCAGCCTGGGGCATGACAGCCCACCCTTCCCAATATTGCTTGTCCACAAGCAATTTAAATTTTATTTACCGATTCTTGATCAGAAAGCATTTGGTCTTCTACAATTTATTTCCGCTGCAGTACTCTGATAATGTCTCAAGTTGTCAATTTGCACAACATAACCAAGGCATTGAGAATTTGCAAAGTTGGAAAATTTAAGACAAGTTTTATCTCATCTTTTTGAGAGAAGGAACGAGTTGCATCTTGTAATAGCATAAAAAATGATTGGGTTGTCCTTGTGTCATACAATATCATGGATACTTCTTCCAACAAACTTCCCACATATCAAGATGAGGATTAGAAGCACGACACACATCAATGATCTTAAATGTTCTTTGCTAGAACGGTTTAGAGTATATCCTACGTTATTAGTTTGGTGATGGATTTAATTTTGTAAGAATTTTGATATCGCTCTTATACCATGTAAGAATTCGCGGAGAATGAAAATGCCAAGATCTAGAAGCTGAATAGATAGCACAACAAGAGAGACAAAGTGATATGATCCTTAATTGACTGGATTCAATGATGATCAATAATCAAACAATAACGGATATAATTGATCAATACAAAGTAGATGTGCCTGAATGTATAGGCAATGCATGATAACTAGGAGATATGCAAATGATAACCTATCACCTAGACAAGGTTAATCACATATCCACCAAAGGTGGATCGTCCTCCATTGTACAATGAAGTATGTGCAACAATAAGAGGATGATAATGTGATAAGAGCACTAAAAGTGGAATTGATACATAAAGTGGAAAGAGATAACAACTAACTCTACTTGAAGAGGAATTCTCCTATACCATGTGCTAAAATGAAATGCAAACTCCTAGGTATCTTAATGACAAACTAATATGAAATGCATTATCCTAAGTAAACTTAAGTAAAGTGTAATTAATAATATTTAATTACACCAACATCCCCCCTTAAGTGCAACTTAGGGGAATGCACTTAAGCTCAAGTCTAGATGACAATGCATGATGGGTCCTGACTACTAGGCCATGTTAGGTACCCATGCACAATATGCAAAAGCAATGCAATCTCTCATAAAGCAGAGAAAGAGGGAAAAACTTCATGGGAAAAATGCTCCCCCAAAAAGAGAGATGAAAACAAGCAAGATGCATGGATGGATGAAGTAATCAAAACCCCCCATTATGACATACATCATGCATATACAATCAAGTAACCCCCCATGGGAAGGAAATAAGGAGACATGATATCCCCCACATAATGAATAATCTCCTCCAAGGATGGTGAGTGCTTGAAGGAAAAACATTGTCCAATGCCTACAAACAACATTTCTCCCCTTAGGAAGAAGATAAACCAAGTATAGATGCAAGAAGGCTTCCCATTGTGAATAGGAAGAAGGAAGGGGAATCCAAATGAAGTATGATGTCTCTAAAGTATGCTCATGTGTTGCCATGTTCTTGGTTGATGAAGATGCCACAAACCAATCAAGAACATATCCAATAGAAGATGACAAGCAAAGAACCAATGGTAACTTCTTGTGAACAAGCTCCAAAGACAAAAATGCCTCCTCAAAATATGAAGTAGGAAGAAAAACAAAGAAGCCCCCACTCAATGTAGAATGCACACCCATGGTAGATAATCCTGGATCGATGTAGAAACAACACCAAGAAAATTGAATGATGTTCCTCCCTTTAGGAAGAAATAATGCCATAGGTGTATCAATCTTTTCTCCCCAATCTAGAGGAAGAATCCTCAAAATGTATGATGTCTCAGGAAACTGAATAGGAATCTCCAACACACGAGTAAGATCAATCTGAACCATGCAATGTGACATCTCAGGTGAAGTTTGAAACTCATGAATGCCAATCTCCAAAGACTCAAATGTCTTCTCTGAAGATAAAGATACGTCCTCCAAATGTTGTATCAAAGGATCCACAATCATGTCAAACTCGAAAGAATGATCAAGTGAAGATTGAAGATGAGGGTCAGAGTGTTCCCTCGCAACAATTGAAGAAGGATCAACCTCACCAAAGAGAAGATGAATGCCATCAATGATGTCTCCCAAGTCCTCAATGTAGGACTCCACAAACAAACCTGCAATGTCTGCCAAGTAGTCATCCCAAGGAATTGAAATTGGAAGACAAGGAATATCCTGCTGCACTGAATCACAAGAACCCATGGCTGTATGAAGGTAAGCATCATTGGAAACAATAGTAGAAGCAATCTCAATAGGAGAAGTAGGAGCTACAACTGGAGGTTCTATATCTTTTGGGAGTGGAACATGTAGATCTCCATACATTTCCCAAAGAAAGGTCCAAATATTAGGAATAGTCTTTGTCTTATCTTCGTAGTCATCAAGAGAATCCATAACATCCATATCCATATTCCAAGAGATAACATTAAGAACTTTTGTCCAAGAGTCCAGATCATAAGGAGGACTAGTATGTTTGTGCTCATACAAATAGGACAATAGATTATGCTCACTAAGATGAGCGAGAACTAATTTACTCTCTTATAGTTTTCTCTCGTCAATATAATTAAACCATCCATGATGCACTTCTTACATGAAACAATGAGATTAGAAAATCAATGCACTGAAACAAAGAACCCCCCCAAAATAGATGATTTTGACACTTTATATTTAGTGGGTATACAATTGCCTCTTGCCAAAATGGACTAAAGTGGACTTCTGATTTCAATGATTACAACTACAGAAATAAAGCTATAGCAGACTCAAACAAATAAGACACAAGACCACTCAAGGATCCAACAAATTACAAGTGCCAAATATAGGCCAAAATAGACCAAATGCTGAAAGTACTATGTCCACTCAAAATTTATCCAAACTGATACCAAATCTGGAAAGTAGACAAAAAATCATGCACTTTAAAAAAAAAAGGCACCTGAAAATGTGTCCATATGAGCTCGAAGGAAGCCTCTTAAGCTGCAAAAATTGGGATTTGCAATTTTCAAAAAACACTAGGGACAAAGATCAGAAACCACCTGCACCGTTGTGTAGATTGTGAAATTCTACCCCAAAGCAAAAAGAATTGCTCGAAAAAAGGAGTTTGGATGACTAAGATATCACTATTTGAAAATCGCCTCTGAAATTATTTTTTCTGAATCGTCATCGCCGCACTTTCAAAATTCAAATGGCTCTAGATTTGGCCTTAGATGTCCGATTTGAATGAAACAAAAGTCGATTTAGGGGTTTTTGGACCTTCTCAATGTGATGCTAACTTTTGATTTACACCGACAAGTTCCAATTTTTACTTACAACAAAATTCTCTCCAAATAGGCTATACAATGAGACTCCTATGACTTTGATACCATGTAAGAATTTTGATATCGCTTTGATACCATGTAAGAATTCGCATAAGGCAAAGAATCAAAATGCCAAGATCTAGAAGTTCAATAGATGGCACAACAAGAGAGACAAAGTAATATGATCCTCAATTGACTGGATTCAATGATGATTAATAATCAAACAATAATGGATATAATTTATCAATACAAAGTAGATGTGCCTGAATATATAGGCAATGCATGATAACTAGGAGATATGCAAATGATAACCTATCACCTAGACAAGGTGTAATCACATATCCACCCAAGGTGGATCGTCCTCCATTGTATAATGAAGTATGTGTAACAATGAGAGGATGATAATGTGATAAGAGCACTAAAGATGGATCTGACACATAAAGTGGAAAGAGATAACAACTAACTCCACCTAAAGAAGAATTCTCCTACACCATGTGCTAAAATGAAATGCAAACTCCCTAGGTGTCTTAATGACAAACTGATATGAAATGTATTATCCTAAGTAAACTTAAGTAAAGTGTAATTAGTAATATTTAATTACACCAACATATTTCAAATAGATCATTAAGTAGGATCATATTGTAGGCTTTCTATAGGTTACATTATTATAAAGTAATAGTTTTCAAAAGACCATCAAAATATGTTTAGATGATAGGAACATTGACAAATTTCAAGCTTGTTCATTAATAAGTCAAAGGAACACTCACCTTTGGCAAATTTTATTAATGCTTTCCAAATTTCATACCATTTGGGTATAATTATATTAACTCTACTTGGATTGGTAAACATCTATAATGAGATCTATCTTTACTCTCGATCGAGAGCAATTTCAAGGTAAACTAAGTTATAGCATATAGTTGCCTTATTTTCCACTAAAATGAACTATAAAATAAACATTATTGATTGATCTTAAAATGATCCTATTCAATTAGTAGGAGATTTTTTCCATAGCAAGTCATATCTCTTACTTATCAATTGATGAGCTTAAGGGGCTTTCTAATGAATGGTTCATAAGGCACAACACTTGTTGAAGGTTTTGCAAATGGGGTTGCAAGCAGAGTGGGCTTAACCACGGAAGAAACTCCATATTTAAGTGCGCTCAAACTGGAGTAGTACTGGGATGGGTGATCTCCCGGGAAGTCCCAGTGCTTCACCTCTGTGAGCATCACCTAGATGCAATGAGTGCTACGTGTTCCATTCATTCTCATGAAAGATGGGTTCTTGTGAACCACTACTCATGAAACATGGGTCAGTGAGTTTGACTAAAAAGCAACATGGTTGAATCTTGATAGAAATGATCCTATTCTTTGCAAATATTATTAGAGTCCAAAAGATGTTGAAGATTCTTGTCTATCATGTAGGTCAAGTATATTGCGATTCATCACTATTATATCACAAGCTGGTAGATAATGAAGATGTTGTTTTTATCATTTCCTTTGAAAGGAGCATGTTGCAATTATATTGTCTAAACTATTGAGTAGACACAAGTTTTGCCAAAATTCGGAGATAGTTTGGAATTAAATTTAGTATAGTAATTGAGGTGATGTCTGCCATATTATAGATGGAATTAGAAATTTGAAATGGTGGCCAAATTAGGAGATTTGTTGCTTCTTTGTTGTGATTTCATGTTTTTCTTGCTCACACCTTCTTTTGCTTGGGTTTTCCTTTTCTTCTTCCCACGCTCCTTTGTTGGACAATGCCTCTATATTTTGTTCTTGGCTTCTTTTTCCACATAAATATCCAAACTCCCATTTCTCTTTACACTTGTAGCACAAGTTTTTGTTTTGAGATTTTTCTTGATTACAAATATGTCCATGATCCCATTTTTCCTTGCACTTGAAGCATAAATCTTTTCTTCGAAGCTCTTCACAGTCATCTCTCGGAGGAAATGTTGTTTGACACTCATCTTTCTTATAGGAGGTTTTATCTCTTGATGATATATTTTTGGAGTAACTTATATTCCTTGTTTTAGTTGTACAAAGTTTTAGGGCTTTTAAGATAGCATCTTGAGAGTAGTGAGATCAAGGGCACTTATTAGGTCACAAGTAGCTTTGGATAGTCCTATAAATAGTTAAGTGAGTATTTTTTTGGTAATTATGAGAACCATGATAGAAATCCTTTGGAAATCCGCGACATTGTCTTCAATGTTTCCTTGTCTAAATTGAGTTAATTCTTTGAAATATTTCTCTAGGTGTTTTTTTGAATCTTTTAACGAGCTTTTTGATGAAGTCATCATAAATTATTATGTTATGGTGGCCTTGAGTAATCAAGTCATGGTGCTACCAGTTGTGCAACCTCTTCTAAATACAAGATGGTAAATTTGATGGCATCTTCTTTTATTATGGGATTTAGGGATAGATATGCATCCAAACTTTGAATCCATGAATGGGCGGTTGCCTTCCCTGATCCATCGAAGTTAGGGAGTGTCAGTTTGCCTACTTTATGATATAAGTTTTTATCAGGTTCTCCCTTATAGGTTTACTTCTTGTTCTGGCCTCACAAAATTCTGTAAATGGATGTTTATCCTAACTTCAGGGTCAAGTCTTGAATATGCTTCGGCGAATTCCTCTAGGTTATGGTCTTTGTTTTCCCACTGGGGTAAACTTAGTATTGCACAGACATAGTACAGGAAATATAATAAACATAGAATGTATCATAGAATAATAAATACTTTCATTAATCATTCCATACTGGCAAGTACATTTACATCGTAATGATCATACAATCATATCTCATGTCCAACCTTCGAGAGAGTATATAAAGTACCCGAAGGGTCACGATTGAAACGTCGTGACGTAACTATCTACCCTCTCGGTCACTAACGACCGAGAGTAACATAATACTTTACTAATATAATAACCCGTACATACAATTATCCTGACAACATCATCCCCCCCCAAAAAACAAGTCGTCTCCGACGACTTACAACAACAGGGAGATGAAATACACCACATAGAAGAAGAAAATCATTGAGAAAGAGCAGAGGGGCGTCTCTGAAAAGATGAAGTGCCGCCCTCCCCATCAATGCTGCGTCCAGTAGGTCTTTTCCGTCACATCCCATTCCTCTCGTGCCTGCACCAAACTTGTCTCCAAAACATATTGTTCAGCTATAGCCTCCGCTAACACCATACTGTCTCCCTAGCCAATCTGACCTTGATAGCCACCCGTGCCAACTTCTCTGCTTCCAACTCCTGGGTACGCTGAGCCAAGTGTTGCTCTACTACCTCCAACTGGGTGGTCAGCTCCTCCCGAGCTCTCTATGCATCCACCAAGACAGTCTCACGTCCAGCCAACACCTACTCCAAGTGCCTCAAAGCGCAGTACCCCTCTTGAAAGACTTGCTCCAGTGCTCTCTTCACCTCCGGCATGCAGACACTCCATCCCTGTAGCAGCTCCGATCTCATCAACAGGTCACACTCTCCAAGGGCTGATAACTGAACTGACTGGGGGTCTAGGGGGCAACGCCCCCAGCGGGCTCGAGGGGCAGCGCCCCCGCGGGGTCCTGGGGCAGAGCCCCATTGAATTGTTTTGATTTGTCGTCATTTTTTTTTTTTGTATAATCTTCTCCTCCTTGCTGCCAGTCCTTCCTTGCCGTCAAGAACTAAATTCTTCTGTACTCTTTTTGATTTCCAGACTTATTCCTTGCCGTATGAAATGCTACATTCCTTGGACGGTATTCCTGTTACACCTTTTAGTGCCGTATGCTTGCTCTTGTTTCACCTTCCAACTTTTAATTTGCCAAAGAAGGCCGTACGGTTCAGCTTTTATTACTTGCGAGCTTCTCTTAAAATTGATGTACGTTGTTTTCTATGTATTCTTCTTTCGACCGTACGGTTGTAACTTTGCAATTCATATAGCCTCTGCACGGTCTTCACCTAAATATGAAACTTGCCATACCGTATCTTTATTAATGAAATGGCCATACAGACATCTCCCTCCTTTTCCTTTCCTCTGTGTGGCCGTACGATGCCTTTTTTTTGCTTTGCCTGTGATGTCCGTATGGTTAAATACTCATTCCCTTCGAACTTTGAAAGTTGCCACTTAATACTCATTAAAACTATTACCGTACGGTCATTTTTGCTTGACCTATGCCTTCGTCAAATCGCCTTCAAACTTATAAACTTGTCGTACGGTTATCATTTTGGACTTATACTAACTGTACGGTACCTTTTCTAAGCTACCTTTGTTTCTCCAAGTTGTCGTACGACCGTACGGTTTCATAAATATGTCTTCGGCTATAATTTACATCTTCATTTAATACTTTTATGTCTTCGCACCTTATGTCTTCATTCAGCATGTTATGTCTTCGTTCACCATGTCTTCACTCAATATGTCTTCGTTCACTATGTCTTCACTCAATATGTCTTCGTTCATTATGTCTTCGCTCAATATGTCTTCGTTCATTATGTCTTCGCTCAATATGTCTTCGCTCATTATGTCTTCGCTCAATATATTTTCGTTCATTATGTCTTCGCTCAATATGTTATGTCTTCGTCTTCGGACTTTATGTCTTCGTCTTCGGACTTTATGTCTTCGGATTTTATGTCTTCGTCTTCGGACTTTGTCTTCGGATTTTATGTCTTCGTCTTCGGACTTTGTCTTCGGATTTTATGTCTTCGTCTTCGGACTTTGTCTTCAGATTTTATGTCTTCGTCTTCGGATTTTATGTCTTCGTCTTCGGACTTTATGTCTTCGGATTTTATGTCTTCGTCTTCGGACTTTGTCTTCGGATTTTATGTCTTCGTCTTCGGACTTTATGTCTTCGGATTTTATGTCTTCGTCTTCGGACTTTGTCTTCGGATTTTATGTCTTCGTCTTCGGACTTTATGTCTTCGGATTTTATGTCTTCGTCTTCAGACTTTATGTCTTCATCTGTTGTTTTTTATGTGCTTGCTTGCCTTCGCTCCCAAGTTGGCGTACTGCCGTACAGCCTTTATTGCTTCGTTTCAATTTTTTTTTTTAATTTTTCAAAATTTTTTTTAAAAATGTTTTTTTCCCTCCACCGTACGGTCATGCATAGCCGTACGGGTGTTTTTCAATTTCCTGTCTGGAGGCTTCTTTGGTCGCCCGTACAGATGGCTCTCAGGTCCCCTGCATGACCACTTGAGTCATTTTCCATCCTCTCGATTGCTCTGTCCCTCCTCTTTGGTCCATCCTCTCTAGGGAAGGTTTCAATTTGGTCCCGTTGATGGCATCATGTATCCGTTCGTCGAAAGTCCACAGAGTGTGCAGCCGTTCCTTCTCCCTGTCGCCGAGTCTGTTTCCAATGGCAATCCAAAGGCTTGGAACCATAAATTCTACCAGGACCATGGTCTCTTGCCCATACATCAGAAGAAGGAGAATCAAGATTTTGAAGGCTATAATCTTCCACACAGGATTCCAGTCGTCTCTCATGATGATGATTTTCGGATTTCTCTCATCCCCGAGGTTTATTTCTTTCAACTTTGCTTCTTTGTACAAGATGGGTTCCTCCTTGTTTTTTGACTGGTGTGCGGGTACGGTGTCCATTGTAGCTTCTCCTTCCTTATACTCCCCGTACTTTGGAGGATATTTATCTAGCTCCTCTTCATCGACGCTTAATGCGTTACAGGAGGGTGAGAACATCTCATAGTCCTCCTGCTACCAATGGAACAATCCATTTAGTGAATCCGTGTCATCCTCCGAACGGCATCCTCCGAGTTTTAGTATGCCTTCGGCATCCGAATCCATCCCCTCTCTGCCTTCGTCTCGTGGATTATTCTCCCCTTCAGATTCAGATTCGGAGGAAGAGGCAAGTTCCTCGCTCACCAATTGGGTCCGGAGATCAATAGTAAACTTCTTGCCTCCGCTCTCCATCGAGAGTGTATTCCGTTTCTAGTTGTGGTTTGCCTTCGCTGCCACCAGCCATCCTCTTCCGAGTATGGCATCATACCCTTTCTGTTTTAATGGAATGACCACAAAGTCGAGCACAAATGGTTGTGCACCCACGGTGACTTGTTGTGCCATCAACGTGCCGAGGGGTTTAATCCCATGCTGGTCGGCACTTAGCAAATTAAACGTAGGTGGCCATAGAGTGGGCTTCCCTAGCTTTTTCCATGTGTCCTCCGGAAGGACGTTTACCCCGGATCCGCCGTCTACTATAGTATCCGTTAGGATGGTGCCCAGGATGCCCATCTCCACCACGACTGGATGTTTGCCATTGTTGACGGTAAGCACAACTGGATTTGTTGCCAAGTTTTCCGGTACGGAAGCGTCCGTGTGTCTCGGTTTGGGTTTATCAACCTTTGTACCCAACAGCACTGTCCCCAATTGAGGCATGGTGTATAGGAGGTCCTCCAGCTTGATAGGCACCTCCAGTTGAAGCATCTGTCGTACAATGTTCCTCTCCGCGTCTGTGCAGTAGGGTTCGAATGATTCGTGTGTCTCTCCCCGTTGGGCTTTCATCGCCCTTTCTATTTCCTCCCTTGCCTCCGCCATTCTTTGCTTCTTTGTTCGGAGATGGGGGTAGCGGGCTTCCTTCGCTTGCCCTCGGGTAAGAGCAAGTATAGCTTCTTTAATCCGTGTGTTGCCTTCGATATCAATCAGATTGGCCCCTACGCCAGACTTCAGACAATTAGCATCTTCATGGTCCCCAGGGCCGCACTACCGACACAGCTGCTGAGGGGCGTCATTATTGTTACACTCGCTTGCGTAATGACCCCATTGGTTGCATGCCCTACATTGGATCATTGGGCGTCCCTTCGCGTCATACTGGACCCTGCTTCGGGTGGAATTATTATTATTCCCTCTTCCGCCTCCTCGGTTTCCCCAATAGCCTCCGGAAGATGCGTTATTGTTTGAATCTGATGTGGAAGGCTGCTCCTGTGTATAGAGCACTTGCTGGTTACGCGCCTTCAAATTGTATGGGCATTCCTTCGTAGAATGTCCCATAATCTGGCAGATGTCACAGAATGCCTTCTTGGGACAGGCACCCTTCGTGTGGCCGCTCTCCTTACAATCCGTGCACCACAGTTCATCATCTTTGCTTGTTGTCCCCTTCATTGTCTTAAACTCTTTTAACATCCGTTCCATATCCTTCTGAAGGGCCGTGACTTTCTTCTTCGGCTTCTCGTCGCTGCCACTCTCCTCTTCGGAAGTATCGTCTTCAGATGACGAAAATCTATTCTTCTTCTTTTTGGCCGTCTTATCTTCGCTTTCCAGGTCCATGGCTCGGTTGTATGCATCATTGTAGGATGTCGGAGGCACAATTTTCATCTTCCGTCGTAGCTTAGGATTCAAGCCCTCGACAAACCACCTCTTCTTTAGGCCGTCAGCCGGTTGGCTTTCCATTTTTCCGACTAATTCCTTTAGCCGGCGGCCATACGCTTGTACGGTCGCTTGTACGGTCTCCCTCTTCCCTTGCTTTGTTCCATAAATCTCTGAGACTATCTCATTATCATCTCGTAGTAGCCGGAATTCCTTCTCGAATCCCCCCTTCAGGTCATCCCATGTGGTTATGTTCGTTCTATCCAGATCCGCGTACCAGTCAATGGCCACGCCTCTCAGTGTGGCGGGGAACTACCTCATCCATTCGTTTTGGTCAGTCACCCCGTTGGTTGCCCAGATGGTTTCACACGTACGACAATGCCGTGCTGGGTCGTCCTTTCCATCATCATGGAACTTTGGCAACTTTTCTTTATGAGTCGCCATAGGTGGTTGGGTTGTGTGTACGGTATTTACTGGTGGCACTTGTGCCTGTGTTACCGGTGGAACTGTGTTATGTGGAGTTGTGGGCTCCAACGGAGGGTTTACGTGCGCCTCCCGAGTGTCTTCGGTCGCACTATCTTTGGTACCTCCGGCTGATCCGTCACCCTCACCTTTACCCTCAGCTGTACGGTTCCCTTCGTGATCACGGTCTTCCGCACGTGGTGTACGGACCCAGTCTTCGAACCGGTTTCGTTCTTCCTGGAGGAAGGTCTTCAACGCTCGCGTTTCCTCAATTAATTCTTCACTACTTCGCACCCTTCGATGTTCCGGCGAAATGAACTGTTCCAATTCGGCTTCTGCACCTTCCGTGCCACTTCCGAGGTCCCCTTCGGGCAACCCTCCGGCAAGCTGGTCCTTGGCAAGTTGCCTGAGCCTACACCGACGTTCACGCTGTTGCGCGGAGATCAAAGCCTTCTGTGCGGCTTCCCCTTCGTCATCTCGTGCCTTTTTATTTCTATCTTTATTTAAGACATTGGGCATAAATCCTTCCCTCAACTCTCTTCCCGAGTACGTCTAGGCAACGGCGCCAGATGTTTTCCCGTTGGGGTAAACTTAGTATTGCACAGACATAGTACAGGAAATATAATAAACATAGAATGTATCATAGAATAATAAATACTTTCATTAATCATTCCATACTGGCAAGTACATTTACATCGTAATGATCATACAATCATATCTCATGTCCAACCTCCGAGAGAGTATATAAAGTACCCGAAGGGTCACGATCGAAACGTTGTGACGTAACTGTCTACCCTCTCGGTCACTAACGACCGAGAGTAACATAATACTTTACTAATATAATAACCCGTACATACAATTATCCCGACAACAGTCTTCTGTATCGATTTCTTCGTATTTTTGGTATTGACCCTAACAAGGCTCTATTATCATTTCTAGAATGATTAGAGACAACATTTCTTCAAGTTTAGTTGGGTCGAAGATTGCTGATACCGTTCATATTTTGGAGGGTTTGTAGTAGTAATTGTGTCATTTCTCATTTTGCTCCATGAAATTTCTCAATTCATTTCCCACTTGTTCACTCATTGTGTTGTTTTGAGTAGAGTTATTGGTGGATGCAAGTTTCTTCTTTTCTCTCTTCAATGCCCTTTGAGATCTTTGGCTAATTTGCATCAACTATCTTTCGTCCCTCAGGCTGGCAGAAACAATGCTTTGATGCCAATTGTAATATCCCCTTTTGGGTTATACTTACATCTTGCCCTAAAATCACAAGTTTGATTAAAATAAGAAATGTAGTTTATTTTGTGATAGTATAGTCTGATTTAAATTTGTTGCAGGCTTTATGATGGCATCTTGAGGCTCAATTCAACCATTTAAAAGTCTGAAAACCTTAAGTTGTAGACCCAGGTCTGCAGATACCAAGAGCAGGGGCGATTTTTAAGAAAATCCTCATACTTCATCCTTTCATCCAATCACAAAAGAAGTTGTTGCTGAGTCACTAGGGGGTTATTTTGCATCTAAATCATCAAGTTTGAGGACTAAATTTATCCGGAGAGGGTAATTTTCAGATTTGTTCTCAGAAAGTCTAAGTAGAAAGATGGATTTTGACCATGAGTGGTTGGCATTTTGATTCATAATTTGCATATAAATCCATGGATCATGATGTGTGATGGACTTAATGGGATGTTAGGACTGATTTTATATTGTCTTCAGACTTGCTATGAGATGTCCTCAGAAAAATCAGAAGTCTTTAGGGTCTGATTTCATCATTCTAATGGCTAAGTTTGATCATTTTGTTGGCCTAAGATTCTCCTCCAAATGATTATTCAATTCACAACCTTATTTGGATAAAACTTTCTATTCATTGCATTGAATTCAAGGATTAATTCAAGGATTTAAAAGTCTGAAATTTATTGTTTTGTTTAAGTCCTTTAAAACCATACTGACTTCGAGCTTTGCACTAGGAATCATGTTCGGATCAAAGGCAGAGATTGTTGCAAGGAAGTGAACAAAAGAGGGTGGAAGACAAGTTCAAGCTCAAAACCCAGGATAGAAATGAAAGTGGACTAGCCTAAAGCGTCGAGTTCAAAGGACAACACTTCAAGATAATGTACTTCGAAGCTAGTGCAAAGGAAAGAAAATTCAAGGATCGAGATGAAAGAATTATCTCAAGATCAAGCCTTCATCAAGCAAGGACATGGGAAGAGTCTGGATTTAAAGGAGTCCATGGACAAGTTCAAGGATTCAATTCATGGACATTCATGTGTCCCTGTGCAAGTCAGCTTTCACTTAAATAAATGACTATCTTTAAAGGAGATCAACTTGTCCCTATTTACATCAATTTTCCATAAGGACCAAACAAGTACACCAAGGAATGTTCGAGGATGATTATAACACCAAAGTTAGCATAGGAATAAGGACATAAGGACAAGTCTAAGGTCGAGAGTAAGGAAGATTTCAAGGACAAGATTCCCATCAGGGGAGTGATCTTGATGATGATCGAGTCATACAAGGAAATAGATCGAGGAAGTTTTAATATGCCAAGGAAGATGTTAATGTGTTTAAGGGATCGCCCCAAGGATCAAGTTCGAAGATGAAGAAGACAAAAAAGATGTCGAAATAATGGTGGAAATACAAAGAGTTCAAGTATTACAATGTTAAGACATCCAAGAGAAAGAAGTCCAAGAATGGTGAATAATTCTTAAGGATAAGGAAGTGGAATTAAGATAAAGATTGCAAGAGAAAAGAGACATACATGTTCATAATGATGAGTTGTATGATGACTAGGCGTCTTCCTTGCTTCCTGTTGCTTTTCAAGCCTTTGAATTTTCCCATTGGCTAATTTTGTGGTGCTTCATTTCTATTGGCTATTTTTGGTTGCCCCAATTAGGGTTTGTAATGGATTAATCTGGGCCATTGATTTCAAATCAATCTTGGCCATTCATTGTAATTGGGGTACCTATATAAACCCCACCCTTCTCATTTGTAAAACGGGACTTGTTGGAGAATTGTTGCTAAGATAATGCTAAATTTGGTCTACTTTTCATTGTTGTGTCTTGCATGGTGAATTGTTGTGATCAAGTTTGAATTATTGCATGGTGATCCACATTCCTCACTTAGCTTAGGATTTCATTTCATGTTGTTTAGAAGTAGTTTGGTTGGATAAAAGAATTGTGGATGTTTACTTGCTTGACTCGAATATAAACTAGGCCGCTAACTTCTTGCTAATGGTAGGAGTGCCTTGTGTGGTGAGCTAGTGAAAGTACTTAACTTCAATTGACATCCAATCTTTAGTTTGCATCCGTTGATGGGATTGAAGAGTGTAGATATTGATTTGAAAACCACTTGAGTATATCCTTAGAAGCTTGCACTAGGTGGGTGGAGTCGCTGATAAAGCTACATCTAGTAAGTCCAAGTTCATCCATACTGCCTTCCATCCTGAGCTAGAATTAGAAGTAGCCGTAGAAGTTAAGTTTAAGTTTGAATTGAGGTGGAAAGGTTGGAAAATCAAACTATATTTTCGTTGCACATTGTGAAGCTGAATCTTTAGAAGTGCAAGCAATTAATATCCATTGAATGAACAGCGTAAGTCCCCTAAGTGATTACCAACAAATCACATTATTTGACTGAGTGAGTGCCCACAGTTGAAGGGAACCTTGAAATCATTTCATGATCTTACTTTGCAAGCTTATGTAATATCCCCAACTAGGATATTCCCCCAATTCTGATTTTAGTTGTCAAATTTGAATGTTTGACATTTTGTCAAACAATTGCCATGCAATTCTTTAATACTGATTTCGGAATGTTAATGAGTTTGTTTTGCTTATATCTATCTATTTGCAAATCTAAACAAATACCAATGTAGGAAATTTAATGGCAATGCATGGAAATTGAAATTGAAACTCAACGATACACATCAAGCTTATTTGTTTCATGTACACAAGCAAATATCACAATGCAAAGAAGATGCAATAGCTGTGACACTATTTAATTTTCTGTGTATGAATGAGAACCTGGCAGCATAAGAAATGATGTTGACATCCATAAGTAATAACCGCAGCCTCCAAACTAAAACACAGATGTACCATGGACGCCAACATAGATATGTGGTCAAATAATCAACAAAAATGAGCCAAATAAAGAGGGGGCTGGCTCTGTACTGAAGTCGCAGCCCTCCAAACCCTCAACACTGCCAATGGTGAGAACTATCCAGACACAGCCCAAGGTGGTTAGCTGCGATCTAATTCTCTAGCTGTCCCAATATCAAAAGATTGCAGATATTCTGATTTAACACTTGCACAATGGTGTCCCTCTATTCCTTATTCAAACTGCTGCAAGAAAACCTAGTTTATCCTTCAATTAAAACCGAACTTGATCTCTGTCTAAGACCAATGTTATAAACACAATTCACTATTAAAGAAAATGGCTCAAAGTGCAATAATTTCAAGAGAGAAAATGTCTCAGCTTGAAGAAATATTCTCAAACCCTCATCACCCAATTTCATCAAAAAGCAAACATCATGAATGAATTCGAATTCTCCCAAAAAGCTCTGTTAAAACATTAAAGAAGTGTAGCTTCTCCAATACACTTCTCACTTAAGAGGCTTCTCGCACACACCATTAAATTTTAACATAAAGATAAAGTTATTTATTAAGATAGACTTAATAAACAACTTAAAATATGAAGCTCCATAAAAAGGCTTTATTAAATGCTCCTCTCGCTCAACTCCTTGTGCCTCCACTGCACTGCCAAAAACAACAACCGCCCAAAATAGACTTACTAAAAATAGTAGTCCCTCAAACTGGAAACTCTACAAATGAATCCACAACTCTGCTGATACCAATGCACATGCACCCTGCTCAAAATAGCAATCACGACGATCACCCGAAATAAGCACTTACTATAAATAGTAAGTTTGTCAATTTGACTCAAATGAAGAGCAATCTTGACATCACAAACCTCTAGAGTGGAAACTGACCACTGGCTTTGCCACATGACCTCCTCCAACATCCTGATTAGCCTACGAAGGTCACATAAACAAGCTAATCCAATGTGCCTAAAAACGGGGACTTTACAGTCCCCTCTTCCTGAAATTGCTTGTCCCCAAGCAATCTCAGAAAACAAAACACAAAAGTCCACACGGATCCCAAGGATAGAATGGAGTAATGTCCCTGCGATCACCTGCAAACTCTTGCAAAGAAATCATCATCCACTGAGCTAACCAAAATTCACTAACATCATGCCAACCATAGTGATCCGCACAAGTTGTAGTGCTAAACTAGACACTACTTGGATCCCAATAGAGATGAAACTCACAACTTAGCATGAGAGATGACCTTATATTAAGAGAGGATTAAATATTTGGTGTTTCAACTCGAAACATTAAGTGTTTGATTCTGAATGTTGTTGTGGAACAAAACTCACATCAACAGATACAAAAAAATATATGTATACAATAATGTATAATAGCAAGTTGTAGTAATTGTTACTAAATCAGATTTTTTGATTCTGTTTGTATGAAAGAGTTGTAGTAAAGTTGTAAAGCCAGTGAGACAAAAAGAGACTATCAGTGAGATAGCATTGTTAGTGAGACAGTTGTTTAGCCAATGAGACATTGTAAAAAATATTTTAGATTAAGCCAGTAAGACATTTCGAGTGGTTTTATTCCTCGGAGGGTTTCCTCTTAGGACATATCTTGTGTTATACTTTCATGTGCATGCCTTGTCTCTATCTCATTGTTTCATTTGTCTCATTTGAGTAGTTTTATAAATTTGGCTTTAAAAATTGATACTTGTTTTTTATATCCTTGATTAACCCCCCCTCTCAGTGATATCGTACTCCAACACATGATAGGGGGTTGGAGACTGTTCGACACAACTAAGCCCAATAGTGCAGAACATCCAATCAAGACAATTCGACCCTTGGCCTCACAAGTGGTAGGAACATCCAACCAAGACAGTTCCATTTAGCTCAGGATGGTGTGCTTACATTGTGGGAACCAGTTTTCTACACAACTAAGCTCAAGGGTGCAGAACATCCAACCAAGACAATTTTGTCCATCTTGGGGTGGTGTGTTTACATTTTGGGAATATTGCTTATAATCGTAGTTGAAAAAAAGGGCGATATATCGCCAAATCCCACGAGATATTGCATGAAATATTGCTGGTGATTTAATTGTTGATAAACTTGGGCCCGATATTAAGTACTTCACGGCGAGTTTTATGGCAAAAACTTGTAAAGTCGCGTGTGATATTGGAGAATGTATTGTTGGGAACAGATGAAGACGACGGGTTCAGACTCTGCAACCATCCAAGTTCTTAGGGGACTGCGAGAGGCTGCATTGACAGGAGAAAAGGGCACAATGGAAAGAATATTGTGAAAACTGAAAGAAATTTCTAAGTTTTAAGCCCTCCATTTCTTGTATTTGCGTTGCATCTTTCTGCCCTCCATTGCTTTCAACGTCTATGTTAGAAAGTAAAGTCCACCAAGATAACTGAGAGGGGGGGGGGGGGGTGAATCAGTTATCAGATAATTATAACTTTTATCATCTTCAACAACATTAAACCATATAAGCAATATAATTACCAACCATAGAAAGATATTCATACAGAATAACACAATAACACAAGATATGTTGACTAGGAAACCTCTTGATCAAAGAGTAAACCCCGGTGGGAATGATGCCCACAAAAGATGCACTAATATGAATATTCCTTATGATAGGATGGACTCTGTCAGGAGTCTTATGAAAACATTCAGTACATATGAATCCCTGTTAGGAGATTTTGAATCCCTGTTAAAAGATTCTAACCCTGTTAAGAGTTATGGAAGACAGAAGGACCCACTGCCCAAACAACTTCAGGGTAAGATCACTGAACACACTGTCCAAATAATCTTTGCATTACTCAACAGAATAATATGTTACCTCTTCTTTGACTGTGCCAAACCGCACTCACTGTTACATCAGATTTCAATTTCAGATCTCTGTACTTCGCATGTCTTCCTTCACAAATTCGCTTTAATACTTAGCTCTTTTCTTCATTTCATGCATACAGCATCACAACCGCTGCTACCATATCATAATTACACACTTTCACATTACAACTACATACTACTTCCTTTATACCACACTCAAATAATTACAAATGAGTCGGCATACAATTACAAAATAAAAATTTCCACACGCTACACCAAAATTACACAAAACTGTCGGCTTCCAAATACAATAAATCTTCACTTGTGCGACCTCGAAGTCTGCGCTGTCATCCACGTCACTATCAATGTGTCTTCAACTTCCCTTTAACTGCGCAAAATCAGATTCCATTCCATATATCATCCGATTTCCACAAACCGCTACTTAGGAACACTGCCTGAATACTTCTTCCACCAAAATGATCATAACTTCCATGAATCAATGAATTATTGTCTGCGCTCTTAACCATAGATATATGACATATCAAAGAGTATAACCTCAACATCGCATAGCTCCAATTGCAATAACCCACGTGCGCTAATCCAAACTCTGTCTGCTTCTCTGCAACTCTTCGGTAAATCACTATGTTGACATCAATGACAATCATAGTCATGAATGCAAAAACAACTGCTACAGAATGGCTGCCAAACACTTAGCATTCATTCCTAACAATCTCCCCCATCGGCATTGATGACAACATAGATGAAAAACATCCAATGTTTCAAAAATCCAATACTACAACACTGCTTTTTCAAATCCTTTTCATCAATCAAATCTTGCTTCGTTATCCTATTCAGTTCTCTCCAACAAATGTCTCATATTGTTTTTCATGTATACTTCTCCCCCATTGACATCAATGACAGAAATTACATCACTAAGTCAACAACAACTCAATGTCAAAAGACACTTTTCAGAATATACATTTATTAGAGTCCTCATGACTCAGCTCAGATACACATACTCCCCCATAGAGGAAGTACCAACATCCAGTCTAAAAGAAAGATAAGGCTCATATACCACTGGACGGATGCAACCAACTGCATCACTTCTCAAAAGTAAGCTGGGGCATAACCCCAAGCATACCTCTCAGATACTCAAATGTATCCTTAGGCAAAGGCTTTGTGAATATATTTGCTATCTGCTCCTTTGTACTTATGTACTCAAGTCTGACTTCTTTCTCAACAACTTTCTCTTTTACAACATGATACTTAATCTCTATATGCTTTGTCTTAGAATGTAATACAGGATTCTTAGACATATTAATTGTACTGGTGTTGTCACAATGTATAACAACAGGCTCAACAAATTTTATACCAATATCCTTCAGCATCTGCTTCATCCAAATTATCTGGTTACAATTGTTTGCTGCTGCTACATATTTTGCTTCTGTTGTGCTTTGTGAGATACAATTCTGCTTCTTGCTTAGCCAAGAAACTAATCTTCCTCCAAGGAAAAATGCTCCACCACTGGTGCTTTTCTTATCATCAACACTGCTTCCCCAATCAACATCTGTATATGCACATAGGGTAAAATCATCAGATTTTTCATACCATAATCCATAGTCCATTGTGCCTCTTAATTATCTCAGTATCCTATTTACTGCTACATAATGTGATTCTCTAGGTTCAACTTGAAATCTTGCTACAATTCCAACTGAATGTGCTATATCAGGTCTTGTATGAGTCAAATACTGCAATCCTCCAATCATAGATCTATATTTCTTCTGTTCTACTGTAGGAGTCTCATCTGTGCTAGATAGCTTATGTTCAGTCACCATAGGTGTTCCAACTGGTTTACAATCCTCCATTCCAAATCTTTTCAACAAGTCATTCAAGTACTTTGTCTGACTTACAAAGATACCATCATTGTTTTGTGTTATCTGTAATCCCAAAAAGTATTTCATTTCACCAATCATACTCATTTCAAATTCAGTCTTCATTTCATCAGCAAATTTGTCACTAGCTTCATCTTCTCTTCCAAAGATAATGTCATCAACAAAAATAACTATAACTAACAAACCATTTTCAATTTCTTTTGTGTACAAATTGCTATCAGCTGTTCCTTTTATAAATTCCAATTTTAACAAATACTTATCCAGTCTTGCATACCAAGTTCTAGGTGCTTGTTTAAGTCCATATAAAACTTTCTTTAATTTACATACCATGTCTCCTTCTTGAGTTAAAGGAAAACTTTCAGGCTGCTCAATGTAGACTTCTTCCAATTCTCCATTCAGAAATGCTGACTTCACATCCATCTGATACACTTTGAATTTCTTGTAAGCTGCATATGCCAAAAACATTCTTACTGCTTCAATTCTTGCAACAGGTGCAAAGGTTTCTTCATAGTCAATTCTTTCTTGTTGTGAGTAACCCTTACATACCAATCTTGCTTTGTTTCTTACTACTTCTCCTTGTTCATTCATCTTGTTTCTGAATACCCATTTAGTTCCAATAACATTCTTGTCTTTAGGTCTAGGGACCAATTCCCATGTCTTGTTCTTTTCAATCTGATCTAGTTCTTCTTTCATAGCATTAGTCCAACTTTCATCTTCACAAGCTTCATTAGTAGTCTTAGGTTCAATTTGAGAAATCAAACATAACTGTTCTTGTGCCTTATTTCGAGTCAAAACTCCTCTTTTGATGCTCCCTATAATCTGTTCAAAAGGATGATTCCTTAACAAACTCTTTCTAGGTGTCACTGTCTCAGATCTCTCTTCAAATGTAGGTTCTTCAATAACTTCACTGTGGCTTTCATTCAACAAATCACTGTCAGTTTCATAAAACAATTCAGTAGTTCCAGTATTAGGTTTAGGATGAGCTTCTTCATCAGATTCATAATCAAGCATTCTGTCTTGAATTTTGAACTTTTCATCAACTTTAACATTTGCACTTTCAACAATAGTCTTAGTTCTTTTATTAAAACATCTATATGCTTTGCTTTTCAAAGAATATCCAAGAAATATACCTTCATCACTTTTAGGATCAAACTTTCCAATATCATCATCTCTCTTTATATAACATTTGCTTCCAAAAATTCTAAAATACTTAACTGAGGGTGCATGTCCAAACCATAATTCATAAGGTGTCTTGTCTGTGTTTGCTCTGATTTGTACTCTGTTCATTGTATATACTGTGTGTTCACTGCTTCTCTCCAGAATATCTTTGCCAAATTATTTTCAAACAACATAGCTCTTGCTACTTCAGTTACTGATCTGTTCCTTCTTTCTGCAATGCCATTTTGTTCAGGTGTTTTAGGGGCTGAATACTGTCAATTAATGCCATTTTCTTCACAAAAGTTGTTAAACTCTCTAGAAGTAAATTCTCCACCTCTATCAGATCTCAAACACTTAATCTTCATTCCAGATTCATTCTCAACTTTATTCTTAACAATCTTAAACTTATCAAATGCTTCAAATTTTTCTTTAAGAAATGCAATCCACATCATTCTTGTAAAATCATCAACAAGAATCATAAAATACCTTTCTCCATAGAATCCTCTAGTCTTGGTAGGACCGCTCAAATCTGTATGAACAATCTCCAGCTTCTCTGTAGATGTAAACTTCTTATTAGGAAAAGAACTTCTCTTCTGTTTAGCCATTACACATTCTTTGCAAATCATGTTAGTAGGCTTCATAAGTTTAGGTAAATCTCTTATTGCAAGTGTAGTACTTACTTTCATAATGTTATCAAAGTTTATATGACAAAACCTTCTATGCCACAACCAATTGTCATCAATTTTAGTAATCAAACATGTCATTTCAGTAGGATTCAACTGAAATACATTACCTCTGGTTCTAGATCCAGTTCCAATCAGATTTCCATCTTTATCCTTTATCACACAAGTTTTCTCAGTAAACCAAACTTGATATCCCTTATCAACTAACTGTCCAACACTCAAAAGATTATGTTTCAATCCATCCACAAAATAAACATTATCAGTATTAGTCCTTCCATCAAGAGTAGTAGATCCTATACCTTTAATCAAACAAGGTGCATTGTTTCCAACTCTAACAACTCCTCCATCATTTTCATTCAACTTTATGAACTTTTTCATGTCTCTAGTCATATGATGTGAACAACCACTGTCTATAATCCAATCAGCTTTCTTTTCAACTTGAGAAACTAAGGCTTTTTCTTCCTTAACATCAGATTCAGGATTTTCTTCTTTAATTGCTACAAATCCTATGTCATCATTATTTTCAGTATCACTTTTACTTAAAGTTCTTTCTATACTAGCTTCAAGATCTTCATCATTAGCATAATAACATTCCTTAGATTTTCTAGGTTTGAAATTGCTTCTGTACTTTTTAACTCTCTTAGGACATTTAGATGCAAAATGACCATATTCTTGACAAGTCCAACATTTAAATATTTTCTTACCGTCTGGTTCTCTTTTCACAAGCAAGGCAATACCTTCTTCAATCTTCTTGTCTTCTTCATTTCTAGATCTGATGCTGCCAGCATAATCTCCGCTCACACTGATGCTTCTTGACAAAATAGGGCGAACACTAAGAGCACTGAATGCTATCTCTATTCTAGGTAAGTCTCCTGATAATCTCAGGTTCATTTCTGCTGCTTCCAATCTTCCAAGAAGAGTCTCTCTTGTAAAGTTTGTTGTACAAGGTATCACTTGTTCACTTGTTCAATCATCTATGTTGTCTACTTAAATACAGGAGTTAATGTCCTCAGAATTTTTCATATCACTTCATTCTCTGTCTTTGTTCCTCCACAAGATTTTATACCTGTAATGATCTTTGACATTCTACCAATATAACTTCTAATAGATTCATCTTCCAACATTCTTATATCTTCAAATGCACATATCCAATTATGTAATCTAACTCTTTTTGCATGTTCATCACCTTCAAAAGTAGAGTGTAAAGCATTCCAAATTTCATGAGATTTTTTCAAATATTTTACCTGATTGTACTCATTCTCTGGAAGTGTTGTCAAAAGTGCTTATCTTGCAAGTATGTTACACATGAATAGATCTCTCTCTTCCGTAGTACATGTTTCAAGATTGTCCTCTTCAATGATAGTCTTATTATTCTTTGTAATCAACCAATAACCTGGTCCTAAACATAATAGGTGTGTCATCATCTTTTCTTTCCAGCTGTCAAAATTTATTCCATCAAACTTAGGGTTTTCTTTCTTGAAATTCGCCATGGATCTCCTTAAGCTGTTAAACTTCTTTTTCAAGGACCTGCCGCTCTGATACCAATTGTTAGAAAGTAAAGTCCACCAAGATAACTGAGAGGGGGGGGGGGGGGGGGTGAATCAGTTATCAGATAATTATAACTTTTATCATCTTCAACAACATTAAACCATATAAACAATATAATTACCAACCATAGAAAGATATTCATACAGAATAACACAATAACACAAGATATGTTGACTAGGGAACCTCTTGATCAAAGAGTAAACCCCGGCGGGAATGATGCCCACAAAAGATGCACTAATATGAATATTCCTTGTGAGAGGATGGACTCTGTTAGGAGTCTTATGAAATACATTCAGTACATATGAATCCCTGTTAGGAGATTTTGAATCCCTATTAAAAGATTCGAATCCTGTTAAGAGTTATGGAAGACAGAAGAACCCACTGCCCAAACAGCTTCAGGGTAAGATCACTGAACACACTGTCCAAATAATCTTTGCATTACTCAACAGAATAATATGTTACCTTTTCTCTGATTGTGCCGAACCGCACTCATTGTTACATCAGTCTCAATTTCAGATCTCTGTACTTCGCATGTCTTCCTTCACAAATTCGCTTCCATACTTAGCTCTTTTCTTCACTTCATGCATACAGCATCACAACCGCTACTACCATATCATAATTACACACTTTCACATTACAACTACATACTATTTCCTTTTTACCACACTCAAATAATTACAAATGAGTCGGCATACAATTACAAAATAAAAGTTTCCACACGCTACACCAAAATTACACAAAACTGTCGGCTTCCAAATACAATAAATCTTCACTCGTGCGACCTCGAACTCTGTGCTGTCATCCACGTCACTATCAATGTGTCTTCAACTTCCCTTTAACTGCGCAAAACCAGATTCCATCCCGATTAAGAGATATCATTAGATTTCCACAAACCGCTACTCAGGAACACTGCTTGAATACTGCTTCCATCAAAATGATCATAACTTCCATGAATTAATGAATTACTGTTTGCGCTCTTAACCATAGATATAGGACATATCAAAGAGTATAACCTTAACATCACATAGCTCCAACTACAATAACCCATGTGCGCTAATCCAAACTCTGTCTGCTTCTTTGCAAGTCTTCGGTAAATCACTATGTTGACATCAATGACAATCATAGTCATGAATGCAACAACAACTGCTACAAAATGGCTGCCAAACACTTAGCATTCATTCCTAACAGTCTATAGTTGTCAGGTATCTTAGTTTAACATATTTTAGCAACTTACAAATGCTATATATTATAAGAGCTTTTACAATTTTACATTTCAAATTGTTATATTCATATTGTTAATAACATTAAAATGATATTTAAAATTATTTTGTTAATAACATATTTTAACATTTTAAATTGTTAAATTTATATTGTTTCATAATTATTATATTTAATTATAATAATAATTAAATATAATAAATTTAACAATATAAATTATGATACTAAGTAACAATAATTAAATATAATTATTATTAAAATTATGATAATAATAATATAATAATTATCTTATATTATAATTGGAATATAATAATAATATTCCAATTATAAAATCCACACAGTACATAATCCTCAATAACATCTTCTCCTGTCTTAACCTCTTTTTCGTCCACACAGTACATAATCTTCAATGGCTTATTTATTTGTTAAATTTATATTGTTTCATAATTATAATATTAAATTTAAAATAATATTAAGTAACAATCTATATGATATTTATATTATAATTGTTATTAGTTATATTTAATTTTAACAGTTATAGTTATAACATATTGTACTAGTATAAAATAATTATAACTTAGGAATGTACAAAATAATTATTACTTACAAATGTTAAATAATTATACAAACTCTTACAATTTAAAGTTATTTTGAATTGTTATATTTAATTATAAAAATATAAGTAAATGTTATATTTAATATTTATATTATAATTGTTAATAGTTATAACTTATACTTAATTTGAACAATTATAATTATAAAAATATTTTACAAGTATAAAAAACAAAATAATTAATAATTAGATCTTACAAATGTTAAATAATTATATGAACTCTTACAATTTGGAAATATAAGTATTTAATAAAAGTTATATACTCTTAACATATTTTAACATAAAAAGTTATATACTCTTAACATATTTTAACATAAAAATTATATATTTTAAAATAAAAAGTTATATATTTAACATATTTTAAGAAATTATACATTTTCAAATGTTTGACAAAAGTGCCGATTTATTGCTGAGTTTTTCGCCGAGTTTTTGGTGAGTCCGAGTTTTTCGAAATTTTTGGGCCGGCCAAGTTATTGCGGAGTCCGAGTTTTTCAACTATGCTTGTAATGCTTACTTTTTAATCCACATATCATTGTGGGTAGCAGTACATTTTGCTAGAATTTAATCTTTTCTGTCTACATGAGCTCGAATTTTCTTGAGATTCCTTTCCTAACCTAAATCAATATCTCTCTTTCATTTCATGATTAGAACTTTTGAGAAATTCAATATTTCAGATTATTTTCAATATTTTAGAACATTTTCAATATTGTTTGTTGAACGATAAATAGGGTCAAAGTCAACACATTTTTACTTGGCTAAATAACATTCTGTGACAAAGTTTAATTTAATTTGCTTGTAAAAAAGAAGCATATGCATCTTGGAAGTGATGGTTAGGACTTAGGACCACATCATAACATTTCAAATGCCTTAACATCTTATGTAATATGATTATGAACAGTAACAAAATCTCCTTGAAGGCAAATTATATTGAAGACATAAAATTTTGAATCCATAATTAGCTTAATATATTTCTGGATTAGAGAATGATCCAAAATATTGAGGAAGAAAAAGTTTATATAGTCAAATCCAGAAATTTATCAAGGCAAATTTTCCCCAAGTTGTGGCCAATGTCCTTGTTTAAAACTAGAACAAATAATAAGGAAGTACACTGTTTGCAAATAGAGGGCCACAATAATGTCTATTTACAAAAACTGAAGCACATAGATTTTTTGATCACAAGCGGGGATGAGAGGGATGGGAGGGATGTTAGGGGAGAGCTGGGGAGGGAGAAAGACCAAATCGGGGGAAGACTGGGTAGGTTGGGATAAAGCAGGGTGGCATCAGGCACGATGGAGGTAAGACTCTAGGAATGTATTCTCTTCATCATTCATATTCTTGTCTATTGATGTGCCTCTTATGTTATACTTCATATTTAATCTTTAGATAATCCAGTGCTCACAAAGCAGTTATCTCTTTTTATAGTGTGTATTGTAGATAGTAATTTCATATCCAAACATTAATCATTTTCTATACATTACATAGATGACTTAAAAGTCTTCAATGTGCGATATATGTGGTTTAGGGAAAGAGAAAGCAAACTGTCTTAATGTCATTACTTTTGTTTGGAAATTGACAGGCAGGTATGGGTGGCGGTACTGGTACTGGAGGTGCACCCGTAATTGCAGGAATAGCGAAGTCTCTTGGCATATTGACTGTTGGAATCGTCACCACTCCTTTTTCTTTTGAAGGTCGTAGGCGAGCTGTACAAGCACAGGAAGGAATTGCTGCCTTGAGAAATAATGTGGATACTTTGATTGTAATTCCAAATGATAAGTTATTAACAGCAGTTTCACAATCTACACCAGTCACAGAAGCTTTTAATTTGGCTGATGATATTCTTCGTCAAGGAGTTCGTGGAATCTCTGACATAATCACGGTAGGCAAGGCATACATTCAGGGTGATTTTTTATATTCAGTTGTTACACAGTTGGAGCACATTTATATGTAAATTCATCTATTAAAGAATCATCTTTTGGTAGTAGCTTGAAACTTGATCCATGTGATTGCACCTATGTATTTGTAATTAATATGCAATGCAAGTGCAGAGTGCATCATTGATGACAGAATTCCTAGATGGTTTCCAGTCTGAACTGAATCACAGGAAGAATGCATTTTCTTCCAGACTGTTAAAGGGTGTTCAATTTATTCTACATGATGAAATTTTTAATGTGCCCTACTTGTACATAAAATTACCAAACTATTTCTAATATATATGGAAGATTTTCCGACTATCTGGCACTTTTCTTGCAGGTTCCTGGGTTGGTTAATGTTGACTTCGCTGATGTTAGAGCTGTTATGGCAAATGCTGGGTCCTCTTTGATGGGAATAGGCATTGCAACTGGTGATTAATTCTACTTTTCTTTCAGAAAGTTGTGTTGATATTTGCTTTGTATTCTATTGCTTTTTTTTTTCCAGAATTTCTTTATAATTTTCTTCAGAATTTTTGGAATGTTTCTTTACTTTTCTTACTGTGGGAACCAAGTCACAAATTACTGCCTTCAATTTTTGCTATCTGCAGTTTTAAAAATTTTAAATTTGAATTTACGTTCAAGGTTATTATTCTTTTTGCATTTGATAGATTTTTCATATTGATAAAGTGTCCACATATAGCTCTGTGAATGAGTACAACTAGGAATAGAAAGTCTTAACATTTTCCACAGAGCTTCATAGTTCTAATGCAACAGACTTCATCACAAACACCTGTCAGGGGCATGATCATCAAAATCTAAACAAAAATAACTTAAAATATGCATACAGTTAACTGAGTCCATTACATAATTAATAATAATATAACAGCAATAAGACTGACAACAGCTAAGTACCCTATTAACACAGTCCCAATATTTATTACAAAAACACCCAAGTTCCGCATGCCACTGTGACAAAATTAGTTAAAAGATCCAAGTAACTCAGTCCTTTAGTGTTAGTTCTTTCAATCTTCTCTTCAACTTTAATGATGTCAATAATTTTATGAGCTAGGTTCTGAACTTTGTTCCTAAAAAATTTATTAATCTACCACTTAGAAAAGATAGACAAAGGAATATAATCGTAGTTACCAAGCTTTGAAATATCATGCCCTTGTAAATAGTAACATTATTACCTTCCTTAGCATCGGCTCCTTGAGCACCGCTTTAACCACCAACTTAGCCTTAGCTTTGGCCTTGGACTTTGTAATGTCCCCTTTTTGTAATTATATGGACACTATGTGGATTAACAAATGCAAGGTGCAGATAGGTGAATTATGTACACAAATTAATGAATTATGAATATGACTGGTAGTTCCAAATGCCAAAATGGAATACAATCTGATAGTTTCAATTCTATCACTATGGTAATCAATGACTGCGATATATGCCTGGCAGTTTGAAAGCAATACTGAATTCAATATATATATATATATATATATATATATATGTTGGCCGTTTCTGATTTAGCAATGTAATTGTATGCACATTACCTTGTGAGCCGTCTCTGATCTTCGATATGATTAATGCTGCAAGTTACAGGATAGATATCTGGCCGAGGTATGCCGTCTCAAGTATTCTGATATGAAATATGCAATTACTCTGTACAGGAGCCGTCTTTGATATGTCTATAATATTATGTGCTCTTTGACTGGCGTGGTCTCTGATCTGTAATTGTTATACTTGCACTGAATAGGTTGTGATAGCAACCGACTATGCTCTTATACCGAGCGGATTCCACAAAGGGAGATAAGTTTATAAAATCAATTCTTCACATATCTTTGGATAGCCGATTGGCTTAATATATATATGTGCTGAAGAGGCACGATGGAAAGAAGCCAAACTTCATAACCAGTGATTGTTATTTTTAATAATAGCCCAGCTCAATTATACTAGTCGGCTATGTCTCATAACAAATTGTAATTAATCTACTATGCCCGATCGGTTAAGTCTTATTTGATAGTTCTTCTTACTCATGATTAATGTATCGCATATATCTTTTAATCATCACTTCTTATCGATAGTTTTCGAACTCATTTTATAACCTAGGCTACGTGGATATGATGTGTTATGGTCGATTCTTATACCTTTCTATGTTACCGATGACCAAGTCGATACATGGTGTATTTTCTATTATGGTGCTTCCTCTCCTAATGCGTATGAGTCTTACTAAACTTGTTGGCCATCGTGGTATAATACAGGAATATATTACTTGCTACGTGTTCTTCCAGATTGTCGACGTGGATAACCAATTGTTTGCAGTCACCATTCCGTCAACGGGGATATGGATTTTGTCGATGCTCATGTAACTCAACTCTATGTCTATGTTGCTGGTGAAGGTTTAATAGCCGTTATTGTTATCTCGTGGATATATTAATGATGCTTCTCTCGCCTTTGCCAAACCTTGTCTTCGTATGTGATCGTCTTTGACTCATGCTGGGCAGGTATTGGTTTAAGTCAAATCTTCTCATATTAGTTGTCGATTTCTTGAAGATGCTGATTGAGCTCCCTCATATCACCATTGACTCTGTGTTTGAATAGTGAAATCAAGGCTCTTTGTCAATTAACTGTGTTATATATATTAAGGATTTGCGTATTAGTTTATGCTTATAAGTTTAAATTTTTAATTTAAACTTTATTTATCGTATATCTTATTATTCTGATTCGGGGACATCACTGACCTGAAATGGCCTTCAACAAGCTATTGAAGCTCCTTATTAGACCGATTAACTTGCTCACAAGCTTTCAAAAAGATGAGAAATGTTATGACTTCTCTATAATAGCCATAAACACTCCCGCTTTCAACTTGAAAGACATGCTTATACTTGCTGATCCAAATAAACCAAAGAATTTCTGTGGATAGAAGAAACACATATAATGAATAAATTTAGGAGCAACATCAAATTCTTTTAGCAGAGGTTGTAAGGAGGAAAACATAACGGAAAATGTAGATTTTGATGGTGAATTTGAGAAATACTCCCAAGATGAATGTGATGCTTTTGTTTCTGTTACAAGATTCAAGAATTGGCAGATTAACGGATTTTCGGCTGATTGATTGATTAACAGAGGAACAAATGTGTTCCTAATAAAGAATTACAAGGACGTTGTTTCTAAAAGAAACAACGTAGACTGAAGACGAAATTAGAAACAAAACTGAAGACAGGATAGGAAACATTCCTATTTGGACTAAAGACGAAAGAGACAGGATAAGAAACATTCCTATCTAGACTGAAAGACGGACTATAGACAAGTAGTTGACCATTATAAACAAAACTGAAGATGAAATTAGAAACAAAACTGAAGACGAAATTAGAAACAAAACTGAAGACAGGATATGAAACATTCCTATCTAGATTGAAAGACAGACTACAGACAAGTAGTTGACCATTATAGAAAGTATTTAACTAGGGAGATAATATCTTAATAAAGATATTAAAGATATTATCTTAATACCCTCCCTTAATGGTCAACGTACGGATGTCGGAACATTTTGTGATAACTGAGATCCTCCCCGGATCTACAGAATGCTGTAACCAAGAAGCTTTGCCAGAAGAGTGCTATGACTCAAAACAGACTGCAATTACAAAACTTCGTTTTTGTGGAAAAAACGGTAAAAACCCAGAATCTCACGCAACCTTGCATATTACAGACAACATGAACTGATTTTTGAGGAGAAAATCAACAAACCCAAAAACAAAAATAGAAACACATTCATTATTTTACACGATACTCAAAGATAGTGAGCATACGCTGCTTCCAGGTGTTATAATTGTTGCCATTGAATCGTTGACTGCCCTCCAACATTAGATTAGTCAGTGTCGCCATCTTGCACGTTTCCCAATGCATGGAAAACGAAGATACAAAGAAGAGGCGCTGTCGGGTACTTTGAGGCAAAAAATCGGAAGACCCAGAAAAATCTGAGAAGTACCTAGAAGAGAGCTCAAAAAACATAGAAAGAATATGCTGTCGAAATTTGGATTTGTTGGCTCGAAAATCGAGGCACCCAAAAAAAATGGACGACAACCCAATTGAGGTCTCGAAAAACCCACCAAGAATCTGTAATCAATTTTTTTTTGAGCCCAAAAATTAGGATTTAAAAAAAACGGCCTGCTCCAAAAAACCTCCAAAAAATAATGGCGGATTTGCAAAAAAAACGTGGCTCAACAGGGTCGAAAACAGGCCAAACTGACAAACCCTAGACGTGAGCAACAGTAGATCCCACAATGTGGGAATAAACAAAAATTAATTCGAAAAATTTGAGCAAATAATTTCAAAAGAAATTATAAATTTTCCGAAAAAATTTAAAGAAATGGCTTTGATACCATGTTACAAGATTCAAGAATTGGCAGATTAATGGATTTTTGGATGATTGATTGATTAACATAGGAACAAATGTGTTCCTTATAAAGAATTATAAGGACGTTGTTTCTAAAAGAAACAACGGAGACTGAAGACGAAATTAGAAACAAAACTGAAGACAGTATAGGAAACATTCCTATCTGGAGTGAAGACGAAAGAGACAGGATAGGAAACATTCCTATCTAGATTGAAAGACGGACTACAGACAAGTAGTTGACCATTATAGAAAGTATTTAACTAAGGAGATAATATCTTAATAAAGATATTAAAGATATTATCTTAATAGTTTCTCCCTTTGGCTGCTCATGCATTGGAAGGTGCATGGTTGATATTCTTTGGCGCCTCTCTCCAGATGACTTCACATTGAAATTAGTTTACAAAATATGAAGAATATGATGGTGGAAAGGTGTACCTCATGTTGGAGTAAATAGGTTCATCACCTAGTAATTGATTAACCGTCAATTAATTACTTAGGTCCCGTATCACTTTATCACATTTAAATTAAACTTAAGAGTGCTTTTCTATCATTAGATTGAGCTAAATTTAGGTTATATTGTCTCAATTCATAAGATGAGGACACTTGTCATGATCTAATTTTATCCTCACCTAGGGTTTTTTATTTGCTTTAATAAGCATCCATTTTTACATTGTAATCATCCAATTGTATTCATTCAAATCTATCAATATATATGCTTCTTTGGATCAATTTATCTCAAGCACACAATCATGCCTTTTTCTCTTTAGATGTGATAGGTTTTTTGGTTTTAGATGATCCATGGGAGCTGTGGGGTTCACTATCGGCTCCAACATGGTATCAAACCACCAAAATTGTACCTTCTTGTCCAAATTTTGAGAGATCAAGCCTTAAAAAAAATTGTCTCATCTTGGAGCAAAATAGACATCACTGTTGGTTGTGTCACAAGGTTTGCCGAATTTTCGGCATCAGGTTCGAAATTCGGTGAACTTTTAAAAACTTTAAAAAATTCGTATAAATTCGTACGGCAAAAATACTGGTCTCTGCAGCAGTGTATGTCATGGTAGTGAGCCCTAAACAATTTAGTTTATCTTCACGTTTTGCAATTGATCGTCGCTGCTTGTTGCCGCATTGCCTGAGCCCTCCTGTCGCTGCATGAAGATAGCCCCCTCTTGTTACAAAAGGTGTCCCATCAGCGCAAAATTATGACGTACGCGTGTTGCTTGAAACGCATATCGGCTTTCGCCTGCAAATGAAATGGTCGTCCCAGGATGAAGAGCAGGATTCCGATCGGCATCGGCCATTTCAATCGGGAATGGGTGGGTGGGAAGATAGCCGGAACAAATAGTTTATTAAAGTTGCCTGCAATAATCTATAATATTTAGTTTTGTTTTATAGATTTTGTGATTTGTTTTTAATATTTTAAGATTTGTACATTAATTTTATTTAGTTATTAATATTAAAAAGATTTACATTAATTTATTATTTATAAAGTTTATTTATTTTTATGAATTTTATGCATGTTAATAATTAATTTTTATTAAAATATTAATATTTAGTATATTTTATTTAATTTTAGTTTATAATTTATATATTTAGTAGATATTATAAATGTTTTTTATGGTTTATCTTTTATAAATGTGATATCTTTTATGATGATTTCAAGTCTATTTTGTAATGTTAAACTATTTAGATAATTTATTGGATATATATATATTTTAAAAAAATTATATAAGGCAAATTTCATATCGAATTTTTTTTCGAATTTTTTGTCCTTGCCGAACTTTATCCGAATTTCATAGTTGTCAAACTCGAACTTGAACTCGAACCTTGTGACTTAGACTGTTGGATCTAGAATGACCATAAATAGAAAGATTGACTGTTCAGACACCAAAATCTGAGAGTTGGAAAAAGTAATTTTTTCAGGGTAAGGCACCTTGTGCAAATGTTTGTACAAGCTATATGGCTCCATATGGCCCTCCTGTCATTAATGATCTTTGCCGGCACACAGGTACAAATTTGACTTTTTTTGGATTTTTATTATTATTCTCTCCAAAAAAGGGCCAAAAAAGCAAGTTTAATTGACCTATGCAGGGGTTTGTACCTTGTGCATGTTGGTGGCCTTTGATTGAATGATAGAGCCACATGGATACTCATTGACAATCCCAAGTAGTGCGGTGGCTAAATCGGCCGACCGTTTCACCATTGACAGTGACAAATCCTGTAGTTTCTAATTCTTTTTTAGCATTGATGAAGTAAACCTTTGGCATTGACTTCTGTTGCCCAACAAGTTTCCAACCCTTTGGTGATCTTCTAGACTGAATGAGAATTTTTATCAGTTGTTAGTGATTTCTTGTTAGCATCTTTAGAATATTGCTTGAATCATGATATATGTACTTGGCAAGATATACCAACAACATTTCAGCTTCTAGCAAAGAATATTCTGATGATTTTACTGGCAGTCAATTTTTTGTGATAGGAGGAATATTCATGTGAATATTCTGCTGACATAAGCAGTATGATTTACCCCCATCCTCTTCTAGCCTCCATTTGGTCTAAAGGAGCTGTTTTGTTTCTTTTTGCCATAACTTGGGCATATGGTGTTGAAATGGGCAAAATAATATTGTCGGGATGTTGGTTCTGAGCACTTTCCAGCGGTGGAGATCTCATCATCAGATTTTGTAGGGGTGCTACAATTTATTGCTTGTTGAAGTCAAATCATCAATTTTGGCTTCCAAGCTCACAACGTTTCAGCTGTATCTCTGATTTTCGCGATACTTGCAACATTGGAAAACTATTTCAAAGCTCTTCAGTTCCATTCATGCACTTTTTCCAAAATCTCTTCAAGGTACATTTTATTCAATTTTTGCGTTTTCACATTTTGGTCAATTACTTGGACGTTTTGGCTTCTGAAAATGATTTGTTTGCATGAGATGACTTCAATTGATTTGCTTTGCAGGCATTTAGGTTATTGGTCTCTAAATTTTTCATTTGAGAGGGTATCATGGGTTTTTCTACTTATCCTTATGTAGTCACTTTGGTAAAGGATAAATATGGGTCTTGGCAAAACAACATCTTGACACATCCTAGAGGGCTTAATGTTTTGCCTTATCTATGTGGACTCATACTTGAACCAGTCACATGAGGGAGTCTATTAGTTTGAGATAATATTAGTGATCATGTTGTAGGAGTGATTTGTTCAAGTGTTGATCCTGACACTATGTCCATTGTATTGGATATTAATTGTCCCCACACACTTTGGACTAGATCTTGGAAGATCCATGGAGACCCTCATATCTATCTGTTCTTTTAGGATCTTGCTGCAGATTATCTCATTCTCTTTGTAGATGTAGATTGCATACCCTTTGGCAATGATACTTTAGAGGAGCTTGAGTATATCATGTATTGCATGTTCCAATGGATCAGATTCTTGTCTCCTTGTTCCTACTCCTCACATTGGACCGGATTAAGTGTAGTAAGACATTCCTCATGTTCCAGGCATAGCTCCATGGGGTTCATATTTTGTAGACATCATACTTGTTTGTGGAGTCTTAAATTGCTGATTTGGAGGATTAGGACATCCATATCCTCTTTGTTGACAGCCATATCATTGCTATTAGTCCACTATCTTCATCACCTTTGTAGCTTGTATTACATTAGTCTTTACAGGTTTCTGGATTAGCATCATCTCATTCCAACATGTGGACATTTGAGTAGTTTTTAGAGGAACACATCTTTTGGATTTGGATTCACATTCTTCCAGTTTATGGGAATGGCTTCTCCAATCACTAGCAGATTTGTTTCATAAGGGGAGAAATGTCTTTTGCGGGTAGTGGATCATATTATGTCTGTAGGCTTTTATAGAGCGACTTCTCTATGGGAGGGATTCTTATTTTCTTTTTTCTCCTTCATATTGATTGTGCATTCACTGTACTTGTGTGGTAGAAGTAGTCCTTGGGGGTCATATTGAGTCCTATCCTTCTTTCACTAATGCATTTATTCATTTTTTTTGGAGAGCATATTTTCCCATGTGTCTTTCTCCTTTTCTCTAGTTTTGAGAGATTTCATTTGTTTGTGTACATGGGTATCTCATTAGGCCTTGTTGGGACCTACCCATGCATCCATCTTTGCATTCATCATTAGGTTTTTAGATTCTTCTTAAGTTGATCTTAAGGGCAGGTGTTGGAGTAAATAGGTTAATCACCTATAAGTAATTAATCATCAATTATTTACTTACTTCCCTTATTACTTTATTACACAAGATAAACTTATGATTGCTTTTCTATCATTAGATTGAGTTAATTGTAGGTCATGTTGTCTCAATTCATGATTGGGACACTTGTCATGATCTAACTTAATCCTCGCCTAGGGCTTCATGTAAGGTTTGTTAGTTGCTTTTATAAGCATTCATTTGTACATTGTAATCATCCGATTGTATTCATTTAGATCTATCATGTAATGACCCTTACTATAAAGGCCACTAAAAACCCTCAAATCTGAACTGAGACAATTTGTCAAACAGTTGGCATGCACTAAAATGTTTTGCTTGCAATGATGTGTTTCAATGTGTTTATTGTTTGGCATCCAATTGTAATTGAGATAATAATACCAATATAGTATTGCAATACAAAATGGACAACAATGAATTTTTAAACATCACTCAATGCTGACATATCATAAACTTCTCCAATTCTGATTGCAATGTTCAGTAGACTGATTACAATATCAATGACAGATTTTATGGACTGTTTTCAACTACTGAACTATGCCATGAAATATTTTAACTATCTCAAAAGATCTTGCAATGCACCTTCTCTACTATATCAATCCAACTACAAAATAGCAAAGTCTGATTACAGCGTGCTATTATAACAATGACTGATTATGACTGAATTTTGAGAAAAATGATGGACTGTTACAGCTATTCAGATTTCAATACAAGGATAAAGACAAGACCATCTAAAACTCCTTAACTACTATGACAAATCAATGACAACAGAGACTAATTAATGACTGCTATATCAATGACTGAGAACATGCAAGTTTACGGTTTTCCTTGAACTCAAATGCATCCAAACACATGAAATGGAACCTGGAAATCGCTGCCCTTTTGACTGTTGAAAAATGCTGATGAAATGATGACTAATCTGTCCCCGAACTGCACCTCTGATCGCTGCTGTACCATGCACTGTACCTGTCTGTACAGTACAGTCTTGTACGGCCCTGATATAAAATAATCTACAGGGTATTGGGTGTCGAAAATGGTATGATCTGAAATGCCTAGGGTTAGTATATATCCTCTCCAATGCGTAAAATTAATCTCCAGCTGGTGTGTGAGATATGAGCAAAAACTTGAGTCTCAGACCCTGATATGAACTTCACTGAAAATGCACAAAATGATCTCCAACACTTATCAAACTGACTCACCAATTAAGTGATGAATTCCAAACCCTTATTCAACCAGTTACAAACCCTCAATATTAATTTTTCAGGTTTGCTTTTTCGGACTGCTTTTTCGGGTTTGCTTTTTTGGACTGCTTTTTCGGATTTGCTTTTTCGGACCTGCTTTTTTGGCCGCCTATAATTTCGGCCCTACTAAAAATGCCTCCTGAAATGCTGTTTCAATCACAAACAAACCCTTACATCAAATTCTCAATGAAGTACCAATGAGATGGCTGAGTACCAACTCCAAACTTGCAACCCTTCAGTAGATATTTCACTACCTCAGTTATGCCAATCTAGGGGAGTGATCGTTCCCAAAGATCGAATAATATTTGCAGACCACAAGGCTACAAATTGCTTCACAATGAAGAAGTAGAAGAAATCCCAAATCCAAGCATGTCCAAATGAAAGCCCAAGCCCTCTATTTATTCTTTTCCTTGAGAAGTTGCTAGAACTTCTAGAAACATCCAATTATAATGTACTTTATAATAAAATAACATTATAATAATAAAGTACATTTCTCAACTCAAAATTATAACAATGTAGGCTCAAATGTCTCATAACTGAATGTAGGCCCAACTACGACTGAACGTAGGCTCAAGACTGAACGTAGGCTCTACTACAACTGGATGTAGGCTCAAACTGGATGTAGGCTCTACCGAATGTAGGCTCTGTCAGCAATATGCAATCAAATGATCAACATAATGACCCTCTCTCCCAACCATTTGCCTACGAGAGTCGATGATAGGCAAATCCGTCATGCCAAACGATGTCAGCCAAAATAGGGACATGACATATCAATACAAAAGGCATATAATATGCTTCTTTGGATAAATTCATTTCTCAAGATTGCGTAGCACACAATCATTGCTTTTTCTCCGTAGATGTGAAAGGTGACTTGGTTGTAAGTGATTGTTGGGAGCTATGGGGTTCACTATCAATTTCAACATGTTGGAGATGATACTCATTTGAAGATTGTTCGTAGTAGTAGGGTGTTGATCTGATAACATGATGGATGAATTAAAGGGATCAATGGTGTATTGCTGATCCCTAGATTGGCATAGAACTTACTTTTTGCAAGTAAACTAAATGATGCAGGTGTTTAGGTTTTCTTGAGTGGAAGGTGCGAGATATAGTCAGAGGAATTGTGATTCATGCTAAGGGTGTTTGGATTGACACTCTATTTTAGTTAGATGCATCCATAGTTTAGTGTGATAGTTCTTTCATTCTTGTAATGAAGAGATTTGTGGAATCTTCATTTTCACCATCGGAATCAATAACAAAGAGTTGTGTTGTTTTTGCTTTTGATGGCCATTCTTTTTGAGTACCAAAGGGTGCTCACTCTTTGGAGACCAAGCTATCAATAGAGAAAACAATGTTATGGCATTAAAGGATGGGCCACATAGGTGAGTATGGTTTTAGGAATCTGAAATAAAAAACTTTGTTGAAGGGTTAAATGATTGTAATCTTCAATTTGATTTTTGTGAACATTGTGTATATTGAAAACAAAATCACATTTATTTTACCTCAGTTCTCACAAATCTTTCGGGGTGTTATATTTGATCCATTTTGATGTATTTGGTCCTATTAATGTTTCTTTTGATTTCCAAATTTGTATATTATGTTTCTTTTGTTAATGATTACAATAGAAGGACATGGGTGTATTTTTTTACAAATAAATCTAAAGTCTTGAGTTGTTTTAAAGAGTTTAAGGCTCTTGTAGAGAATTAAATTGGTAGGAAGATTAAGATTTTGAGGACTAATGTTGGTGGTGAGTTTTGTTTGGCAGATTTTGATAGATTTTGTAAGATCATGAGATAGAAAGATATAAAACAACTTTATACACCCCTTTGTAGAATGAATTTGTAAAAAAAATGTTGATTGAGAGGGTGTATGCTTAGTGGGGTTGGCTTGGAACAAAAGAATTGTGCAAAAGTTGTTTCCACATGTTACCTAGTTAATAGGTCTCCTTATGTTAGCTCTTTTTGAAAAGACACTTATGAAGGTGTGGTCACACAAGAAAATTCTCATTTAGACATCTTTGAGTCTTTGGTTGTGAGGCATATGCATATGTGCCTAGGACGAAGCAACCAAAAGGAGAACAAGGCTGTAAAATGTACCTTCATTGGCTTTGGTGTTGGTGTGAAAGGACACAAACTTTGGGACCTTGTGGCCACAAGAGTTTTGTATATTAGAAGTGTTAACTTTAGAACATTCAAGTCTTTATCTATTGTATTGTGGCTAGAGAAGGATGGAAAGAAACATGTTCAACTAACCTCAAAGATCAAGAAGATTGAACTTGAAGGCCAAGAAGGCTTGGAGAGGAGGAAAGGTTAGATAGGTTAGAGAGCTCTACAGATGTATAACTTCCACCTCAATCATTGAGGAGGTCCACTTGGCAAAAGCAACAAGTAGATAGGTACACTCCCTTGATTGGAGATGTGTTTTTGTTTTGATTACTAACTGTACAATATAAAATGGTGAGCAATGCTAAGATGTAGATCACTCACCAAATCATATGATGCATTAGAGTACAAACCCACCCTTAAGAAAAGCTGATGGAGGCATGCTAATGCAAGATCTAGACAAAAGGGCAATTTGGGTATTCTTTATTGAATAAAGTATGATCATGTGATGTGATTGATATGTAAATCTGATATGTAAATGTGATAAATGATTAAAGCAAAGTAAATCTGCTCTATGAAAGTATGTACAAGGGGAAAATAGGAGAAATGAACTCACCTTGACAACAAGAAGAGTAAGTTTGATCTTCAGATCTGATTTTCACTATCATAGAGATGTCGGAATTAGGTATAACTCTAGATTTGGGACTTTGGTGCCTGTAATTGCTTTCTGTGAAAATCTTAGACCCAGAGGATGAGGCCGACCTAGATGACCTTTTCCAGGATGAGGGTGGAAATTGTGACCTTGTCCTTTTAACTCCAAATTTGATGAAGCTTTTTGAGGTTTTGTAATTGTACTCGAGGCTTCCAAATCTGGATCTGAAACTTTGCAACTTGCTCTTGCACATAGAAAAGAACGGGAAAAGGTTGTGGAAAGGGGTTTGCCTTGATCAAACCCCTGTATAGGAATGAACCTTCAAATGAAATTGAAATTGCATAAGGAAAGATGAAATGGAATTATAAATCACCTTATACCTCAATGATGCAATGCATCTTTGGAGATGATCACAAGTGTTGACGTGATAGCTTGGATTCCACAAAAATCCAATATGAAATCATGAAACCAAACCCTTGAATGATGGATGTTGTAGTTTGCCTCAATGTTGGACTGAGGAAGAAAGAGAAGTCTTGAAGGATGAATGTAGATCTCCTCCTTAAAACTCCTTTTCTTGACCTCTAATGGGGGAAAGAAGCTAGATCTATGAAAGAAAATGCCTTAAATGCATGATGGAATGAAGATTTGAAATGATTGATGGCTTCCTTGCACTTGAATGCTCGATGGGCTTGAGTGCTTGATAATGGATGCCTTCAATAATGGATCTTGCTTGCACTTTGTTGTCCTCAATTTTGACATCACAAAATTGAGGCAACCCTACACAATTTTCTCATGGATTCGTAGATGCATCCTCTATGTTTCCGCACATCGATAAGATGTCATGAAGGCAGTTCGTCATAGTTACACTGCCTTGGGGGACAAGGGGACAAGTTTCCGGGACGAGGGGACAGAGGGGCCTCAATTTGGGGACGGGGGGGGGGTGTGTATATGTGGTACTTAAAATTCTAGTTATGAAAAGATGTATAACAATATAAGACATAAAGATGTACAATCATTGAACATTGAACATTGCATTGTATTGAATCATTAAGCATTGAACATTGAACATTAAACAATAAATTTTAAATTTTAAATACTCCAATCAGCAAATGGAAGAGTTCTATTATATAAACATTAAATAATAATAGCAAAGCCAAATACTAAAGTCCGATATCAAAAGTTTGAGTATCTATCTCATCATAAAGATGATTACATTGAATAGCATATAACAAAACAAGTACAAACAACAAAATCAAAATGCCAAGGAGACCTCTAATCATCCATCAGGAGGTTGGCAAACTCGTCATCATTAGACCTATCAGCCTCTGCAAGGTTAAGAGCCGCTAAAGGAACACCGACCAGCCCTGCATTTGAAGCATCCTCATCCTCATCAATCTGTGGTGGCTCCTCTGGCTCTACATCCCATCGTGCTGCTGGGCTCTCCTTGTACACATGTGTCTTGTGATCTGTGATATGCAAGACACTACGTACAGCCACTAGCTTCTCCGCTCTTTGAGAGGTAAGTCTGTTCGTCTTAAGAGAGTGGATGAAGCTATAAGTAGACTAGTTCCTCTCAGAAGTTGAAGAACTAGATACTCGAGATTATCAAATTTCAATCAAATGAATAGTGTGAGAATTTAGAAAAGTTGAATCTAAAGTTCTCTAAAGTTAAAAATAAAAACTTAAAGTTAAATCTTTAAAAGTTAAAATATTTATTGAGTTGAAGAACTAGAAACTTGAGACAACAAAAGAATGGCTAGTGTGGTAGTTGTTGATTTCGGTCCATGGCAATTCCACCACAAAATCGGATCCTCCTATGCCATAGTTTTTATGTCTGCCTTTGTCGCTTTTGCATAACCCCTAAGAGTAGCAAATCTGGTCCACTCAGTGCGAACCTTTCCAATAGTCTCTGCATCATACATCCTATCAATGCACTTGAAGAACCCTTCCTTCACCTGAAAAAAGTAAAATTTTTAAAATTTTAAAATTCAAATTATTGGCAAATGAAATAGAATTCTGAATGATTAATAAGACACAAAGATTATTACAATGAGTAGCATGATATGAATTTTCAATTACCTCATCATCCTTAAGTGGTATTACTCTACCAGGCCTAGGCATGTACCACTTCGGATTCAATGCATAAGCAGCCATGTGTAAGGGAGTGTTTAGGCTGTTGTCCCATCTTTGTTGAATAATAGGCCGAATGTGGTCATTGTAGAAGGTTAAAGTGGGGTCCTCTCGCACAACTACCCTCATCTGGCCAAGCATAGAATCAATGCACTCCTACACCTCTCCAAGGCTAGGGGCATCCCCATCCCCATATTTGATGACCTGAAAAACTGGATTGATGATAGTCTATGCACTCCTACACCTCTCCAAGGCTAGGGGCATCCCCATCCCCATATCGGATGACCTGAAAAACTGGATTGATGATCGAGACTATGTATTTTGCATCACTCCAAAATACATCACTCTTCACTATCTCCTTCACCCTCCTCCCTTGTTCTTTCCTGGATCCATCCCACCGATTCCACTCATTCGTCATAACCATGAGTTGCAGTGGCTCCTGCAACTCAAGCATTCTCTCCAAAAGAATGAAATAGGATGCATGTCTAGTCTCAATTGGTTTCAAGAACTCCTTCGCGAAGCTCTTGAAGAGTGCATGTGAAGTGCAGTGGTTGCAGATATACATCTGCACATCTCTAGCATCGCTGACCACTCCCTTAATCCAGTCAATCTTCCCCATGTCCTTGAGTGCATTGTTCATAGCATTCTTGCAACATGGAATCCACCAAATATGTCTATATGCTGCCTCAATAAGCCTCCCTGCAGCTTTGCACACAGGTGCTGCATCTGTCACTACTTGGACCACATTTTGTGGCCCAATCTCCTCAAAATCTGCTTGAAGGATGTCAAACTGAAAATCAGCATCCTTTCGATGCCCTGAACAATCAATTGCCCTGAGAAAGAATGTGCCCTCTGTGCATGTAACTATGATATTGATGAGTAGACAGTTCCTAATGTCTGTCCACCCATCCATGATAATGCTGCATCCAGACTCCTCCCAAATTGCCCTCACACTCTCCATCGCTATATTGATCTTAGCATACTCTTTATCCAAGATTTTGGTCCTCAATTTGTGCTCACCTGGTGGCACAAATGATGGTCCTCCCTCCCTCGCCACCAACTGCATCATCTCCTTATAATAAGGAGATCGAGCTACATGAAGTGGTATGCCATTAGAAAAATAGAATCTCCCAATGAAATCCTCTATCTCCTCTTTCAAGCGCGCATTAAACAAATCTGCTATGGGGTTACTTTCAGCTGTCACCTTTCATTTCCCCTTTCTCGGTTGTGCTTCAACCATAGCACTATAAGTGGAAGAAGGTCCCGAGGCTGCCCTTCCCAATGATGTTGCTCTTTGCTGTGATCTAGGAGTGTGAATACATGGCTGCCCCCTGTATATGCTGCTCATGAGCCTGCTGAACACTCTAAATTTGTTGTCTTCCAGATAAGGTAGTAGGCATTGCAATTCCCAAGTCATTTGGAACACCCCATAGCTTGTTGAATTCAATTCTATAATGCAAATTTTTAGACTGTTCCAAAAACTTACATGGTCCCACACCTTTTGCTGTCCAAAAAAGGAAGTGTGCATTCACTCTAGTGATGCTACCAAACCATTCTATACTACAAATGTTGCATTTCCACTTCCTTGTGTCACCACCTGATTGTGTTGGGGTTGTTATCCTCATTGCAAACTGTCTAAGAGGAGATTTAAGATCATAAGCACCCCTAGCCCACTTTGCCAAAAGTGTGGGGGGGCAATCAGTAGTTGGTGGACCAGGTGGCCAACTATTTGTGGATTCAGTTTGCTCATCCCCCTCATTGGTGTCATGATCATCACCATGCTCAGGTTCGTAATTTGAATGACTATTTGTGCCACTGTGAGAATGAGTTTCCAATTCCACCTCATCATCATTTGTTTCATTATCATAACTGTGGGAGCTCATTTTGACACTGCATTTCACCAACTGAAAAAAAAAATCAATAAATTCATGGTTTCAGACTTTCAAGTTTCAGTCTATGCCCTACATTAAATTTTTAAACTAAACAATAAGAATTTAGAAAGTGAAACAACAGGAATCTACTTCAATTTAGAAATGAAATCAAATAACTAAAACTTAAAAGAAATTTAAGAAAATGAAACAAAAAGAAATGTAAAACTTAAAACAATGAACATTTATTTGAAAATGACAAAAAAAAAAAAAACCAGTTACAAACCCTACCTTTTGCTTGAAAAATCTCTTCAACAAGGTGAAGAATCTTCTTTCTCTTCTTCTTGCTCCTTGTCACTCCTCTTTGACTTGAAATCAATCTTTTCACTCCTACAATCAACCTTTTCTTAGCTATTTACTCTTCTTCTTGCTGCTGTTGCAAACACATAGAAATGAAAAACTGAATACAAATGAACCGTCAAAGTGTTTTGATGCAATAAAATATAGTAGATGGGCCCCACATACCTCTAGGGTTACAATGTAACCAATTAAAAAATTTAAAAACTTATTATTTTTTAATTTTCGGCACTTTTTATGAATGCCGTGACAAGGGACGTCTGGGCGTCCCCTCAAGGGTCGAGGGACACCTGGGCGTCCCCTTGTCCCCACCAGGGACACGGAGATGTCCCTGCATCTCCTCGAGGACGGTGGCGGGACGGTGGCACAGTTGGGGATGCCGGAACACCGTCCCCCGGTTTTGGGAACGTCGGAGATTTTTGGGGGGATGTGTCCCCGGGTTACTAGGCAATTCGTCATCTCTGAATTGTACTTTATGTAACATTATCTATGTGTTCTTTTTAAAGGTTTCCGTCAAGTTAATCCTCATAAATACTTGTCAGAACGAGTTTTTCTTCTCTGACTGCAAGCACTTGATTTTTGGCAACCTTCAAGTTTATTCTTCATTTTTCCCTTTCTTGCAAGTAGTTTTTAATCTTCTTTTTCCCTTAGGTCAATAGCCCTTAGAATTCCCTTAGTTTGTCTGCTGGGAGGTGCTTGCTGCCTCAGATGTGGATGGTTGCTCTTGGGTGAAGAGCACTTGCTGGCTCCTCGTTTTCATGTTGTATGGGCATTCCTGTTGATGTCAGTTTTGTACCACTACATAACATATAGCAATTGAATACTTGATACAACGTACCAAACACTCAACCCTCTCTTGAAAAGTATACGAGGATACTCCAAGGTTCCTTACTCCTGTGGATACTAACTCAGTTATAAAAATGTGATTTGCTGGTAATCACTTCGGCGGGCTTACGTTGTTCATTCAGGGATGTTAAACTCTTGCTATGATGATGATGAGATAACTTTCTTCTTTTATATCATTTCCAACTTCGCTCATCAAACTAATTTATATCACTTCTAGCTTTGCTCTTCAAACTTTCGAACTTCAACTTCTCAACTTCAACTATTGAACTACTGATTACTTCTACTACTACTACTACTGAATGGAAAAATTGGCAAATGGACGGGGATCAACCTAATGAAGACTTGCCAGTGGCGTTACCTCCATAGATGCAATGATTCAAAGGGATATTCTTAGGATTTTCACACTAACACCTATCTTCCAACCGAATTTGGAGTACAAGCGGAAAGATGAAATGCAAGTAGAACTTGGGAGCAATTGGACTAGATTACCACACAAGGCTTCCTAACAAGCCGCTAGGATGCTAGTGGCCTAGTATATAGATCCCTATCAAACATTTACCAATATCACCATACAACTAACCATCTACTTCTATTCTAACAACATGAAATGAAATCCTACTTTAATTTGAGAGATGAGAGGAACCATGCAAATACACCAAAATGATCATGTATATCCACCATGCAAGTCACAACAATGAATAGAGAACAATTTTTATAGTATTTTGGCAACAATTTATCCAACATAACTCTCTTTACAAATGAGAACAAATGGCCTTATATAGAGGCTCAAAATTACGAGTGGCCAAGATTAAGAGGCAAAATCAAGGGCCAAGATTAAACCCTACAAAACTCTAATTAGGGTTACCAATTTTAAACCAATTACAAAAAGGCACCAACTTTGTGGGCCAATGAGAAAATTACAATAATTTGTCAACCAATGAGAATATAGGACACTTGGCATGATTTGATTGCATGCACATGAAATTGCCACCTTATCAACCTTGTCTTATAAAGTTCATTAATCCTTGAGATGAGGTGAAGCCTTGGATGCTTGAGCTTGTCCTTAGAAATTTTCTCACCACCACTTGAATTTGCTTGTACTTGATGTCCTGACCTCGAAAGGGTGAGGTCTCCATGCACTTGGGGTAATCTTGCCTTGGCCTCGGTGGCTTGCCTGGATGTGAACCTCTTTGCAATTTGAGAGCCTTGCTCTTGGCCACCGCCTTGAAATTAAACTTGAGCTCCCAAAACCTTTTCATCTCGCCTTCCTTCTTCACTACCCTTGCCTTCTTTTTCATGGTTCTTCAAACTTGTCTTCTCGAATTTGGGTTTGCTTGCATCCCCTTCTGCTTGAATACTCTTGAGTTTTGGGGCGCCTGCCCTGGCCATATCTCCACAATCCACCCACTACTTGATTCAAAATAATCATTAAGTTCATCAATTGCTTCCTAGTTCATACTTCTTTCTCTAGTTGACCCTCAGTTGCCTTCAACTGTTCAATCTGCCACGACCTCGCCTCTTGGCATAAGTACTTGCCTCAACCATAGTGGTGCAATGCATCTCCCCAAAATTAGATTTGGTTCGACTGGCAAAGCATCACTAGTAGTCTTGCATTTGAATTGAAGAAGTAGGACCCCATGTAGACTTGCCTCCGATTTTGCACTATCTAAGTCGCAATTCTAAATTCATGCTAATGATCCCAATCCAATTAATCTTTCCTTTACCATTTTCAATGCCTTCAATAAAGTAAAACATCCAAGGATCAAACTGTGTACTTGGAGCAGAGCCCGGGATTCGGCTGAGAAGCACAATGAAGGCGCTGCACTCTGATTTGAAATCTGACTTGGGGAGCCTTGATGACTTGATGTAACCAACTCTGTTGTATCATGTCCGCTGCTGGGGTGGACTGAAAATTTCCTTGCACAATTCCATACTGTTTGATCTTCTTTGCCACAGGGGACTAGCTGTCTCTCAACCTATCTCTTAATTAAATCATGTCAAGGGTACCGATGTTGGTGTCTCGGACTCGTTTCAGTTTTGAAAAGAAGGTGGTTTTGGGTATCATAACTTCCTTGTCTCATATTTTAGCATTAGTTCCTTTGGGTCGCTTGCTTGCATTGGCATCCACCATCCTAAACCCTTATCACTCCCCGACTTTCTATAGTGATGGTGGGACTACACTTATCACTCCAAACTTCGTCCTAATGAGATGGAAACTACACTTGTCACTCCAAACTTCGTCCTAATGATGATGAAGACTATACTTATCACTCCAAACTTCTTCCTAGTGAGGTGGTAACTACACTTATCACTCCCCGCCGTTGCCTATGAGATGGATTACACTTATCACTCCAATCTTCGTCCTAATGAGATGGAAACTACACTTATAACTCCCAACTTCTTCCTAGTGAGATGGTGAAGTGATTGAATTGATGATGCAAGCAAGAACTGATGAACATATTGTCATTGATGTCAAAATCAGAAGCATATGTAATGAACATGAACATATACAGGCATATCCGAGAAATGAAGATATATCATAAACAGCATACAGTATATAGAGAGATATCTAAGGCATATAGCATACAGCATGAAGTGGAATACGAATACAGTATACAGTACAAACAGCGATAGAAGATTATCGAATAGCATTAGAGACTAGCATAACATAAAGACAGTTAGAACGGTATACATACAGCAGAGAAGAACGGATATAACAGAGCATATATAACAGAGATGTTTGATGAAAGCAGAAACGTATACGTATGTATGAATTGGAAATAATATATATACATGGACTAAGTCATATGACATAAGATAAGATAGGGCACTGATAACAATAGATGTATTTCAAATCTTCAGACTTGATAAAGAAAGCTCAGAATAGATGCTGCATCCAAGGTCCCAAGCTTGAGTGATCAAAGGGTAATAGAATGATCACAGAATAAGCCTTCAAAATACCATAAATCTGTATATGCAGTTGCATATTCTTTAAAACAGAAGTAAGGATTCTCGATGAATATAACACATACAGAAAATAACAGTGATACCATCGATTACAGTATGATTACATACTGAGATTTATTTAATACTTGGATAAAGACTGATATTTAGCAGTGATGAAGACATTATGAATATACGAAAGTTTGAAGACACCAAGAATAATTAAAAAATACAAAGAGTTATTCAAATAGGGATAAAGATATTTTACAGCGGTTTGAATATATTATATCAGCGTATATATCAGAATACGCATACATCAGCGATTGATATATTTTTGGTTGAATTTATAGTATAAAGAGATTATATCGAAGGCTCAAGACAAGAAGATACGGAGATTGTGAACAGAGGTTTATAAAAATACACCAAACGCATATACAAGAGGGATGATCATTTGGTATTCCAAAAAGATGTATAAGACGTATACATATGATACGGCAGTACATACCCAGCAATAATATACGTATGCAACAGATTTATTATCGAAGATAGATGTATTCATGAGAGACGTAGAACAACAGATACATACAGAGACATACAGATACATACAAACTGTTATCGAAAAGTTTTATAATTTCATTTATGGTAAACGGTTATTGAAATTTGCAGAATATCGAAGGATTGAATGCATTTATTAGCAGTGATTAAAATCATGTTCGAAAGTTTGCCGTCAACATATATGCTATAGATTATCGAAGGATGGAATAGAAGTTAACATTGTCAAAGGTTTAAAATGCAATTAAAGATATACAGCAAGGCTAATAGAATATCATTATCGAAAGATGCCATCAAAAGGAGATATATTGATGATATATTATGCAAAACATTTGACCTGCGATAAAAGTTTATCAACGGTTAATAAAGATAGATTAACACATTAAAAGCTAATAGTATTTTAATAAAAGGGGAAGATTAACTTAAATAAAGTTAATAATGTTTTAAAAAGAAAAGACCTATACGGTATGAAAAGTCATGACTGTTGAAGAGACATAATGTTTCGTTGAGATTTGAATATATAAATATTTAAATCTCTATTTTGGAAATAAAAAGCATGAAGTGTATAAAAAAGGAAGAGAATATAGAGTGGAATGAATATGCGATGAATGTGTGAAGAGCAGCCGAGCAAGACGTGTATTCATAGAAGAATACAAATATTATAATATAAATGGAGATAAAAACAGAAATGAAAGAAGACATGATAGAGTGCAAGATTTAAAAAGATATATTTATTTCAGATTTACTACTGCAGAGAAGAATTAAAAATGAAAGTATATTTGTGAAAGAGATTTATGACCAATACCGTGAGGAGATTAATACCAAAAGAATGTATAATAAAAGGACAAATCAGATACGTATATGCAGACAAAGATAGAAGTATTTTCAGATTTAAAAAGAGTATATGGAGATTTGATAGTGAAAAGTAGATGGAATCAAGTGCATCAAACTTGTGAAGAATATATTGTTTATAAGAAGAGTTGGTAAGAGGAAATCAGATGTCCATCATCAGTTGAGTAAAGCAACAGTATCAAGGTGGAAGAAAGTTTTTGAAATCAGTGAGTTGGTGCTCAGAATCCGGACAAGGGGAGTTGGTGCTCAGAATTCGGACAGGGGGAGTTGGTGCTTCCAGTAGGTCGGTGCCTACAAAGTGTGGGAGTTGGTGCTTCCAGTGAGTCGGTGCTCATAAACATAGGGGTTGGAGCCTCTAGTAGGTTGGTGCCTACAAAACATTGTAAAAGAACAATATTATATAAAAGCAAATTATTTTGTGGTTTTCTCCCATATTGGGTTTCCACATAAATATTGTGTTCACGTGCATAATTGTTTATTTGAGTAATTAAAGTTATCTTTGAATAAAAGCATTTAAATTTTAAAAGGTTATTATACTGATTCACCCCCCCCTCTCAGTATAATCGTGTGTTCTTCAAGAACTTGGGGAAGAAAGCTAATCAAGACAATCGAGTAATCAATCTACTAACCAAACTTCAAGCTCTACTTTTGAAACTAATCTTTAACACTTAACACTAATACCAAAGAAATGAAAACAACTAAGAAGAAAAGCTAAGATAGGCCACTCACCGGCTATGAAGGCACTCCGTTCCCGCAAAGAAAACCGAAAGTAGATGTCCTTGACTTGATAGATCTTCCTCTTTCAACTTTCCGGATTTGTACACCCTCTATGAAATTCTGAATGCTATCTTGATGCAATTGCCTTGTCAAACAAAACTTGACACTACAATCCCTCATTTGTCAAAATTCTGAGAATATATTGCAAAGTTCTTATTTTCGGATTTGGAAGAAATTCTGAAAATACTGCCCTTAGAATTTCGATTTTGGATGATAAAATGTATAGAAAGAGGCCTTCAAATCACCCATAATAAATCTCTGCTCCCTTTTCTTGTCAAAACACTGACTTTGGGGCCCAAAACTGCCCTCTAAACACCTCCAAATGAAACCTCACAACACTCAGGCCTGCCATCGCCACTCTCCAACTGAATCGCTTGCTAAACACAGTGATCTTAGGGCATGAATCCGCCCTACAAACTGCCCTTAAATCTGCCCCAGGCCTGGTTCTAAACAAAGACCTCCACTATTCAAACTCTCCACCATTAAAACTCGCCACCATTAAATTCTGATCGCCTGCCAAAAGACTGATTTTAGCTTGCCAAAACAGTGAAAAAAACATCGCTGCCAATAATCTCTGATTTTTCGCTCCTAATTGCAGACCAGAGAACTGAAAATGTTTTGTGAAAAATGAAGGAGAAGGCTCCCTATTTGTACTTGCCGCTGGGGTCCATTTAGGGGGCCGACCTGGCCTACAATTTGCAAAAATAAACGATTAATTAATGCCACATGATGGGCCGACTTTGCAAAAAGAAGGCAATTTCGAATTTTAAAAAAAAAAGTCTTTTAGAAATAGCTATAAAATTAATGCTGGGCCCTATTTCGAAATTAAAGCACTAAATTCTGATTTCAAAACACAATATCCAAGACTTAGTTAAAACAAGACCCAATGTAATTTCGAAAAAAGCCACGGAAATAATGATTAGAAAATTGAAATTATGGATGTATTTCCAGATTTTGATAATTCTAATTGCCCAATACAAGATCGAAAATTGTCCCCAAACTTGCAAATTGAAATTGAATGCATTTAAATTGTTTGCCCCATGAAAATTTCGAACTTGATGAAAAGAAATGGCAAACAAGCAATCTGATTTCAAAACTAATTCCAATCAGCAATTGAATTCAAAATCGAAAATTTCATGAGATTGCAAATGATCTATTGAATTCGATTCTAAGGAAATTTTTTGCTTTGCAGTATGCTTTGAAATTGTATTTTCAGAATTAGAAATGGTTAACTTGAACAAAAATCGAAATCCAACAAAATTGTTAACTTGAACAAGATCGAGATTTCAAGAAAATTGCCAATGCCATGAAATCGTTATCACCATTATCACCATTTCCAATGCCTTTCAAAATTATCAAACCTTCAAGCATGAGCAACCTTCAAAATTTAACAAAGAACTCAGAGAATTCATTTTGCCAATTCAAATAAAATCAAAATTCCATCACTAGCAAAATACCATTAACAACAAAATTCCATGCTTTGCGAAAAAAAAAATCATCATTTCATCAACATTTTCCGAAATCATACCCTCATTGCAAATCAAACTACCAAGTCATCGGAACCCATGCATAAGAAAATTCAAGTCGGGAGGCAAGGCAAAAATCACAGCTCCATGTTTAAAACGGGGGTCCCCATGGAATGGGGCGATGTTGTGAAACCTCACAACAATTCCTTGGTGGAACGGCCCATAACTTGGCAAATGTTGTAGAATGCTTTTCTGGGACAAGAGCTTTTCGTGTGGCCATTCTCCTTGCAATTAGTGCACCACAACTCCCCTTCATCACTTTTGCTTGCACTCCCCTTCATTGTTTTTTAAATTCCTTCATCATTCTTTCCATATCTTTTTGGAGAGCATGTACCTTCTTATTCGACTCCTCGTCGCTACTACTCCCTTCTAATGAGTCGTCACTCTTTGATGATACCTTGCCCCTCTTCTTCTTGGAGGTTTTATCCTCGCTTTCAAGATCCATGGCTCTGTCGTAGGCATCAGCGTACGACCCGGTGTACGACGTGGGAGGTACTATCTTCATTTTCTTCCTGCGTGAGGGCTTGAGTCCCTCAACGAACCATCTCTTTTTTAATCTGTCAGCCGGCTGGTTTTCCATCTTCCCTAGCAGTTCTTTGAGCCTCTGATTGTAAGCTCTCACTATTTTCTTCTAAGTTCTCACTATTTCCTTCTTCCCTCGTTTCGTACTATAGATTTCCGTTAGTATCTCATTGTCATCTCACATATTTATTTTTGTTTTGTTCATATCGGAGTACCAATCATTGGTGACTCCACGTAGTGTTTCTGGGAACTATTGGACCCATTCGTCCTTGTCAGTTACTCCATTTGCCGACCAAATTGTTTCACAGGTACGACAGTGTCTCACAGGATCCTCCTTCCCATCGCTAGTAAATTTTGGTAGTTTCTACTTCTGTAATGCTATTCTTCTACTTTTGTTACTCCTAGTTGGTTGTGCTCCCGAACTGGGTGGTTTGGAACCTGACGGATTGTGCTGACTACCGTGCCCCCATGTCCCTCCGACACTCTTGGTTGCACTGGTATCCTCGACGTTCCTATCTCTGGCCTCTTCCCCTTCGTTCCTTCACGCTTCCCCCGCCTCTATACGTGGTGTGAGGGTTAAGTTCCCAAATCGATTCTTGGTCTCTTCTATTAGTCTTCACCATTGTACTCCTGGCGGTATTCCTCCCTACTGTACTCTTGACGGTACTCTTCCCCGTCGTATCATTCTCCTTTGGCTTCCTCACCTACCACGACACCAGCTTGGTTTCCTTCCACCAACCCTTCCTTAGGTAACCCTTCGGCAAGTCTCCTCAGTGATTGTCTTCTTTTCGCCTGTTGTTGTAGCGTTAAGCCCTTTGAATAGCCTCACAATTGTTTATATATTCTTTTCTATTTTTATCATTGTTTAGCAAATTGGGTATGAATTCCTCTTCTTGTGCCTAAAACGTAACAAAACATGATATATAAAAGAACACCCAATGCTTTGTATTAATTCATCAATTGTGTACAATATATGTCAAGAATATATCAAAACCGTAACAACGGCTCCTGTGCTCTCTTTTATTTCTATTTCTAGTCGGAAGGTTTAATTATTGTGTTGCCTCCGTTGAGTTTCGTCCTGTTCCTCTTCCCTTCCATCCGAGAGAGTACTGATATAGACCTAAGGGGGTGCGAGGTGAATTGTTGCAACCCGTAACTGCCTACCCCTCGGTTACACTAACAAACATAACGACACTTAACGACAATTGTATTATTTCTCGACAACATCCACCCCCTTGCATAAAGTCTTATCCATCATCTTTATTTGCACTTTTGGCCAACTTCTTGCATTTCAAAATTGTCTTGTAGATTTGCAATTTTCATTTCATCTTAATCTCATTGCATTTCAACTTGGAGAGATGGTGAAAGTTTAGGCTATTGGGAATGATATTCCCAAGTTTGCAAATGTTCCGCCCAAGAGGGTTCATGGTGGAGATTTGATGAAGTTGGGAATGAAATTCCCAAGTCTTGGAAAATTCTGCCCTTGAGGGCTTGATCACACATCACTTCTCCTTCAAAATTTTGATCAACTTTTCCATTCTCCATCATTTCGAGCCTATAGCATGGAATCCAATCTAGTTTTCACCTTGAAATGCATTGTATTCCTATGGCGGAAATCCCGAGATCTTGAGAATTCCGACCTGATTTTGAACTTGATTTCCTCTTCATTTGTTCCCAAACTTGGTCTTTCCTTTCCATTTTCATCAAACCTGCCTCTTGAAACAACGCTTTTCACCTTTTTGATCAACTAGGAGTTGATAAATTTCATCAAAATCTTGTCTATGGCAGGGTGGAGATTTGGAGAATTGGGGATTTTGCAAGGGCGGATTTCCCAAGATCTTGGGAAGTATGACCTATATCTTGCATGTTCATTCCACCACCCTAAGTTCAATTTCATGTTTGGAATGCCCTCAAAGTTCACTCTATGAATTTCAATTTGATTTTGCAATCCAAGTTAGTTGAAAGGAGATTCAATTTGTTTTCATTTTCAGATTTTGTTATTTTCTCCAAGTGTTTGGTTTATTTCATCCTCTTTCCCTCAATTTCATTCTTCCTCATTTGTTTGGCACTCAAGTTCCTAGGGCGGAGATTTGGAGAAGTGGGGAATGAAATTACCAAGTTGTGAGAAATTCTGTCCAAGGCTGCTGGTGGCGGGAATTTGGAGAATTTGGGATTTTTCTTGGGCATAAATCCCCAAAGCTTGGGAATTCTGACCTGATTTTGCATGTTGAAACTCCCAACTTGCTCACTTCAATTTCTTTAGCTTGGAGGGTGAGATGATTTATATAAAACATAACATTTAAGTATAAGTTTCATTATTTTCCTTTCTTATGCTTTAAGTAATATTTTATATAAATATTGTCAGGATGTTTGAGAGTGGTTTCAGGTTCATAGGAGTTATAATAAAGATTTTAGATTTTGGGAGTTTCTAAAAATCCCAGACTTAGCCAAATTTTAGGAATCAACACGCCTCCATCAATGTTGTCTCCCACAACTCTTCTTGAAAATCGCCACCAACTATGACCACCTAAGACCACTACTCTTATTGCCAAAGCAAAAAGAGGGGGTCCCCATTTGGAATGGGGTGATGGTGTGAAAACCTCACAACATTGCCTCAATAAGCTTCCTTGTAGCTTAGCACACATGTGTTGCATCTGTCACTACTTGGACCACATTTTGTGGCCCAATCTACTCAATAGCTGTTCAAAGGATGTCAAACTGAGGAAGAATGGACCCTCTGAGCATGTAACTATGATATTGATGAGTGGATGATGCCTAATGTCTGTCCACCCATCCATAACTATGCTGCATCCAGACTCCTCCCAACATGCCCTCATTGTCTCCATCAATGCACAGATCTAGGCATAGTTGTTATCCTAGATCATGGTCCTCAATTTGTGTTCACTTGGTGGCACATATGATGCTCCTCCCTTCGCCACCATCAACATCATCGCCTTATAATAAGGAGATTGATTTACATGAAATGGGATGCCATTGGCAAAGAAGAACTTGCCAATGGAATCATCTATGTTCGTGTAGGTGCACATTGAACAAATTAGCTATGGGGTTACTTTTAGCCCATGTCTGAATTGAAAAAAAAAGGCAATTGGGTGGGAGAAGGCCTGCCTAATTGTCCAAATAACTTTTTGGATCACTTCATCTAATTACATATTTTATGTCTTTGCATTGACTATGTTGATGATTAATAATTAACATCCTAATGTTCTAACTACAACGCACAGAATGGACTACTTTAGTAATCTAACTTATATTTTCATGTGCTTGATTCAAATCCCACAAAAATATTGTGCACTATCACCTCCCTTAAAGGTATGCTGTGGACATAACCTAAAATATATTACATAGACAGCTTTTGATTTTTCAAATTGGTGGATGTCTAATTCAACGTTGGCATGTTTATACGTCCTATTGGTTTTCTTCTTACAAATTGTATAGCATTCGACAACATTATAAGCATTTTGAAGATGTCACAATGAGAAGAAAGTCATAGAGATGTACAGTATATCTCCAGATCTCTGAAACAATCTCTGGTTCTGCTAGTCTACAACATGGTAACAATATGGGAAGCATTTTCTTCATTCAAACTATCGTATCCCAAATGTACCATTTTATAGTCCAAAACTTCAATGGATGGTTTTATAAGTGCACCATAAAAGCAAATGCATCTATCACTTTCGTCCATTTTGTAGTAATATTTCCAATGATATTTTAATCTTCTAGTCTTTCATAGGACAGCTATCTAGTTGTTAATACATTACAAGAAAGAGATAATGTTATTTGGGACTATTAAGTATGACGTAGCAAAAGATGAGTATTATCCAGTGAAGTTTATTGGAGTTTTATGACTGAGGACGTCAAGTAAATTTGACCTGCTTTTTCAATAACATCTTTATTTTGATGGCAAAAGGAAAAGAAAGTCAATTGAAATCTGTTAGTACAGGTGTGCCTCTCCTACATGGCATGTTCAGTCATGGAAAAGCCATACTTACCTAAAGAAGTAAGATGTCTATCATCCCGATGTCTTGTCTTTCTTGATTGCATATAGGAAATTTGAACCAATATTTTCCTATATTATATTCAAATCCTGCGTAGATTACTATCACAATATGGAATTTTGTCTGTGCAAGTTACTTGTTATTGTTGACTAAATTTTAAAATTAAAGTTGTTCTCTTCGCACTGATTTTCAATATACTGTGCTTTGTGGTGTTGTTATATGTTACAATCTGTGATCTTTCAAGTCAAAACTTTGAATGCCCACACTTAGAATTATTTTTCTAGCTAAGTTGTTTCTAAAAAAAATTTGTTCTATATTCTGGAAATAGGAAGTTTTACAATCTTAAGCCAAATAATGACATGATGGAATTCTGTGCAGGGAAGACAAGGGCTAGAGATGCTGCTCTTAATGCTATTCAGTCACCCTTACTAGATATTGGTATTGAACGAGCAACTGGTATTGTGTGGAATATCACTGGAGGGAGTGATTTGACATTGTTTGAGGTGCGCTTCTGCAAAGGTTTCTCTCTGAATAAAAAGTCATAGAATACCAAAAAAATTGTGCACACTACTGTAAACATTGATAGTACACAATATTTTAATATTCTATTAAATAACAGCATATGATTATAAAGAGATTCATTCCTTATATAGAGAGTGGAGGATGCAACCTTGCAAAAGGCTGAACATAAAATGACACTTTAAAAGAGCCAGCTTAAAAAAAGAATGCTTGCCACCAAGGTGACTTTATTACAATTCCAAACCTAATAGTCTAATAATTATTTAATTTTATTCTAACACCCCCCTTAAGGCTTACTTCACTGAAAGAAAAACATATCAAACTGAAGACACCCCAAACCATGAATTTGCCTTTCTTTAGAAGTTTTTCATTGAAAACAGACTATACACCAAGTAGAACTCCATCAAGCTGCTTGGAACCTTCATAAAGGTGTAACTCCCGTGTTGAATTGACACGTTTCCGAATTACCACCTCCTCAAACTCCCAAATTACCGATCTCTCCAACCATTGAACAACAATCCATGCTGAGTTATACTCATTAAAGCTCCATTGAGTTGTCTCATAATCCTCAGAAGGGTATGATTCCGAAGATCACCAACTCACACACTAACTAGGTAATCATCCATTTTGAGCTTTATCTACATTGCCATCTTATCTATCATCATTTTCCTTGGTATAGCAACCGTTCCTGTTTCTCTTGGTAATGTAGCTGAAGGGTCTTCAGTAGCAACAAAGTGTTTCAGCATTAAGTTCAAAAAGTACCTCAAAATATTTCATTTCATGATACCCATAGGCAAAGTGCATGTTGTCCAACCTCCTGAATCTGCTCCATCTTCATTGTGTTGGTCATTCAGAGCAACTCTAGTGAAAAGAACACTGGATGTAATATTAAAGTCAATGGTACTAGAATAATTCAAGCATACAAAATGATTATCAAGATATTTGTTATTAACAAATGAGTGAAATTCTCCTTAAATAAGAGTTAGAAATGATTTATTTGACGAGAATAAGATCGACAACTAAGAAAACAGATGAAAACTAAAAGAATTAAAAATATTACTAAACTCTATCCTAACAACTTAATAGACCATTGTAAACTAAATTTTACAATATTACTTTAATGTTCAACCTAGTAGCTACATCACGTTTATCCTGAAATATCGCAATTTTTTTAGTACACAAGGGCTTGGTGAGAATGTTTCTAGTTTGGTCCTTACTTGGATAATACTGCAACATTACTGATCCATCTTCTACAAGTTTTTGATGAAATGACAATGAAGCTACACATACATAGTACGCTTGTGGAAGATTTGTTTTTTGGCAAGCTTTAGCACCCCTTGATTGTCACAAAACAAGGGTGGAGGCCTTGCTCAAGACGTGCATGTCTGAAAGTATCCATTGATGCCTTGCTGCCTCACATGCTTCTTTGACTATTCTCTGATACTCTGCTTTTGATGAGAGAAGAGCTACTACTTGCTGCTTCTTAATAGTCCATGTGATTGCACCCATACTGAGGCTGAGAACATATCCAAAATTGGATTTCTAGTTGTCAACAAAACCTGCCCAATGTGAATCTGCGAACTTAACTAGCCTAGGATCTTTGCTTATGTTATACAAAATTGTTAATGTTTTGGAGCTTCAGTCAGATAAAACCAATCGATGAAATCAAATGCCTAAGTGGCCTATTGGCCTTAAGCATTTGATATCTATCCTCTCTATATTATTATTGTTATGAGAATTGTTAAATATTATATATATGATTAATAAATATTAGATTGTTATAGATATATATATAATATATAATATAATATATATATATATCTAATGTGATATATCATATACATATATAAAATATTACTATTGTTATTTTTTATCTAATAATTATTCGTCATATATAATAATAATAATAATCATAACTTATGTCGATTTTGAGTATCGACCAAATATCTTATTGCTGTATCGATTTCGATAACATGAGAATCGATATATATTCTGTGCATTATCATTTATGTTGACTTGCTGTCAACACTTGTATCAACCTTATTACATGTATACCAATATCATATCGATTATGGTAATTGATATGAATATCGACTTTACTATGTCGATATCCATATCGATTACCATAGTTGACATGAATATCGATTGTAGTATTATCATTGCTATCGGTTACGACGAACAATGTCAATATCAAACTTGCTGTTACCATTAATGATCGATAAGAATAACGATTATAATATCATGTTCATTAGTAATAAAGCAGATCAGTATTAAGGTTGACAAATGATTAATGAGACATGTCTTACGCAGAGACATGTCCCTACGGTATGCGAGACATGTCTCTACGTCAGGATATGTATTATGATTGCCAATATCAGTGTTACAAGACTCTGTGAGTCCGGGCAGGACTTTGCGAGTCCTGAGCCAAGTTTTTTTTGGCTCTAGACCCAGACTCGATTGAGTCTGGTAGAGTCCTAACCAAACTCGCCGACTCGTCGGACTCGCAGTCAGACTCTGCCGCGGCCAGCAACATAAAAAGTGCAAAAAAAACAAACAATTTTTAAATTATTTTAACTTGCTTTTTGGGGTTTATATGTTTTGTCTAAGACCTAAAAAGATCATTCCATCACTTGCAAATACAAACAAGAGAGAAAAAAGCCTTGAGAGAAGAATATTGAGGTTTTAGAAATAGATTAGCAAATCGGTTGGCTGTCATACATCGATTGCTGATTGATTGTGCAAGTTTGTATCTTGCATTCACACATTAAGAGGAGCTAAAAGAAGCATTTGGAGGAGGCTTCTACAAATTTGAGTTGCATTTCCATTTTTGAGCAATTTTGAAGAGGTAAGTTATATTTTTTGTATTTTTTTCTGAATTTTTTACATTCATGAACCATATTTTGGTTTCTATTTTGTTTACATTTGTTCGTCTTTAGATTTGTTCCATTTTATGTTGATGAAAAACTTGAAAAGTAAGAAGCCCTAGTGTTTGGTTTTCTTGATTGTAGATGCTTGTTTTTATTTATTTATGATATATTGCAGAAGCAACATAATGTCTTAGGCTGAGGGTAGTTCATCTAGGCCTCCATTAATATATTATTTTAATTTCTATGTCTTATTTTTCTTGCTTTCATGACTCAAGAATATGCCACATTGATTATATTAATTTTTAAAGTTGAAAGTAAAACTTAATAGTATACTAATAAGGTTTATTTAATTTGTTTTAGGTCTCCTTTTTGGAAAATTGCGATAGATGTTGTTACTGTTTGTGGTCCGGGGTTCAAAGCCTCTAATGATGAGGAGCTAAAAGGTCTTATTTTGACCCAAAATGTGGTTGATGCAAAAGTTTCAATTGAGGAGCAATGTGAGGTATGGAGGAGGAAGGGTTGCACCATCATGAATGATCTTGTGTTTGTTCATTACAACCTTCACCTTCGTCACAGACAGATCTTGGGCACTGACATATCTCCTCTCATATTAGAGGAGGTTGATCCACATGCAAAGTGGAACACTGAGATTGATGATCCTATCTTTAGCGATGAAGACTTGGAATGGGTTGATCAGGTGGATCGAGAGGTAGAGGCAGTAGCGATGGCACAGGAGGAGGCTAGAGTGCAAGGAGACCTAGTGGAGGACCCTGAGGTTGAGAGTGAGGGATCTGACTCTGAGGATGATGATGATTATGAGGATGAGGATGATGAGGATGCCATTGAGGTTGGGCCTTAGACGCAGGGAGATAAGATGGTTGTAGAATCTTCCATTACCTATCTTAGGCGTGCTCGTAGGAAGACATAGGCTACTACGAGCCTTAGGCTTCTTAGGCTTCTAGTCTGTAGTTTTTATTTTGATATATGATTTGAACTTTTGATTCCATGGATTTCATATTCCATGAATATTGTAGACATTTGACAGTGACACTTTATATTTCTAATGTGTTATTTAGTTTAACTTATTTCCTTCAGAAATTCTCATTTATACTTATGTGATCTATGTAAACTTGTGTGTGCAAGTAGCTTCTATTTATCTCAATTATTGTGTATTTGATGTTAATTGACTAAATGATGCATGAAAAAAGTTTTAAATCCTTAAAAATCTTTGAATTTCTTGGGTTTTTCAATTTGCTGAGTCTGGAAGTTGAGTCCAAGTTCGAGCCCGAACCTAGCTTGTCGAGTCCAAGGCGAGTCCGAGTCTTGTAACTATGGCCAATATAATTTGGAAAACGCAGAAATCGACAAGTGCCATTACAAGTTACAACAATGATATATATATATATATATATATATATATATATATATATATATATATATATCATACCTTCTCATATATAAGCAAGATACTATACTTACTTGAACATTGTTCTCTCATATAGATCTGCATCCTCACAGAAGTATTCACATTAGATTTAAAAGAGACAGAAGTATAAATCTAATCAAAACTATTTTAGTTTCATCACTAGAAATTGGGCTCATCATATATCTAGGAAATAAGAAATAAAATTGAATTCCTCTATCCTAAAACTGATCACAATTCAACATGGTATCAGAGCCAAGTTAAGAAATATCTGATCAGATAAATTAGAGAAGAAAACTAACCACCATTAAATTTCTATAAAACTTATAATCAAGCAAAATGGTGAATGAAGTTAGATTCAAAGATAGACTTGAAGGAGCTTCAAACTTCATTTCATGGAAATTTAGAATAATGATGGCACTAAGAGAACGTGAATTGAACACATTTGTGGAGAAGGCTGTACCTATACCCTTAGAGCAAAGCTTGGGAGGAATAATTAGACTCAAAGAAAGAATTGACTATACCAAGCAACAGTAGATTGCAGTTTAGTTCGTGCCATCTTTGGAGGATTTATCCCTTGCATACCACACAATATTCTGATTACGACAACATTGGAAGTGGTGACATCATCATTGATGTTGAGCAAAGATCATCACATTTAGATCGCATATACTATAGGGCGGACATCTCTGAAATAAGAAGGCTATGATGCTCAAAGACATCTGCAATACCTAGTGCGATATATCCATATTGCATTCAAATCTTACTAGCGAGATATACATTTGGAAGTGGGATTATTGAATAGATATATAGATGAGGCGTATATTGTGTCTCTATCCCTTAGGGATCGCGGGCATATGTTAGGCTCTTTCATCAACGATCATAGCATACATTATGGTTCCTTCATCATCAATATCTTGGAATTGATTACAACCACAGTCAAATGGGGGAGAAACCCAACAAATACTATATAACCAGCAGCGAACTATATATAACTGGCAGTACCAAGAAGGAAGACCATACTGTAAACAATGATGAAATAGTCTCTCTTCATGCCTAATAAAGGGCAGCAAATCTGTATAGACATGAGTCGGTCAAAAGTACCATGGACTGATATTCTTAGAAATACATATACGCCTGGCATCGATTTGGAGTTACGGATTAAACCATGAATGCGACAACCTTGTTCTTAGGGATCTTTGTGATGCTCAGGTGTCAAGCTCTTGGAAGTTGCATTGTGAAGAAAGCCTCTTATATTTATAAAGAATGGCAAATCAATGCCATGTGCCAAATGTAGATATCTAGTGTGTAGCAATCTAAAGCACTCCACTCTCAATGGAGCCTCATCAGATGAATTGCTTGCAAGATGATACAAGTCTCTATTATTTAGAGTAGTAGACACTAAAGGACTATACAAAACTTTCGATATTTTAGATGATGGAAATGTCTCTATAGAAGGAAAATTTAAGGATTCCTTATCTTGTTAATCCTAACCGGTTACTGAGAGGGGGGGGTGAATCAGTAAATACAATTTCTAATTTCTCTGCAAATAGATATTCTTGCTAATATAGAAATTAAAAGAATATTACAACACCCATAAATAGAAATTGAATACTGATGCAGGAGCACCCTGGGTGTAAGAGCAATCTTGCATCACCCAAAAATATTTCTATTTTTTTTGAATTCAATAAGGGCTATCCTGTGCAGAGCTGCTATTTATGGAAAGTTACTATTTTTGGTAATTTTCGTCTGTGCTTAGAATGATCTAATTTCTTTCTTGGAGGTTCATTTTGGTCATATAAGTCTGCCAGTAAAGTTTCATTTCCAGATCAAGTGTATGTTGGAAGATATTGAAGATTTTCGGTATTGGCAGCAGGGTACAGAAACTTTGAACTCAGTTTTGAAGGCTTTAGAGGCCCCGGATGAGGTCGAAAATTTGGGTGACGGGCGCTTGCGCCGGTCAAGCCTGTAGAGCGCTTCGTGGCGTTTCCGAAATGGGGTTATAATAGCCGAGCGGGTCAACGGGTGATGACTTATGGTCTTCGGAAGTTGGGCCACCTGAAATGGCGAAAAATAATTTTCTTCAAAATTTCTGTTCGGGTTTCAAAGGTTATCTTGAGCCGACTATGATGTAATAAAATGTAAAATAAAATAATTCTAAGTTTGGTCGGCCTTATTGGCTAAAAATTCTGGAACCTTCCCAGGCGGTGGAAAATTGCCTATATAAGGAAGGCTGTATTATTGTTTTAGGCAGTTCAGAATAGTTCTGGGTAGTAGATCTGGGTAATAGTTCGAGGCTTTGTCCTACAGAATATTGTAAGGGAATGCCCATGTGGCTTTGCATATTGTAATTCTGAAAGTTTGTAATTCCACATTTGTGGAGATAATAAGAAGCCAATTTTCTGTTCTTGCATATTGTTGTTGTTTCTCTATTTCTGTTATGTGTTTGTGGTATTAAGGGGAGCACCCTTCATCAAATACATAGGTCAACGCAACATATATACGTGGAAACCCTCGGTTAGAAGGAAAAAACCACGGTGGTACAGAACCCACAAACTCCACTACTGCAGTAATAAAGTAGCCCTGTTAGAGGCTTACAAAGCACTGGTAAGAGTGCTACCTGCTTAAGGGATTTGATAGAAGACTTGTTAGGAGTTGCCTTGTAAGAGGACTTAGAACACCAATAAAGATGTTACCCGGTAAAGGGATTTATACAAAGAACCTATTAGGGTTCACCTTGATTGAGGGATTTAAATATGATTCTCAATTTAAAGCAATGATCTTATGATGACACTTTCTGTCTAATCAGATCATACCTGTTACCCTTTCCTCTGCTTGGCTGTTGAATCTTTCTCTGCCTTTCACCTCTCGTGACTGTGATTCCTCTCAGAAGATTCGGCTCTCCTTCTCTTCTTTGCTCTATGCTCTTGATATTCAACAACACATCGTTCATATCCTTCGACTTGTATTTATAAGAAATTAATCTTATTAAGAATACATCTCATAGTTCCACCAAGCTGTAAACTCACCCATAAATCATGCATGCAAAAAAAGCTTGCAAACTGATCTTGAGTTTACCTCGAAATGCTCGTAGATAAAGAAAAGTTAACTTCAGTTCCACTAAAAAGGCTAACTCCAGTTTTACTGCAAACGCTCTGCATAATCCGGTTCGGATTATCATGCACTTAACCAGTGAAGAGCTTGTATCCGGTTAGTCATCTGTTCCCTGTGTGTATCCCATGACCGGTTGGAAAAAACCTAGACCGGTATAAGCGTGACCGGTTAAAGTACACCGCTTTCTTGTTTAGTATACCGGTTCACAATTATGAGTACTAGTGTGATGTATCGGTGTTTAGGTGGGATTGATGTTTGCCTATGAATTTACCAATGACAACTAAGTTTATGTCAACATATCTTTCAAGGCTTGTGACATCGTGCACATCCTTCATAACCAGGTAACAGGACCTTCATTGGAGCAACTTGCATTAGAAAGGATGTTGATTTGCATTTGCTCCTGAATAATGAGATAAGTAGTTTTTATCTTTTGAGTATTACATTTATTTGCTTATTGTAGTCACTCTCTTATATGCATTCATGTAGGTACTATAAGAGCTATTTGCCTTGATCTTTTCCTTTGTCTACGAGGATGTTCTTGCAGGAAAAGAAAAATGGTGCATTAGGTATGCTATCGAGGCATTGTGCAAGACTCAATCTTATGACAGTAGCTCCTAAGTGGTTTTGAATCTAGGATTTTTTTTGTCATATGTTGATCATGCTGGATTATGTGAGTCTGTTGGAGCAAGATATCTTCTATGATTGGGATTGTGTAAGAAGGGTATCCTTCCGTGACAAAAGGAAGCAACTAGAGGATTTGATTCATTTGATCTCCAAGGATCTTGATCATATTGTTTCAGAGGCAGTGATCTATGTCGAGTGATCAAGAAAATCTGTAGTAGTCAGAGGACTCTATGATTCATGGGATAGTCTCATTTGATATTCCTAGATAGATGGATACTTGATACTTGTAGTCATGGGACTAAGTTGATGGCTGAAACATTTCAAAGAAGAGGATGTCAGAGGGAGTATGAAAAACCTACAGAAGCAACCTTGGGCGAGGAAGTTAGGAGGTTGATGCAAGACCTTGAGCTACAAAGGGAGCCACATCATCATGTAGATCTACTTAATGCATTTTTCTCTGCGAGGGAGAAGTTTGAGGTGCAAGCCCTTGTCAATGCATTTTTCTCTTTGAAGAGAAACTTGAGGTGTAAGCCCTTATCACCACCCTCTAATATGGTTCATGGTGGAGGTCATGTGTGTGACTCCATGATCTTGTGGAAACATCATGAAAGGTGATGATTTGTGAATGATGTTTACCTGTGGTTGCTATTGTAAAGTGACGACTTTAACAATAGTTTAACTTACTATCACGATGAATATTATATGGGTGATATTTGTGGATATGTCATGATAGTTCATATCTCTTACGTAATATTAACTGAGTAGTAGTGTGTAACTACAATGAGTTATATTACTGAGATATGTCATGGTGTATGTTATGAGATATAGCATCCGTGGATATGCCATGAGCAAATGTCTTCTTTGGTAGGCATGATGAGACTTGATGCCAGTGCACATACCAAAAAAGATGAGTATGGTGAATATCATATGGTTGATATTCATGAACATACCATACTCATGATACCGTGAGGTAACATCAGTTATGGTGGATGTCATCTTGATATCCTTGGATATACCATAATTTCAAATATCTTCTCTCACAATACATGAGTATATTGTATTGTTTATCTGGATAGAATTCATCCTCCCTAGCTAAGAGGGAGTGTTAATGTTTTGTAGCTTTGGTCAGATAAAACCAATTGATGAAATCAAATGCCTAAATGGCCTATCGGCCTTAAGCATTTGATATCTATCCTCTCTATATTATTATTCTTATGAGAATTGTTAAATATTATATATATGATTAATAATTATTAGATTGTTATATATATAATATATATATATGTATATATCTAATGTGATATATCATATACATATATATACATTATTATATATATATATATATATATATATATATATATATATATATATATATGTATATATCTAATGTGATATATCATATACATATATATATGTTATTTATTTTACTATTGTTATTATTTATCTAATAATTATTCATCACATATAATAATAATAATCATAACTTATGTCAATATTGAGTATCGACCAAATATCTTATTGCTGCATCGATTTTGATAACATGTGAATTGATTATGAGATCGATATATATTCTGTGCATTATCATTTACGTTGACTTGCTGTCAACACTTGTATCAACCTTATTACATGTATACCGATATCATATCGATTATGGATATCGACTTTACTATGTCAATATCCATATTGATTACCATAGTCGACATGAATATCAACTATAGTATTATCATTGCTATCGGTTACAATGAACAATGTGAATATCAAACTTGCTGTTACCATTAACAATTGATAAGAATATCGATTATAATATCATGTTCATTAGTAATAAAGCAGATCGGTATTAAGGTTGACAAATGATTAATGAGACATGTCTCACGTAGAGACATGTCTCTACATCAGCATATATATTATGATTGCCAATATAACCTGGAAAACACAGAAATCGACAAGTGCCATTACAAGTTACAGAAGCGATATATATATATATATATATATATATATATATATATATATATATATATATCTCATACCTTCTCATATATAAGCAAGATACAATACTGACTTGAACATTGTTCTCTCATATAGATCTGCATCCTCACAGAAGTATTCACATTAGATTTAAAAGAGACAGAAGTATAAATCTAATCAAAAGCTATTCTAGTTTCATCATTAGAAATTGGGCTCATCATATATCTAGGAAATAAGAAATAAAATTAAATTCCTCTATCCTAAATCTGATCACAATTCAACAAGAATGCCAAAGTTGAATGTCTCTCACACGTATCTCAGCATCCTCTTTGTTGCAACCTAGTGTTTTGCTTTAGTTGCTGCTGTGAATTTGGAGATGTAACTCACAGCATAGCTCAAATCAGGCTAGGTAAGATAGATAAGGCTGCCCACTACTTGCCTGAATGTTGACTCATTGATCACCTTTGAGTCTATTTTGGCTGAAAGCTTCAACCCTTTCTCCATAGGTTTAGGTGAGATTTTGCAATCTATCATTTTGAACTTATCTAGCAAACCCTTGCATATTTAGAATGAGAAATAAAAATACCATCACCCGTCTGCCTAACCCCTCTACACCTAGATGGTATTGCAATGTCCCCTACTCGGACACTGCCAATTAACGTACATTACTATGCATCTTAATTGAATTTGTTTTAAGAAACGATGAATAATTCATGATAAATTTAACAGTTAACACATTTAGGCCTAATTCCTTCTTCTCTCTTAAACATGCCAACCGTAAGGGGGATGGGAATTTTCATGTCACAGGGTGCTTGACACCAATCTACAAGTAGGCTTCCTCAAGGCATTGGGACTGCATGTTCGTACCCATCTCGGGATTTTCCCTTAAGGCATTGGAAATACATATCCTTACCCATCTTGGAATTCACTTATCTTGTGAAGATTTACTCCGCCTCTCCCAAATTGATAGAAACCTATCCTCTTAAGGGGTTATAGTGAGTGATTAAGGAGTAGGCTACAAATATATTAATATCTCTTGTATTACGAAATGTACATATATACATATGTAACTATATATATAATTCTGATCTTACTATTATTAATATACATATACATACATACACATTTCTTAATATTTCTCTCTTAATATCTATTACCAGTCACCTCTGTTATATATATATATATATATATATAGTAAATAGAAACATATTTGATATCTTGATTTCATTGTTTTATATACATTTATATATATATATATATATATATATATATATATATATATATATATATAAAAGATTAATAAAGAATTCCTTAGTCCCAATAAGTTCTAATATAATATGTACTTCAGAATTGATACATAGATAGCATTTCCATATTACTGTCATATGATACTTACCAGCCTTATATATATGTATATTCTCTTCAATAAACACAAATGATAAGTATTAACTACCGTAATGGTTTTCTTAGCCTAACATATTTCATAATTCTTTTATAATGGATAATACCAAATATATTCTATATTCCTTTTCATTCGATCAGCAACATCATAATTAATAATCTGTCATTAGAACATGCATGGATATTTGGATTTCAATATATCCCTTAGCAGATGTAATATTGCTGTACCTTCCTGTTGATATTCTCTCCCCAAGTCGGTGGTTTTTTGTAATCATATTGATTCACATTATATAGCCCTTTTGGAGAGTATCACTGCATCCATTGGCTGGAATAGACACGTGTCTCCCTTATTGCACCACTTCATTTCATAATCTGCTTGTACATCATTAATATTATCTATATTGATGATGCTTTAATATTATCTATATATTTATTATGATAGTTATAATATTAAATATTTAATATTATAACTCTTATTCATATTTCTTTAATATAGTACATCTATCAGTTGGTCTTTGTTTTCAGCACTGCTTTATCAATGTTATCGCCGTCCAAGTTTGTTTGTGCAGATTAATATTGTTTGGATTAATTAATATTATATTATAGATTAATATTATTTATTATAAGTTAATTATTTATTAGTATTATTGATTATATTGATAACTATTATTATAGTCATTAATATATTGACTAATATTATTTTGATAAATATTATTAATTATCTAGTTATATTATTGATTAACCAATATTATATTGATTAATATATTTAGATAAGGAGTTAAATGTATATTTTGAACGAATTAAAAATATATCTATATCAATTATGGCTCGTGACAGTGGTATGTAGGAGGACTAAGTTTGTCATGTCAAAAGTTGTACTCAAATTACATTTGATTTTCTCAATCAAATGTGCCTCACTACTTGTAGTGATCATATCATCTACGTAGATGATTTGCAAAATGATATTATTTCCAACACTTTTAATGAACAAATTTGGATATGGACTTTCTTGGGATCCCTATTGAACCACATTCATGTCAATCTTTTATGTACTATACCTTGGATACTTGCTTAAGGCTATAAAGATCTCTCATTAGTTTCCATACTCGATGCTCCTTTCTTACAACTTGAAAACCTTGTGGTTGAGTCATATATTCTTGCACCAAGTCACCATTGAGGAAGGCACTCTTTACATCAATTCGGTGAACTTTCCAGCCAAATTGTGCTGCCATGGCTAGAACAATGATGGATGGTGTAAGAGCAAATTTGTCCTCATAGTCAATACCTTCTTTTTGCGAGAACCCTTGAGCCCCCAATCGTGCTTTTGATGCAGGAGCATCTTGGGTTGGCTCGGTGACTACTTTGGAGTTCTTGGAGGAGTGCTTGGTAGTTGCTTTGGAGAAGGGTTTTACTTGGTTGCAGTGTTGGCCGAGGGGCTCGGTCGAAGCAGTGTTGCTCGGTTGCAGTGTTGACTGAGGAGCTCGATCGTTGAAGGGATCGGTCACTGAAGGACTCGGTAAAACTTCTGGCGCTCGACAGAACCTGTGCTTGGTGATGCTTGTGGTGCTCGGTCGACGTGCTTGCTCGGTGATGCCTAGCTTGCTCATTTGTTTTGGCTTACCGACTGGAGTTCTTGGAGATTTGGTGGGCCGACTTGATGTATTTAATGTGGGTAGCTTATGTTGTATTCTCATTTGTGGATCTAGAGGCCGACATGGAGAATTAATTGTTTGTAAGGCTATTTGAGTGCCGACTTGTATTGCATTTAATATTTGTTTGTTATAGGGGCCGACTTGGGCTTAGAAGTTATTTCTTTCTCCCAGCCGACTTGTGGCTGAAGAAGTGTATTTAAGGAAGGTCTGGGGTAGTTGTTGAGGGCAGATTAGTAGAGTTAGTAGCTTGCGAGCTTAGGAACAAGAAGATTGCTTGGTGGCTTGTGTGCACAAGTTTAGATCTTGCTGGGGTTCCTACCAGATTGCTGTAGCCTGTTGTTTCAAATCTGGCTAGGTAGGGTTAGAGCTTGGGTTTGGATCTTGAGGGAAGAGCAAAGTTAACTGTTTTTTTGCTCTTGCCTCTGGATGATCTCCCCTTGATCTCATCATCCCGAACATTACCAATAAGTTTTTCCCACCACCTTGGTCTCTCCTTCCAAATCAACGTTGTCATCATGACTTGGTTGCTTGGTTCTATATTATTTTGATGCTTATCTAGATTCTCTTGAAGAAAATCCTCTGAACTCATACCTTGGAGATTCCCCTTGATCTCATCATCCCGAACATTACCAATAAGTTTTTTCCACCACCTTGGTCTCTCCTTCCAAATCAACGTTGTCATCATGACTTGGGTTGCTTGGTTCTATATTATTTTGATGCTTATCTAGATTCTCTTGAAGAAAATCCTCTGAACTCATACCTTGGAGATTCCACATGATCGGAATTATGCCCTCCGCTCTTTGGTGGAGCTAGTGGAAGATGAACACTTGAATCCATAATCTTGATCTCATAAAGGCCCAACTCCCTCATAGGACACAACATCCTTGCTAAATGTCAAGTAGTCCGAGTCAACATCAATGAGCATCTTTGCTAAATGTTAAGTAGTCAGTGTCAACATTAATGAGCATATCGGCTTTATGATTGTCACTATACTGTATAAGCATCAACTTTTAACTCTTGGAGTCTAAACATATGCAGTAGAACTGAAAACTTTCAGATGACTCACCTTCTGTTTCCTCTTAGAGTGTGCTTCCTCTAGGGTCTTCTCCTTCATTGCTTGTGTTGGAAACCTTTTGAGAAGGTTTACTATTGTGTAAACTACCCCAACCCAAAGCTTCTTAGGAACACTTTTGACCTCCAACATACACCAAACCATCTCTCTGATTGTACAGTTCCTTATCTCAACCACTCCATTTTGCTGTGGAGTATAGGATGTTGTGAACTGATGTTTAATTTTTTGATTAGCGCAAAATTGAATGAATTTGTTTGAACATAATTTACTGCTGTTATTATACCTAAGAGTGGTTGTTGAACAAGTATAGTCTTCTACCAATGTTTTGAACTTTTGAAATTTTTTAAACACATCTAATTTTTCTTGTACAAAAAGAACCCATATTTTCCTATTGAAATCATCTACAAATAAGAGAAAATACCTGGCACCAGTGACTGATATTGTATTAATTGAATCACATACATCTGCATGAACCAATTGAAAGACCCTTTGTGCTCTCCAAGCCAATCTGTCTGAAAATGGAGTTCTGTGCTGCTTCCTGTTGATGTTAGTTTTGTACCATTACATAACATATAGCAATTGAATACTTGATGTAGCGTACCAAACACTCAACCCTCTCTTGAAAAGTATACGAGGATACTCCAAGGTTCCTTACACCTGTGGATACTAACTTAGTTATAAAAATGTGATTTGATGGTAATCGCTTCGGCGGGCTTACGTTGTTCATTCAAGGATGTTAAACTCTTGCTATGATGATGATGAGATAACTTTCTTCTTTTATATCATTTCCAACTTCGCTCATCAAACTAATTTATATCACTTCTAGCTTTGCTCTTCAAACTTTCGAACTTCAACTTCTCAACTTCAACTACTGAACTACTGATTACTTCTACTACTACTACTACTAAATGGAAAGATTGGCAAATGGACGGGAATCAAACCAAATGAAAGCTTGCCAATGGCGCTACTTCCATCGGTGCAATGATTCAAAGGGATATTCTTAGGATTTTCACACTAACACCTATCTTCCAACCCAACTTGAAGTACAAGCGGAAAGATGAAATGCAAGTAGAACTTGGGAGCAATTGGACTAGATTACTACACAAGGCTTCCTAACAAGCCGCTAGCATGCTAGTGGCCTAGTATATAGATCCTCATCAAACATTTACCAATATCACCATTGCAACTAACCATTTACTTCTATTTTACCAACATGAAATGAAATCCTATTTTAATTTGAGAGATGAGAAGAACCATGCAAATACACCAAAATGATCATGTATATCCACCATGCAAGGCACAACAATGAATAGAGAACAATTTTGATAGTATTTTGGCAACAATTTTCCAACATAACTCCCTTTACAAATGAGTACAAATGGCCTTATATAGAGGCTCAAAATTACAACGAGTGGCCAAGATTAAGAGGCAAAATCAAAGGCCAAGATTAAACCCTACAAACCCTAATTAGGGTTACCACATTTTCAACCAATTACAAAAGGGCACCAACTTTGTGGGCCAATGAGAAAATTACAATAATCTGTCAACCAATGAGAACATAGGACACTTGGCATGATTTGATTGCATGCACATGAAATTGCCACCTTGTCAACGTTATCTTATAAATCCTTGAGATGATGTGAAGCCTTGGATGCTTGAGCCTGTTCTTAGAAATTTTCTCACCACCACTTAAACTTGCTTGTACCTGATGTCCTGACCTTGAAAGATTAAGGTCTCTATGCACTTGGGGTAATCCTGCCTTAGCCTCGGTGGCTTGCCTGGATGTGAACCTCTTTGCAATTTGAGGGCCTTGCTCTTGGCCACCGCCTTGAAATCAAACTTGACCTCTTCAACCTTTCACCTCGCTTTCTCTCTTCATTATCCTTGCCTTCCTTAACTTTCATGGTCTTTCCAACCTTGTCTACTTGAATTCGATTTGCTTGCACCTCGCCTTCTACTTCAATACTCTTGGGTTTTGGGGGCACCGGCCTCGGCTATGTCTCCTTGATTGTTCCGCAATCCACCCATCTTCTTGATTTGAAATAATCATTAAGTCCACCAAATGCTTCCACATTCATAGCCTCCCTCTTGGCATAAGTACTTGCCTCAACCATAGTGGTGCAATGCATCTCCCCAAAATTAGATTTGGTTTGACTGGCAAAGCATCACTAGTAGTCTTGCACTCGAATTGAAAAGGTAGGACCCCATGTAGACCTGCCTTTGATTTTGTACTATCTAAGTTGCAACTCTAAATTCATGCTAATGATCCTAATCCAATCAATCTTTCCTTTACCATTTCCAATGCCTTCAATAAAATAAAACATCCAAGGATCAAACTGTGTACCTTGAGCAGAGCCTGGGATCCAGTTGAGAAGTACAATGAAGTTGCCATACTTTGACCTGCTGTATTCTGTTTGCTGCTGGGGTAGACTGAACACTTTCTTGCACAAATCCATACTTATTGATCTTCTTTGCCACAGGGGACTAGCTGTCTCTCAACCTCTCTCTTAATTGAATCATATCAAGGGTACCAATGTTGGTGTCTCCAACGTGTCTTAGTTTCGAGCGGAAGTTGGAATTGGGTATCATGACTTCCTTGTCTCCTATTTTAGCATTAGTTCCTTTGGGTCGCTTGTTTGCATTGGCATCCGCCATCCTAAACACTTATCACTCCCCGCCTTTTCTACAATGATGGTGAAACTACACTTATCACTCCCTGCCGTTACCTTAAGAGATGAGCTACACTTATCACTCCAATCTTCTTCCTAGTGATGATGATGAAGACTACACTTATCACTCCCCGCCGTTACCTTAAGATGGACTACACTTATCACTCCAATCTTCCTCCTAGGGGTGGGACTACCACTTATCACTCTCCGCCGTTTCCTATGAGATGGACTACACCTTATCACTCCAATCTTCTTCCTATGATGATGAAATGATGGAATGCAAGCAAGAACTTGGGGAAAAAAAGCTAATCAAGACAATCGAGTAATCAACTTACTAACCAAACTTTTAACTCTACTTTTTGAAACTAGTCTTCAACACCTAACACTAATACCAAAGAAATGAAAACAACTAAGAAGAAAAGGGTAAGATAAGCCACTCACCGGTTATGCAATTCTGAATTCCTTCTTGATGTATTTGCCTTAGTTAGATCACAACCTCACACTTGTCCGGATTCTGAAAATATGGCTTCTAAGTAAATCAAATTTTCCTTCAAATGTCTTTCAAAATCTGAGATGAGACCTCAAACAATTAAACTCAACCTCCAACAAAATCTGGAAATGAACTCAAAACAACAATCTCTCTCTTCCCAAATTTTGAGATTAAAATATGGCAACTTCTATTTTCGGATCTGTATAAAATGTGCTGAAAAAAAGGCCTTTGAAACTTAAATTTTGGAAGATAGACTACAGAAAAGAGGCCTCCAAACTATAATCAACAAGTCTCTGCTTCTTCCTCTACTGAAAATGGTGATTTTAGGCCCTAAATCGGCCCTCAAATTGCTTCAAATGCACTCCAAAACGCCCAGGTCTGGTGCATAAACAGGGCCGCCATCATTCGAACACAATTGCTGCCCCAACAGAGATTTTGAGGCCTCAATCTGCCCTCGAAACACCACTTCAATGTTCAGATCCACTACTTAGACAAACTCGCCAACCTCTGACTCAAAATCGCTGCCAAAACAGTGACCTTTGGGCCTTGAATCTTCCATTCGAACTGCCTTAAATGCCCTTGAAATTGCCCAAGTCCCTCTTTGAAAATGCCCAGACCTGCCTCACCTCTAAACTCGCCACTCTCCCAATTAGATCGCTGCCAAACACTTGATCAAAATCGCCAATTTTGAAGAAAATTCGCTGCCAAAACAGTGATATTTCGCTCCTACTTGCAGAGCAGAGATCGAACTTGTATTGTGAACAAATGAAGGGGGAAAACTTTCTTATATACCTGCCGTTCATGCCCAATTACTAGGCCGACCCCCTACACGTTTGCCAAAATAAAACAATTAATTGATACATAGTAAGGCCGACCTGGTAAAGCATTAAATGAATTTCGATTTTGCAAAAGAAACTTTTAAATTGAATTTGAAATTACAAATGGCATGGGACCTATTTGCAATACAATTATTAAATCTCGATCCTTTCTTGGCACACAATCCAATATAATTTCAAACACACCCAAAGCAATTTTCGAAAATGCCAAAGTATATTTGAAAATCGAAATACACAAGGCTCAGTCCAGATTTCGCAGATCTAACCAGCATTTAATTACCCAATCAAAATCGAAATTGCCAACACTTGCAAATTGTAATTAAATGGATTTGAATTAATTTGCCCAATACTAAAATCGAAAAATGCGAAGAGGAATTTGAAAATTGAAAATAATGAACAACACTCTCAGATTTTCGAAAATCTACCAAATATTTTGCCATCCAGCAAAAAGATCGAAATTTGTTTCAAAATAATTGCAAATCAACATTGGCAAGTTGAAAAAAATGAAAGTAATTGAATTGATTGCCCAATAAAGATTTCGATTTTAATGCCAAGCATTGTCAAGAAGAAAAAAAATTCTGATTTTGAAGAGTGATTCAAACAAAGGAAATTGAAAATCAGAATTACACAATGAAAATGTTTGATTCCAATATACTTCGAAATTGCTCCCTTTTGGATTTTAGAAATTGCTAGCTTGAACAAAATCGAAAATCTAACAAAAATCGTTAATGCCATGAAATCACTAATATCACACGAATTGCCATTTCAAAATTCCGAATCTTTTAAGCACAAATCAATTTCAAAATTTGAACAACTCAACTTGCCAAAATCGAAATTCTATCACTAACAAAGTACCATTAATAAAATTTCATTGCCCTTGTAAAAATTCATCATTTCACCAACGTTCTCAAGATCAGATTCTCATTGCAAGTCAAACACCGTCACTCAATCATCGGGATCATGCAATCACAATGAGGTCGGGGCAAGGCAAAAGTCTAAGTCTGGAAATTTCAAAACGGGGGTCCCCGTGAAATAGGGCGATGTTGTAAAACCTCACAACACTTCCCTGCTTGGTAAACTTTGTAAACACTCTGTATCTATTGGTTGATTTCCGATAAACCTTCAACCATATTCTCTCTAGCCAATTGAGAGAGATAAGAAAGGTTGAGATGCCCATAATTCTGATGCAAAAGAGTATTGATAGCAGATAAACTCTTGGCTGCCAGTGCATGCTCTTGAACTTCGCTAGTATCAACAAGCCAATAGAAACCATGATCTTCTATACCAACTGCGATGGTTTGCTTTGACTCCTTGTCAACAATATGACACGTGTGTGCTGAAATTGATGTCCAACTTGGGACAGTGGCACATAATCTCATTCACTGAGAGCAAATTGATTTCCATACGCAACACATAGTATACATTTAGAAAACGAATACTAATCTTTCTAGTGAGTGAAATGTCCATTTAATCTAGAACCGATTTACAACACAGAAGACTTGGAGTGATTTGTTGGTTGTTTGGCTATGAAAGCATAGAAGGTTGAGTCCTGCTCAGAATGGTTTGCAACATGAGCCTTTTGTGGAGGCCCTCCTTGTTTGGATTTCTGATTAGTTAATTTATTTTTGCACTGCTTCTTCGTGACCATGTTTACCACAATAATGACATGTGATAGTCTTCAGATTCTTTCAAGTATTATCAAAATTCCATTGACCTTTGTTTTGAGGCTTCTTGCCTTTGCACTTGTCCTTGACTGAAAAGGCTTGTTTTACACTTGGTGAATCACTTGTGCAACCAAATTGCTTCTTCCATCTGTAGTGTTGCAAGAGTTTGTTTCACAAATCATTGAACTTCGCGTCAACACTAGTAGATATGATCTTGCGTGTTTCTATGAAATGCACATATGACCGTGGTAAGCTTTTCAACATAATAAGCACCATGGCTTCTTCCATTGTGCCACCTATACGATCTTGCAAAGACATTTTCTAGGTTTTAACATATTCTTTAGGAATAAGGTGTTGAATATATCTGATATCTCGCATAAATCTCACAGGTGCTTCCAAATTTTCACAAAGGTTTTGCCTGATGGAACCTTCAAAAGCATTTCATCCATGACCAATAATTTAATCAGCGTCAACGACTTTACGATTAAGCTCATCAAACTTGTTCTTGTCTTTAGCCACAATCCTTGGTGGAGTTTTAGTATCAAGGAGAATCTTATCAAGGAATTTGTACTCGAAGATTGTGATCATATATTGTTTCTAGGTGTTATATTTTATTGCAAATGAAGCTCTAGTTGCCTTACGACATGATGTTGTGTATGCCATCCCCCCCGCCATATATAATCACTAAAAACGAAGAAACTTTCTGTTGTTAGACTTGTAGATCAAAACCTAATCAACAAACTCTAGTTGGGCAGCAAAAATCACGATTTTATTAAAAATCGTCACAAATCTGCAAACTAATTCTGGAAAATTCTCAAAATTGTAGTTGACACCATGGCTGTTCATGACTTAGTCAAAATATTGCTAAATGAAACTCAGAAGCTTGCCTAAAAACCTAGGTGTCACTGAAAAGAGGGAGAAAACCGCTATTTTGTAAAAAAAATCATCAAAAATGACTTCACAAATCTCGTTTTTTGATCTGGAAAACCTCCTAAAGCCCTGGTATCAGTACAAAATAGGAGATCTGGAAAGTCACAAAGTAAATAAGTTATCAAATGATATGTATGTACAATTCATTTTCAATAAGAGATGCTTGACGGATTTAGTGAAATGCTGATGAAACTCTAAACCATCCATTGTCTTATGGTAAAAATGGATTTTAAAGTTGTGGGTTGAGAGTTACATCATTGGAAAATGCATTTCAAGATATTGCTTCCAATAGATATGACCATATTTGGTCAAATCACGAATAGAGATTAATAATTAGGATAAGGTGATAGGAACCCAACTTAAAAGTTTACTTCATCGTACTAGATGGATAGTTACCCAATTAATGGAAATACAAATCAATTCCAGAATTTTTAACATTTCTTTTTGACACATTCTGCAATATCTATAATGCTTAAAATACAGAAAGAGCAGTGACTGGGATTTACACATTGCTTACCTTGTGTTTATGATTCACTATATGCAATAGAAAATTATACAGCCATAAAGAAAATTAGTTTAAGCTTTATAGTAATATTGTTGTAGTTCTGTATCTTACTAAATTGTAGTTGATTTCAAGATTAAAAATGTGTATTGTTTCATCCAGTTATTGCTAATTTGCCAGAGTTGTCTGCCTCTTGATCTAATGGACTGGATGATAATGAACATATCTGAGACAAGTATGGCCTTGTAGAACTAGTAGCTGGTTTAGATTTGGGATTGGGCTTGTGGGTTTGGCAATTTTTTATTTTAGGTTCATCCTTACAAAAAAATAAAAATAAAAATCAATAACATATACATAATTTAGACTAAAAATAAAAATTAGGTACATAATTATAAATTATTGTATAAATATATTTGAAATATTATATTAGGTTAAAAGATATATAAATTATAAAAATATAAATTTAAGTACATTACATTGTAATTTTAATTATCAAAATTTAAATAAATTATGGCCCTAGACCTATGGTAAAAATCATAAAACATAGCTATTTGAATAAATCATATACTCATGTGAGTGCTGTTTGAATAAAACATATAGTCTGCCAATAATGGATAAAACATAAAATATAAATTGAAGTAGAATGGGTAAAACAGAATCATAAGAAAATGCAACTGGCATTCTTTGCTGCCGTTAAGCGAAATCAAAATTAGGGTGAGCTTTGAGTGTTTAATGGTTGCCTGGACCAAACTTTCTACATAGGTTGATCACTGTTATTTAGTCAACGTGACTGCTATTTCAGCTGTTACTTGGTGGGAGTCAGTTGAGTGCATTACGGTATAAAAAATGATCCTACTGAACAAGGAGAGTTGTGAGTATGTTGGGAAAATCACTGTTGTCTGCCAGTAAAAGTAGCCAAAGTCAAAGCCCCAAAATGATTCTATATAAGTGAGAAAATTTAAAAAGTTGTCTAGAAAAACTGCTGAATCATTTTGGATTTTGATGGATTTGCCCAAACTTATTCTGCGTTCTATTGAGTTTGTCTGGGCAATATCCACAGGTCAAGAAACTAGCCTGGCCAAATTCCTGCTTCGATATAACTGGGATCCAAATTGGGTTTGAGCTGGAATTGGATCCAGGGCTCAAACTGGCTATGTAGTTGTAGAAGCATGGGATCATGTTTTCAGTATTTGTTCAAGACGATGATGTTTGCATTGTCCAACCTTAGGCTCTTTTTCTAGAGAAAGAGTAGCTGATTTTGGAGTCTCATTCTCGATTAGTTAGTCATTGTGAAGAAAATGTCTGTTTCTTTTGTTGAGGTCTTTCAATAAAGAATGGCAGAGGCTCAAAAGATTCTTGGAATGGCAATTGAACATGATCGTCTCAGTCATATTTGAGACACAGATAACATAAAAGAAAACTTGGAATCATATTTTTCCGTATTTGTTGTTGCCAATGATGTCTACATCTTCCAAACCAAATTAATTGTGATATCAGCAATATTAGGCTTGCTCTCTGCCATTTTTGTTGCTTCTTGGGTTATCTTGGCAAGTTCAAGGAACTGAAGATGCAATTGAGTAAAGTTTAATGATGTATGCTGAAGACAACAAGGAGTAGAATTCTAGGCAAAGACAATTTATGACTACACTAAACCTCTATCTTGGAAGCGTAGTTGGGAAGGTTCTTCATAATCATAGAGTAGACATTGTAGTAAATTTTGATTCTGATGAAGAGTACAGTTGAAGAGTTTGGTTCCAAATCCTACACAACAGCCATATTGATATTTATCTTTGTCAATGCTTTTCATTATTGTAAGACCATTTCCTTTTGGGGCTGGCTCCATTTGCTAGCATTGCTTCTGGTATCAATTTTGCCCCATCGATGTGTTTTTCTGATGGAGAATTTTATATCATCCACAATGAACTTTTACTTTTAGCTATTCAATATGGGAGCAAGAGCCTTTAGGCTAAGACCTCTTTGGCTGAGAGCCAAGGATTGAGGGATATTTATTCTACCAAATTCGCTCATGGCATGATTCCAGCCTCACCCCATATAATGTCGGGGCCTTGCACTAAGTGAGATTTGATCCCTGCCTGACTTATTCATGAACCATTCAACTTCACCAGTAGATCAAGGGCCCATTGACCATTGATGCATTTTTATTATTGGAATACATGACAATAAAACTTTTCTTTTAGGTTGTTTATATTAGTAAATAAATAAATAATTAACTATCTTATTACTTCTTGTTTAGGAATTGATCAATATGTTGGCAATTTCATTTATATTTATAGCTCTTTTTTTTGCTTATTGATGTGCATTTAGATATTTAGAAGTTTATAAATAATATATATAGTTTGTTTTAAATTAATGTGTTTATATATTTCTTAGCTTATTGATCTTTCAATTTATAAACATGTTCCATAGTTACAATCTTATATCTCTTTCTAAATATGCTTGCCTATAAATATTTTAAAATATATATACTTCTCCTTTCTTTCTTTATTTGATTATGTAATTAGTCTATATTTAATTGTAGAGCATATCTTACATTGATTTGTTATTTTTTTTTTTGTAGTTTTAATGTAAGTATATATTTATATTGTTTTATTTATGTTGTCTTTAGACTTAAATTAGTTTCATCTTGTTTATTTGGTATTTTTTTTTCTTAATGTCACATTCCTGCACATTGTTCCATATGCAACCTCTCACTTCCTCTCCCCCTTTTCTCCCATCTCTCTTTTTAGTCTTTCTTGGTCTGCAACAATTTATTCTACTTCTGGAGATCTCTGTCATCTCGATGATGGATCACAGAGAGTGATTTGAAATGTTGATGCTGAAAAACACATACACAATTGAAACCAGAAACAGCAACAAGAAACTTTTCTTTTGTTTGAACTTCGATCTTCTTTTAAGTTTTTTATTTTTTAACTTTATGATCCATCTTTTACTATTATATATGCAGGTAAATGCTGCTGCTGAGGTGATATATGACCTTGTGGATCCTAATGCAAATCTAATATTTGGAGCTGTTATAGATGAATCACTCAGTGGACAAGTAAGTGACTGTGGAAATCCTATTTGGTTTTCTATCTGACCTATCCTCTTGTGTTTTCAATCAACCTCTTAGAAAAAAATATATGATGTATTTAAAAGTGAAACAAGTTATAACTGCAACCACTCTAATTCATCTTCAAATCCACATCTGATGAAGCTAGAACATGTGGCAATTTCAGAAGCATGTATTGAACTTAAGTGATAGAATTGTTTTTCTATATCTTGTAACCAATAACCCTCGGTGAAATTTGTAGAAGGCAAGCAATACTTTAAGAAGTGACACTCCATGATTAAGTTGTCATTTTGTTACAATAATGTCATTTTCTTAGTGATTTTTGAAAAAACTCAATTATTTTGGTTTCAAATCTGTCTTGCCTAACTTATCTGAAGCCACTCTACATTCATTATACACCATATCTTAGGCCTGAGGAGATGGGATTATACTCGTTACTTCTGCTTCATTTACTATTTTCTGAGAGTCGATCATTTTGGAGTCTGAAGTATGTTCTAGTATTTTAATGTCCCCAACTAGGATTGTACTTAATTTACCCTACCCAACTAGGATTGTACTTAATTTACCCTAAAATTCCCAACTAGGGTTTGGATTGTGCTTTGAATGACAATTTGTAATGTTGCCTACTAGGAGGATGCCAATTCCCAAAGATTAACATGCATCGCGATGCATTTAAATCAGATTAAATTAAGAAACAATTACTAATTCATAATACATTCATAAGCCCTAATTCCTTACTTCTCTCCTAATCAATAACCTTAAGAAGGATGGGTATGTAGTTGTCCTCAGGGCATTTGGAAATCAATCTACAAGGAGGCTCTCTCAAAGTTTCTGAAACATATATGCATACCTATCTTGGGATTTCTCCCTCAAGGATTCGTGATACATGTCCTTACCCTATCTTGGGAGTTTCCTCCTACATTGCAAGGTATTAGTCCATTTCTCCCTAACAAAACCTACCTATCCTCTGAACAGTACTAGTGAGGGTTTAAGGAAAAGGCTATATATATATTATCCCTAATAGGATTCAGATATAACATTCTGTATAGACTTTTGAAATGCCTCCCATTTGGTCTCCCACCCGCCCAACGGTTTCTTGCCCATCTCTGCTTTTGGTTTTGGGGTCGACGTTGATGCTAGATTGCTACAGGATCTTATGGTGGTTGCAAGGATGCCACAAGTTGGTTCTTTCCTAACTATCGCTTCTTGACTGGGTGCTTTAGGGATTTCTGCTCCCTACGATGTTCTAGAGCTCCCTTTCTTGTGTGTTGCCCCTGGGCTGGGGGCTCCTACTCCTGTTTTCCTTGGTGGGCAATAAAAACCTTCATCTATTGCTTCTCAACCTAGGTTGGAGGTCAATACTACCGCTCTTGGTATTGGAGGTTGAGGGGTCTCTATACCTAGGGTTGTCAAGGATGGGGTTAACCCCCAAAATTTGCTACTACTAGTGGAAGGAGCTATGCTCGTGCTTGTTGACTTGGTGGTTGGCACCTCCTTGGAGACTCGTGACATGGCTTAACCGCCTCCCGTGGATCGGGTTAAATCTGACATTTGTATCGGGCATTGACAGTTCGAGCTTTTGGTGCAACGGCAAATGATTCCAACAATTGGTATCAGAGCCTTGGGTCACGTGTTCGAGTCTCCCTTCAGTTGGTGCTGAAGGCTCAGTTGGTGCTGAGGGGGAGATTGTTGACTTGGTGGTCAGCACCTCCCTGGAGACTCGTGACATGGCTTAACCGCCTCCCGTGGATCGGGTTAAATTTGACATTTGTATCGGGCATTGACAGTTCGAGCTTTTGGTGCAACGACAAATGATTCCAACAGTGCTATCAAATCTGCTGCTATTTTTCCTCCAAAGGTGAAAGCTTAACCTATTGCCTGTGCCAAGGCCTCCCCTGTGGTGGCGTGTGGTCCAAATGTGGTGGATAATGTGGATTTCTACCAATTGCGCGAGTTGCTCTCTAGATTTGTTGGTATTTGATCCTCTCTTTCGGATCTGCATTCCTGGGTAAGTAGTTCTTGGCGACCCTCAGTTTCTGGTAACATTGTTCTCTTCCCTTGTGCAAAGGGGTTTTTTATTGCTTCATTTTCTTCTTTCGAAGATTGTGATTTGGTGTTGAACACGCTATGGAATTGGGGGAATCACTCTTTCTGCCAAACCCTAGATAGTCTCCTTCAACCCTCTTATTGAACCACTCAATGTGCGGTTAGTGTGGGTTTGCCTTCCCAATCTTGCACTCCATTTTTGGGAGTTTTCTTGCTTTAAGGCCATTGGAAACTCTATTGGTCATTTCCTAAAGGTGGATGAAGCTACGACCACAATGGGTCATTCTATGTTCGCTTGCATTTCAGTTGATATGGATATCTTCACACTGCTTCTGGGGGATGTGGTGCTCATGGTTGGGAGGGGCCATGGACTCAAGCACTGGATTATGAGGTCGTTCCCTTCCGATAGCAGCGTTGCTTCTCTACTGGGCATATGGCTACAAATTGTTCTCTTCTGTGTCAAAAAGGCGCTGCCACTTGGTGGAAAGATGCAAATGAGGATCATTTGACCATCCGTGCTTCTAATTCTCTCTCTAATTCTTCCTTTGAGGACTTCTCATAGGCTGATGATGAAGATGAAACCCCTACTAAAAATCTACGTGATGCCCCTGCTGCAGATCAGGGTCAAGTTTCTGTTGTTAATCTGGATGATGCTCTTGCTGCAACTCCGGGTGATGCCCTTGCTAGTACAAACGCAGCTCCCTTTGGACATGTGGACCATTCCTTTCCTCCTGCTCCCGCTCCTACACAACTTCAAGCTTATGCTGCTATTGCACAACTTTTGTAGCATTCTGGCCACTGTCCTGATAGCTGTCCCAGCGGAGTTTCTCTCGTTGGGGGATCCTTAGGATAGTATCGCCTGGATAGTTGTCCAACGGCATAGGAAGAAATATTCTTTGAACTCTCCTTTACTTGAGGTGTGAGAGTGGCCTTCCCATTGGAGGGCTTCTAGCCTTTGTGCTAAGTTTTTAGTCTTTTTTGTCTTCGTCAGCATCTGTTTTTCTGTTTTTGTTCCGTTGATTGCCTATAAATTCTGCTCTTTGACGCCTTCGGGACGTGGTTGTGCAAGGGTCAGCCCCCTTGTTAGGCATGTTTGATTTCCTTTTTATATCTTCCTTGTGAAGAGTATCCTAGTATCTTTTATATTTTCTGATTCTACCATCTATCTGCTGAATTGAGTTTGAATGCCTTAATATATCTTGCAACGAGATATAATAGGTTACGTTCCAAGAGACAAGTTTCATGTCTATCCATAATTACCTCTTCACCCTTATGCTTATTGCACCTCTTAGCATTCAAGTGTAATTGCTGACATAACCATCCTTAATCGTGCCTGATTAGTTTTTAATTGCTGGTTATCAATAGTTGACTTTACTTGCCTTAATCGGTAGTAATGTTTGAGTAATAATTATGGGTTTATTGGTCAAGGGTCTTCATCAATTTGTTATTAACATTATCGATGTCTTAATTCGGTAACGATCACTATGAATGTCGTAGACCCCTTCTCAACTTAGTTGATCTATTCCTTAGTAATCATATTCGTTCCTTATTGTTAAATGTGGCGCTTCACCAACAATGACTACTCTATCTTTAATGGGTCGATATTAGCCGATATCACCACAGACAGATATAATATTCCTTAGTTTGAGTTTATCAGATGGTTTCTTTTATAGTTGCTGGTATTTGCTATCTTCCCTCAACTCTTTATCGTTATTGAGAATTTTTGTTATTATGGTCAAGGCTTAGTATATCAATGGACGTTGTTATTTCCACCAGTGGCTATTGTGTGTAATCTCCTTAGATCAGTTGTTGTCCTTCATGTTGATGTGAGTTTTGTTCCACTACAACATGCAGAATCAAATGCTCAATGTTTCGGAGTGAAATACTAAATACTCAATCCTCTCTTGAATAAGGTCATCTCTTGACGCAGCCAAGGTGATTGGTGGATCCAATTAAGGACAGTCCAAACCTTGCAGCTTCAGAACAACACAGCGGAATAACATAACACAACGCAACAAGATATGTTTCAAAACATATTTTCCATTAACATGCCCGACTGTAAGGCCTTTCGGGTTAGGGCCAATTACAATCAAGAAGTAATTCTGCAAGATCATCAAGATCCAACACAACTCCAGCTAGTTCAGCTCTGAAAACTATCAGCAACTGATGGAAACCCTAAGGCAGATCTAAACTTGAGCTCGCAAGCCTCCAAGCAATCTCCTTGTCTCCAAGCATGCAAACCACTAGCTCTGCTATCACAAACTATCAGATAACAATCTGATTTGCAAGATCTCGCAGGATCTTTTCCACAACTTCACTTATCTGCTACCCTCATATCTGCTTTCATGATCTCTCTAAGTCATCCTAAACAACTACCCCAAACATCCCTTAAATACTAATCATCAGCCACAAGTCGGCTGGATGAAACCATTAACTCCTAACACATATTAAATGCAATACAAGTTGGCTCTCAAATAGCCTTACAATTAATAAATTCAACATGTCGGCCTCCAGATCCACATAGGAGAATCCAACAAAAGATACCAACATTAAGTGCACCAAGTCGGCCAACCAAATCTTCAAGAACTCCAATCGGTAAACCAGAAACAACCGAGCACCAGTGAAACAACCGAACAAGCAACATCGAGCAACACAAGCATTACCGAGCACCAGTTCCACCGAGCACAAGAAGTCTCACCGAGTTCCTTCAGCGACCGAGCTTCCTTCAATAACCGAGACCATCGGTTAAGGCTGAAACCTAGTAACACTGGCCAAGTAACACACCACCATGCAGATTCACCGAGCACCCAAGAAGGCCCTTGCATCAGACACCCCAGGTTCGAAAAGATGTTCATATGTGAGAAGAACATCTTTCGGGATTCAGCACATAAACCCCGAATTGGCTCTTCACATACAAGTCCTCCACCTTTTCACTTTGCATACTCTTCCACTTCAGCTTCCTCTATCTCTTCAAGTCTTTCCTTGATAACACACAAGTCTGTTCTCCAAACTGATCATTCATTCTCTCAGGATCTACCAACTCAACTCGGCTACCAATACTTAGACTTCTCCTACCGAGTGTTGTATCCAGCAAAGGCATCAGGGAAAAATTCATGTCATCCTTCTCAACAGTAAACACATTCTTCACACAATCATACATAGCTATGCAATCATATTGCCAAGGTCTACCGAGCAATATATGACAACTATTCATCTCCACAATATCACAAAACACAAGATCCTTATACTGGCCAATCTGAACATCAATAAGGCATTGTTCTCTTACTTCTAGAGCATGATCATCTTGCAACCAGCCAATCCTATAAGGATGTGGATGTCTCATTCTATTCAAACCAAGTTTTTGAATCATGTCCTCAGCAACAAGGTTATCAATACTACCACTGTCAACAATAACATCACAAAGTTTACCTCTCCACTTGCATCGAGTCCTGAACAAGTTACTCCTCTGACAAGGTTCCTCCTTTGTACCGAGCAATGTTCGCCGAAGCAGCAAGATCTCAGATTCAGGTTCATTCTCAACATTTTCATTCACCACAGTAGCTCGTCGGTCACCAAACTTCTTCTGTGTACACTCAAAAGAACGGTGTCCTTCTTTACCACAGTTATAGCAAGTACCCTTAAAGATAACTCTACCTGTCTTCTTCTTTGGTTCTACAGGTTTCTGTTCATCTTCTGCAGTCATCGGTTTATCCTTCACCGAGTGATCAATCTTTTCCTTCCATCGGGGATTACTATGTTGTTTCCTCTTCAACTTATCTTCTGGCTTCAGAGCATACTGATAAGCATCTTCAACATAATCAATCTTCAGCATACCAAGCTCATCTTGAATATTGAATCTCAAACCATTCACATATCGAGCTACCTTTTCCTTACCAAGTTCTCTGTGTCCAGACCGAATAGTAAGTTTGTAGAACTCCTTGGTATAATCTTCAACAGACAAATCCTTTTGTTTCAGATTCTGCAACTTCTTAAACAAGTCAAGCTCATAGTCAGCAGGTATGAACTTAGCTTTCAACTTAGTCACCATCAACCTCCACCGATTGATCTTCATTTCACCTTCATCTTCTCTATCTCTTTGTAATTCTTTCCACCAAAGAGCAACACGTCCTTTCAATTTCGTTTGTGCTAACCTCACTCGAAGAGGACCTTCAATTTCTTCCAGCTCAAAGAAATCTTCAAGTTCACCAATCCAGTCAATCAAATTCTCGGGCTTCAAAGTACCAGAGAAAGTAGAAACTTCCATTCGGTAACTATAACTTAACCGAGCTCCAGATCTAGGCAACCGAGTAGTTATGTCTTCACCAGATCTATCCCTCCGATCATCACCACTAGATCCAGCAGCTTCAAAGTCTTCAACAGCTTCCTCATAACCATCTTTAGTACCAACATTCCGAGGTACACCAGCCATGGCTTTCATGATCTCAGCGACCATGTCATTCTTCATCAACTCCATCTCAGATCTGAAATTTGATTTCACCTTCTTTGTAATCCTAGATTCCACAGTATCATAGAGATCAGCAATCACTCTAGGGTCCAATCTTCTCGGAGGCATCCTTAAAGATAAGAGAAACCCTCTGCAACAAAACCCTACACCGACCACCTTGTGACAATCTCCAAGTTGTAAGCAAGTCAGATTAGCCTGCCACCTCGCACAAACAACTAGGGCAAGATTTCACAAGTTCAGTGCTACGAATCTGCAACTCAAATCATACGATCTTTTCACCAACAAGATCAACTTCGCAAGATCAGCCTTGCTAGGTCAACCTTTGCTCCACAAGATCAACTCAGCTTTGATACCACCTGACACAGCCAAGGTGATTGGTGGATCCAATTAAGGACAGTCCAAACCTTGTAGCATCAGAACAACACAATGGAATAACATAACACAATGCAACAAGATATGTTTCAAAACATATTTTCCATTAACATGCCCGGCTGTAAGGCCTTCTGGGTTAGGGCCAATTACAATCAAGAAGTAATTCTGCAAGATCATCAAGATCCAACACAACTCTAGCTAGTTCGGCTCTGAAAACTATCAGCAACTGATGGAAACCCTAAGGCAGATCTAAACTTGAGCTCGCAAGCCTCCAAGCAATCTCCTTGTCTCCAAGCATGCAAACCACTAGCTCTGCTATCACAAACTATCAGATAACAATCTGATTTGCAAGATCTCGCAGGATCTTTTCCACAACTTCACTTATCTGCTACCCTCATATCTGCTTTCATGATCTCTCTAAGTCATCCTAAACAACTACCCCAAACATCCCTTAAATACTAATCATCAGCCACAAGTCGGCTGGATGAAACCATTAACTCCTAACACATATTAAATGCAATACAAGTTGGCTCTCAAATAGCCTTACAATTAATAAATTCAACATGTCGGCCTCCAGATCCACATAGGAGAATCCAACAAAAGATACCAACATTAAGTGCACCAAGTCGGCCAACCAAATCTTCAAGAACTCCAATCGGTAAACCAGAAACAACCGAGCACTAGTGAAACAACCGACCAAGCAACACCGAGCAACATAGGCATTACCGAGCACCAGTTCCACTGAGCACAAGAAGTCTCATCGAGTTCCTTCAGCGACTGAGCTTCCTTCAATAATCGAGACCATCGGTTAAGGCTGCAACTGAGTAACACCGGCCAAGTAACACACCACCATGCAGATTCACCGAGGACCCAAGAATGCCCTTGCATCATCTCTCATGCTAAGCTTGCAAAACAAGATCATGAAATGACTTCAAGGTTCCTTCAATTGTGGAAACTCGCTCAGTGAAATAATGTGATTTGTTGGTAATCACTAAGGGGACTTGTGCTGTTTGTTCAATGGATATCAATTGCTTGCACTTCTAAAGATTTAGCTTCACAATGTGCAATGAAAATATAGTTTTTGATCTTCCAACTTTTCACTTCAACTTAAACTTAACTTCTACTTCTCCTAACTATGAATGCAAGGAAGCATGGATGAACTTGGACTCTACTAGATGTAGTCTTGTCAGCAATTCCACCCACCTAGTGCAAGTTTCTATGGAATACTCAAATGGTTTTCAAATCAATGTCTCCTCTTCAATCCCATCAGATGGATGCAAACTAAAAATTGAATATCAATTGAAGTTAAGTGCTTTCAATCATTGACTAACCACACAAGGCACAGTTACAATCAGCAAGTGGCCCGATTTTGTTCGAGTCAAGCAAGTAAACATCCACAACTACTTTCATTCAAGTAAACTACTTCAACATGAAATGAAATCTACTCCAAGTGAAAGTTTGAGGAAACCATGCAACACTTCAAAGCAACATTAAGTAATTCACCATGAAAACCAACAATGAATTATCAATCAATTTGATAGCATTATAGCAACAATTTGATCAAGTCTCTCCCGTAGCTAGCCTAATCTAATTCTACTACTAGCTCTCTAGCTTCTAACTCACTAACTATTACAAATGAGAAGGCCTTGGCCTTTGATAGGTGTTCAAATACAATGGAGGGCCAAGATCAATTCAAGATCAAGGGCCAAGATTCATCCCTACAAGCCCTAATTAAGGTTGCCAAATTGTCAATCAAGTACATGAGGGCACCACATTGCGAGCCAATAAGAAAATTACAAAGCTTTTGATAGCCAATGAGAAAATTGTACACTTGGCATATTGTAATTGATTGTGCTTGGAATTGAAATTTTCTGATTGGAGAAGACAACTAGGTGCCACCTCATCATCTTTATCCTGTAGATTTGATCAATCTTTTGATGAAGAGAAAATATCTCTTGATACTCAACATTGTCCAGTTCTCCCACGTGATGGCATATTCCAAAAACGCTTCTTCTTCCAATCTTTCTCTATCTTCATTTTGAAATCTTTTCATTGCTATAGTCTTGAATCACTTGCATTCTTGAACTTATAAACTTGGCTTGAATTTGTTCCTTGATAACCTTGACTTGAAACTTCTTCTCATCTGAAAGTCTTCGAGCTTGGACTATCTCCTTGCATTCACTTGAAGCCCACTCTGCAAAACAAAAGAGGAAAGCATTAAGCTCATGGACTGATATGAAAGAAATCATGGAATTTTCATGAGAAGAGATTACATCAAGATTAAGTAAAATGAATTTCCCTTCAAGTTTAAAAGCAAATTCTCATTCTCTTGCAAATTTTGAATCTAGATTTGACAAAATAATTGATTTTTACCAAATTTGGACCCTAGACAAGCCCTACAACTTGAAAGCATGCCCAGACTTCACTCTTATTATGCCCCCCATCTCAGATTTTGAAATAAACCTGCCCAGATTTGTTGTTTTTCACTTGATTTTATCTCCAAATTCTGACCCTTTTCTTATGTTCATCTGCCAATCGAGAATGCAATCTGCTGGGAACTTGAGGCCAATTCACTGTCCACTAGAGAATATTTCGCTGCCTAAAGAAATGTAGCTCACTGCCCCTATTCCAGAGATAAAAAGTTGTTTCAAATTGGTGATAAAATCAATTGAAATGCCCCTCTTTATAGGCGTTGAAAGGGCACAAACTTCCAGACATGCCAACTTATTTGGGAATAGGCCAATGAAATATTTCATTTAATCTGATTTTTAATCCTTGCAGGCTGACAACAATGGTTGTCCTTTTCCAATGCTTGACTCATTAACAAAATCACAGCCTTATGAGCTTCAGTCGGGCCCTCTATAGGGTCAGAAATCAAGTGCTTGGGAGGATAAATATTCCTCATGGGAGAGTGGAATCCTCCCTCCTCTGAGGATTTTCTTTGTTAACTTTGGTTCCCATCTTGCACTTACTCAAAATGGATGCTTACTCTCGCCAATTCTTCTCTCTTTTATCTTGTTTCCAGTTTGTTAAGCGATTTGGAGATCTGAAGTTGTTGCCTTAATTCCTCTGCATTTCAGACTGATTACATTGTTGTTTCATGATTTTGTCCTTCATTCGCTTTCCATTACAACTCAAGGTGGGCTTTGAAGGGGCACGAGGATAAAGTGCGTAAGCTGGGCAGAATTTCTCACAGTTGGAGGACTGGAATCCTTGGTAGGAGGTGGATTCTGCCCCTGCCCAAGGATTCCCTTACTTTCACATCACCAAATTGGCCATGCTTTCCCTTTGTTTCAATCATCAATCTCATAACCTCCACTCTTAATTATTCAATCCGCTCCATCCCTTTCTAAAAGATGTTAAATTGGCCTATTCCAAGGGGGGCGGAAATCAGAGATATCTCAGGATTTTATCCTTGGGAGTCATCAAATTTCCCCTAATCCTCAGGACTGCCATATCAAGGAGTTACTGTCATCATCTTAGCCTTGGATAAACCCCTTCAAACTATGCCACCAATTCTTTTGGCAAGTTTGGACTTAGTCGAGCACTTGGGAGATTCTAAAGGTTTGGTTTGTTTCCACCCAATTGATGGCAGAAATTAGGAGAGGCTGGGGATTTTACCCTTGGGTGGAAATCAGAGACCCATGAGGATTTTCCTGAAATGACTCCAATCTGATTTAACTGTCTGTTTCGTGTTTCAAATTTGTTCCTTGTGCTGGATTGGAGGGAAGTTGAAGTTTGTTTGTCTTTGTGACCCCAAGTGCTACTATCACTTAGTCATTTTTAGGGGCGGAAATTCTGCCCCTTCGAGGATTAGGAATCCTGGAAGTGGCAGAATCCGCCACCTCCCAGGGATTCTTCCTTTACCACAAAACCACATCTTAGTCTCTTTGACGCCTTTCAATGTCCTTCAAACAGAACTAAGTCACCCATCATTCAGTGCTGAATTCTGATTTCATGCTTGTAATTCCAATCACCCCTGGTCTGATTTTCATTTTCTCCACCATACTTGACCTTCATCCCATGCTGAAGTCATTTCCCAATGGCTTTAAGAACTTACATGTCTAGGTGAGTTTGAGAGGTAAGCTAAGATCTCAAATTGGAGAGGGGGTGGGATTCTAGGTGCCAAGAGGATTTTATCCTCAAGGGCAGGCGGATTCCGCCCTGCCCTGAGAATAATCCCTCATGTAATATGCTGCCCCCCCATACTAAGTAAAATTTGTTCTCCCCAAACTACCTCAAGCCAACCTAAGTGAAGTTGCAAAAAAGGGGGTGACTCATGCTAACATCCTCACCATCTTGAGGCTCTATTCAAAATCAATCTACCCTAGGCTTGAAGGAGACTGCATTCTATAGCTCAAGAACTTGACAAGCCCTAAACTCCTCTTGACTCTGACTCAAATTGTTCCCCCTTAGGGCGTGGAAACTTGAAATTGCTGCTAGCTAGGACCCTAAGACCAGCTACTCCTACTGCTGAAGTGAAATGAGGGGGTCCCCATTTGCAATGGGGCGATGGTGTGAAAACCACACAACACTTCACTATGAGGATGCTCTTGATATTAATATCCCCATGATAGCTTCTACGTACTCAATCACGATTACTTCCTTCGAACTACAGTGCTCACTTTTCCTCTGTTCATTATGTCATTGTTGATAATTGAATCGTGTCTTCATAATTGGGAACCCCTTAGATGTCATTAATCAGCAGCTTTACTAATTTGGTGCCAAGTATGAAGTAGTGTATTGATGATTAATCTTTTGATCAGTTAATTCCTCCTCTTGCTCAATAGTCTTGATGGCTTCAATGACATGTATATTACTGTCTACCTATCATTGACAACACATCCGGCTAATTCACGTACGATCCTTAGATTTATTATCTCATTTTTGTCTCTCCAAAGACTTCAGAAAATCGGAGTACTTGGTTGCTATGATGTGAAAAGGATAGGGATATCACAATTAGGGCTTGTAACGGGGAGACATTACAGGTATGGAAAACCTGTCTACTTATAAATAATGCTATGGCACTAAATTTGGAGTACAAGTTGGTTCCAGCTTCTATATTCGTTAGAAATTAATACATGATGGTCTGTGTGTTCAAGTGGTCACAAGCACATCCACTGTAAAAGATTAGAAGAGAAAAGAGGTCACTAAAAATGTTAAATCCTTTTAGGAGCTTTGAAAGTTTACACATGAGAAGACCAAGGGCTCATTGCAAAGATGATGCATAATTTTTTGATAATTTCTATTTTAGTGAAACATCTTTGTATGTTAAGTGGATACATGAATAGCTGAAGATTCTGATTAGAAGCTAGAAGTTAGAACACCCTGCATGATGACAAAACATTCTTTACAAATGCTCTGGAGATGTTTTGCAATTATGCTGACAATGTAAAGATGATGGCTTTAACAGCATGGCTCTACATGAGATAACACTTCTGGTGCACAATGATGTGAATAAAAGATGATTTTTGGATAAATATAGAATGATTTTATAAAGGAAGTATCTCACACCTGATGAACTTACCGCACATGCTTTTAGGTCAACTCATCTTGGCTTCCTTGAATTAAACTTCTCTTTCCCAAGCCACACAAAGTGCAAAATTTGCTTAAAATGTTCGATATTCTTGATCTTTGGTACAACAGGCTCTTGAGTCCCAATCCAAAGTCATTATCAATCCTTGAATGATGTTTTGTATATCCATCAGGGTAATGTGCACTGTACCAAACCTATAGAAAAGAATATTTTTGCTATTATTGAATTCCAGAACCATTGCACTGTTCATGGCTTTGCCTATGTCTTATTCTTAATTACAACTTCGGTTTACCTAGAAACAACCTTACGTAATATAGTGAACTATTTTGTTTCTAAATTCACTTGGTTGCAATATTAAGTTATTAAGTCCATATAAATGTCTTATTTTATGATAATTAATGATGATTAAGATTTCACTCTTATTATGTATAGATGTGCTTTCCCTACTATGGTAATGCCAATTTTATTGTTTTCTAATACAAACTACCTTTGGAGGAATCCATTTTCCCAATTTTGATTGGATGTGCAGGTATAAGCCAGCTGTTTTTGCTATGTTGAGTTTGTATTATGTTGCTTCTCTTTACTTCGGTTTGGATATTTTGCATGGTAATAATGCTTCTAGTGGGACCAGAGTAGACTTTCCTATCCCACAAGTTTGTCTGCTCCTGTGTTCCATGGGTACAAATCTCCACTCGCCAGTCTCTTGGCCTCAAACCTATAACCATCTCCATTCTATTTTCCTATTAAAATATTGTTTCCAAGATTACAACATGCAGTTTACATTCTCTTAGAAATAGATACGTCATCCTACAAAATCCAACTTTAGTTTTCCTTATCCATGATTGAAATTAGAATGTTTTCTGAAATCATTTGTGTTTGAATCTTTTACAGTTTTGGTCTTCTTACAACTTAGATACGTAGTCATTAGAAGTTTACACTGAGGTTATTATTATCAGAATCTCAAGAAGGGTTTGGAGGATGAAAAATGCTGAATGGTTTTTCAAAGGTTGAAATTCCTATCTTTTTGACTACCAGGTTTTGTGTGGGCAAAAGCAATTCAACTACCCTTTCCTGACATAAAGGAGTATCCTTAGCCAGCTTTAGTAGTTCGTTTAGTCCAATTTTACTTTGTTGACCTGGAACTTCTTTAAAGGAATTAATTTAGCTCTGGCTATCTTTACTGTTTTCATTGATCATCTTTAGAGCGTCCTGCCTTAATCATAATATGTTTGCAGTTCAACTTCTCTTGTTTTACAATGCCATATTGAATTTCCTACAGTGCATATATGGATTGTATACTTAATTATAGAAGATCATAGTTATTCTTAATTTATGCATAACTAACAAATAATATTTCATTTTCTGTTTTTTCAATGATATCCTTCTTGGAAAAAGAGGAATGCTTTTTTTTGAGGGATTTTTCACATCCTAAAATGAATGGTCAAGCATGAAAAGCTATGTGCAGGCTTGAAAAATTGCCATTTTGACAAGGCAGCAAAAGCATTATGGACACATTCTGGTCAATTTCTCTTTTAGAAACTTACAGAGGTGATTGATGTTGTCATATTTCATTTTTCAGGTAAGTATAACATTAATTGCAACAGGATTCAAAGGCCAGGATGAAGTAGAAGGAAAAGTTACACAGGTAATGCTTAGATTTGTAAATTGTATGTTCCTATTGTGCTATTATTAATTTAGTGTCTATTTGCTTACTGACTTTATGATGTAATGGCCATTGCAGGGCATACGTCAGTTTTCTTATGGAGAAGCTAACCAAGGGTCTGCTCGTCGTTCCTCAGTAGCAACTGATGGTGCGACTGTTGAAATACCCGAATTTCTGAAGAGAAAAGGTCGTACACGGTATCCAAGAGCTTTTTAACCAGGACTTTGCTTCCTCTTAGCTTCTCTACTTTTTATTCCTGCTTGGTTGTAATTGAAGTACAGTGAGATTTAAATTTTGTTCTATTTTCTATTTATTCTGTTTGAAAAGGCGGTTGAAAATATGTACTATTACACATGGAATCTTGTGTAGACTAATTTCCCTCTGTTCCTTTGGCTTGTCTACCTTATTAAAAAAGTGGTAATAAATGTACCCCACATTGTAATTGTCACTCCATACATAAGTTATTCATATACTAGGATTTATTAATCAGTGAGATGTTCCTTTGGCTTGTCTACCTTGTTAAAAAAGTGGTAATAAATGTACCCCACATTGTAATTGTCACTCCATACATAAGTTATTCATATACTAGGTTTTATCAATCAGTGAGATCTTTTGGACATGGAACAACCACTTAAATAATATATTAATATGTGAAAACTTGATAGATACACTATGAGGATACTGTAGCCTGTTGTACTATAATTCAAGAACAATACTGTGTAGTAGCAGCTCAATTCAGAACTTATCTAATTCAAAAATAAGATTTAAATTCCTTGTATGTATTCCCCAACGTCATGGAGTTGATACTCCCCTCCTCTGCAATAACTTTATCTTAGAGATCATGCTAGATAAATACACTTGGCAGACAATCAGACCATCTTACTCTGCAACTCTTGCTCTATCGTGTCTCTCTTCCCGTTCAAGAGAATGACCTGCTACAATCTTGTATTTTGTTAATCCTTGTATGCCACACCTGGTTTTAAGCAGGTTATTTGAGTAGGCATATAAATGTATGCAGTTTGTGGGGCATGTATTTGAGGGCAGTACAATTCAAAATTAAAGATACGGATGATTCTTTATTGCAATAATATCATGACATAGATGAAGCATCTTGAATTGTGTTTGGTTACTTGCTGATATGGTATGAGAGCCCTGTCGGAGTTAAATTGAAGATTCATAATGTGGAGTAGACGGAAATCAGTATTTACTTTTCTTGGTCCACACTTTCAGCCAAGCAGTTATGATCTGTCGCTCCCACTGTCGCCTTAAATTCTCACTAGTATGCATGTTGATCATTACATGCTTTTCTTAACCTGTTCTTATAGGGGAGATTTATGAGGCGGAATAAAAGAAATGTGAATACAACAAACTTCATATTTGTTTTTATCTAATATTCCATTTGATGGTAACTTTCTGTTTAAATTTTATGCTAATTTAATTTTTAATAAGAATTCAAAATTTTAGCCCACAGCTGGAGGGCAGTTAGTTTTTGGTTTTGCTTCTGTAAGAAAGACTCAAGTTCAATTCTTCAACTGCAGCCCTTGGTTATACTAAAATGGGGCCGTCCATAAATCTTTACCTATGGCCTCCAGTAATCTTCTTAAAGAATCTTTGGGAGTTTCTTTATATATGTTTGTACGTACTGTTAGGAAATTTGTTTTGTTTGCAGTTTGACTATTCTTCAAGAACACAATGAAATAAATAATGCATAAAAGGGCCTAAGCAATGCTAGTAATCTGAAGGATACATAAAAATAATTTCAGTAAAAGATTGAGCGATATTTAAAGCTTGTAAATAGTTTGAAGAAAACAATAAATTATTTCTTTTTATTTCTTTCTTTCGTAAGTTTTTGTTGTTACTGATTCGTTTTGGATAAATAATAGATTCAGATTAAGTGATATTCTCCATTTTTTCACAGTTGCAAAGAAATCAGTTAAAAATCTACCCAAATTCAATATTTCAAGAGAACTGAAGTTTGAATACTTTCTATGAGCTTTGTTAGGGTTTGAGGTACACGATGATTTTCTAGTCTTTCAATTTCTGAAAAAAAAAATCTTGAATTGTAGACCTTGATTGAGTTTCCCTTTCTTTAGGATGCCAAAAGACAATGGTGCGTTGTCCGCACGAGCATTTTTTAAAGACATTCATTCATTGGAGGATTGTTTTCCTTCAGATGGACAATTGTTTGGAGTTAATCATTGTTGTGAATTAGAGGACAAAGTATGACCAGAAGTTCAACAGTCTAGAAGCAATTTATGAATGCCCAATCTTGGATCTTGATTGTGAGAAATTGGGAGGGCAGTAGTTTGTGTGGGAAGGAGGGCATGCAGCATGGTGGGGTGGGGGTGGTAGGGAAGTGAATAACTTTGTGATGTTATCATCAAGGTGCTTGATTTGAAGGATTTTCGTTGCTTTCAGTTTGTACAATTAGGCCAACAAGACTTGGGAAGCCCAAGGGAACTAGGATTTGTGTGAGGGGTTAGCTCAACATTTTCCAGTAAGTAGGATTAAGAGCATTTTTATTGAGGAGGATCATGGTTCTTTAGGGTAATCAAATTCTAGAATCTAGATTTCAATTTGACAAGGAGATGAGTGGATTTCAGACAATGTTTAGGAGATTGGCCAATTGATAGGTGAATAACTCTTCTTCTTGAGCTACGGTGGGATGTGAAACTACTAATAATGGTTTTTTTGGGGAAATTGTGCATGATATTTCCACCTTCACTAGAGCATATACCTTATTGTGGAGGGAAATCAACACATCAAATAGTTTCATTGTTGCATTTTGTTAAGTGTAGATTTTGTAATGAATACATAGTTACATTGGGTGTTTGTATGGAAGTCCAAAGTCATAATCACCACCTAAGTTAGAGTTGGGTAATCAAAATAAATAGCTATGGTGTTTAGAAGCCAAAGGAGAAAACTATGGCAAAAAAAGCTTTGGTAAAAAAGGTTGACGAAAGGGGTGAATGACTAAATGTATGGTGGGATGTGGAAAAGGGTTGATTTCAAAGTTTGGCATAGCCAAATGGAAGGAGAAAAGAAAGCCAACGCTCTAGTCATAGCTCACGCTTTTAAAGAAGAGAATTGAAATTTCAAATGAATTTTGAAACATATAAAGAAGGGATTAAAGGTAGAGAAAGAATTGAATGTAAATATACAATTACTAAGGTCAAGATAAATTTAAATTAAAACTAGAAAGAAGTGGTTATCTTGATCTTGGGGTCAACATATTTTTTACATGGCAAGAGGTCTCCAGAACTGATTTAGGAGTCATAATTATGCACATGAAAAAAATGCTAAATGGAAACAATGGTGGAGGTGATATGAACCTTGTATTGCTCAACTAGAGAGTTTGCTTGGGGGAGTCAAAACATTGAGTTTATTGAAATGGAAACCTCATAGAATATAGGGGCTTAATGTCGCCATACAAAAAATGCATTGTAAATATATCTCATAAAGCCCAATTGTTGTAATGCTTTAAGAGACCAAACTTAATTTGGAGCCTTTGATAACGAGCCATTTTACAATGTAGAATCATATTAAGATTGTTGGCACAAAGGTTGACAATTAACAAATTTAGTACTTTTCTAGGACCCTAAATGACAATAATGGTTCAGTTTTGTGGTCACTAACTTGTAGAAGCCTATGAATTTTTGTTAAGTGAAGGCAAAGATGTAGTTTTTTTAAAACACATTAACAAATTTGTTGATGACATTTTGTTTGGCTCAACAATCCTCTTATTCACCTATGCAAAATCTAAAATGGAATCATACTGGTCTAAGTGTGAAGGACCTTTAGCATTACAAAACTAGTTTTATAGGACATTAGGTGTGCTTGCTCACACCTAATTTATTATGGGAAATTAGATATAAATATTGATTTAATTTAATTTAATTTACTTATGAGATTTAATATGAACTAATCTAAGGATTGCCCCATTTTGAAGATGTAGATGTATGTGCAACCAAATGTAATAAATTTTGAAAAATTATATATAAGAACACCAAATCTAATAAATTTTGAAAACTTATATCTAAGAACAATAGTAAATTTAAACACTCTAGCAACAGTCATCCCAGGTTCTTGTCTATGCCGAAGTTTTTGAAATCGCAGGTCGGTCGCTCATGAGGAATGATAGGCTCTTTCTCGAGAAGAAGGGTGGGTCAATACATAATGGGCAACTTGCTCACGTTGTAGATGCAAATTCTCGACCTTCTCATGATGTGACAACAAGTGTTGCTCACGTTGCGACAACAAATGTTTCATGAGTTGGTTGTAGAGGCTCCTTTGGGTTCCCTCTAGAGGGGTGGTTTCAAGGGTGCTTTGGTTGCCTCTTCGTGGGGTGCTTCTCAACAACCAAGTGTTTGGCTTATTGTTGTTGGTGGACGGAGCTATGTTCATGTTGCCAAATTTGCACGCTTAAAGGAGAAATCTCAACCCCTTGCTTGTGCCAAGACATCCCCTATGGTGGTGTGTGACATGGATGTGATGGAAAATATGGATTTTTACCAATGTTGCAGGTTGGTTTGTAGATTTGTTGGTTTTTCGTCTTCTCTTCTAGATCTTCATTGTTGGGTGACTGATCTGTGGAGACCCTTGGTCCTTAGTAATATTGAGCTTTCCCTTGTGCAAATGGGTTTTTTAAGTCTCTTTTTACTTCTTCTAAAGAACAAGATTTGGTGCTTAGCAAGTTGTGTGTTTGGGGGACCCACTCTCTCTCTCGACCAAATCCTAGATAGTTTCCTTTTGTCCTCTTATTGAACCACTTAGTGTGCGTCCAATGTGGGTTCAATTCCCCCATCTTCCCCTTCACTTTTGGGAGAACTCTTGTTTTGAGGCCATTAGCAAGTCTATTAGCCGTTTCATAAAGGTGGATGAGACGACGACAACTATGGGTCTTTCTACCTTTGCACGAATCTTGGTGGACATTGATATCTCCACCTCTCTCCGTAGAGATGTGGTTCTCATGGTGGGGGATATGCCATATGGACTCAGGTGGTGGATTATGAGGGCATCACTTTCGATGTCGTTGGTGTTTCTATACAAGTCACTTAGCAACTATTTGTTCTCTCCTACGACACAAAGGCATTGATCACTTGGGAGGACGCTTGCGAAGAACATTTGATTGTCCCTTTGATTCTTCCTATGATGAAGAGCCGTAGGCTGACGATGAGGACGAAGCTCTTGTTGCAGATCTGGGTAATGCTGCAAATATAGTGACGCTCCTATTGTAAATCGGGCAGCCCATGAGAATACTATTGGTCGTGAGATCCTTCTTCGCCTACTCCTGCTCTACTCCAATCTCCAATTGTCAATTTATAACTTTCTTAGCACTACGACCTTTGTGCTGACATTTGTCCAAATAGAGTTCCATTAGCTACCCCCTCTTGTGGTGGGAATCCTACAGAGATCATCGCATCAACAGTTGTTTGATGGCTTAAGAAAAACAGTTCTTAATTATTTTCCACAAGTGGTGAGTGAGTTGCTCTCCCACTCTTAACGAGGGCTACTAGCCTTTATCCTAGTGTGTTTATATTTTGTATTTTGTATTTGCTAGCACCTTTACTGTTAATATGCTATTAGTGAGTTGTTGATAACCTCTACTTGTAGAATCTGACACCCCTACTATTGTGCTACTATTCTCTTTGACTTGGGTTGTGGTTGTGTAAAGGTCAACCCCCTTGTTAGGCTGCTGATTTTATTGAAAAATAATAGTAAATTTAATTCACTTTGTAATCAATAGTAAATGAGAACAATAAGAAAAACTAAGCAAATGATTGCCATTCTTATGAATTGACCAAAATAATTACATTCATGCCTTTCTTATGAAGTGAACAAAATTATTACATTCATATTATTGACATATTTCTGATTACAATTATGAGAAAGTTACATTTGCAATAGCCAAAGAAACTTAATCCAATCTAAAATGTTTTTGTGATGGTACATAGATAAATATATAGCTACAATAGTATAAAATATAAAATAATTATTGTGCTTTATTGTTTAAGAAATTGTAATAGGCTATAAGTCAATAACAATAAGAAAGAACAATAGACTTGAAACACTTACACTACAGCAAGATTGTAAATATCATGGGAAAATTGCATAAAGTGTTCATAATATAAATTAAAGAGAACAAATTCAATCACACATGAATTGCAAATAACTTTCTATAATTTCCTATTATTTATTCTTGAATCAAATTTAAGATAATTGATGATGAATGTCACTCCTCTTACAAACCCAAACACAACAAAAGTAGACAAGTAAACAAAAAATGCAAAAAAGAAACTCCTGTTTTATATTATCCCCATGAAATGAAATTACATGTATAAAATAACATGCTACAACCACACGGGCATTCTCATTACAATAATCTACAAGTTAGAGCCACCATATGCATAAATCAGAATTGTCTCTTGTAACCCCCATTTTTCTTCTTTATATTGGGAAGTTTAACTACCCTAGAATGTTTTGGAAAATGTAACTCCCCCTTTTTGAAGCCGACCAATTTTATATCCTTTTCCCTATATTGGAATATGCTGAAAATATCCAAAATGGATTTTGGCATTCATTAGAGTATTTAAAGATTTTTTTAATTTTTCCTCCTAAAGTAGCACAACTTTTAGAGGCCATATCTTTTAATTTGATTGTTGGATTCCCAATTATCTTATATCATCAAAAAGCTTGTGAAGAGATCTACAATACGCTTTCATCAAATCTGTAAGATCCACACTTTTCTACTTGATCTAGGGCTTCTAAGGCCCTAAAAATGCATTTGATGTTTTTATTGGATAATTTTTCCTAAACAATTGAATCTCTCCCAAACGCCACACAATATTGAGATAATTCCTTCACCATTAGCTCCATTTCACGGTTTAGGTCTATGTAAGATTTCACGCAAAAATGACAGTTTATTAAAAATAGTAACCCTGCCAAAAATAATAATATAACAAAAAATAGCAACTTTGCCAAAAATCATAATATAGCCAAAAATAGTAACTCTGCCAAAAAAAGCCATATTAACAACTAAACGATATTTTTCGGTGATGTAAGATTGCTCTTACACCTTGGATGCTCCTTCATCAATCAAATTGAATTAGAAATCAAAATCCTAGATACATCCACATATTTTAAATGTTACAATTTACCCTAAAAAAAGGTATCATAAATCCTCTAGCAAATTAAATGTTTTTGATTAAGGTAAATACAGGTTTTGAAGGGCCCTAGAAACCTTGTACGAAATGGTCACAAAAGATATTAAAAAAAGCCCACTAAACAGAATGGGTCAAGACCAAAGCGAGGGTTTTAAAGCAGGCACTCACAACTTGGATGAAACAATGCATGAAACAACCTTCATGCAAACCCTAGCAAAAGAGAAAACCAAATCTAGGATTAGACCACACGAGACAGGAAAAAAATAGGAAAGCCCAATCAACCCAAAGGGAACGAAGCCTGAATCCCACAAGCAAAACATAATGAGGAAAAACTAGGATTTTCCTTTACCTCCCTTCTTCTGGGAGCAGAGAGTCATATCAAATTGTAGAGAGGACTTTTTATGATGTTTACCAATAACTGGGGTCCACCCCTCCTCTACCAAAGAAGCCTTCTCCTGCCAATCATGACAAGTAGAAGAAGAACCAACCCCAACAGAACTAGCAAGAGAAGTCTGGACAGAACCAACAAAGGGACCTGCCTCCTTAAGCAAAGGAGAAACACTAGGTCCAGACTTCTCAGCAACAATAAAAAGTCCTAAAATAGAACTAGCTGGAAGGAAACCAACAGACCCAGCAGGAACAAAACCATTCGAAAAAATGTTTGCAGACTTTCCAGCTCTAGAACTACTACCAGAAGTATCAGTAGACCCAACAAAACCATAATCAACAGGAGGAACACCAGCTGAAGAAGAAATACTTCCAGCAGGAACAATACCAGCAGAAACACCAGCAGACTGCTCAGTGGCTCCAACAAGACCAGAACCATCTGGAGGAATCTCAACAACATAATTATTGGGAGACTTACCATTAGAAACAACAGAAACAGTTCCAACAGAAGAAACACCAGCAGACTGAACAACCTCATAACTATCAGTAGTAGTAATAGTAGACCCCAAAGGAACAGTTCGTACAGGAGGAACATCCTCAGGAACATCAATATTAGCAAGATCAATATTTTTCTTGGCTACTGTATAATGATCAGAAGAAGCACCCTTCCACCAAGAAGTAGACCTTTTGGTCTTAGCCCTCTGTAATCCACACTAGACAACCAAGTGACCCATTTTAAAACACTTCCTACATATGAAGGGAAGCCCTTCATAGTCCAATGATTGGATCTAGGAAGTCTTTGAATACTCTAACTTAATCATTTCTGGTAGCCCCTTAGAGATATCCATCTCTACCAGTAATCGTGCATAAGTCGAGTGCATAATATCAAAAGTCTCTTCATCCACCATCAAAAATTCTCCAAGAGCCTCTCCCACCGCTTCAAAAAGGGAGTCAACCCAAAAATGAAGGGGAAGGTAAGGGAGCCTCACCCAAATTGGAATCTTGTTAAAAATTTTAGAAGAGGGAGAAAAATCAGGAAACCAAGGTTTCATAACCAACATATAACGATTATCCCAAGAGAAAGAGTAATTGCACAAAATCAACTTTCTATCTTCAACATTATCAAATTTAAATAAAAAAACCCCTTGCCATAGGGAAAATATGAACAGTACCAGAAATAATAGGTTCCCAATGAGCAGAGATCCACCGGTGCAAATTAGCAAGGTTCGGTTACAAACCCAGAAAGCGACAAATCACACCACGAGAAGAAAACTTAGAGGATGCAAACTCAATATCTTCCACCAATTCCTCATCCAAGGAAATCCGGATAGGATTCGAAATAGGGAGAGGTCCCTTAGCATAGAGACCCGAACCACCACCAATCCCCACCCTTCCAGAGCGATTGGTAATGGCCCTAGTCGAAACCATACTAGCATACGATAATGTCCCCTTAGGCAAAGAAGCACCAACAAGAGGCACAAAACCAAATACTGAACCCCCAACAATCCGTGAAACACCAGCAGACTGCACAGCTCCAACATGAAGCAAGAGATTAGTAGAGGAGCCAACAGAACGGGAAACCCCAGCAGAAGTTCCAGCTGCTGGCAAAACCCTTCCAGTAGCCTGCAAAACCTCTAGCACCCCATCTGCAACAACCAAAATCCTAGGCAAATCCTGCAAGGATCCATCAACCCTCGCCTCTTCAGCATAAGGAAAATCTCCAGCCGAAGTTTTCACCATCCAACAAAGCACAGGCAGACAACAAAGCCCCAACTATCGATGACGCACCAAAAGACACACCAGTAGCCGAAAAGACCCTAGAAACTCCAGCGTCTGACAACACACCAACAGATGATAAAGACTGCAACTTCCCAGCCGACTGCAAAACTCTAGCGGAGGGAAAAACCCTAGTTGAACCTCCAGCAACCGACGCGACCCTAGAAGCTCCAACATCCAGTGAAGACTAGAACTTTCCAGCCGTTTGCAAAGCTCTAGCGAAAGGAAAAGCCCTAGCCGAACCTCCAACATCTAGCGACACTCCAACATCCCGCAAAGCTCCAACATACATCTTCAACCGCGAAGCTCCTTGTGATTGACGGTCTAAAATTTTTGCATACTAGCGTGATAACCAACTACACCACCCAGACACATTCTAGAAAATTAAATATTAAATTAATTTTTTTTTGGAAAAAAAAAACAATATTGAATTATATAAAATGCATATAATAGAATAGCTCTCTAATATTGAATACTCAATATCCTCTAAAGATTAAAAGTTAGTTTTAACTAACCCATAAGATTTAAATCCAAGTGACGGAATAATATGACTTAACTAAGTCACCTTGTTCAAAGTAAAAATTACTTACAACTTGAAAACAAAAGGACCAAGTGATTGTGACTTTATAATTGAAAGTTATAATATAGACTAAAAACCAAGTTATAAAAAATAATCTAGAATATTTAGAATTTTATCAAATACTAAAACCCCTTATAGCTTAGGGCATCAACCACAAAAAGGGATAAATGATAATATTCTCAAAATTTTAAGCATATATGGGGCCTTTATTATCTTCGACAATTGAGTGTTCAACGTAAATGTAAGAATGTGTCATCTTAAACAATAATGGCAACAAAATCCTTGGATCATATTTTGAACTTCTCAAATAAAAACACTTCATACATATTGACATGATTTTTACCAGCCTTAAACTTTTAAAAATTCATCTATCGTTGCAATTTGTAAAATATATAGGGTTGCTACATTATGATGTTAAATTGAAAGATATCTCTAATTTCATCCATGGAATATAGTAAAAACATTGATATCATATGCATACAAATATAATTACCATCAATGTCATTATATTAAAATGCCATTACTAGAATGAAAAATTGTAAATGTATCATCAAAATTGCAACTAATTGAAAGCTCAAGTTTGAAATACATCTAGAAATTATCAATTGAAATAGTTATTCTTGAAAAGTTTAAATTGAATTCAAAATGCTCAAGCATAATCAATTGAAATGTCCAATTGAAAATACTTACCCATTATAAATTAAATCCTTTCCCTTGTCCTTCCTAAAGTGATAAATTGAGATATATCACATTCAACATACTCATAGGGAGTTCATTGAATCTCAATTAGAACCTTCCACCCGAGTCTACTTTTTCCTTGACCATCTTCTTTACTTGTTGAATAACCACATTAAAATTACATAGCTGATGATAATTCTAATAGGAGCTCTTGAAATCCATCTCTCTCAAATACAATACAGATGAACATTTTTGGAGCACTTTTATGCCCAATTGTAAAGCATGTACACTTCCCTAGAATCCTTCCTGACATGAAGGATACTTGACTTTGCATGAGGATGCTTAGCAATTCGAAACATACAAGGTGATACTGATGGAATCCAATGCAACATGATGTAACTACATTCAAAGATGCTAGTGCATCAACATGATAATGTGGAAGAGAGGAACATAATGATTCAATTAGCAAGCATATACTGAGATCTAAGTAAGCTTTGGCCAAAACATTTTTTTGAGGCAACTACCGACATATAAGTTAAACCTTAAAGTTACTCTTCTTTTAGCTATATATTCAACATTTGTCCAACACACACATAATACACATTGAAAACACTTGACAATGCATATGAAAGATAGAAAAACACACACATACACACATACAAAGGAATACAAGTGCACATAAGAGTATACAAGTGCAATAGTCTAGACATATTCACAGGTCTATAAAAGCACTAAATAGGCTTAGAAAACTTTCTATCCATGCATTATCTTCTTGATAAATAAAGTTCATACATGAATATTAGCTCGACCACAATATTACAAATGAAAACTAAACTCAAAGTTTTCCAAACATGCACAAGAGAACATAAAAGCTTGCATAACATGCACACGCATACAATGCATAAGAAATTATCAATCTAACTGATTAACTTGATATCATGCCAGATTCAAATACTAATTCATTTTAAATTCCTATATAAGGATAAACTTAATAACTAGTTCATGAATCATTATGTGATGCATAAATTTACCCACACCTTATCATAAGATTGAATTGAGATTATTCATTTTGATACTATAAGTTAATAGATCAATGACATCTTTCACAAATACTACTAAATAATCTATCCACTATGGAACATAAAAAGGGTATATAAATATCTATACACATCAAATTACTAATATCATTTTAATTTATGAACATATAGTTTTACTAAAGTGTTGATGTTCCGTCTAGTATATGAGCATTTTTATCATATTCCAATTACATACCATAACATACTGTTGATGTTAATGATATAAAGTAAGCAACTTCTCTTCTTCAAATCATAAATAAAGATATGAGATTTTCTAATTTCCTAAAGATAAGAGGATAAGGCATTCATCTTACCTTTGACTTTGGAAACCATTCGTCTTCTTACTTAATGTCTATCTTTCATTTCTTCGATCCTTATGATTCTCATTTACTAAGATATATGACCACATTATTCAATATACCCTATTTCATCACTAAATCATTATAAATTATTTAAATCAAAAGTTCATATGAAATGACATTTTTGTGATAATAATGATCAGTTAACATAAACTAATTATTAAAGAATATTTAGAGCTCAAAAAACCTTTATAGTTATTACTAACGATTAAAACTATTTCTTTGTGAATAATAGCAACTATTATAGTGCTATAAGTAAAATTAACTTACTGTGACTGAACATCCATTGAATGGATATAAGTAATCTAAAAGCTATAGTTTAGAAGCTTAATCTTATCATACTTTTATCTACTTAATAATATGCATCAAATCCTGACCAAAAGGGTGCTAAGGTTTTTTTTGAAGTACTAAATTTAGATACTCATACACCATAGACTAATGCAGGAGCATTCTAAGTGAATCAGTTTTCAACATGAACCAAAAATGGCAGACTCAGTGGCATTTTATTCTTGGCTACAAAATGTTAAAATATTGACAACGCACTCTAATTGTTTAGAAGAGATGCCGTCCAGAGGAATGTAATGATTGCAGACTATGAACAAATAAATCTGGATTTTTGTCAGACATCGTAACTTCAAATGCCTGATAGATATGTACGCAGAATATGGGAGGCGTCAAACAAAAACTTTGAAACATTTGAGAGCTTCCAAGAATGTGTAAGGCGTTAACTTATCAGATTATGATTTTGCTGCAAAGTTCTAAATTAAAGAAATTCTAAAAGAATGGGACTTTTACCAGAGCTTATTGACAAGGTTGAGAGCTAGAATCCGTAAAGAAGATAGTGAATTGGTGTGAGTCTGAGAAGAGCTCGAGAGACTTGTGTAGGTGCGGAGGATTCATGCAATGGTGAGAGTTGGAGAGACTTGAGCCATTGACGAAGAAAATAAAGAAGCATGGGTTTTTGATTGGTTGGGTTTTGATGATCTTTGTGTATGGAGAAGGGGATAAAGAAGAGATGGATGACTTTGTTTGAGAGGGAAGTACAAGTTTTGAGGCAAGAGGCATGAGATGCCTTGGAGGAGATAAAGTAAGAGACGAGAAAGAGGAAATTTGCAGGGCTGGAGAAATGTCTTTTGGAGGATGTGGATATAGATTGTGAGTATAAGGTTGAGATAGAGTGTTTAGTTATGCATAAAGGTCCAATTTTTGATGAGGAACTTGGTGAAGAGAAAGAATCACTCAAGGAAGAGATGAAGAGGATTGACCACTCGTTTAGTGTAGCAACAAAGTTATAGTAGTGGTGAATGAAGAGGATGTACAACTACTATGGTGGAATGTGAAAAGGCTACAATTGATGAAGATGAGTATGAATGTTAGAGATTAGTGTTAACATATTATGTAGTTGAGAAAATAACAAGAGTTGTTAATACAACTCATGTAGAGATCTAAGACTATTTGTAGGGGTTTGAGTTGTTGAAACAACTCATATATTTTGGGAGTTGTTATAGGAAGTTTCTTATAATATAGGATATACATATCCTATAAATATGTAATGTCTATTGAAGAGAAGTGATATAATTTATCTGATTTCCAACATGGTATCAGAGCAAGGACAACCTTGACTCTCTTATGAGAGAGGATAGTGTTAGAAAGTAAAGTCCACCAAGATAACTGAAAGGGGGGAGGGGGTGAATCAATTATCAGATAATTATAACCTTTATCAACTTCAACAATATTTAACCATGTAAGCAATGTAATTACCAACCATAGAAAGATACTCATACACAATGATACAATAACACAAGATATGTTGACTAGGGAACCTCTTGATCAAAAAGTAAACCCCGATGGGAATGATGCCCACAAAAGATGCACTAATATAAATATTTCTTGTGAAATGATGGACTCTGTTAGGAGTCTTATGAAATACATTCAGTACATATGAATCCTTGTTAGGAGATTTTGAATCCCTGTTAAAAGATTCTAACCCTGTTAGGAGTTATGGAAGATAGAAGGATCCACTGTCCAAACAGCTTCAAGGTAAGATCACTTAACATTGTCCAAATGACCTTAATATTATTCAGCAGAATAATATGAAATATGTTACCCCCTTACTATGCCAAACCGCACTCACTGCTACACCAGATCTCAATTCCAGATCTCTGTACTTCGTATGTCTTCCTTCACAATTTCACTTTCACAACTTCATTAGCTCTTTTCTTCACTTCATTCTTACATTTGCATTCAACCATACCATGCTCACACTTCTTTCACATTACTACCACACTACAATAAAGAAAAACATTCCTTCCTTTATACCATACTCAAATAATTACAAATGAGTTGGCACACAAATACAAAATAAGAATTTCCACACGCTACATCAAAATTACACAAAACTGTCAGCTTCCAGATATAATAACTCTTCACTTGTGTGACCTCGAAGTTTGCAATGTGAACCATGTCACTATCAATGTGTCTCAACCTTCCCTTTAACTGCGCAAAACCAGATTCCATCCCGATTAGGAGATATCATCCAATTTCCACAAACCGCTACTCAGGAACACTGCCTGAATACTGCTTCCACCAAAATGCTCATAACTTCTATGAATAAAATAATTTCTGTCTGCGCTCTTAACCATATACAAATAACATATCAAAGAATATAACCTCAACATCGCATAGCTCCAATTGCAATATCTCACATGCGCTAATCAAAACACTGTCTGCTTCTCTGCTAGTCTCCAGAAGATCACCGTGTTGACATTAATGACAATCATAGTCATGAATGCAACAACAACTACTACAGAATGACTGCCAACATCCAACATTCATTGCTAACAATCTCCCCCATTGGCATTGATGGCAACATAGATGAAAAACATCCAATGTTCCAAAAATCCAATACTGCTGCTTTGACAAACATTTCAAATCTTGCTTTGTTATCCTATTCAAATCTCTCCAACAGATGGTACAAGTGGTTTTTCATATACACTTCTCCCCCATTGACATCAATGACATAAATTTCATCACTATGTCAACAACTCAATGTCAATAGACACTGTTCAGAAAATACATTCACAAGAGTCCTCATGACTCAACTCACATACTCCCCCATAGAGGAAGTACCAACATCCAATCCAGAAGAAAGATAGGGCTCATATACCACTGGATGGATGCAACCAAATGCATCATTACTCAAAAGTAGGCTGGGGCATAACCCCAAGCATACCTCTCAGATACTCAAATGTATCCTTAGGCAAAGGCTTTGTAAATATGTCTGCTATCTGTTCCTTTGTGCTTATGTACTTCAGTCTGACTTCTTTTTCAGCAACTTTCTCTCTTACAACATGATACTTGATCTCTATATACTTAGTCTTAGAATGTAAAACAAGATTCTTAGACATACTAACTGTATTGGTGTTGTCGCAATGTATGACAATAGGCTCGACAAACCTAATTCCAATATCCTTTAGCATTTGCTTCATCCAAATTATCTGGTTACAATTGTTTGCTGCTGCTACATACTCTGCTTCTGCTGTGCTTTGTGAAATACAATTCTGCTTCTTGCTTAGCCAATAAACTAATCTTCCTCCAAGAAAAAAAGGCTCCACCACTGGTGCTTTTCTTGTCATCAACACTACCTCCCCAATCAACATCTGTATATGCACATAGGGTAAAATCATCAGATTTTTCATACCACAATCCATAGTCCATTGTACCTCTTAAATATCTCAATATCCTCTTTGCTGCTGCATAATGTGACTCTCTAGGTTCAGCTTGAAATCTTGCTACCATTCCAACTAAATGTTGTATATCTGGTCTAGTATGTGTTAAGTACTACAATCCTCCAATCATGGATCTGTATTTCTTCTGCTCAACTGCCGGTGTTTCATCTTTGCTAGATAGTTTATGTCCTGTAACCATAGGTGGTCCAACTGGTTTACAGTTTTCCATTCCAAATCTTTTCAGCAAATCATTCAAGTACTTTGTCTGACATACAAAGATACCATCACTGTTCTGTGTTATTTGTAATCCCAAAAGTATTTCATCTCACCAATCATACTCATTTCAAATTTAGTCTTCATTTCATCAGCAAATTTGTCACTAGCTTCATCTTCTCCTCCAAAGATAATGTCATCAACAAAAATAACTATAATCAACAAACCATTTTCAATTTCTTTTGTGTACAGATTGCCATCAGCTGTTCCTTTAGTAAATCCCAATTTCAACAAATACTTATCCAGTCTAGCATACCAAGTTCTAGGTGCTTGCTTTAGTCCATATAATGCTTTTTTCAGTTTACATACCATATCTCCTTCTTGAGTCAAAGGAAAACCTTTAGGCTGCTCAATGTAGACTTCTTCTTCCAATTCTCCATTCAAAAATGCTGACTTCACATCCATTTGATACACTTTGAATTTCTTAAAAGATGCATAAGCCAAGAACATTCTTACTGCTTCAATTCTTGCCACAGGTGCAAAAGTTTCTTCATAGTCAATTCCTTCTTGCTGCGAGTATCCTTTACAAACTAATCTTGCTTTATTTCTTACTACTTCTCCTTGTTCATTTATCTTGTTTCTGAATACTCATTTAGTTCCAATCACATTCTTGTCTTTAGGTCTAGTGACGAATTCCCATGTCTTGCTCTTTTCAATTTGATCTAGTTCTTCTTTCATAGCATTAATCCAATGTTCATCTTCACAAGCTTCACTAGTAGATTTATGTTCAATTTGAGAAATCAAACATAAATGTACCTTATTCCGAGTCAGAACTCCTCTGTCCAAACTTCCAATAACTTGTTCAACAGGATGATGTCTTGATATATACCTGTTCGGTGTCATAGTTACAGATCTTGCTTCAACTGTAGATTATTCTCTAGATTCCTCTCTGGTTTCTTCTGCAGGACTCTCATTCAATAATTCACTGTCAGTCTCATAGAATAATTCAGTAGTTTCAATGTTAGGCTGAGGATGAGCTTCTTCATCAGATTCATAATCAAGCATTCTTTCCTAAATTTTAAACTTCTCATCAACTTTAACATTTGTGCTCTCAACAATAGTTTTAGTTCTCTTATTGTAACATCTATATGCTTTACTCTTCAAAGAATATCCAAGAAAAATACCTTCATCACTTCTAGGGTCAAACTTTCCAATATCATCATCTCTCTTTATATAACATTTGCTTCCAAAAATTCTAAAATACATAACTGAGGGTGCATGTCCAAACCATAATTCATAAGGTGTCTTGTTTGTGTCTGCTCTAATTTGTACTCTGTTCATTGTATATACTGCTGTATTCACTGCTTCTCTCCAAAATGTCTTTGCCAAATCATTCTCAAATAACATAGCTCTTGCTGCTTCAGTCACTGACCTGTTTCTTCTTTCTGCAATACCATTTTGTTCAGGTGTTCTAGGGGCTGAAAACTATCTCTTAATACCTTTCACTTCACAAAAAGTGTTAAAATCTCTAGAAGTAAATTCTCCACCTCTATCAGATCTCAAACATTTAATCTTCATTCCAGATTCATTCTCAACTTTATTCTTAATGATCTTAAACTTATCAAATGCTTCATATTTTTCTTTCAGAAATGCAATCCACATCATTCTTGTAAAATCATCAACAAGAATCATAAAATACCTTTCTCCATAGAATCCTCTAGTCTTGGTAGGACCACTCAAATCTGTATGAACAATCTCCAACTTCTCTGCCGATGTGAACTTCTTACTAGGAAATGAACTTCTCTTTTGCTTAGCCATCACACATTCTTTGCAAATCATGTTAGTAGGCTTCATAATTTTAGGCGAATCCCTTACTGCAAGTTTAGTATTTACTTTCACAATGTTATCAAAGTTTATATGACAAAACTTTCTATGCCATAACCAACTGTCATCAATTTTAGTAATCAAACATGTCATCTCAGTAGGATTCAACTGAAATACATTACCTCTGGTTCTAGATCCAGTTCCAATCAAATTTCCATCTTTATCCTTTATCACACAAGTTTTCTCAGTAAACCAAACTTGATGTCCCTTATCCACTAACTATCCAACACTCAAAAGATTATGTTTCAATCCATAAAAAAAGTAAACATCATTAGTATTAGTCTTTCCATCAAGAGTAATAGATCCTATACCTTTAATCAAACAAGGTGCATTGTTACCAACTCTAACAATTCCTCCATCATAATTGTTAAACTTTATGAACTTCTTCATGTCATCAGTCATATGATGTGAACAACCAGTGTCTATAATCCAATCAACTTTCTTTTAAACTTGGGAAACTAATGCTTTTTCTTCCTTAACATTAGATTTAGAATTCTCTTCTTTAATTGCTACAAATCCTATTTCATCATTAATCTCAGTATCAATTTCACTCAAAGTTCTTTCTATACTAGCTTCAAGATCTTCATCATTAGCATAATAACATTCCTTAGATCTTCTAGGCTTGAAATTATTTCTGTACTTCTTAACTCTCTTAGGACACTTAGATGCAAAATGACCATATTCTTTACAACTCCAACATTAAAATTTTTTCTTACCGTCCGGTTCTCTTTTCACAAGCAAGGCAATACCTTCTTCAATCTTCTTATCTTCTTCATTTCTAGGTTTTCTACTGCTAGCATAATCTCCACTCACACTGGTACTTCTTGACAAAGTAGGATGAATATTAAGAGCACTGAATGCTATCTCCATTCTAGGTAAGTCTCCTGATACCCTCAGGTTCATTTCTGCTGCTTCCAATCTTCCAAGAAGAGTCTCTCTTGTAAAGTTTGTAGTACAAGGTATAACTTGTTCAATCATCTGTGTTGTCTGCTTAAATACAAGAGTCAATGTCCTCAGAATTTTCCATATCACTTCATTCTCTATCTTTGTTCCTCCACAAGCTTTTATCTCTGCAACAATTTCTGACATTCTGCCAATATAGCTTCTAACAGATTCATCTTCCATCATTCTTATATCTTCAAATGCACATATCCAATTATGTAATCTAGCTCTCTTTGCATGTTCATCACCTTCAAAAGTAGAGTGTAAAGCTTTCCAAATTTCATGGGCTTTTGTTAAACATTTTACCTAACTATATTCATTCTTTGGAAGTGCTGTCAAAAGTGCTTCTCTTGCAAGTATGTTACACATGAATAGATCTAGCTCATCTTTAGATCCTATCTCAAGATTGTCTTCTCCAATGATAGTCTTCTCATTCTTTGTAATCAACCAATAACCTGGTCCTAAACATAGTAGATGTGTCTTCATCTTCTCTTTCTAGCTATCAAAATTTACTCCATCAAACTTAGGGCTTTCTTTCTTGAAATTTGCCATGGATCTCCTTAAGTTGTTAAACTTTTCTTTCAAGGACTTGCTGCTCTGATATCAATTATTTGAAAGTAAAGTCCACCAAGATAACTGAGAGGGGGGGGGGGGGGGGGGGTGACTCAGTTATTAGATAATTATAACCTTTATCAACTTCAACAACATTTAACCATGTAAGCAATGTAATTACCAACCATAGAAAGATATTCATACATAATGACACAATAACACAAGATATGTTGACTAGGGAACCTCTTGATCAAAGAGTAAGCCCCGATGGGAATGATGCCCACAAAGGATGCACTAATATAAATATTCCTTGTGAAAGGATGGACTCTATTAGGAGTCTTATGAAATACATTTAGTACATATGAATCCCTGTTAGGAGATTTTGAATCCGTGTTAAAAGATTCTAACCCTGTTAGGAGTTATGGAAGACAGAAGGACCCACTGCCCAAACAGCTTCAAGGTAAGATCACTGAACACACTGTCCAAATGACCTTAATATTATTCAGCAGAATAATATGAAATATGTTACCACCTTACTATGCCAAACCGCACTCACTGCTACACCAGATCTCAATTCCAAATCTCTGTACTTCGCATGTCTTCCTTCACAATTTCACTTTCACAACTTCATTAGCTCTTTTCTACACTTCATGCTTACATTCGCATTCAACCATACCATTCTCACACTTCTTTCACATTACTACCACACTACAATAAAAAAAAAACATTCCTTACTTTATACCATACTCAAATAATTACAAATGAGTTGGCACACAAATACAAAATAAGAGTTTCCACACGCTACATCAAAATTACACAAAACTGTCAGCTTCTAGATATAATAACTCTTCACTCATGTGACCTCAAAGTTTGTGCTATGAACCATGTCACTATCAATGTGTCTCAACCTTCTTTTTAACTACGTAAAACCAGATTCCATCTTGATTAGGAGATATCATCCGATTTCCACAAACCGCTACTCAGGAACACTGCCTGAATACTGCTTCCACCAAAATGCTCATAACTTCTATGAATAAAAGAATTTCTATCTGTGCTCTTAACCATAGACAAATAACATATCAAAGAATATAACCTCAACATTGCATAGCTCCAACTACAATATCCCACGTGTGTTAATCAAAACACTGTCTACTTCTCTGCTAGTCTCCAGAAGATCACTGTGTTGACATCAATGACAATCATAGTCATGAATGCAACAACAATTGCTACAAAATGACTGCCAACATCTAGCATTCATTCCTAACAGCTAGAACATGAGATCAATGTAATCCTTCTAATTATAGGATTACATTAGATTAGATGTGTGAATATTTATGTCTTTTGTTAGAAGATCTTAGAAATTACTTTGTATGGATATAAAGTAGTTGATTTTGTTATCAGTAGAAGATCTCACTAGTACATTTGAGACCTTTTTTCGATGATAGACCGTCAGAATTTTGATAGTATATCGCCGATTAAGAGACACCACCTGCCGTCATAGTTTTGTAGTAAAAAAAAATGACGGTTACATTTGGCGTCGTAATTATGACGACTATGGCCATCGCAAAAAGGGGGTGTCAACAAGATGAACATACCGTCGAGCCTATTTGTGGCCATTGCAACTTCGATGTCCATCTGTCGCAAAAAATAACAAATGATGACTACTCATCAGAATCTTCTGATGGGTAGTCGTCGTTTGTAGTTTGTTTGATGATAGAGATGCTGTGCATGCATCAGCTATCCATCGGAAGTTTCTGATGGATAGCTGTCATTTGTAGTTTTTGTCGACAATGATGCTATACATGTGACGGTTACCCGTCATAATCTTTCGATGGATAGCTATCGTTTGTAGTTTATTTGCCGATGGAGATGCTGTACATGCGACGGCTACCCGTCAGAAGTTTTCGATGGCTAGCCATCGTTTGTAGTTTTTTGCCAATAGAAATGCTGTATATGCGATGATATATAATACAATGGTATGTAGTATAATCTATACATTTGTGAGATGTGATTAATTCCAGTTATATGATGTTTTTGGATTAAATTGGTGAGTTTGTATAGTTTCTCTATTTTAAACTAACCTATGACTTCAAAGGAGGAATTATGACATATAGTTGTAGGTAGTTATCTCTTCTATAATGATGGAGGAGTGAAAGGTAATGATCAATGAGGTTGCTGCTATTAGATCATACATTAATACAGTTACTATTTTGACAATAATAACATTGGATGATGCTTGAGCTCAAATTCAAAATAGTAAGTGTATTATTTTATTACTGATGTCCCTATTTGATCTAATTGCATTAATATAACAAACAGATCATCATCCAATCAAATAGGGACATGAGGTGCTCAAACAATGAGCTCATAAATAATGCATGATGCCCTAGCTTGCAGCCCGTGAGCCATGAAGATATTTTCTCATGAAATAATCATAAACAAGGAGTACCACATAGTGAATATCAATAGAAAAAAAAATAAAGAGAGATCAAACACTTCACACAATGCCTTAAAGGTAATAGAAACGATGCCCTAGCTCTCAAAGCTCACAGATCATCGAGCATTTCAAATGCAAAGATGTAAACAATGCCAGTATTAACATTCATATTTTGCCATTAAATCAACAAATACCATCAAAATGAAATTGAGTTAATGAGAAGACAAAGCTCGAATGCCTACCTCAAGTCATGGCTGCCATATAAAGATCAAATGCTAAGGAACTATGTTATAAAATTTCATGCCAAATTTTAAGGCATGAAATTTTATAACTGTACATATATTTTCTTTTACTCCCCCACATTGTAAACTCAATGCTAAGGAGAAAAAAGTATGATGTCAAAAAGTATAAAATTTCATGCCTTGAAATTTTATAACATAGTTCCTTAGCAACTGCCATATGAAGATCAAAAGGCTCCAAGCTTCCAAATCGAGCTCGAGCTTCACAACAGAAGAGCAGTGCAAAGTGGCAACTTTCCCATTTTACCACAGTTAGGGCCCTCTTTTACCATGCTTTATGAGCTTTATGTTTTTTTTAAAGTGAAGACAAAGATTATCTTAATTTGTTTTTGATTAAGGAAAACAAATATAAAAGTTTCTTAAAAGTTTATAAACAAATATAACCTTTTAAGAAACTTTTACATCTTTTCATCAAATGACCCAAAAAGATCAAGAATGGTCATATATGGTCGCTAATAGCCAACTTTCAGAAGAATATGAATGAATGCACATATACATAAGTGGATGAACATAAGTAATGAAGGTACTAGACATTGCCTAAAGTAATGAAGTGTTGACCTGGGGTTCAATCTAGTATGCTCTTGTATGATCCAAAACCTGCAAGGAAGGAAAAGATGGGGTTAGATCCAAAGGATCTAAGCAATTCCTGACACCCTATTACTGATCCTCATCTATAATTATGCATGTGCATAGTCAAGCCATACACTTCTAAAATGAACTATGCTACAGAACATGTGCACTTAGGAAACATGTGCATGTAGTGAGTAAATCAAGACCAAAATGGAGCAAAAGGTATGATGTCAAATGTGTTATCAAGCAACACCTCATGGGCTGTGAGTCAACATGGTATATATGTTGTTTATATAAGATCAGTAAAAGGACATCTACAACCTCAACAACATGGAAACATTGATCCAATAACAACAAATACATTACAAATGTCAAGCTCACAGTCTCAATGAAATAAATAGTGTATAAAACAATATATGGTGCACAACAGTAGGAAGCATGCAATGACAACAATAACATTGGATGATGCCCGAGCTCAAATTCAAAACAATAAGTGTATTAATGTATGATCTAATAGCAACAACCTCATTGATCATTACCTTTCACTCCTCCATCATTATATAAGAGTTAACTACCTATAACTATATTTCATAATTCCTCTTTTGAAGTCATAGGTTAGTTTAAAATGGAGAAAGTATACAAACTCACCAATGAAATCCCAAAAAATCATATAATTGGAATTATTCACATCTCACAAATGTATAGATTATACTACAGACCATTGTATTATATATATCCAGTATAATTATGAGTTTACATCATATATTTAGTCTTAATAAAATCTTATAAAACAACATAAAATTAACCCAAAATACTTTGTCTTAATAAAATTTTAATAAAATAATATATTTAGTCTTAATAAAATCTTATAAAAGAACATATATTGTGTGAAGTGTTTGATCTCTCTTTATTTGTTTTTTTGTTGATTTTCACTATGTGGTACTCCTCGTTTATGATCATTTCATGAGGAAATGTCTTGATGGTCGTGGGCTGCAAGCTAGGGCATCATGCATTGTTTATGAGCTCACTGTTTGAGCACCTCATGTCCCTCATAATCAAATAGGGACATGAGGTGCTTAAATAGTGAGATCATAAACAATGCATGATGCCCTAGCTTGCAGCCCATGAGTCATCAAGATATTTCCTCATGAAATGATCATAAATGGGGAGTACCACATAGTGAATATCAACAACAAAACAAATAAAGAGAGATCAAACACTTCACACAATGCCTTGAAGGTAATAGAAATGATGCACTAGTTCTCAAAGCTTGCGGGTCATCAAGCATTCGAAATGAAAAGATGTAAACAATGCTAGTATTAAACAATGAGCTCATGAACAATGTATGATGCCCTAGCTAGCAGCCCGCGAGCCATCAAGACCTTTCCTCATGAAATGATCATAAATGAGGAGTACCACATAGTGAATATCAACAACAAAACAAATAAAGAGAGATCAAACATTTCACACAATGCCTTGAAGGTAATAGAAATGATGTCCTAGCTCTCAAAGCTCGCAGGTCATCAAGCATTCCAAAAGAAAAGATGTAAACAATGCCAATGTTAAATAATGAGCTCATGAACAATGTATGATGCCCTAGCTTGCAGCCCACAAGCCATCAAGACATTTTCTCGTGAAATGATCATAAACAGGGAGTACCACATAGTGAATATCAATAACAAAACAAATAAAGAGAGATCAAACACTTCACACAATGCCTTGAAGGTAATAGCAACGATGCCCTAGCTCTCAAACCTTGCGGGTCATCAAGCATTCCAAATGAAAAGATGAAAACAATGCCAGTATTCAATAGTGAGCTCATACACAATGTATGATGCCCTAGCTTGCATCCCACGAGCCATCAAGACATTTCCTCATGAAATGATCATAAACGGGGAGTACCACATAGTGAATATCAACAACAAAATAAATAAAGAGAGATCAAACACTTCACACAATGCCTGGAAGGTAATAGAAATGATGCCCTAGCTCTCAAAGCTCGCGGGTCATCGAGCATTCCAAATGCTAAGATGTAAACAATGCCACTATTAACATTCATATTGTGCCATTAAATCAGCAAATGCCATCAAAATGAAATTGAGTTAATGAGAAGACAAAGCTCGAATGCCTACCTAAAGTACCAGTGCCCTCTTCCCACATGGTGCTGACCTCTTCGCGCATGCCAAACTTGAGTGCCCTCTTCGCGCCACACAAAAGTGCAGTGCCGTCTTCACGACAGCTTTTGGAATTCACAAAAATTCTAAATGATACTTTCATTTTCATTTTTTGTTTTTTATAACCAAGCGAGTGTTGCAATTACGATGTCATCATCACAATTACGACATCATCATCACAATTACGACACTGTCAGGTGCACTTGCAAAAAAAACACAAAAAACAAACACAAATGGTATTGGCGTCACAAATTAGCTTCGAAATTTGACCCCAAATATTGTAGTGTCTGTAAGTAGTCTCTAACATTGATAGTGATGGAGTCTTCAAGGCATGTTTTTTCATGGCCAACTAGGAAACCAAAGTATTGAAATTGAGTAGTAGAAAATAAATGTTGCAGGGATTTCTTTGTAGAGCACAAGAAAGGGGTGTTGTGGACCTTAAAGAGACAAATTCCTCCCTCACAGACCATTTCACGTGTTGAAGTTTCCATCTATGGACATTCGTATTTGGCCATGTCCAAACATTCCATTCAAATATTAATGAAGTAGCTTTGTCCTTAGAAGAATATGCTTCTCTTTGTGAATTTAGGTTCAAAGCCTTAAAGAAGGCTTTCATCCTCTTTCTCATTCATTTGTTGTCAATGTGGTCAATTCAATGAAGTGTTTTTGTAGAGGCCTGAGATCCACCAAAGCTTATCATTAATGGGCCTAGTATGGTGCCTCCCACTCAACTTGATTAAATAAGCGCCAATTTTTGACATGAAGGTATAAGTAGATGAGGAGAGCCCTCACATTCTATTAGGAATGCAAGCCCTCAAGTTTGATTTATTGAAAATTTCATTCAACATACATAATTCCAAACATATTTTATAGCTTAATATTGAATACAAGGTGATCTACATAAAGATTGAAGCTGAATTATAGGAGCTTTGGTGCGGTGGCACAATGCTTATTTCCCTTAATTTCACTACATTTTCTAGTAGATGTGCATGAAATTCTAGAACCTCCAATTCTGATCTTATCCTTGTTGACTTCGAATTTGGAAATAAGAAGATTGAGAAAGGGAGAGGTGGAGTAGAGGTCTTGATTAGGAAATAAGTAGACTTGATTGCTAAAGAGAGTAGGTTGCGATCTCAACACAATTTCATTTGCAATTTTTTTTTCAAGGAATTCCAATTCCATGCATGCTTTTGTTGGAGTTCTCAAAGAATGCCAAGGAATGGGATCGTGAACATGGATAGGGCCATCCTTATCTTACACATCTTACCTTCTTAATTAAGCTCATCTTGATGTGACCTATCATGGAAAAGAATTTATGTGACCTATCGTAGCAAAGAATTGATGTAGGAGCATTCAGGGTGTAAGAGAAATCTTGCATCACTAAAAAATATTGTCTGATTTTTCAATAAGAGCTATTTTGGGCAGGATTACTAGTTTTGGAAAGTTTACTATTTTTTAGCAAGTTTTCATTTGAACACATATTGTTCCAATTACTTTCTTGGAGGTTCATTTTAGATATATAAGCATGTTGGTGAAGTTTCATGGAAAGATCAAGTTTGGTTTTGAAGATATTGAACCTTTATTTTTGATGGGGTGGTACAAAAAACTTTAAACTCAATTTTGGAGGCTTTAGAGGCTCCGAAAGGGGGTCAAACTTTATCTAAGATAGCACTTCACTACATGAGTTGTAGAGAGCTTCGAGAGGTTTTTGAAAAGTGGTTATAATAGCCAATCATGTACATGGTTCACAAGATATAACCTCCATACGTTGTGCTACTTTAGGAGAAAAAATAGAATCCCTTTAAATACTCCAATGAGTACCGAAACCCATTTGTGGGAATATTCTCATCATATTCAAATGTACGGAAAATATAAAGATGATCGGCCTAAAAAATAGGGGATTACAATTTTGAGAACCTTCAAGGGTGGTTAAACTTCCCAATACAAAGAAGACAAATAGGGGTTACCAAGAGAGTTCTGATGGTGTATATGGTGGCTTTGGCTTGCAAATTATTGTAATTAAAATTCTCATGTGGCTATAGAATGTTATTTTATAAATATTGTAATGTCATTTCATTAAGGGTAATAGAAAACAATTGTTTCTATTCTTGTAATTGTTCAGTTCTTACAATTTTATGTTTAATTCTCTGTTATGTTGTGTGTGCTTGGGTTAGTAAGGAGAGTACCCTTCATCAAGAATTATTACTAAATTGAGATGAATTCCTCTTAATTTTCCAAACAAGTCAGTAGAATGACACAAAGTTATTCTTGCCGAGCCTACCAAGACATGTCCACCTCATCATAGATGTTACAATAGATAATGGTTCATCTGAAGTAAGATTTGAAATGTTTTGTTTTACTACCATATCTTTGTTTCTTTTGGTTTAGGAGGTGAGTTGAATGTTGGAAGATATTTTATTTTTAAAGCTTACAATGATAGTTTGAGTGTTTTGAGATGTATTATCTTTTATAGAGATATTTATTGTACTTAGAAAAGATCAAGTTAAGTTGTATTAGAATTGGTACATTATTTCTGATGTCAAAGTAAAAAAAAATCTCAATTACAATTGGATTACATGCTCGGTGGTACCTTACACTCCATGTAAAACATTTACATCATGGGGGTATATTATTTCCTCATAGTTGATGAAATGAGCTTCAAAATCTAATTTTTATAAGTAGTAAACCAATTGGAGGTTGGAGGCATCAGAGGTTGGAGGACATTAAACAACTTCTCGTGAGTCACTATTGACGGGTTTACGAAATTTTTTTAGTGGCAAAATAATTTGTACCAAAAAGACTAAATCCAAGATCAATTTCCAGGTGGTAGCGACAACCATCTCATATAATTTGTGGTCAGAGTGACACTAATCTATAATGGTGGTGACAAATGCAACAACAAGAACTTGGTTCTCAAACTTTTCAAATTGTGGTTGGATGTGTATGTCCCCAATCACATTTCTTGGTTGCTAGTGAATGGATGTATTTTTCCCCATTCATGAGAGGAAGCAAGTGATTGGATGCGTTTGTTTCTAGTCACATGAGTTGGTAATTAGCATTAGATGTGTATGTCCCCAATCATAATTGTTGTGAACAAAAGTGTATGTCCCTGTTCATGACCTTTTTTTGGATAGATGCGTTTGTCCCTAACCAAATTTGATATAAGACCTTGGATAGATGTGTTAGTCCCTATCCTTGGATCAATGATTAGATGCACATATGTCCCTAATCTTATCTTATAGTATTTAGTGAGCTACTGTGTGTGGTCATAAAGTATTTTGATGTACTTTCAACCCATGTTTGCAGTAGGGGGGGGGGGGTGTTAGAGATTAGTGTTCACATATTATGTAGTTGAGAAAATAATGCGAGTTGTTAATACAACTCATGTAGAGATCTAAGACTATTTGTAGGGATTTGAGTTGTTGAAACACATCATATATTTTTGGAGTTGTTATAGGAAGTTTCTTATAATATAGGATATACATATCCTGTAAATATGTAATGTCTATTGAAGAGAAGTGATATAGAATATTATTTTCATGTGTAAATTTCCTAATTTCCAAAAATGAAGTGGATTTTGGAGTGGTAGGAGAGCATGAGGTAAAATATGAAAATGTTGAGTTCAATTTTTCTTTATTTGTGTTGAAAGTAAGAGAATGCAATTGCATTTTTGCATATGAGTATTGAGTGTTTGTGTGTAGAGAATTTTGATGATGCAACATGAGATTGGTGGAGGTGTTTGGTTTATGGTGTACTAAATTCCATAAAGGAGAGGAGAGTAAAGAGTATTTGGAGGAAAAGAAGAGATAACCTCTTGTAGAGGAGGATGGTCTTTGATGAACATTAGTTCATGAGAAGGAAGAGGAGAAGATAGAGCTATTAGTGGATGAGGTCAGATTGTGATGGGCATGTTTCCATGAGAGGGAAGAGAAGAGGATGTACTTGGTGGAGGAGGTCAGAAAGTGTATCATCTAAGTGCTGCAAGAGGAAAAGGAAGAATATTTTTGATGTGCCTAAAGTAGTAATGGGGTTTTCTATAGGTTATTTACAATCTAGAAGAGTAGTTTGACTACTTAACCCCATTTTGTGAGTTTATGCTCACAAAATTCTTACCTAGCATGTATGATGCAAGAGCATTTTGAGTGAATCGACAATTAACATCAAACATAATTTTTTTTTTCCATTTTGTCTATTTCAATATTGGTTTTTCTAGCATCTCTCAAGATAAATAGTTCTGTAGATGAATCCACAATTGTATGGTGATCTATTTGAGTTTAGTTATATACATGTAAGTGTGAAAGAAAGAAAATATTTTTCCAGCTTTTAATAGTTGTCTCAAAGAAGAGGCAACTTAGAAAATTTTGTACAAGTTCCAAATGAGTCTCAACACAAAGAAGATTGAGATGACACCGTCAAGTGGATTCCTGATGTAAAAAAAATGAAAAACTAGGTGGTGTTTTATTCTTGGTTGCAAAATGTGAAAATATTGACAAAGCACTGTAATTGTTTGGAAGAGATGTCCCCATATGGAATGTAATGATTGAAAATCATGCACAAGTAAATTTGGATTTATGTCAAACATCATAGCTACCATTTCCTTGATAGACATGTATGTAGAATATGAGAGCCACTAAAAAAACTCTGAAACCTTTGACAACTTCCAAGAATGTTTAAGGCATTACCTTATTAGAAAACAAACAATATAGTTTGGGTGGTTTAGCAACATGGAGTTTTGGAGGGAGGTCCATATGAGTATTCAAGGGCTACATAAGACAAAAAAAATATTTGAGCTCAAGAAAAATCAGATTATGGTTTTATTGAAAAGTTTTAAATTAAAGAAATTCTAAAAGAATGGGATGAGTTTCGTGCTTGGATAGCAAGAAGTATTTTACGTTATGATATGAATTGAAATGAAAAATCAAAATTGAATACATTTAAATTATCTAAGCTACAACGAATTCTAATGTGTGTCGATATGAAAGAAATGTAATTTATGTCACCATTTCACAATTCTATGCTTATGACAATACAATTCATTGTATTGACATCACTCATCATTTCCATCTAACATTTGATAGGTTGAAAAGACAAGATATTTCATAGATTTGTGCCATCTATGCTATGAAAATCTTCTAAATATCTTACTTTATCCCAAATTAAATCAAACACTATAACTGTAGCTTTGTTATTAGAACTCAGAGCAAAAGTATGCCTTTGCACATGACCCATAGAAATCAATTGTACTTGTTTTTAGGAAACAAAAGGTTAAGTGCACAAAGATGGGGGACCAAGATGGGTATAAGTTGTCATCTTTTTTAATTTTTTTTTATTAAATCTACAAATTCTAAACTTTGACAAGAAAATCAAGATAGTTACAATAAAAATTTGAAGATGCGACAAGAACAAGAGTTGTAGTACTCCAAATCTAGTTTTTAAAATACCATTTTAAAAAAAATTGGTTGAGATGAATGTCCTAAAAAGGGGGAGCAAACAAAGTGGTTGTATTTTTTATTAAAAAACATAACATAGCGTCTCGTGTGCTCTCACTAAAATGTCAATTTTTAAAAACTTTTTTTTAATTCTCTCTAGTGATAACTTAGCTAACACCATGTAGTTTATTCTAGATTTTGGCTAGTTTGTTGACAAATGTATGATTTTTTACAAATTTTTGAAGTGGACACATGTTGAAAACATGAAATTTGAGTGTGCTTCCCTAGAAATTGTTGAAAAATAATAAAAGAAGTTTATTTATTTATTTATTTTTGGTGTGTAGAATGGAGTCTAGTTTCTAAAAATGTAATTATATTAAAAATTTGACGAACAAGACAAAATCTATGCCCAAAATGCTACACATTGGGTTTTGACAAAAAATGGACCTACTTATTAAAGAAATTAGAGATAGAAAATATAACATAGTAAGAATTCAAAATAAATTATATGGTTAGATAGCTAACAAAGAGCTTAACAAAATCATGGTGTTTGATTTTTTTACATTGAACCATGTGCAAACCTAATGGGGAGCATAGACAAAAATGTGAGGAATTTTTTTTTTTTGAAAAAAACATCTAAAGCTTGTTATAGTCATCCAAGCCTTTGGGTTGGATGCCCAAGGAAAATACAAGCATAAGGTCTGGTATTTCCCAAGATAGTTAATATGTTGTGCACCATATGTAAAAAATGTTGGCGCACGCCATACATAGCATACACCATATGTGGGGCACTAGCCAAATGAATAAATGCATTTTTTCATTATCAAGTTAGAATTAATCGCTTAATTATATGAGTATATATGTGTTATTCCTTTCTTATACTTTAAGTTATATTTCATATATATATTGTCAAGATGTTTGAGAGTGGTTTCAAATGTTTAGGAGTTATAATGTAGATTCTAGGTTTTTGATGATCATATAAATTTTTAAACAATACATTTTTAGAAATCAATATGAGCCTATTAGTATTCTCTCATTCTTTGTATCTCACTCTTTTTATCTCCTCCAAAGTATAGGCATATCTCTTTCCATCTCTTACCTTTCTCACGTTTCTCTCTTATCTCTAGGTCTCTACCACCTTCTCACTCTCTCTACCTTGCCTTCCCTTTTGAGGGTGAAATACTTGTATTGATGCATCCTCTCTCTCTCTCTCTATATATATATATATATATATATATATATATATCTTTCTCTCCCTTTCCCTCTCTTATCTTTGTTACTCCTAAATGTATTTAGTGTTTTCATTAGTGAAAAATTGATCATGTTGGTATGAGTGAAGAGGTTAGTTAGTAAAGAGAAAGACAATCGGTAAGACAAGGTAGAACAATACCGATCACAAAGCTATGCATATACCCAATAATGTATGCCAAGCAAAATGAAGAATGAACAAATGAACTTAACGAAGCACAATGGTTACTGAACATAAAGAATACCAAGCAAGTGTTTACCAAGAAAAGGTATTACCGAGTAGGAATAGTATGTTAACCAAGCAGATTAGGAAAGATAACCGAGTGATACAAGATGGATATAAAATTTTGATCAGATTCTACCAAGAAAAGAAAATGGTTTACAAAGATCGAGGTAAATATTAGGTAAGATGTATTGGGAATAAAAATATGATTGTAAATGATCCCAATGCATAGATAAAACCAATGATAATAATGCAGATATTTCTTGGGAAAAAGAAATAAATATGGATCGTTGATTTATTTTACTAAGATTTCTAGAAGTATCTAAACCCTAATTAGGTCAAGTAATTAGGAATATATTGAAATAATACATAAGGATGAATAAAAAATAAGACAGTGTGTGTGATTATAGTGAAGTAGATAAATCAGAACAAAGAACAAGCAGTTAAGGCTACCGAGCAGAGAAAGTTGATAATTATAGTGAAATCAATCACATGAAGGTAATGATACTGCAAAGAGAACGATGGATTTGATTTAGCATACATGTAGATGCACATTTACAAATCAATTATTATTGGAATACATTATTGTTTTTGTATTCTCTTATCCCGCTTATTGGGAATGCTTTGACAAGATTTTATTGTAAATCTCTTAACAAAGTGCACACTTAATGAGTTTTTCAAAATCCTTTAACTAGGTAGAATTTAGAAGGTCTTATTTTGTATTACTCCTAATAGGGTAAAATCACCAGAAGTGATATTTTGTATGCTCTAACAAATTTTTTTTTTCTGCAGTAGTGAAATATTGTGGGTGTCATCCTCATCGCAATTTTTTCCTCTAACCAAGGGTTTCTGCGTAACCAAAATCTTGTGTCAAATGTCTTATGTGTTTATGGATGAATGAGTTTACTTTAGTTTATTTACATTCATAAAATAGTTTGTTAAGTTTTATGCATGCAAGGATAAAGGGGATAAAATGGTTATTGAAGGCTAAAAGATTTAGAAGGTTCTGATTCACCCCCCCTCTTAGTACCTTAACTTTCCAACAATTGGTATCATAGTTTAGTCTCTCATTTAGAAGTTTAATAACTTAAGAGGAAAGATCCAGAGATGGAAAGCTATAGGTATGAAAAGGTGATTGAGAATATGAACATGGAACTGAAATTTACAAATGATTAGATTGATTAACTAAGAAGGAATTTGAAGCATTCAATAAACAAGAGAAAGGAGTTATCCCATCAACTTAAAGACACTCAAGATCAAGCTGAAGAACTTGAAGAAAAATCAGAGGGAAGTTTGTCTGATGAATATGAGGCTTCCATATTAGATCTTACTGAAAAGAACAAAACACTAATCAAGCAAGTAAAATCATTGAAAAGGGAACAAGAAGCTCAATTGGTAAGGATGTGTGAAGTCTTGGAATAAAATAAAAAAGATAAATATGATAAGAGAGTAATAGAAGATGAGAAAAGGAAAATGAGTACAATACTGGATGAGAAAGATGCTGAAATACAGAGGTTGACACAAAATCACTATAATATGACTGATCAGTTAATTGGTGTTAATCAAGAGATTGCAAGGGAAGTGGAAGAGATTGTTGGATTGAGATAAAAAATGAACATTTGAAGAATGAGCTAAAAAATGAATTAGAAACCAATGAAAGGATGAAGAGATCTGAGGAAAGTATAAGGAAAATAGATGAATAGTTAAGATATCAAAGAAGACCGAGAGACATTAGTGGATTAGGCTTCACCGAGGACTCTACAAATGAGAAAGGATAGTCATCTAAGAAAGATGAACAAAAAAATGTGTATACAATTGCAAAACACAAGAAGCCAACATGCTATCACTATGGAAATTTGGGCCACACAACAAATGTATGCAGGAGCAAGGTTGGTAAGTCATTTACTACACCTAAATTTGATGGATATTGTTATAACTGCAATAGGTATGGTCATAAAACATTTGAGTGTAGATCCAATTTTGACATGACTTCAAGACAACATAGATTTGATGGCTATTGCTATGCATGCAATAAGTATGGACATAAGTCACAAGACTATAGGTCATAGAAGAAAAATAATTGGATACTATGTTGATAATAAAACACTATCAACTGGGATTAAAACACAAGGATTACTCATACATCTTGTGGAAGATTTGGTCATATTGCTACAAAATTTAGAAGATTGCATATGAGAGGTAATATTTCTACTTGGAAAGCACCTGGCATGACATGTTCTCATTGCCACAAGGTCAGTCATTTGAGCAAAGATTTTAGGTACCAAAATTATGCACCTAATAAAGGAGATTCTAAAGGAAAATGCACAAGAAATGTTGATGGAATTTGAAATCAGATGAACATAAGATGGAGAAGGAAGACTAAATATTTTGGAACATCAGTTGGATCAGTCAATGACATCTCATCCTTTGGATTATGTGACTCCACAACCCCAAACTAAACCATACAGGTAGGCATGGAATTGTATTTGAATTTTTTTTATCATAATACAGTTCCTCATAATCATGAATTAATATCCAAATCAACATATGAAAAGATGCAATAGGATATTGAGAAAGTCAGTATGGTTAGTAAGCTCAACCGAGTAAGTTAGATGGTAGGTCGAGAAGTATTGGGTTACCAAGAAATGATCGGTGGTCCGTATGACTATTGGTCGGTTGGTCAGCTAATGAGAATTTATTTCACCTCACCAAACCCTAAAAGAATTTTTCACTATAAATACGAGGTCAAAAACTTCATTTTTCACTTTACATTCGAAGAGCATAGAAGAGTGACTTGAGTGATTTGAATCTACATTCAAACTTTGAGCTGAATCAAACAAATTTGTTAATAGTATGAGTGATTTGAGTAATCTGGTAAAAGGATTCAAGCGTTCCTGAGAATTTTTACTTCAATTTGACGAAGCCCTAGTTAATCAATTCAAAATGGCATCTACTTCGGCGCAATCCAAGGAACCTAAGGTTGTTAAACCTATCTTGATTAAGAGTACTGATGACAAAGAACCTAACTACAAGTTGTATCTAGAGATTGCTGCAAAGATTGATGAGACAAAAGCACTTTCATCTTTCCTCTAAGGGTTTTATTGGTTTGTGACATTAGGTCATTTATCAATTGCAAGATCGGTGAAATATGTGAAAAAGAACTTCAAGATGCATACAGTGCACCATGTATGAATGGTCAATTGAAAGACAAGCACAAGCACCTGGAAATGAAGGGTTTGACCCATGCCCTCCATTTCCCAAAGGTTTTCAAGGATGGATGGATTGGGATTGTTCTTAGCCAAGTGCATGAAAAAAAATGTGGCTTGATGAACTTGTTAAGATCACTAAGGATTCCATACATATGGTCACTAGTTATCCAATTGCCAAGAAGGCTAAGGCTATAAGATCGACACCGAAGGATGAAATATAAAAGCACACCAGAGCGACATGGGATGGTTAGGGTCTCTGATTGTCCACTATAAATGATGTCGAGACAAAATTTTATACATGTGTCATAGCCTACCAAATCTATCAATCAAGTAGGCCAAACAATGTACTATGTGGAGCAATAGACTTAGCTTATAAAATTGTGAAGAAAGGCTTCAAAGTTGACCTATCTAAGATACTTTTGAAGAAACTAGAAGACAATATGCACACCATATAATTTTCCAACAAAAATACTTTGATGTATGGTTCACTATTAGTATGTATCATTTTCTACTTGTAGAATTTTTTTCCTACAATCGGTGATATTAATTGGAATAAAAATAGACCTATTACTTATCAAATTAATGATTATATCAATGGTTTGGGAGAGAATTTTGATAAGGTTATGAGTGAGTACTTTGAACAATTCAAAACTAGAATGCATCAAAGGTTCAGAATACCCCCACAGCTAGTTGAAGACTACACAGATTGATTTTGTTTTCTAGCTAACACATATACATGTCTAATCAAAGCCATAGAACTGAGGACATCATGGCTAAAACCAATGAAGTATGAGATAGATATAGACCAAGATACTCTAGCCATAGAAAATTTGTTAAAACAACCAATATACATGATTTCTAAAAGATTTGGAACATTTGAGGAAGCAAAGAAAAGGATAAGACTTGAGATTCTAGGTCCAAAGATTCAAAAGAAGTCTAGAAAAATGTTGAATACATTAGAAGAGAAATTTGGTGAAGAGAAAGATAGGTCGGTTGATAAATAAATTGAGGAAGTGGAAGGAGAAACATTTAAACTGAAGAGGGGAAGGAATAACATAACAAAGGAAAATGCTAGTCCAAAGGCTACTAGGTTGAGGAATAAAGCAACATCAACCCCCACACTGCCTACAAACAAAGGTAGAGGTAAATTTGGCATAGTTGAGGAAACTCAACCTAAAACAAAAACATATCAAAAGAGGAAATACACAAAACATGCAACACCCAAAGTGATGAAGAAATAAAAGAATGATAATAGTGAGAGAACAAAATTAGATAATGAAGATCAATTCAAAGTTGTAAAGAACTCTATACTGAAAACTATTTATGAGTATGCTGAAGATCTAAGGTCATCTGGATGTTTTGGATCTATGCATATTGTAAAATTTCATAAGTTAAATAATGATGATAAATTGAAGATTGAAGAAACAACAATTGATGCTATGTATACATTCAGGATAGTACCAATGGAACTTGCAGGGAAAATACCTAAAGAATTGTATGAAAGAATTAGTGCAAGATGGAAATATGCACTTGATAGTGAAAGAAAGATAAGGGAGAGATCACTGGTAGTATTTGTACCATCTCTATCAGTTCAGGAAATTGATGAAGCCCTCATAATTTACAAGAAAAGATTTATTATTAAGAAAATATCATTAAGCATTATGACAGGAAGAGAAAAAGGGTAGAAGATGAGACAAATAAGTAATGGAAGAAAATATTCCAAATAAATGAACCTGAGAAAATAGAAATTTTAGATACGGAGCTACCTACTGATGCACAAGTAGAGGATTGTGAAAAAAATCTAGAGGATACTATAAATACAACAATTGATGATATTCCTTGTATGATTAGTACTATAGATGAAGAGATCATAATTGAAGACAAAACTGAAAATGATCCAGATGAAAATGTTAATAAGGATCAAGATTTCATGGACACCACTGTGGAAAATCTCAAAGAGACCTCAGTTATTGAGCCCTCAATTGTTTGACTAATGAAAGACGCAACAATTCTGGAGCAAGTACATGGCTATCTAGCTCCTACACCTAGTGAAGTTCCACCTGAATCAAGTAATACAATTGATACAAATGTTACTAAAGATGCTAAATAAATGGTTAACACAAAGAAGCAGAATGCAACTAATAAGGGTGATGAACCCACTACCACTGAGAAAGGCCAAGAGACCACAACTACAGAGAAAGAAGATACTTCTACTACAAGTATGCAAATGGATGTATAAGAAAAGGAAAAAGAAACTATAAAGGAAGGTGAGAAAGAAAAGGTTGAAGAACCAAATAAGAAACATACCGAGGCCCCATTGTCTCCAACCATTTGATCTAGTGAAAGTGCACTTAGCTCTCATAGAAAGAAGAATAAAAGAAAAAAGGATAAAATATCACTCGATGAAGAGATAGTAATACCCATTTGTGATCCAACAAAAATGAACCTTGATGAAATGATGAAGTATGGAGAATTGCTGAAAAGGAAAGAAGCACATGATAAGTTGAAAGAAAGGAAACAACATAAAGTACTATCAGTTGTAAAAGATATTCTATTACAAATTGCTCTTGAGACTCCAATTAATGAGAATGACTCCATAATTGATCTGTTAGTCTCACTGGTGAGTCAAGTAAATGAATCTGATATTGATGTAGAGGAGAGAATGCTAAAGATAGACGAGAAGAGAGATGAAGAAAATTTAGTTGAAAAATTAATGCAAAATATTGTAGAACAAAAGGTTGTGCTCTCTATCATTTCTACCAAGTTGGAAGATATAGTCAAGGTAATAATTCAATTATTCCAACAACTTTGCAATATTTCTCATTTTACACAACATTTCCTAGACAAGCTAAAGAAAATAGATAAAGGTCTTGAGGACAATGCCTATAAGTTGAAAGATGACCCCCAAATATTTCAAGCACATTATTCCAAGGACAAGTCTTTTATGAGTCTTCAAAAATATTTGAAGAAGGAAGAAGAACACATTAGAGCACAAATACTTGGTCTATAGGCTCAAACCATTCCTCATTTGGAAATTATTCAGGTCAATGTAAATAAAGCAAAGGAGCTCATGGTCAGACCCGAGATGTCAGTTCTGGATCATATGGAAGATCTATCATCACAACTGGAAGATCAACTTTCAACACTAGAAGCACTCCAAGAAACATGGAAAACAACATATGACAGTGCTAAATCTACTTTCAAAGAATTGTTTGATAAACTATACAAGTATTTCATGCTACTGAACATTTTTTTCTTTGGCATTACTGTAAAAAATGGGGATAATAGTAGATATACAGGGCGATAATAAAAGGGAGAGTAGATAGATCATTATGTATGTATGATGGAGAAATACAAGATATTTTAAAAGATTTTGAAACAAGAGAAGCATATGTTAAGGGGGAGTTATTACCCAGTTAGCATATAAGGAGATATCAAAATTTGGTCAAGTTTTTGTCACTAATGCCAAAGGGGGAGAATGTTACTCCTAAATGTATTTAGTGTTTTCATTAGTGAAGAATTGATTATATTGGTATGAGTGAAGAGGTTAGTCCGTAAAGAGAAATACAGTTGGTAAGACAAGGAAGAACATTATCGAGCACAAAGCCATGCATATACCCAACATTGTATAACAAGAAAAATAAAGACAGAACAAATGAACTTAACCAAGCACAATGGTTATTGAATAGAAAGAATAATGAGAAAGTATGTCTACTGAGAAAAGGTATTACTAAGAAGGAGCAATATGTTAACCGAGAAGATCAAGAAAGATAACCTGAGTGATATAGGATGGATATAAAAGTTTGATCAGATTCTACCAAGAAAAGAAAATAGTTTACGAAGATCAAGGTAAACATTAGGTAAGATTTATAGGGAATAAAAACATGATTGTAAATGATCCCAATGCATAGATTCAACCAATGATAATAATGCATATATTTCTTGGGAAAAGGAAATAAATATGGATTGTTGATCTATTTGACCGTGATTTCTTGAAGGATCTAAAACCTAATTAGGTCAAGTAACTAGGAAGCTACTGAAACAATACATAAGAATAAATAAAAAATAAGACAATGTGTGTGATTATAGTGAAGCAGAGAAATTAGAATAGAGAACAAGCAGTTAAGGCTACCGAGAAAAACAAGTTGATAATTCCAGTGAAATCAATCAGAGGAAGGTAATGATACCACAAAGAGCACAATGGATTTGATTTAGCATACAGGTAGATTCACATTTATAGATCAGTTATTACTGGAATATATTATTGTTTTTGTATTCTCTTATCCCAGTTATTGGGGTTAAATTGATAGAGAGGGGAGAGATGTAGGGAAGATGGAGAGAAGGCAAAGAGGCAGACAATAAGAGAGGGGGTGAAAGAGATGGGGAAAGGTAGAGAGAGAGAGAGGGAGGGAGATGAAGGAGGGATGAAAAGAGTGAGAGAGGAGGAAAGAGAGAGGGAGTGTTAGGAATAACACAACTAAGAGGGGGGGGGTGAATCAGTTGTGAACCAAATATTTAAAATTTTATACTTATAAAAAAAATTACTTAATGAAAATCTGATCACTTCAAGAACAACACCATAACACAAGTATTTTTTCTCGAGGAAACCCCTATTAAAAGAAAAACCCTGGTGGGAATGATGCCCATGAATAATGCACTAGAAATATAGTATCCCTGTTATGAGATCTAGCCCTATTAGGAGCTGACTATTACATCCAGTAGAAAGTCCCTGTTAAAGGATAGACCCTATTACGAGTCCCTTAAACCCTGTTAGGATTTGAATGAAATGAAGAACTCATTGCCTCATCACACTATCTGAATGTGAAGTTTAAACCTACCTTCTAGATAGAAACTTTCTTTTCCTATATAGTTCCAATGAAGTGAATTACAAGCATAATCACTATTTTACATCCAAAAAGACTTGCATCCACATGCTCACAATATCCATACATTCATTTTTTTTAACTACAAAAAGGAATGCCTTTCTTTTATACAAGTTACAATAAGAAGTTAGGTCAGCCTGATAAGACTTCTCCAATGCACAAACAATTACATAGACCCTTGCTAAGATACACATGATACCTTAAATAAGTAAATAAAAAAATACAAATAATCATTTACCGCGCCAAGATCCATAATCCATGCTCACCATCCACTAAACATGTTATCTCCTCTGGTCAGCCCCAAAAATATCTTTGCAATTCCACATGCCATAGCTGATGTCACCATGATCCTAGCAACCCAATAATATCATAGAATGTTCTCCCATGTGTCTTATGTCATTCCTTAAGCTCACATACCATAACTCATGCTCACA